>CM076578.1:1244831868-1245494745 GCA_034641835.2 Pinus albicaulis | reverse complement strand
ATAGCTTCCGCTTATAGATGAAATTTGGGTTGTGGTTTTATAACCATGTATTAAAGGTTGAAGAGATCTTCCTTGAAGATTTAATTTATATACATATACATAAAACAAAGTGAAAATAAAAGATAAATTTTCCCTTTAGATTAATCCTATGTGACCAATCAATAAAAAAATATGGTTTTTTGTTGTTTTTTCGTATGATACTCAAATCCTAGAAGACCTAAATCGTCCTCACACGCTCAAATGTAACTGGGCCTTGAGAAGATATCTTGCGAATGCTGGGGCAACGTCCCGAAAGAGCTGGTGACGCCTCCAGTCAACTGAAGAAAATCAACCAAGGTAAGGGTAGAGGATCCGGTGCTTGCCTGCACCATCACCTATAGGGAAGGATGCCCTAATTTTGGTCGCTAGGTACCGTCGTCCCACGTGAGCGTTCGAGTCTTGAGCTTCTTGGTAATTCAGCTACTAGTACCGAGTATTAGACGGGTCAGGTAGCCCCGAATAATACCGCACACACTGGGCCTAAGCCTAACCCCCTCTGAATCGGGTCTCTGCTGCGCTCGGGTTTTCTTTGCCGTGGGCGGATAGACGGATTTAAAAGTTCCCTAAACAGTCAACTTCTATGTTTCAAGATATAAACTGACCAAGGCAGCTTATTGGATGCCTACCCCCTTGGTCCTAACTTAAGCTATAATTTCTCTTGTGGCCCCTGTGGGGAGAGTTTAATGCGTTTAGTTAAGTGAGTTTTAGGTGGCTTTGATTCACTTAAGGTGTGAATGTGTGTGAGAAAGAGGTGAAAAGCGCATAGTTTGAACATGTGGATATGTGGTGATCCTTTTCAAAATCCCCTATTTAAACTAGGTTTGGTTGTTCCTTGCCCAAAAGTAAAACATGTGCGGATGTGGGCCGCTTACAATGCTTCCTAGTTAATCTAATTCATCAACTATAGGGAGATGGTGAATTATCAGTAGAGAGTTTTCATATGCTTGCCTAGGATCACCCGTGGGTGCAAAGGTAACAGAGATTACTTGCTCTTCTAAAGATAATTCGATCCTGGTCCCGAATCCTAGTGCCAAAAATTGAACTAATATTAATGACTTTCAACTAGGAAAATGAAAAGAAAATATTTGCTTATGATGTGCCGCTTACAACTTGTCCTATTTAAACTAAATGTTTGCTTTATAGGGAGATTGTAAAGTATCAAGAGAGAGCGTTCATATGCATACCCAGGGTCACCGTTAGGTGCAAGGGCGGCAGAGATTACTTGCTTTCTTTTGGTATTTTAATCCTGGTCCCAAAATTCTAATGCAAAAATTAAAACTTGATTTAATGCAAGAATTTGAAAACTAACTAAAGATGTGTGGACTTGGGCCACTTACTTTTTCTTAATTAACCTATGTGTGTGATAATTCTAATTCTTTTAAAATAACATATTTAATGTTAATTAATAATTCTAATTCTTTTAAAATAAAAATGATGTTATTGATAATAATAATGATGTTATTAATTTTTTTTTTTTACATAATTATTCATTTAAAATTTATTTATTTATTTATCTCAATAAATCTAAATGAATATTTCGATGTTTTATTATTTTTTACTATTTTTTTTTTTTTATAAATCATAAAAACATTTTATTATTTATTTATAAATTATAAAAACAAATTATGTTACCCCAAATTAATTATATATGGAAAAATAAATTAAATAAACCTTAGGATGAACCTTATTCAAACCTTTCAAACCTTATGATAAACATAAACCTTGTGATGAACATAGTTTCTGGGTTAAGTTGTAACATGTCAATCAAACCTTATGATGAACATAGTTTATGGGTTAAGTTGTTGCAACATGTCAATTTTTTACAAAGAAATTTAGAAGATTAACAAAGCAAAAATTTTATCCTCTCACACCATTAATAATAATTCACAAATACAATTCTTATAATTATTAAATGATGTCATCATTTTTATATAAATACATATTTATGATTTTGTTCTCAATACAATTCTTATAATTATAAAAATGATGTCATCATTTTTATATCAATACATATTTATGATTTTTTTCTCAATCACATTTTTGTGAATTCAAAATATTTGATAAAACTAAAAAATATCAATTAAAATTATTTATAAAATTAACAATAGAATGATAAATAACCTTTCTTTATTTATCTAAATAAATCTATCAATTAAAATTATTTATAAAAATAACAAAAAAACAATAAATAACTTTTATTTCTTTATCTAAATAAATCTAACCGGTCAAGCCAATTTACATAAAACATATTACACAGTTCAATTTCTAAACATCCTCATGACCAATTATGACATTTTTTTAATCAAAATCTGTATAAAACTATTTCCCAGAATTGAAGAAATATTCATTTAAAATTAACAATAAAACAATAAAAAACCTTTATTTATTTATCTCAATAAATCTAAATGAATATTTCGATGTTTTATTATTTTTTACTATTTTTTTTTTATAAATCAAAAAAACATTTTATTATTTATTTATAAATTATAAAAACAAATTATGTTACCCCAAATTAATTATATATGGAAAAATAAATATAAATAAACCTTATGAATAAGAGAAATTGAATGATAATTAAAATCTTTTTAAAATATAAATACTAAAACAAATTTTACTTTTCTCAAATTTCTCAATCAAAATGTCTTAGGGTAGGAATTTATTGAAATCACAAGTTTGATGAGTAAGCCCGGCACAATCAAAGTGTCTAAGATAGGAATTTATTGAAATCACAAGTTTGATGAGTAAGAGATAGGAATTTATTGAAATCACAAGTTTGATGAGAAAGCCCCGCAGAATCAAAATATCGTAAATTTTTTTCAAATTTTTCAAAATACTAAATCCATATTATATACAATCAAACAATCAATTTAAATAACACATTAAAATGTTAAAATTTCACCTCAGTTTTACATCCGAAAATCTAAAAAATCTCAAAATAATAAAGTTAAAACCCTAATAATAATTTATATCAATGCATTAATAATTCGAGTTGTATCAATTTCCAGAAGCAAAAAGGTGAGAAGTGAAAACTATATTAAAAAAACGCAACTGTTATTACCATTATATTTCAAAGACAATGCGAATACTCAAATTGAGATGCTATAAATTACAATTTATGGTGAAAACCCTCGTTTATATCCAATGCATTTCGACTCTCTCGGACGTGACAAGGAAAAATATATTAAGAAAGAAAGGCAACTTATAAAATTTATAATATTTATAATATAAATTGATATAGTTAAGATGTTGGTTACTTACAATGATTAAAAAAGAGAATAATGAAAACATGAAAATTTTAAATAACATTGTTAAGGTTTTTATTAGGTTATTATACAAAAATATTTATGGGATTCGATTCGTTTACGAAGAAAGATAACTGACTACGGAAGAAATATAACTAGAATCTAAATATGGTACATGATTAAAATAATATTATTAATATTTATTTATCTAAATGTATGTACGGACATATTGCTTAAAGGAAGATGGATAAAGCAAAATGCAAATATCATTATCACTAACTAAATAAGGTAAAAAAAAGGTGTAAAAATAAAATTATTTTTTTCCAATCTAAAGCAAAATTCAGTACAATAATATTTGTAACTGTTATAGTAATATTTATAACTATTTATTATAATAATATTTATAAACAAATAAACAAATAGTTATTAACAATAACATATTGCTCAAAGGAAGATGGATAAAGCAAAATGCAAATATCATTAATAAAATTAATTATCACTAACTAAATAAGGTAAAAAAAACTTTTAAAAATAAAATTATTTTTTCCCAATCTAAACAAAACTTCAGGAACAATTAAATAACACATTAAAATATTTAAAATTTCACCTCGGTTTACATCAGAAATCCAAAAAAATCTCAAAATAATAAAGTTAAAACCTAATAATAATTTATATCAATGCATTAATAGTCGAGTTGTATCAATTTCCGAAGCAAGAGGTGAAGCGAAAACTATATTAAAAAAACGCATTACATTATTACGATTATATTTCAAAGACAATGTGAATACTCAGAATTGAGATGCTATAAATTACAATTTATGGTAAAAACCTCGTTTATATCCAATGCATTTCGACTCTCTCGGACGTGACAAGGAAAAATATATTAAGAAAGAAAGGAAAATGTAAATGCGAAATATTATAAAACCCAAATATTAAGTAATCGATATTCTGTAGCTACAAATCATTTTACGGTTTAAAAGGAAAGTACCAGATTATTTCAGCTCGCCAGCAAGTCCCTGCCCAGACGCCTTCAATCCGCCAGAGAGAACCCAATCAGAAACCTCGCCTCTTGCCAGAGAGAACAGAGCCTGCAACAATTCGGTGATTCGGTAATGGCGATGAACATCAGAAAATACAACGAAATTCCAATGTGCCTTTCAGATTCCCGCGCGAATTACTATATTGGGCAGAGGCGGATTGCATTTATTTCGTATTAGCCCAGCAGCTGATGGTCGATGTCATGAATTTAATGCATTAATGACGCAGTTGGAGTGGAGTGCAAGTTTGGGTATCGATGCCATGCCATGTCCATGGGATGCCCTTAGTACTCTTAAAGGCATTAATGGGCGAATAGCAGCTAAAATATTGGTTGCCTATAGACCATTACCTCCTGATATTTGTTTGCTGGTGGCAAGTCATATTAGGCAGGAATTTATATTCCCTTTACATCTGGAAAAAGTCAGCTTTTTTATTGAATAGAGCATTCACAGGTGGCTCAAAGACTTGTCACTTGGAGGCAATTGTTGCCGCAACCATGTCTAACGGGTGGGATGTTCTATCATCCGACACGTCGGCTCACGAGGCTATGATCGTTGCTGTCGTGGCTACGGAACACAACTGGAAAAAGGAATTTGAACAGGATGCCTGCCTGATAGCTCATTCTTCCTTTGCTCCTATGGATTTCACGAAGAATAGATGCGGTTGTGATAGTAATCTTCAAAAAAGTGGTAAGAAAGATGCTACCAGAAGAAGGGGATGCAAATAGATACAAATACAACTCTCATGTTATAAGCCCACTATGAATGGCAAAGAGGTCGTTTTGGAGTATGGTGACCTGTGGGGTAGGGTTACCAGTTTGAGGAAGCGTGCGCTCATTGGACGTTGGTTATTCTCAGATGGTAGTGATATAGACATGATGGCTTGGGCTAAAAATGTCTGGAGTCCGCTGGTGGGTTATACTCCGAAAGTGAGTCTACTGTTAAACAATTGGTATAGCATTCATTTTATGCATGAGGACCATGTTGAAAAGATTGTGAACACGCCGTGAGTTCGTGGGAGGAGCTTCCTGCAACTTATTCCATGGTACTTGGGTTTTAATCCAATCATGGAGGCCCCCAAAAACAACACTATTTGGGTCAAGCTTCCGGGTCTGCCCCTCGAATTTTGGACAATTAATGCACTAAGGGCCATTGGTAATTCTATTGGATGTACGAAATATATTGATCCAGCGATTTTGGGTGCATGTGACAAGCGAATAACATGGATATTGGTAGAGGTTTGTTACTCTGGTGGTCTGCCTGAGGATGTAGACCTGGTGTGGGGTCTTCGGAGACATCAACAAAGGGTCGATTATTGGGGGGGTCCCCTTTCGTTGCCTGATATGTCATCGTACTGGACATTTGAAGGCAAGCTGTCCAATGTGGCATAGATTCGGTGGTCTGGTGAAGCAGAACAACCATGGCGCTGGCAACAAAGACATAGCATCCGACTGTCAAGTGAAGCCCCTATCAGGGAATTCTAACCCATCATCCTTGGATGTTGATTCATACATTTCTGCTAGTGCACACAGGAGGATGTCTGTCCCCAGGGGAAATGGGTCTAAACATATGGCTAAGGAGGACCCTCCATTGACTGACGAGGTTCCTCTGGGCACCTCTGGATTGGATGATATTCGGGAGATACTTAATAGGGGAGCAGAAACTTGTGGGGAGCTCAATGTGGACTTAGCTCAAAACTTGAAGGATAGCAATATATCCCTTGTTGTTGAAGACTGGGGTAGACGAAGGGTTGGGGCCGGTCAAATTTATCCTTTCTTTCTGTATCACCTGTCAAACCCTCCTTACCATGATCTGCTATCTCCATGTCCACGCCTGACCCTCCACCTTCGCGCTCCCCTGCTGAGCCTTTGATTATATCCCCGTCCATGCCTCCCCTTGAGTGGGCCTCTCCAATGCCTTCACCCGCTCACTCTCAGGGGAATGAAGATCTGAATTACATTGATTCCCCAAAAAACACTATAGGTTGTGACATCGACTCCTTTATTAGCAATTCCCTTCTTGATCTGGCCACTCTCACTATTTTCGATAAAATTCCGAAGGATGGGGACGCTGTCATATCTCCAATATCAAGTGAGAATATCACTATGAGGAAAAAATCTAAGTCGGGTTCTAGACATTTTCGTGGTAGGGTGAAAACAAAATCTCTTTTCTAGAATGAACTCTTGAACCTTACTGATGTGCCGATATCTTCTCCAGAGGAACTTAGGGTGCTTAGAGCAAGCAACCCTCTGCCTGATCCAAAATTACCCTCATCATATCCTTGAATATACGGGATATAGGCAACCCCGCTAAAATCCTGCGCCTAAGAGAAATGCTGTGGGAAAAGAAAGCAGTGATCGTACTCTTGCAAGAGACTTTATGTAACAGGGAAAAGGCTATCAGGACTGTATTGACTATTTGCCTGGGATGGAATGCGGCTGGGGTACATGCAGTGGGACATGCTGGTGGTCTACTTGCCTTTTGGAACCCCTCCTTTGCTAAATTTCAGACATATAGTTTCATTGGAGGGATTATAATGTCTAGCTGTATTCGGGGCCTCAAAGCAGCTTTAACATTATTAATATTTGTGCTCCGTGCCATGATAGAGTGCATTTCTAGGACTGTATTAACCATTCGGGCATTCTCCGTATGGTCAATCTTATGGTAATTGGTGACTATAATGCTACCCTCCGATCTGATGAGTCATGGGGGACTCGGGCATGTAGGGACCCAATGGCAAATCAAATTGGTTTGATACTGGAGGTGGCGGGACTCAGGGATATCAGACCCTCCCCAGTAGTCCCCACATGGACTAACCTTTGCGCGGATGGGGATTACATTGGAAAAAGGCTTGACAGAGCGATGGTAAGTGAATCCATTTTGAAATCTATGGGGCAGATTAAATCAGGAGTTATGGCCTCAGGGATATCTGAACATATGCCCATAACCCTTTCTTGGAGGGCGGAATTGGTGTATCGGGCAATACCATTTAAATTCAATCGAGCTTGGTTGTCGGACCCTGGTTACAATGAACTTGTTTGGAAGTGTTGGAGTGAAAATTCTTCTGTACTGGGTTCCTTTGGATGGGAAAGCTTCCAGGAAAAGATGCAGAAAATTAAAAAGATGACTAAGGAATGGGAGATTCGAAAGAAAGAGGAATTACGATCGGAACTAAAGGCCATTAATGAAAAGATTATCATTATTTTGGGCGATTGCAGTGCCTGGTCCCTGATAAACAGACCTATATTCAGATAGAACTACTTCAGAAGAGAAAGCTGGAGATCTTGAGAATTGAAGAATTATCCTGGAAACTGAAAAGTAGGAATAACTGGTTGAAGGAGGGAGACTTGAATACTAAATTTTTCCACAAATGTGCTAATGACAGAAGGAACAAGAATACTATATGGCAGATTCATAAAGCAGATGGAAGTTTTGTTTCTTCTACTCAGGAAATTCTGCTGGAAGCATTTAATCATTTTTCATCCTTCTATAATGAGGACTCGGGGGTTGATCCTGATTACTAGCGATGGGTACTACAACATACTCATTACAGATTTGAAGAGGAGGCCATCAATGCTTTATGGGCTGCTGTCTCCGTAGAGGAAGTGATTACGAATTTGAAATCTTTTGCCAACGATAGATGCCCAGGCCCAGTTCGATGGCCTACGAAATTCTTCATTCACTTTATTGATATAATGGCAGATCAAATCACAAAAATTATGGAACAGAGTCGGATCCTCGGACACATTCCCTCCAACATGAATTCCACCTTTTTGGCTTTGATTCCAAAAACTTCGGAACCCTTAACCTTTAAATATTTCAGGCCAATAGCATTATGCAACATCATCTATAAGATTTCCTCTAAAATCATAGCGAACAGAATCAAGCCAACTCTCTATAAATCCATTTCCCTCGAACAATATGGGTTTTTAAAAGGGCGATCCATTCATGATGCCATTGCGATAGCTCAAGAAGTATTGCACTCTATGCATTCTGGTAGGAAGGAAGGCCTTATTCTGAAGATTGATCTCCTTAAAGCATATGATTGTGTTGATTGGTCCTACATCCATCTAATGATACTAAAGGTTGGTGTTCCTATTGGTCCTATCCGTTGGATTATGGGGTGCATTTCTTCAGTTCGTTATACTGTCTTGGTTAATGGTATACCCACTTCTTTCTTCGGGGCTGGTCGTGGGTTGAGACAGGGTTGCGCATTGTCACCCTTGATATTCATTATGGTTATGGATGACTTCAGTGGTCTTATGAAGATGGCTTCTCCAGCGGGCTTTATTGCTGGCTTCTCCTTTTCAAAATCTGTAATTATATCACATTCTTTGTTCGTTGATGATATGCTCATTTTTGGAAGGCTTGTTACAAATCACTGGTTCTATGTTCATTTTATTTTTATACAATTTTCTACTGCCACTGGTTTATGTGTAAACAAGGAAAAATCCTTTCTTATGTTTGAATTTGGGGATGTGGGAGAGATTTTGTTCATTACTGATTTCTTGGGTGTACAAGTTCGACCGATTGTCGAAGGTTTTTTATATCTGGGGTATAGGATTAAGCCTTGTGGGTACAAGGTGAAAGATTGGTTCTGGCTCGTGGAAAAATTTAAATATAAAATATCAAAGTGGACTCATAAATGGTTGTCTCTAAGGGGTAGGGTTATTATGGTACAAGCAGTCTTGAATCAGCTCATTGTTTATTGGGGACACCTTTTTTACATTTCGAGAAAAATCATCAATCAGATCAACTCTATTATTGCCCGATTTCTATGGGGCGGCCCAAATATGGAGAAGAAGTATCATCTGTGTAATCTTGAAACTCTTTGCTGTCCAAAATCTATGGGTGGCTGGGTTATAATTAACACCTGGGCTTTCAATTCCGCCTTAGTTACTAAATCTCTGTGGCACACGATTAATCTCAGAGGCATATGGTTAGAGATTATTGCATGCAAATATCTATCGAGGAACAGGATGTGTCTTTTATATTGCAATCAACTTAGATCGCCTCGCTCATTGTCTGCGGTGTGGATTGTCTTTATGAGGATTCAATATATTTTTGCAGATGGATTAACCTGGAGGTTCGAAAATGGTCACTCAATCCTCCTGCATGTGACTGAGGTGCATATTTTTTATGCTCCGATGCTGCACCAGTTGTCTCAGAGGGGGATTTATTATTTTTCGTAGGAGATCCTTTATTGGAACCATAATGTTGCGATCATTAAATCAACCACACAAATGGGGCTCTCGGGACAAGATGCCGAGGAATGGTCTATGTTCAAGGTTAAGGTTCATATGGATGGTTTATGTCTCTCAAATGTTGGGGATAAAATTGTTTGGGGCGGTAAGTTGAAGAAAGAGGCTCCGATGGTGAAAATCATCTATTTCAACATCAACATAATTTCCATTCTGGAGCTGGCTGACTCCAGGTTTGAGAAGTTTTGGAACAGGAATATCCCTACTAAAATCCTTCTATTTGGATGGTTGGTCTGGAGAAGAAAGATACTCACGTGGGATGGCCTTGGAGAGGTGTAGTTGGTCCGGGATGGTGTGTTTTCTGTCATCAAAATGGTGAATCGATCGAACACTTATTATTTTCTTGTCCCACAATCATAAATATTTGGAAGCTTTTTGCCCCTTATAATCTTCGGGAGTCATGGCACCTGTTAATTTTATGGAGGTGGCAAACAGGTGGGATAATTTGAAAGGGAAGTTTCAATATTTGCCTTTTTTCTTTATTTGAGAGATATGGCTGGTTAGGAACCAATCTATATTTGGGAGTATGCCTTTTAATGTTGGTCGCATTTACAATGCTATTATGCGATGGATTGATGATAAAGTGATTCCAAATGACACAATTTTTGATGGGTCTAGAAGGATCATACCTCACCCTATATCCCTTCCTGCAGTTTTCTTTGATGGAGCTTGCGTAGATGGGGTGATGGGCTTTGGGGCTTGGATCAAGATTTCTAAGGATGAGAGGACCCATATATGCTGGAATGGGGGTAAGGGTACACACAATTTGGTAAAGCTTATGGATCTTTGGTCTAGACTGTTGGCTGCGAGAAACTTGAGATTGGAGAATGTCCATATATATGGTGATTCCGAGATAATATTAGAAGCAATCATGGGCAGGTCTACCCTATCCTATATGCGATGTTCTGGATGCCTTAAAAGAACAAAACTTTTATGGTCTTTGCTAGATACTCCTCCTTTGGTACACATATATAGAGAAAACAATACTAGGGCTGATAGATTGTCTAAAGTTGGAGTACAGATGGATTATGGATTCCTGTAGATTACACAATTTTTGAATGGTAGGGAGGTATGGGCAGATAAAATACCCATCCCATGATCTCTATGTTTTTAAAACACATAACAATTTTAAATATTTTGGTTCTCATTCAAGCGAGCCTATTACCAGTCCGGGGGATGTTGATATCTTTCTCCTTTAGGCGAGCTAGGTAATATTTTTTTTACAGGTGCAAGCGAGCCAGATTTTTTGGGGTGATATATAAAATGCAATCGAGGCTGTATACTCTCTCGATCTCCTTATCTAGTAGGTGAGACGGTATTATTTGCTTATTTTTACTGGGGTATACGAGCCAGGTTATTCCATTTCATTACCAATGAGTCCATTTCTGTTCACTTCTCCTTCAGGATGGATGGGGCCATATGTTTCTGGATAATGTATATATTCAGTATCCCTCTGGATCCTTGATTTAGTATTGGAATTATGAATGATGATATGCTAGCATTTTCGTGCCATTCCATATGAGATTATTCTTGGCACATGGTATCTTTTTTTGCCTTGGTCGGTAACTCTCACATGGAGTAATGGGATTTATTATATTGTATTAGATAAACTTCTACTAAGCTCTATAATCTGTTATATTTGAATAGTGTTGTTGAGCACTGTATTATCATATGAATATTATGTATTGTTTTACATATAATTATATATAAAGCAGACATGATTCAAACAATGCTACTGCAAGATTTCTGAAAAAAAAAATCCCAAATTCCAGCCAATTTTAATCGGAAAATTCCTCCATCTCCATAGAAAACTCCTTTTCTAATAAAATTTACAAATGAAAAACCAATTGCACGACGGATAAATCCAAATACAATAATTCGCAAAAAAATAAAAAGTAAAAAGGAATTTGTAAAAGTTACACTTTGGTCCATTGGAAGATATTTGATAGCTTGACTAAATTAATTTGAACTCAACGTCATACCTATTGTGTAATACGTGTCGAGTGGCAGGGATAATAAGAAAATTATAGCAATATCACCCAAGAGCATATACACTTCAAACCTAAAAAAAAATTCTGTTTTTTATTTTAATTAGATTACTATATTTTATTGAAAACAATATATATAGAATTTATATTTTTGATTTTAGTCATTAAGGAAATCAAAGTAAAAATATAGGAGCATGTTAAATGTTTTATAATGATATCCTAAAAAAGACTTAAATGTAACAAAGTAGCTAAGTTCAGACTTGAGAAAGATTGTAAATAGAAATAAACTATAAAATATTATGTGTAGTGTTAAGAGAGATGCACTAAGACTATAAGCACAAAAAATAAAAGATAAACTTCTTTTCTAATTTTTGGGAGAGTCTATCTATATTGGAGGTGGTGTCAAAGCCTCTCACTGGTTAAAGTTGGCTAACTTTTTGGCAAACTTATTGAGCTTGAGGTCCATCTTGTTGACATGTTGTTGTAGAGTGTAGATGCAAAGGAATATTTTTTCAAGGGCTCCATTTCTATTAACAAGAACCTTTCCCATTATGGTCTTTACCTGCTAATAAAGATAAATAGTTTACATGTATTGAGTGTGTTTGGTGTGAGTGTTGCTAGTGTTAGGGAACCCACTAGCCTATCCTTCTCCACATGTATATCTAAGAGAAACCTTCTATCTATTCTTTCTTATTGTTTGGTACCCTCTATTTCTTCTTGGATCGAGTAGGGAGTGAGGTTATTATAATTTCATGCACCAAGTTCCACACTCACTTGAGCATGCATTCGAGGATGAGGGACTTTTTTTCAAAACTTTTATTGGTATTAACGATAGTCCTGTGTGACATGACGAAAATTTCCACTAACACGGGTGTAGAAAGGGCCACAAGAGGGAGGGGCGTTGTGGGATCGGATAGAGCATAGAGGGAGAGTGGAGTTAGAATGGGGAGGAAGAGGATGGAAAAGGGCCCAGGATGACGAAATAAGTACTAGAAAAAAATTAATAAAAAATATATACTCAAGAGAAAATGCAATGGGGAGGCAAAGGATGGAAAATGGCCAAGTTGGCGAAATAAATACTAGAAAACAATTAAGAAGAAAGATATAATCAAGAGAAAATGAAATGGGGAGTGGTGGAGGAAAATTGATAGGGGAGCGATTGATATGCAAATGTAAGAGGGAAACTAATGCAAAGTTGTAGTAGAAATACTATCAACTATGCAGAACAAAGTGAATGACCTAGAAGTGTAAACATAAATCACAAGATTGAAACTCAATTGAGATAGAGGGTAAAATAAACTCACCACGTGAGGGAGATGTCACTTTGAAGAAATATTTAATGTCACCATGATCAAGTACACAAATCAAGGACTAAAATGTCTAAGGCAGATCATTGTTAGTCTCCAATTGAATTGTATCAAATAACAATATTTGGAGCATTTGTGGTAAGGTGATGGCTCTAGATGAGGTGATGGCCACCTTCATAATGACTTAAATTTAGTGTATTAATTCACATAAAAATAACTAATGCCAAAGGGGGGGTGGACATAATATATGGTTATCAAGAATAAAGGTTAACGACAATGATCACCTCACGTGGGGGGAACTTGAGACATTTGTTATTTGCAGGTGAAATACAATGATAATTATAAATGAGTAAGATATAAATATAATATTTTATATGGTTGAAATAATGATAGTTAAATTTTCTTGAAACTCTGCACACTACTTAGATGAATTACTAAAATCAAGGAAACTAAAAACTGAAACCAATTTTACTTTCACCAAGATACATAGTTTCTTCACAATAAATAAGCAATGGAAAAACACAAGAGATAAAAACACATGCACAAAAAATTGACACACTTTTTTAATTTTTTGTGGTATTTTATTTATTATTCTTTGAGAAAATGGATCTATTACAATTCACACTATTACTGCAACCAACAATCTGTCTCTGAGAAAGTGCTAGGCTTGTCCTCACTATTCTCAGCCCTTCACAATTGATATATGTTGAAGATAGTCTTGACCTGCCTTGAGAATCAAAATCCTCTTACTCCACAATCCTTGCACACTTCAGGCCCCTAAATCATGGTGCAATTTCTCCTAAATCTATGCCCACCAACGCTCCTAAATCCTTGAACACAATTTCTCCTCAACTGATGTGCATTCCACAATAAAGAATGATATATGTTCTTTGTTCCTTTTTCCTTCTCTTTATAGATAGAAATCGATGCATGCATGAGGTATAGTCAAATTTCAATTCATACTAGTGTCATGAGTTTCCTTTGCTAGTTAACTGGAGCATGTCCTAGTTACACTTGGACTAGCTCTCAGTCAACTAGCTCGAGTTTCTCCTTGATTTACTCTAGTTGTGATTGCAAGTTAACTGAGAACTCAAATCATTCTCTCTTCAATCAATAATGAAGTCTTAACTCATTCTAACTCAAATTATCACTTCCACCTCATCCTATAGTATAACTGAAGAAGACTCCAACCAATTGAAGCTCCAACACTACACATGCAAACTTGATGACCATTCTAGTAAACTGGAAATAAACGCATCGTAACTGAAGTCTATCTCATGAATTCACACTCATCTGAGAGAAAGACTAATTGTTGGTCTTCATTGGCTAAGACACAAGACAGAATACCTTCCATCACTACATTTTCAACAATGATTAAAAATCAATTTAAAAAATATTTTTTCTATTTTATTTTATTAAAATGTTAAATAATTTTTTAATATTTTAATTTAAATAATATTTTTTTTTTTAATAAATTGAATTGATATATTAAACATAAAATTTAAGAAGAATTTGACATGCCTATATATTGAAATCATTTTAAAGGTCTGACATAGAATTAAGAAATAGATAATTAGAATATAAATCTATTTAAAATTATTATAACTATGATATGTTCAATTTAGTTAATTTTAGTGTACAATAAATTACAATTATTTATTAAGATAAAAGGTATAAGTTTGATGGTATGTTTAATCTTCTTGATATCTTAATATATGATAATGATATTGCATTTTTCATTTGAAGTGTTTTTTGTTTTTTTTTAACAAATTACATCATTCCATCTATCACAAGTCATCACAGTACAAGACAATATATTTACTATATTCTTTGTCTCAGAGGCCATGATTGATCATGGATTTTTCCTTTTTTCCTTTTTCTCTTACAGACATCAATCCATTCCGAGGAGTTCTCAGGAACATATGTAGAGGAGATAATGATTGCATTTCTTTGAGAAAATTCCATTACCAAGGGTTGTGCACTAGTTTTTGTTTCCTTATCATTATCTGAGTGATCTATTCGTGAAACTATCTGTTCCCACTCATTGACGAAGCCAAGATTATGGCTAAGTATATTTAATTTCTAGTCAAGGGGTGGATCCCCTCATTTGAGGATTGAGATGGCTCTACATGTGGCTGAGCTAAGTCCGAAGGAGTTGATTTGGTGGTAGGAGTCTTTTTTTGTTGCATGTTTTCTTGCTTATGAGTTGAAGAATTCTTAGATACTTATGTACCTTTTGGTTCTTTCCATCCACGACTCTTTTCTTAGTATCTGGGTGGGGATATGGCCTTAGAAGAAAAGGGCATGCATTATGAATATGACTAGGTTGTTGACATCTCCTGTAGCAGAAAACAATGTTCTCATAGTCCAAAAATGGAAAATAAACTTTTCCCCTCCACTTGAGGAGGATTTTATCTAGAAGCCCTATACTAAGATCTATTTCAACATATATATGAGAAAATGTAACAATACCCTTCTCAAGCATCTCAGTGCTTGTCTTAATGAGGTGGCATATTGAGTTTCCCACATTAGATAAAATGTTTGGATGCATCAAATGCATGGGAAAGTTAGGCATCCTTACCTGGAGTGGAGTAGCCAAATTTTTCATGGAAAGAGGACTAAAAGCATGAAATCATGGTTGAAATGAGAGACCATATTAACCCCAAATCAAGGTTCCTGATCAAAGGCCTTTGATCCTCTAAATTTTTGAAAAATACCACAAATAATCCTTTCAAGTAAAAAAAAAACTATGTATTTGGGGACTAGTTCTAATGAACCCATTCCCAAATTGTAGATTTTGATGGCCAAAATCCATTAAAACAACAAATAATCATCTGTTATGTATAATTTGCGTAAACCATATTTGATACAATATTATCCACTTCAAGAGATGGAATGTTGGTTACCTGATCCACTATGAATTTTGGTATTGAGTGATCTTTGGGATTTGGGGGTGAAAGCCTTGACTTTAGGGAATTCTTGAAGGATTTAGACTGGGAGGAGGATTACACACCTCATCCTTTGGCTCCGCCATTTAATATCAAGACTATATATTGAGGCATCGTTGGCTATGTCGTAATATTTGAGTGATTTTCATTTCTAAAGTTGCCCACATCCATGTAGGATTTGAATACAACAAGAGGGGATTATTGTCCAATCCCAAATTATGTCCATGAGTGATTCAAGTGACATGATCTGTTGTTTTGACCTACATATAGAAATATATGGACTTAAGAATAAAATGACAAAGACCACAAGTTTCATAATATCTCAGGTGATGGCTTCAACTTGGATGCACAAAGAACCCTATGGCAGAATAAATGGGTTAGGTTGCTTCAAACATTCCTCTGTATGAAAGTTTTCCTTATTGATGACATTGTCCAGGTCATCCCCTAACTGAACCTTAACTAACTTCTCCATGACCTTCTTATTAAGATGAAACAAATATCATGTCCACCACGTAGGTTTCTAACCCTTCATCACTAGAAGCCCAAACTGGTAAAAAATGTGAGCATCGTCTGCTAAAATTACAAATACCACCAGCATAAGATCACGGCCTAGGAAAAAGAGGGTTTTCTTAACATCATGATTTGAAAAATTAGGGCTTTGAAGGATGATAAACCCGCTCAACCTGAGAACCCATTGGAGCTCTTGAAACTAGTGTTGTGTGTGAATTATAGAGGTCAAAATAACATCCACCAGAGAGAGGGGTTTCAAATTTAATTTCCCCTATAATTGATCTTCCACCTTCAAAGAATCGTTATGACGTCCACAATGTTGTCTAGAAATATACAACTGAATTTATTATTATTATTATTTGATATATATATATATATATATATATATATATATATGATTCTATTGTGTAATCATTTGTAAATACGTGTGGCCTTTTTTTTCAAAGAACATGTATTATTTTTCACTATTAAAGCTAGAAACAAGCTAGGTCCCTTACAATCATGGATAAATTTGTCTCAGATTTGTGAAAATATAAAAACAAAGAGACCCTATTTCTACCTATATTATTCATATATATATTCTTTACATCTTTGATCCAAGTGGCCTAGGAATCCATAAATAACTCAAAAATCAAATTCATTAGATTGAAGTGAAACCAAGATCAGATCAAAGATCTCGTTACAATATTTCCAACAATGCAAACGAAAACTCAATCTGAGTTCATATATTAAAGTTATGGCCATTCAAATTTTTGGTTAAATTATGCCCAATTGTAGTCACTAATGAGGCAAAAATTTGGAAAAGTCTCAAATACATGGAATCAAATAATCGTTATGGGAAAATTTTTCTTGACCCTTTAAACTCCGAAGAATATTTTTAACTAATACCCCCGAGGTATATATATATATATATATATATATATATATATATATATATATATATATATATTATATGAAGGATGGCAGATGCCACCCACGCCACACTTCCTCTATCAGCTAAATTAAAAACAACTAAAGGTTGGTGAGTGGTCAAACCTCTAAACACCGAATCTATATATATATATATATATATATATATATATATATATATATATACACACACACTACGTAGGCCACCATTGGTGGACTCGCCACCCAACGGGCCACACCTGCCACCCAATCAATGTACCATAAGTGGAATGGCATTGGGGCTGACGAGGTTTGAACCCACCCAACCAGCTAGTAGGCCCACTAATTGGGTGGTCCCAAAACGAAAATGATTTAAAAATAATGTGCGCCAACAGACCATTCCATATGGAGGAGTCCCACAGGCTTGACCACGGGACTTCCCCCTGCCTATTTACACGGGCTGGTTTGGAAACTCAACCCGCAAACATATATAAAAACACACTTTCTCCATTTGACAAGATAAGGAGGAGCAGGAGAGGAGTTCCAACGAAGGAAGAACCACGAGCAACAGAACCCTAACATCGAGTTCTAGGATCGTAACCTTGACACATAAGTATCTTTTGATGCCGATAAATATTCCTTGGGTGTCCAGAAGTGTCGGTGTCAGAATGTGGTCAAATTTATAGTAATTTTTCACAATTTTTCACTAAGAATCCAATAATGCAATCATTTTCTCCAGCAAAGGTATACATTTTTAGGATATCCACGGAAATGGAGATATAAAGTGTCATTTTTTAATTGTTTGTAATTTATTTCTCCTACCATTTAATCAAAGTTGCCTCCACTCATTGAGCAGGGCCCAGAGACATAGCCTAGATTGAGTGAACTCTGTTATCAATTTTTCTTGTGCCTTTGATCTCATGGTTTCTTTTAATTTATGCATATTTCATGTGTTTATGTTACTTGGTTACATGCTCTTTTAAGTGCGGTTTTGTATGCATCCTTGAAGTAAAATATCTGGATCAACTTTGGTATCAGAGTAGGTCTTGTTGATGTGATTTGCATGAGTGAATTTTAACCAGGAAAAAGCTCCAAAGAGGAGAAGGAAAACTCAAATCCTTTGATCCCGAATCAGGGTGTGCAACATGAAGGAATAACATGGAAGATGAGGATTCAGAAGCTGAGGAAGAGAAAACTTATCACAAGATATTCTTCATCATGGCAGGGAAAGTTGACACGTTGTTTGCAGAATATGGGAAGTAAATCAAGCATGAGAAGAAAGAGCCTGATGATCATGCCTCAATACACCATGGAGGTGGAGGAGATGAGCCTCCTCCCTCTCTATCCACCAATAAAATTTCTTCTTCTTCCTCTTCTCATCATTCTAACATGCACCATAGAAATACATCTAAGAAGCCATTAGTTTAGCTAGATGTTGTTAGTGTAAAGTATTTCGGCAAGTGTACCAAAAATACCTTAAGCTACAAATGACTTATAGCCCTAACAACAAAAATGGTTGTTCAATCCTTTAGATCCGCAATAGAAAGTCAAAACAAATCCTGCAAAAACCCAGATCTATGCAACAAAAGTAGTTAAAGAAAAAAAAGAGATAAAAACTGATGCAAATTAATTCAAAATAACCAATGGAAAATACAAGCTTAAAGAATGATTTTAATATTATATAACACCTAGTGAAGGAAAAAAGTAAGTGCTACCAGTCCCCCCTCAAATGGGATGGGTTCTTGGTTGTCCTCAATGCTTCAGCTTCGTGAGTCTCTCTCTCTCTCCCAATGATATGAAAACCCAAAATATGTGATGAACTCAAGTGGGAGCTCATATGGAAAAAAGAGAATTATAGCGACAATGAGAATGATCAAAGTGAAGAATGAATGGAAAAACACTCCTATTTATAACAAAAGTATTGAGTTATCCTTGAAAATAGAGAATAATACAATATTATTAACCATAATTTAGATCTAACTGCTTGGAATATTTTATTATTTTGTTGGAGGGAAAATATATTTAAATTGGTTAAATATATATATTTAGAAATAATAAATAAATAAATTATTTATTTATTATTTCAAGAATGTGGTTAAAGAATAATAAACAAATAATGATTTGTTTAATTATTCCTAGGTGATTTAGTCAAATTTAACAAGGAAAAATAACTAAATAATGATTTAATTAATTATTCCTAGAGAAAAATAAGAAAAATAATAATTTATTTAATTATTTATCGTAATTGGGTCAAATGTGACAAGGAATATCAGTTAAAAAATGGTTTAATTAATTATTCCTGTAGGAAAATCAAATAAATAATGATTTATTTAATTATTCCTCATGGGGTTTCTTTTTTTAACTAGAAATAACTTAATAAAATATGGTTTATTAAATTATTTTTTATATTGAAAGAAATTTTACCATGGTAAAAATTTTCTTACATGGTCTGCTTCGATCCAACTACTTAGAAATGGTTAGGTGATCATTTTTTGGTGATAATAGATGTAAAGTTTGATTTTCCCACATATAGTGGAGAATGTAGTGGAGAGAAATTAAACAATTGGATAAGATAAATCAAGGTCTATTTCTAGATTCAACATATTGAAGAAGATGAGGCCAATATCCAATAAGAATCTCTTCGGCTGACTAGCACTGCTCTCATTTGGTGGGAGAGAGAATTGCAAAAAGGTAGAAAAAACTTGGGTAATCTCATTTCTTCTTGGTCCAATTTTGTTTATGCATTAAAAGATCAGTTTTATCTGTTGGGTTATCGACAAAAGCCATTAATGGAATGGAAATATTTGAGACAAAGAAAGGGTCAAAATATACAAAGATTCAGAGAAGATCTTAGGAAACAGACTTTGAATTTGAACATTCCAATTGACTCACCAGAAACTGTAAAAAATATATTGGCGCTTTGCATAGTTACACTAGGGATTCGTTGTTATTGTTTGATATTACTAATATTGATGTGGCCATTGTGAAGGCCATTTACTTCAAAAGTGGGGGCAAGAATGACAGAGAACTATATAAATCAAAGAAATCATCTTTCAAACCCCATAATGGCAAGTTCAAAGGAAAAGGCAAGGGAAAGGAAAAGAGGGTGACTACAACCAAGAAAGAAGAAGGATAAAATCCATCTTTCATGAATTTAAAGAAGGAAGGCCATAATTATGAACACTGTTGGAATAAGCTAAAGAGATTTGGTGGAAAGGGCAAGGAAAAGACAGTGGAAACTGTGTAACGGGACCTTGGATCTAATTCTGGTGATGAAACTCAGATCACAATAGTGGGGATAAAAGCTAGCCTTTCTCTTCATGCTAATGAAAATTCTGAATTACATACAAGTACAAGCACTTCAAATGAGTCTCTTGTGAATGAACGAAAGAGGATTGAATTTTTCCGCATTAGAGTTGTGATGAAACATACTAAAGTGGAAACCTTGTTTAACATGGGATCACAAGTAATTTGATTTCAGAATCGTTGTTTAAGAAACTAGGATTGGAAACTAAGCCTCGTTTGAAACCTTACCCTCTTGTTTGGGTGTGTGATAAAACCAAATTACATGTAACCAAACAATGTAGGGATAGATTTGTGATTGAATCCAAACTAATAGATGAGGTTGATATTGATGTTGTACCCTTGGATATTTGTG
Organism: Pinus albicaulis; assembly: GCA_034641835.2. NCBI lineage: Eukaryota > Viridiplantae > Streptophyta > Pinopsida > Pinales > Pinaceae > Pinus > Pinus albicaulis. The sequence goes on along the minus strand of CM076578.1, from coordinate 1,245,473,867 downwards.
GTATTTTATTAGGGAGTCCATATTTGTATGATAGGAAAAAAATCTTCTTTCACCATGAAAAGAAGTATCATCTCACGAAAAATGAGGTGGAATACATTTTTAGGGCTCATCGTGCTAAGATGAGTGCTAGTCTTGTAAATGCAGGTCAGATGAAGAGATTTGTCAATTCCAGCAAAGGGTTCCTTCTCATGGTTGTGAGAGAAAAATATGTGGAGGCATCTGAAGCTTTCCAAGGTTGTGATCTCACTCATAAAAATTAATTGTATGAAATTGTTTCTATCTATAATGAGATTTTTCAGGAACCAAGTAGGCTTCCTCCAAAGCGTGAAATTGAACATGAAATTAAATTGCAGCAGGATGCTCCTTTACCAAATATTGGTATGTATAGGTTTTCAACCATTGAGATGGAGGATATAAGAAGCAGGTGCAGTAATTGCTAAACCAAGGGGGTCATAATGCCAAGTTATTCTCCATGTGGTTCACCTATTGTGTTGGTGCCAAACAAGGATGGAACATGGAGGATGTGTGTAGAATATAGATTAGTCAACAAAATAAATGGTGAAGAATCAACACCCTTTCTCTCGCATTGATGATTTATTATATCAATTGGAAAATGTTGTCTATTTCACAAAATCGAACTTGCACAATGGGTACTAGCAGGTCAGGATTTCAAAGCAAGATGTATGGAATACCGCATTCCTGACAAAATAGGGGTTTTTTGAATGGTTGGTGATGCCATTCAGACTATGTAATGCTCTGATCACATTCATGAGGGTGACGAATGATATTTTCAGACCTTTCTTGATGATTTTTTACTTGTGTATCTTGATGACATCCTTTTTTTTCGGTAGGACATGGGAAGATCATGTGAGTCATGTTAAAAAGGTGCATGATATTTTGCAAAAGGAAAAATAGTATGTCAAAATTTCTAACTGTGAGTTTGGTAAGACCTATTTGGTTTAGTTAGGTGACATTGTTGGAGATGAAAAGTTAAAAATATATCCTTATAGTGTTGATGTGATTTCAAAGTGGCCTAAACCCACCAATGTTACAGAGGGTCACAACATTTTTGGTGCAGTGCAATAATGGAGAAGGTTCATTGCCAACTTCTCCATTAATTTTTCCCCCTTTCATCGGTTTACAAGTGTGATAAAAATATTTCAGTGGGGAGGAAAGCAACATAAATCCTTTGATACATTGAAAGAAAAGATCAGTACCGAACCATTTTTAGCCTTACAAGATCTCCAACAAACTTTTGAGATCATGACAAAGGCTAGTGGGTATGCCATGGGAGAAGTATTGATGTAGCAAAGGAAACATGTATGTTACCATTCAAAGATATTATCCCAAGCTATTGTGAACTATCCCACATATGACAAGGAGTTGTATGCCTTGATTCAAATCATGAAAAATTGGAAGCACTATTTGATCTGCAAGGAGACAGTCATTCACACAGATCACCAACCCTTGAAATATCTCTAGTCACAAACCAAGCTTCAACAAGCACATCATTTTCGATGGATGAGATTCCTCCAATAGTTTCAATTGGTAATCAAATAAAAGAAGGGCACCAAAGACAAAGTGGTAGACATGATTTCTCACCCTCCTATATTTGCATCTATAGTTTTGATTCTTTGTCTTTTGAAATTTATGTTGAACAGTATGTTGATGATGAATATTTTAAGGATATTAATACAAAGCTGACTCATGGATCTTAGGTGGAATATTACTATTTGAAAGGAAAATTTTTGTACCATTTTGGAAAAATTTGTACTCCCACCAATGAAAGGATACATGTAATTGGAGATGCACGTACATCTCTTGTGTTGGGTCATTTTGGTGTAGGAAAAACTTTGTGTCATTTACAGATGTTTTGTTATTGCCTCACATGAAAAATATTGTAACTAGATATGTAAAGGGATGTGTGTTGTGTTCATTTTTCAAGCCCTCTAATATAAAATTGGGTCTCTACACACCACTCGTTCTGAGTTATCCATGGGAAAGTGTGTCAATGGATTTTGTTGGCGGTTTTTCTTTGTCTAGGAGAGGTAATGACTACTTGTATGTAAAAGAGGTAATGCCTTGTAAAAAATAGTTCACTGGAGAGTAGACTTCTCATCTCTTCTTCTAATTTGTATGGGTCCATTTTGGGTTTCCCACATCCATTTTGTTTGATTGAGACTCTCATTTCCTTGGATATTTTTGGATGAGTTTGAGGAGAATGATGGACACCAAGTTGAAGAGGAGCACGAAATTTCATCTGCAGACCGATGGACAAACAAAGGTTGTGAACCGCATAGTGATACATTTACTCTAGGGCTATTGTAGAAAGCATCCCAAGTTGTGGGAGAAACTTCCCTATGTACAACATACATACAACTGGGAAGTGGATTCATCTACTCAAATTTCACCGTTTGAGACATGCTTTGGATATTTTCCAAAGGATCCCATAGACATGGTATTTGGGAGAGATGAAGTTTACTGTGGGAAAGATGACAGTGACAAGGCACAAAATTTTATTCAATGGATTCACATTATTCACCAAGAAACAAAAGAGAAGTTGGAGAAAATTCAAGCTCGATATAAAGCGTGACATGACAAACACCAGGGTGATCACCAATTCCAGGTTGGAGACAAGAAGTGGCTACACATCAACAAAGACATGATGAAAGGTAAAGGAAAGAAGTTGAGACCAATCCGATATGATCCATTCACCATATTGGAAAATGTTGGAGACAATGCTTTTTGTATCGATTTGCTAGCATACATGAAAATGTACTCAGTGATGAACATTGAAAACTTGAAGCTATATGAGCCTCCTTTGATCCTATACACTGAAGAGGTTGGAAAATTTCTTATAGTGGAAAAATTTAAACTCGAAGAATGGGACAAACTACCTGAGGATATAATTTTTGACAAGAGGAATAGGACTTCACGACGGGGATATGTGGAGTACCTTCATATTGGTTTCAAGGGAATGCATCCAAGTAATGCCCATTGGATTGAAAAGGAGAAAGTGATGGAACAATTCCCTCATTTTCCAATTGAATGAAAATCTTTTGGCATCCCTAATTCTCATTAGTGGGGAGGAATGATCTAGGTGGCTCCAGAAATAAACCAACAATAAAAGGCATTGGATTGAAGTGAAACTAGGGTCAGATCAAAGATCTCATTACAAGATTTCAAACAACGTGAATGACACCTCAATATGAGTTCATATGTGAAAGTTATGGCTAGTCAAATTTTTAGTCAAACTAGGCCCAATGATAGTCAGTAACGAGGCAACCATTTCGGAAAGTCTTGGTGCACGAAATCTAGCCACTGAAATCGGTGAATTTTTCATCTCTTTAATTTTTCTCATGACCATTTAAATTCAGCAGAAAAATTTTAACTAATACCCCCTAAGGTCTAAAAAATAAAAGATATATTTATTATAGGAAGGATGGAGGGCTGCCACCCCAACCACCCTTCCCAATAATCAAATTAAATATAACCAAAGGTTGGAAGGTGGTCAAACCCCTTCAACCACCAATATATATATATATACCGGGGTCTGCTAATGGTGGCCCGACCCCGATATAATAACCATTTTTGGACCTACCATCTAATCAATTTACCTTAAGTGAAATGGCATCGTGGACCGTGGGGTTTGAACCCGTTCGATCAGCTGGTCATCTTGCCACCTAGGTGGCCCAAAAATGACAACAATTTAAAAATAATGTGTGCCAATAGACCATGCCATATGGGGGAGGCCCATGGGCTCGACCCCGGGACCTCCGCTCGCCTATTTTAGATTGCCACCAATGGACCGCATGGGCTGATTTGGAATCTTCACTCGCAAATATATATGAAATCAAACTTTCTCCATTCGATGGGGGAAGAAGAGCGAGAGAAGAGTTCCAACTAGGGTGCTATCATAACTAGTGAAACCATGACGACGGGTTCCCTGAGCGGAACCTTGATAGAGGGGTATATTTTGATGCCAAGAAAGATTCCTTGGGGGTCCAAAAGTGCCAGTCTCAGAATGTGGTCAAATTTATAGTCATTTTTCATGATTTTTCTTCAGAAATTCAACCATGCAGTTTGTTTCTCTAGCAGAGGTTTACATTTTCATACCATCCCTGGAAGTGGAGGTATACGGTGTCATTTTATAATTTCTTGTAATTTATTTTTGTTTTCATTTAATGATAGGGGCCTCCCCACATTGAGTATGGACCAGAGACGTAGCCCACATTGGATGAACTCTATTATCAAATTGTCTTGTGCCTTTGATATCATGTTTGCTTTTAATTTTTGCATCTTTCATGTGTTTATGTTACTTGATTACATGCTCTTTTAAGTGTGTTTTTGTATGCATCCTTGAAGTAAAATATTTGGATCAATCTTTCAAACTATATATTTTCCAAAAAACTCCATAATACTTTACTATTTGACGAAACATAAAATTACAATTTTATTAGACAATAATTATTCGCGACTTCTAGGCTCGAATTCCTCTCGAGCTTCCTTAGATGGCATTCCCAGTCCTGCACTTCGCCCAACCCTACGTTCCAGTTCTCGACTTACAACATCAACGTTTCCCTATGCCATTGGAGTAGAGCCTTCACAGAGCCCGAAAATCTCCTTCAAAACCTCCATAGTGGTCGTCTCCACTCACAGTTCAATATTACCCACTTTATGTTTAAGGTTCAGAACATCAGTGTTCAAGTGTTCCATTTATTTTTGGATCAACTCCATGTCCTTCCCAAGACCAGAAAACTGAGAAAACACAACAAGCATGTTTTTGTTAATCTCCTTGACAACCTGCTTGCATGAAATTTCCACCATTTCCACAACACTCTTGTTGCGCCTGAGCTCCTCTGCATCATTTCCACTTCCATTACTCGTTGAATCCATTTTTCTTGCAATTATCCCCTGCACCAGAATAATTCAATAACGGAGTTTTTTTAGCCAACTAATTTATATATTTTCCTTCTCCTTACCAAAATTCCTTCCCATCTTGTCAAGTGTAAATGCATTTATTTTCTGCAACATAGCCAAGCCACCTTATGCCCTCTCCATCACTGCCAATTTTCTATTGACTCGAACTGCGATGATGCGAGACTCCACTCATTCGATGTCTCATTTATTAACTAAGGGAAAAGATCCCACTTGTATTGTAACATGGACACCTTATTCCCTTGCAACCACATGTTCTTTAATTTCCATATACCATCGTTTTTTCTCAAGTAGCTCCTTCGTATCCTCATAATGCTATCATATTTAATGGCCTACTGATTCTCGTTAATTCCTATTCTCCAGTTGTGATACATAAGGATTACGATTAATTTTTTAATTAAGGGACATGACATGTAACACTATTTTTATCTATAAGTAAGTTTTCTTTCTCTAATTCCACTCCTTTATTGGCTTGGGCATCCACAAAATGGTCATTTTCTTTTTTAACAAGGAATATTTTGAAATCGTCTAATTTTCTAATGAGAAACATTATGCTTATGATCAATGGAGAGGTTTCTGAGTCAATAAGGCCTTCATTATTGGAATGACATACATTTTTGGATAACCACTATTGAATCATTTACAATGATAAAATTTTTGATGCCTTTAGAGATGTTGATCTTTAGGCCTTCTGAGAGTGAGAGCATTTAGACTATTCACAACTAGCATAGATCCATCTTAATTATGAATTTATTGAATATGGAGAGGGATCAAAATTTTCAAGATGTAAATTTCTTCTTTAAGTGAAACACTCGATGAAAGATTTTCACCTCAAAATATATGATTTCTCTTGGCTCTTGATAGACATGAAATTAAGATGGATCTATATTGATTTTGAGTAATTACTATGGGGAATAGAGAATATAGGACATGGCCTAAGAAAATCCATACTAAAAAACACATTCATTTTCATAACCAATGATTAAATGAGACATTCAGTTAGTCTTATTATAAATTGATTTTTTATTTTAAATATTTATACTATAACATAAAGATAAAGGACAAATCTAATTTTTACGTATGTTAAAAGATTAATTCTAAAATAAAAAATAATAAAGCCAATTAAGGAGCTTTTGGAGGATTACTTCATTTTGCTTTAGGGTTTAGAGCTTTTGGAGGATTGCTTCATACATGGCCTAAAAATTATCCATACTCAAAAACACACATTCATTTTCATAACCAATGATTAAATGAGACATTCACTTAGCCTTGTTATAAATTGTTTTTTGATTTTAAATCTTTATACTATAACATAAAGATAAAGGACGAATCTAATTTTTACGTGTATTAAAAAATTAATTCTAAAATAAAAAATAATAAAGTCAATTAAGAAAGGTAAGGAGCTTTTGGAGGATTGCATCATTTTGGTTTAGGGTTTTAGTTTTCTTATAAGTCCAAGCTAGAGGATGAAGCCATTGAATCCATAGCTCGTTTCATTTTCCTTACGGGTTTTCATTTGGTGTAGATGATATTAGGCCACTTGAATGGAAGAGGGTCTCCTTGATTTTTTGGAGGGAACCCAGGTTTGGTCCTCCCCTCACCCTTCCTCCTATATTTCAAAGTCACTATCAGACATCTTTGAAAAATGATCACATCATCAACTGTGTGCACCTCTGGTGGTAGTTCATGCATCATGCTTGATGGATCCTCTGTAGAAGTCAATTTTGGTTGGTACTAATGTTTTGGTGGGAAAGCTATTCAAGGATTGGCCCTTTTCCTAAGGCATATCACCTCACTCTCCTCCAAACAACTTAACTCTTCCTATTTTCGAAGAGTTGCATTCTCATCAATCTCGATTTTTCTTCACTATCTCGATTTTTCTTTAGGTTCAGTGACTTTATATCCTATGGCTTTATGTCCAACATCATCTCATTACTATTCAAAATATGGTTTAGGTTTAGTGGTTTTATATCCTTTGGTTTTCCATCCAACATCCTCCCATTACTCTTTGAAATCTGGATTTATAAGTAGTTTACTAGCCCCATATATGCGTAACAGTTGGGTTCTTCCTATTAAACAACTTGTCTCCCAGATTCCATCAATTAAAGATCCTACCAGACATAATAGAAAATGCATCAAGAGGAAAGTGGAAGAATCTAGCCTAGTGCTAGGGAAGGATGTCAAACTAAATGAAATTTACAACAAGGAAGAGTTTGTCATTATCAGTAGGTTTTTCAGTAATATGATGTCAATGGTGGCCTTACGAACTTGGAAAGATGAAAAATTCACCAAGTTGTTAGGATTGCCACCATGTTGCAAGATCTTGGAAAAAGGGTGGATGGGGTGGGCCACTGCATCTTGGGAAGACTCATAAAAATTCTACATGGAAGATGGAATTAGGGTTCCCAGGAATTATTTATAAAATAAATGTCAATAAAATTTGATTCTCATACTGAAAATCCTATTGTTATCTCAATTTGGGTGTGATTACTATATATGGCCCTTAGTTTCTAGTTAGAGGAAGTTTTAGGGAGATAGGGGATATCCTTGTTTTCTAATATGAGGCATATTTCTCATTCTTGTAGATTGGGTACATGGAAATGGATCACATCATAGTTATCCTAAATCTCTCATCATAATTACTAGACATGATGTCGATCCAATATGGACAATTGTTTCACCATTAGGCGCTAGATTATGAGGTCATTCCTTTCATATGTGGGTGCTATCATGCATATGGACATCTAGGTAAAATTGTTTCTTCGGGAAACCAAAGTAGAAATGGGTTCAAAAAGTGCAACAAGATGCACTCTCCCTTTCTTTGAATCATCAAACTCTCCTAGCTTTTGTGGTTTTCTTAGAATGTGTTTGAGTCTTGGGATAATTCTGATCTTAGATGCTCCTTAGATGATATCTCTAGTCACTTCATATTAAGAAGTCCTTCCCTTTGTTGATCTGGATTAGTTTCTCTTCCCTTCCTTTGTTGATTTTTGTATTTCCCTTCCTTTTTCATTGTTACCCCATGGTATTGTCTGTTATGGCCTAAATCTACCTCAGGCTGAGAAAGGTAGAATCTAGGGTAACATCAAACCACGCTTAACCTGGTAGCTAGCCCTACCAGATCGGGAGAGGGCTCTCTCCTTGTCAATATCAACAAAAAAAAATGATCAGTGAGGCTTGAGATGACTTGAATAAAGGCTGAATTTAGGCTAGGTATATATGTAAAAGAGTTTGATTTTATTTTGAGGGTGTTTGTTGGATCAAAGGGAAAAGAAGATTTTGGGTTTGGGGAATGAGGCCTAGTTTTTGCAGAGATCTGAATGGGGCAAGGTAGGCAATTGTTTTGACACTTCAATTTTGAATGAAATGGATAGCTTAGACCGGTGAGGAGTTGAAGAGGGAAAGAAAATTTCAGGAATCCTCTTCAAACAGTTGAAAACATAGAAAATTAAACAAACCCTAGGTAGAGCACTGCAAATTTTAATGAATTCCACCTTTATCCTTGTTTGTTTAACTTAATAAGAAATAAGAGGGAAAATGGTACACATAAAACACCAGTAAACTTACATTAACAGAGAGAAACACATCATCAAAACAAAGAGCCACATGAATCCCAAGGAGTGCTGCAAACCCTGGTCTATTCCTTTGCCAAACTGCAGAGATGAATGTACAATGATGCTCAAAGCAATCCCAAATGTCCAACCATGCTAATGACTGAAAAACCTCAAGATATAGACAACACTAACTCATCCCCAGCCTCTAGGGGTCGAGCTCACAAGTTTAGGAGCTGTTTCAACAAGATCTAAACTGAGAACTGGAAAATAGGCAGTGGAACAACTTGCCTCTTTAAGATAGGAAACCGATTCATTCAGTTGCAATTCACCTTTTGATGGATGAATCTACCTCCATGAGTAAAAATTTAACAAAATTACATCAAGATCCATCAAACTACATCCAATTACATCATGATCTTAAAATTTGGAAGTAAAAAAGTCAAAATGTCAAAAACTAGGCGAAAAACAGAGTTACTGAGTCCAAAATGAGCAAAAATCCCTAATGCGCCACGGCTGATTTCTCTATGCATCGCGCCAGTTTGGAGCTGATTTTAGAGGCCTTCTCGGTGTCCAAATTTTCTCCAAGTGGGTATGTTGGAAAGTTCTGCCTGTCTACTTTCCAGCACAAGTGGAATTTATGAATTTGGCTTCCATTTGCCCCTCCAAAAATGAGTTTTCCAAACACTGCTTCCTGTGTGTCCAAAAAGGGGCAGAAAGGTCATTTTTAGGGTGTTTTTGACCCTTCTGGAAGCCCAAAACCTGTCAAAATCTCTTGGCCATAGGTAGGCATGCATAATTTTCCATGAAAAATCCAAAAATGTAAAGTTTGCACCAAGAGGAGCCCCCCATCAAAAGCGTGTGCCAAGTGGTGCGGCGCATAGAGCTGAAAAATCTGTTTTTAGGCCAAAAAAAATCAAAATTTGAAAAAAGTGTCCCAAATTTCTTGAAATTTGGGCTGAGTGTCCTCCATTATGTACTATGCTAGGCCAAGAAAGCCTCGACCAAAATTTGAAGTCTATCTTGTCTTTTCCGACGCTTTGAGACCTTCTTTAACTTGGCCTTCAAGATTTTGATTCATGCCTTGCAAACATGATTTCTTGCCCAATAATGATTAGCCATGTCCCTCAACATGTTATTTTCCTTGTTGGTCTTCTCCAACAGCTTTTCCAAATGAATATTTATCCTTTCAAGCCAAGTTTCACGATCAGCCTCAATCTCTTGCTCAATGGATGTCATCTCGGTTTTTCTCCTTTTAGTAGCCTGTCCATTCTCACGTATGTTTTGTAGCTCCATGATAGTTTGCTGAAATTCTAGCTGTTTTTTTCTCTGCTCAAGGAAGTTGATTATCCACTGGGATCTTTGCAATTTGAGGGACAAAGTATTTATCTCCGCCTTCTGCTCCTGAACGATCTCTCTCAGCTTTGAGCTTGGTAAGCCCAAATCATCATCAATGAGTATGAAGTCTGTATCCTGGCCTCCTGAAGGCCCCTCATCATGTATTGGCCTCTTACCCTTGTCCTATACCTGTACCGCTGATGAAGGAAGCGAGACCCCTTCCACCCCGGGTGGAGATAATACCCGCTTGGCTGCTGCAAACAACCCTCTAGTGCCCCTCTGATACATGACAAACACCGGCACACTAGCAGTCTGTGTCTCATGACCTTCCTGCTGATATGAAGGTTCACCTGCCTCATGAAAAGCCTCTGAAGGTACCTGAGGAGATGTGAAGAAATCATTAGAAATGAAATCCTCCCATGAAATATCCTGCAAGCCAAGCTGATGCATAACCACAATTTTGATGAGTGCAAAGTGATAGATATTGTTATACTGCTGCTCAGGAGTTTTCCTTTGCACTAGGGTGGTCATCTTCTCAATGTTCCGGCACATGAAGTAAGGGAGGTTCATCATTCTCACCCGGGTAAAATGCATCAGTAACTTGATATGATAGGAATAGAGGCGAAAAAACCGGCCCTCACAACTGAAATATTTGATAATGAGTTTGATCAATGGAGCGTATGAATCTTTCAGGAACTAAAAGGTAAAAACTCTGCTGAGTTGTCTCAAAAAACTGGGCTTGATATACGGCTCATAGTGTTCCCTATCAACTTGTTGCCTTTTATTCCATTGTTCTCCAACATTTGGAATACCGATTGCTAGAGAGATAGACTCAAGTGTCAAAGTGAATGTCACACCTGCAAGAGTGACTTGGTCATTATGTAAATGCAGCACAAACAATCTGGCCAGCTCATGATGGTGGTGGACTCTAGCAACTATTTCAAAAAATTGATAACAATACTGTTGTTGAAAACATGAAATAGCCAGAGGACAGGCCTGCAACTCAGCAAGTGAAGTAGGCTCCTCCCTCACATGTATGCCACTCTTGTGAGATCTCCTTGGTACATGCAATTCAGTTGTAGAGTCACTGTCTCGGTCATAAGAGGAATCTGTCTCCATGTTTGCCAAAGTCTGTGTTGTTTTAGATGAGTATGAGGAGTTTTGGTGTCTTTGGTTTTTGTTGCCAAATGTATGACAATATGTGAGGGGCTATGGAGGGAGAGGGTAAGGGGAATGTTGGGAATATTGCTAATTGAAATTTGCCAATTAAAGAGTTTTAGGGGCAGCTTCTAGGCTTTTTGGGATAGCATTGGGGGTTTGGGAATTTTGTAGTTAGGATGGGATTATGGGAACTGGGATAGGGAATGAGTGAATTTAGGGATATGGGGAAAGGGTTGATAAAACTAGAATAGTGATGAGGTAAAACAAGGTGGGGAAGTGGAAGTGATAGGCACAAAAAACCAAACTATAAACCCTAAGAAAGAATTTTTTGAACAAGAAAATAGGGTTTTAAGTTTTGTTTATTAAATCCTCATAGACATCATAAGACACAGGTTCATTGGCATTGACAAAGTTGTTTGACTTACTTAGACTGGAGGAAATCGAGCAAACTTGAAGTTTTGATGAAATCGTGGTTAACAATGCTTTGCGGCCCTACGCACCGCGCCACCAACCAAACGCGTCGCGCCACTCCTATGCCCCGCGCTCGTATTTTTTTGCCACTGTAGAGGCCGACCCAATGCGTCGCGCCTATCCAATGCGCCGCACCACCCAACAAATGTGCCGCGCCAGTGAAATTTGCCAATTTTCCCTTCAAATTGCTCCCTTTCTCCAATCACGGTTTCTCCTTGCTTACTCTCTCCTCTTGGAACACAAATGAGCTTTTGAACATGGAGATGGATTTTATACCAAAGACCTTTTAATTTTCCATTTCAAAAACCCACTTCTATAATGTTTTATATTTGACACTTTTTTAAACTTTGTTTTAAACAGCTTGCTTCATTTTGGCTTTGATTAACTGAATGATGTGCTTTCTGTTTGCCTTGCAGGGAATGGATTTGCTAGAGCTTGACAAAGGTGACCAGGGTTGCCAGTGAAATTATTTACAAATGAGAAAACTTCATTAATGCCATCAACTAGTCTATAATGTTATCATGCATGAGAAGATATGTTAGAACATAAATTTAGGCTATATCATATATTCATCATGATAATATCATGTTAGTATCTACTTCATCATGGCATCATGGCATCATGACATCAATATTTCATTAAGGAATAGAGTCAAATGAGTAGGGAAGCTAACAAATGCAACATTATACTTCAAATATCATGAACACATTATTACTTCCATCAAGTCAATCCATCAAATCAACGAATTATATGTCATAATTACTAAGCACATCAAAACATAACCATGGTCAACAAAGGATCCTAAATACCAATCTCATTGTTATACTTTTATCATATTGGCTACCATACTTTCCACTATTGGCATTATGATGTATGTGTTGTCCTTGATGGAAATGCAGTTGGAACATAGTGACATAGGAAGAAACACTAGCTAGTGACAGAGGAATCATGAAGGTAAAGTTTCAGGAAATATACGAAGGTTCTGTGAAGTAAATCCATGTAAATATGTTGGTTTAAGAGTAGTCGCATATATGCAGGTTCTGTGAAGAAAATCCATGTACATACATAAGTTTGATGGAGTGAAGTAGTGTATACGCAGGTTTAGTAATGCAAAGCCGCGTACACATGCGGATATGAATAAAAAAAGATATGTATATTTGGTGTGCTATGGTATACTAAATACCAAGGGTCTTTACCATGGTAATAGCCCACAATATTGAGCATCATATTGACTATTTGATCCCATCAAGGATTACCACCGGCACTAGTGTGGTTTTGGCTCATGGTATTGGCTAAGGCTCAAGCTATATAAGGAGGAGAAGATAAAAGTGTTAGAGTGTGCATGAGTGAGGGTGATTAATGAATACTTCAATCTGAAGTATATTTTCATGGTATGGGCTATAGTTGATTGGTTGATTTGAAATAATTATTCTCTTGTGAATATAATGATGGATCAGGATCATTAAACTTGAAATGAATATGTATTGCATGATCTCTTTATGGTTGATTAGATCTATGATTTGACATTTTTTTATTATCTTTAATGTCATGATTTGGGTATGTATGAAGTTGTGATGTGAAACATTGTTATAAGTTGAAATTTGCAGATATATATGTGAGTTTGATACAGGCAAAGCGTGTACACACGCGGGTTTTGTTCTGCATAGTAGTGTATTTTTTCTGAATTATATTGAGATCTCTATGCGGGTTTGATTCTTGATAAGCGTGTATACACATGGAAATTTTTTATGGAAAACATGTATGAAAAATAGGTTTTTTGCTAAAGAATATGTCTGATTAGTTTATACAGTATTGTTGTGTTTAAAGTTTCTGTCAATGAAGTCTTCATGTATATTTGGGTTTTTTTAGTATTGATGATGATGCTAGATGTATGTGATTGAACATCAGTTATTGGTTCATTGATTTGCGATTCAATGATTGATTTGGTACAATGATAAGTTTTATTTTTGATTTATGGCATTGGGTCCAGTCTAAAAATTTGATAAAAGGTTGCCTACAAGTTGTGATGTGTTGAAGCAGGTGGATCTAGTGTGAAAATTTATAAAACATGGTCCATGGTGGTGCTGAGGGTTGGAGCCTTCAGTGAGGGGCTCGTAGCTCCCTTTCAATGGGTGCTGGTAAACAAGATCGGGGGGTCATAGCTCCCTTCCAGTGGGTGATGGTAAATGAGATCAGGGGGACGTTGGAGCTCCCTTACAATTAAAGATGGAGAATGATTGAAGGTTGTAGCCTTCTATAGGTGGGTACTTTTGTGCTCGTATGAGTCTATGCCAGTGCAACATTGTAAGAAGTTTTCTTTATAATACATATTGAAGACACAGACAACAACAACGGTGGTTTTCTCCCACATTGGGTTTCCACCTTAAATCCTGGTGTTCATGTGTGTTTCTTATGTGTGATGGTTTACTCTATTCTTACTGCACATGTTTATTTATTATTAAATGTTTGATGAATAAATTATGCACTGTTTCAAGTTAAACAAATGAAGATTTAACTGACTTATAAGCTTACTCGATGTATGCTATTTTCCTGAATAACAATAACGTACATACACTAGTTTGATTAAGTCAATTCACGTACATAAATCAGAAAAATAAAAATAAAATTTTAAGTGAGTTTTAAAATATTGATTCAACCCCCCCCCCCTCCCACCCCCTCAGTATTTTTCCCAACATCCACAAAAAATATCAATAATGTCATTTTATCATCTACTAGAATCAAGGTGCTAGCCTTCTTTATGGAATCAAGAAATCTAGAATGATAGGTGTTAGCCAAACATCAAGTATACCAATATATCAAACATCAATATTAAGTAGCTTCATAGAATAAATAATTTCATTGTGACTAAGAGGTAACATACTTGTTCAATATTAAGTGAACCATTTCATCGTAAAAACCATGAATCCAAATCACTTTCATATGAGCCATTTGAGAATGGTACATTCTCATCATACCTTAGGGATTACCTTGTCATCAATATTACAACTGAAACATATTGAAACAATATACCATGCATACCTTGTAGTACTCAAATACCTATGCATATTTTCATTTTACATAGGCAGCTTGTAGTACTTAGTCATATTTTCATCAGGTGCCTCTTTACTTATTTTTCTAACACTAGTTCTTTTCTTCCTGCACTAGCCATGATCCTAAATAAGGATCCATTTATCACAACTCATCAAGAGGTTAGAAGCATCCAAATTATAAAATATATATATACAGGAAGCATAAGTAATAGTCAAAACAATAATAAGATCTATAAGTATAAACAAAAGTAGAGACATAGAGAAGCATCATAAATCTAAAAGTACTTATCTTCAATGAAAGGTGATCATTAAGAGCCATCACTGTCCATTGTACATATAACAATGTTTCCTTCACTATTTCAAACCACTCTATTAGAAACCAAACCTAATAGATGTTATCCCATTTAGGGCTTCATCAAATCAGTCACAAGTGATTAATATTATTTTATTTGACCATTCTAGGGTTTCTATATTTCATATCTCAAATATTTTATATAAACTAGGGTTTCTCTCAAATCCTAAACTCATAATATCCATCAAACACTAATACAAAAATTTCCTAAGGTTTTCTTTCAACCCTAGAATTATTTTAGGTCTCCACCATCCTCTTCTATCTTCCATCAATTGTGTTATCATAGCAGTGATCTCCATGACTTTTCTCCAGCCTAGTTATGATTCCATGTTAATTTTTCTTAGGTCTATATTGTTATTTTCTTTGATAATTTCATTTCTTCATTAACACATTAAGTTAACCCCATATCATCATAACATTATTTAGATTTAAATAATTATTCAACAACATATGCAACTATGTATAAAGAAGCATATCATCATCATCAATTCAACATAACATAAATGAACAATAGAAGAAAATCATTCACACATAGAGACACGAGGATTGGTCAGAGACTAGGGAAAATCCCACTATGGGGAAAACATTTTCAAATTCTTATTCTTATTATATCGTCATAAAATGATTCAAAAAAATAGAATACAATGATCCACATATTCATCCATACAAGTATTAAGATAAACCAACAATATCCGTGAAATGAACCCAACAAAGCTTATACTCAAAATCTTGATTCTGAATACTGTAATGAATTGTCACTGTCTACAATCAACTGGCGAACTCTGGAGCTAATGAGAGAAAACTTTAGAAGAATGAGATTTAATATTTTAGGTCTCGGTCACATGGAGGAGGATTCATGCGAGTGACTGTATAAGCCTAGTCACTCCCTTAAGCCTGGCATATGAGAGACAAGGGTCGGATCTGGTATGAGGCGAGCGTGTGACTATGATTCTAAAACCATAAATATTGGTTGCATGCACAATGAGTTTCATGTGTGACTGGAATTCTCTAGTTTCACTCATGAGCCTTTCTAGGAGAAACTGTGGTCAAACCTTCTTGTGTTGTGCCTGCGACTATGGCCCAAAACCATAGATCGGAAATGAAGTGTTTCGGATCTTGCAACTTCACCTTAAAGCGAACCTATTCCTCCGCGAACGAGCCTTAGACCACTGTGAGAAAAAAACCAACATAGAAGTGTGTCTCATTATTGTGTCCAAATGAGGTAGGGGTCACTTGTATATATATCCTTCCAAGGGCGTGCACTTTTCATTAGGGACAAACTTGATAAATGTGCACATGTGGGATTTCCAATTTGAGTGATATCTACATCGATTTGGTCCTCTTGAAAATAGTAATTCAATACAATAATTATCTCCATAAAGTGAGTTTCAAAAAGTGGATTTTTGTCGTAGTTGCATATTTTTAACACACAAGGGCTCAATTGACCTTAATTCCTTCTCGGCCCTACTTGCATATTAGCTTAGGGCCAACAGCTGCTAGAGTAGGGTTATGACCCTCCTTCAACGAACTAGAAAAAACATAACAAGGTGACAACACATCCTTCTCATTGGCCAGATAAAATAGATATTTTCAACCTTCTATTCTAGCAGACAAAGACATCATAGAATGCTTGGCTAGGGAAAAACTTCAACATCCTTCCTCTTACAAAAAAACTCTTTTTCAAACATAGGATTTGACTTCTCGACTTATCCTTTTCTAGTTGTATCTCTCTTATAGGCTTGTTGTTCCTCTTGAGACGATTTGCGATAGATGAAACTATGTTCTCACTTATGAATACCATTTAAATTTACCTCAACCCTCTTCTTCTGTTCATAATGGTTGAGGCATTCAACCTCCTTCAAATGCTATAACAACATGGAAAAATCTCCTTCATTGGCCTTGATCAGACCCTAAACCAAGCTTGATTTGATCTCTATCCCTCCAAAACCTCGCTCTCTTACTTATCATATAGTCTTTGACTTGACCTCATAGAACTAAAGATATCATCATTGCAGTCTTCTCCCAAGAGTATATCTCGTCCTCCATGAGTAGAACTCAACCCTTCACTAGGGTAGAATTTTCACAAGAGAAGTCACATCTCTCTTGTACACAATAAGCGTCTCCTTTGGCACTATTTGTATTTTTATATTTGGTCATTTAGGAAAATTGATATTATGGTTTTAGCACGTCAACCCATTAAAATAAAAAAATTATTTATTTATGTCTCAAACCCACTGATTTAGGTCCAAAACCACAACTTTAGGTAAATTTCCCAACCAACCTCTTTTGGTGAGTTTTCCCTCTCAAAAATACATTTCCATCTACTCAGAATTCCAACACTCCCTCTCAATGAGGAAGGAATTTCCTCCATGCTTCTAGCTCCACGAATTTCCTTGCACACCCATGACCATCCTTGCATGAGTCATGTCTTTCCTTTGCATGACCATGCATTTCCTTGCATGTTCCATGTCTTATTTTGTACTAAGCCAATATTTGTCTTGCATGGTGTATGACCATCCTTGCATGCATCATGTCTTCTTCTTGCACCACCATGAATTTTCTCTCATGTTCGGTGACTATCCTTCAATGGGATGAAAACTCTTCTATCTTGCTTGAAATTTAACATTAAGACTTCCATTGGGTGGTTCATGTTCCTTTGCAATATCCCTTTGAAGCTATCCTCCCTCTAAGCCTACACAACCTTCATTGTATCACTCTGCTTCCCTGTGCACACTCTGATTCATGTGCTCTTCAAAGTATATCTGATACCATGCTTAATTTTCCTTACGCCCTAGATATGATTTGTGGCTAACCAAGTGCACAAACAAACTAGGAACCATCAAATTACAAGAAATTTGTAGAACGAACATATACAACATCGAAATAAATTAAGTACACATATATATTGATTCTAAAGCTTGATTTTTTATTAGTCCTTTAATAAAAGAATCACGGGGCTCCTGTACTAGGGATCATGGCCCTTCAGAGCACTAGTACTAGTATAAATAGTATATAAGGAAATTATGGCTTGAGGTCAGAGCCCTTTAGACACTCGATCTACCAATAATAATAAAAACAAAATTATTTACTTACTTGTTGATGCAACCAACCCTTTCAGTCCTTATTTCCATTGATGTGCATGGTTGTCCTTTTCCTCCTTCACACAATGATCTAGCTCCTTTCAGATTTCTGTCATACACAACTGCTCACAATTTGTTTATTCCATTAAATACACTACACAAAAATCTCCCAACCCACAAATACTCAGTTAATTTTTTGAAAATCCACTACATACTCAATCATATCCTTGTCCGAAATTCCTTTTTCAAACAGACTTAAAGATGCAACTCAATAAGCTTTTCTCCTTAGAACAACAACCTAATATCACCTTTGTTGGCCTTGATTTATGTTGAGGTACCTTTACTAGCTCCTACAAACCTTGACGCTTTTTGACCCTTTGAAACTAATCCTGCGACCTCCTCAAAAACCCTTTTCTCCTACACATAATAATAAAAACCTCCTTTGCCCGTAGTCAGCTCCACAAAAATTCCATTTACCTTCATAAGGGCTTGGATAATATTAATTCCTCCTTGGCCCTTCCTATGTATTAACCAAGTGCTAGCGACTGCCAGAGTAGGGAAACAACCATCCTTCAACAAAGCAGAAAATACATAATAAGGTGCCAACATGTCCTTCTCACCGGCCAGAAAAAATAAAGAGATATAAAATAACCCTCGGTTAGGGACAGAATTTGGCCTCCAACCTCTTAGACATAAACTATTTTCCAAACACATAATTTGACCTCTCAAATTATCATGTTCTAGATGTGGCTCTCCTCTAGGATTGATGTTCCTCTTAAGGTGAGTTGTTATATATTCCACTATGTTCTCACTCATGAATATACTTTAACTTTCCCTTGACCTCTTCTTCTATTCAAAATGGTTGCGACATTCAACCTCCTTCAATGACTACAAAAACATCAAAGGATCTTCTTCATTAGCCTTGATCGGGCCCTAAACAAAGCTCAAAGTGATCTCCGGAGCTCCAACACCTTACAATCATGCTGCTAATTTGGTCTTTGACTCAACATCATAGAACTAAAGATATCATCACTGCAATCTTATTCCAAGAGTAGATCTCAACCTCCATGAACAAAACTCGACCCTCCACTAGGGCACACCTTGAACAAGAGAAGCCACATCTCTCTTATACACTATGAGCCTCCACTTTGGCTATATTTATTATTTTCTCTTGGGACATTTAGGAAACCTCTAGATCTTAGGGTTTTAGCCTCCCAACCCATTAGAATAAGTAATTGGTTTCTTTTGATCTCAAACCCACTTATTTGTGTCAAAAAACTCAACTTTTGGTAAATTTCCCAACCAATCACTTTTGGTGGTTTTTCCCTCTCAGAAATACCTTCCAAGTTACCCAATATTTTAACGATATTAAGAGATATAAATATCGAGGTTGACATAGCTAAAGGAAAAAAACTTAAAATCCAAATAAAAATGGATTGAGCTATTCCACCTCCTTATGAGGCCAACACCTCAAGTCACATGCTTAACAATGCATATCTAAAGAAAAGAGAAAAAATTATATAAAGAAAAAGACAAGAAAAGGGGTTGTGAGAGACAACATTGAGGAAATGGTAATTTAATGCAAAAGGTGTACCCTCATCTTTAAATGTGATCACGTGGATGAATATATTTAATGAACCTTTTGTTCTTGTGCAATTCAACTCATGAAGTTACTTTCCTAGTCATATCATCCATCATTACACACATAGTGTTTGAGGAAATTCTTTTTGTCTTAGGAATTGTCACTTCTAATAGGGGTTGATGTTGTCCCCACCATGGTTAACTTAGAAAATGGTATATATTTTGTGAGTTGCGAAGTTAGAAGATGGTAATTTAATGTTTCTGTACTTAATGGCACTTTCATTTTGACATGACTCACAATTTATGCTACCTTGGGATTTATGTATTATCTTGAGATTCATGTACTTGCATTGGGAACTATGTACCTATATTGGGATCTGTGATTTCCTTGGGATTTTTGAGACCTACCTTGAGTGTTATGGTTTCCTTCGATATTTTAAGACATGCATTGGGCATGATGACAAGACCATGCACAATTGGATATTTCACATGCCACATTATCACTCATTTTGATAGGTAGACTTACTCTATTAGAACATTTGACCAAGATTATTGCATTTGAGGGAGACACATGCCTACTTCCCACTCATTTAACATATTTTGAGGAGGACATTAGATTTTTTTTTGGGAGTGACCCACTCAAGGAGGTATTATTCTCACATGAATGGAGTATTTGGGAATTTCTTGGAGAATTTGATGGGATGGTTCTCTCATTATCATTGGATCCATTGTAGAAAGATTAAACATGTTGAAAAAAATAATGGCCCCCACTTCTTATGGATTTTTTTGTAAGAGCTTATTGCATAGTTATTCAAACTTTTTGTATTAGGGATGTTTAGAGTCTCAATAACGTAATTATAAGTACGTGATAATACTTTTTTTTGCAATTACTACCATGTACTGCTATTCCACTTTTCAAAGAATGGGAAATTTTTTTTATCTTATATCCTTGATCTTGAATAAACGTTCTTGTAATGAAGCATTCACATCCATCATCATTGAAAACAACATATTTTTTAGGAAAAAGGCTATGTGGTTATTTGAAGTCTCATACAACTTTTACAAATTCTTCCACCTAGTTGTTAAACTCTTTCTAATATAGTCTTCAGGAAAATTTTCATGTATTATAGACAATTTGATTATCAAATTATGTATACAATATAACAACAAGATTCAAACAGATCTTGTAATGTACTAAAACAAAATACTCAATCCTTCTACAATTCGCAGAAAAAAAAAAAAGAAAAAGCGATCATGCAATCACATAACAGGTAAGAGAAAGAGACAATCAATCGCACAACACAAGATGTATTTGGGGAAAGGACACTTCCTAAAACCCCACTATATGTATATTGTATAAAGTCAATACCATGAAACAATACAATGCTTTCTCTCACTGAGAAACTCTTGCACTCTGCTAACTGCCTCACTCTAATCTAGGAAAAATAAGTCAAATACTTAACCAATTCTCAACCTTTGCTCAATCAATCTTTCTCACACATTCTTGGAGGAATTGTTGCCCTATTAAATAGGAAATTCCCAAGAATTGATTGTGAAATGCATCATAAGCTTCCACATGACTCTATAACTGACCTGTAAAATTTTCTAATTATACAAATGATAGTTATCATCACTCTAACATCAGTCTCAACCGGGCCTTCCTTAGAAATGACATGAAAAAAATATTTATAGTGAATTATCAGTTAATTGATTGATCACTACTTGTGAATTAAATCAGATTTAATTCACTAGACCTCTCACTAGCTCATCACTCAGTTAGAACTAGTTAAACTAATTTTAACTTTATTTCTTGAGTTAACTAATTAAAAATTACAAGTAACTATGATCAGACCCCCTTAAATCATGGGATAACACTACATGCCTCCTTTCTGACCCTCAACTTGAATTTCCTAAGCTAACTCAGTTATTCTGACTTAGTTAACTAATACAAGTTGTCATGAGATAAAATTACAATTTCTCTTCCAATTTAATTAAGGGAAAAATAAATAAGAATCCCTCTTGGGGATCCCTCTCAAAAAGAAAGGGATTATTTGCTACCTCGATCCTATCTCTGTGTAATTTGAATTTGATTCTTTCCAGCGCCTTCATCAATATGTCTCCATCCTGCTCCTTTGTGGGAATGTACTCTAATTACATAATCCACCTCTGAACACAATATCTGAGATGGTGATATTGGATATAAATATGAATGGACCTGTCATGGAATATTGAATTAGCTGAGAGTTTGATGCAACTCTGGTTATCGCAATGTATCACTATTGGATCCATCTGTTGATGAAACAAACCAACAAGTATCTGCCTCATCCAGATGGCCTCACATTCTGCCTGACTGGCTACCATGTACTCTACCTCTGCTAAAGTGAGTGCAACTGATCTCTATTTCATACTGTATCGAGAAACTGTTGTTGATCCTTTGTTGAATATGCCTCCTGATGTGCTCTTCATGTCAGATGGACTCCATACCCAATTTGCATCGGTGAAGCCTTCAAGCTTCAGTCCCTTTGTCTGTATGTACCATAATCCATACTCTGTAGTTCCTCTGAGGCATCTCATCACATGTTGTCCTGCCTTCCAAAAGAGCTTGGTAGGCTTAACGATAGCTTGGATCAACTGGATAATAGCGTAGCATATGTCGAGTCATGTGTTCACCAAATACATGAGTGAAACCATAAGCTGCCTGTAAATAGTAGCATCCACTACTTCGCCCAAAGTAACATCCTCCTTCCTCCAATTTCCTACTAGATAAGTCTCCATGGGTTTGTTTCCCTCCACATGGAACTTCCTCAGAATATCCTTGGCATACTTTCCCTAAGATACAAATAGTTCCCCATCTCTTTTCCATATTTCCAATCCAAGGAAATAGTGCAAGAGCCCCATGTCCTTCATCTCAAATTCTCTTGAAATATCCTCTTTGCAAGACTTAATGAGTTTCTTATCGCCTGTCAGTATTAGATCATCGACATAAAGTACAATAATCAAAAGCTTAACATCAACCACAATATGATATAGGTTCGCATATGCTTCACTCTTGGTGAATCCCAACCCGGTGAAATAACTATCAATCCTGGTGTATGAAGCACGGGGCTCTTGCTTCAGCACATACAATGCTTTCTTGAGTCTGCACAAATGTGAATCCCTATATAAGGTCTCAAAACATTTCTGCTTCTCAATGTATACTTCTTCCTCAATAAATCCATTCTGAAAGGATTTTTTTACATCCATTTGATGTATCTTCCATCCCATCTATGCTGAGAGTGCAAGGATGGATCTAATAGATGAGTACCTTGCGACTAGTGCAAAGGTCTCATCACAGTCAATCCCCTCCACCTAAGAGAACCCTCTTCCCACAAATCTATCCTCGTGTTTCTCCACACTCCCATATGTTGTTTGCCTCACCTTGTAAACCCACGTGGATCCTACAAATCACTTTCGCACTGGTCTTGGGAAAACTTCCCATGCACTGTTTCTAATATTGGAGTCATACTCATCAACCATGGCATCAACCCACACTGGCTGCTGCATTGCTTCCTGTAAAGAGGATGGTTCTGTCTCAACACCTTCACTCATAAGAGCCATGTATCCAGTATCCTCTCTGGGGACCTTCTCTTCCTGCATTGTGATGTGGGTGCTCCCACACTCTCTCTTGCATCCAACAATAATATTCCGGTCTCTTTGGTGTGCTTCCTTCCATCTCTGGTCGATGGATTTTCATGAGTGGTTTCTACCACTCTCTGTTCCTTTGCTTGTGGCTACTCCACATCCTAAGGATCATCCAAGAGCTCCTCAACTTCATGCAACTGAAGCTACCTCTCAAGGGACAATCGCATGGCTTTGTTTCATCAAATTTTACATCTCTTCTAACCACAATCATCCTGTGTGCTGGCAAGTACACCAGATAGATGTGAGGTGTAACAGTGTACCTGACAAATATCCCCAACTCGGTTGTTGGCTCTAGCTTCTTCCGGACATCTTTGGTTGCATGGTAATAAACAAATGAACCAAAAAATATAAAATATGACACATACGGTCTCTTACATAAAAATTTCTCCTCTAGTCTACTCATCCCAAGTATCCTACGAGTTCTCCTATTTTGAAAAAATATTATTGTATTGCATTCTTCCACCCACATATGCAATGGTATTCCCTAATCATGCAACATATCTTGTGATTATCCCATAATAGTTCTATTCTTTATTTTTGCAACCCCATTTTGCTATGGGTTATGAGGTGCTGTCAATTCTCTTTAAATTCCTTAGAGATGTATTATCCACCATTGTCGCTCCTCGAACCCTTCACCTTCTTCCCTGTATATTTCTCGACAAGTGCCTTGAACTCACAAAAGTTGGAGAACGTCTGATATTTATTCTGCATGAACAAAATCCAACATTTTCTTGAAAAATCATAAAAAAAAATAACATAATACATGTGCTTTGTTGTGGACTTTGTCAAGAACGTTCCACACGTGTCTGAGTGAACTCTCTCAAGGATTTCCTTGGCTCATCTTTCCTTATCATGAAAGGTGTATTTTTTATACTTCCCCAATGTAGACCCTTTGCATGTATCTCTCTGTGCAAGTGCACCCTTTGGAAGTCCTATATAAATATGCTATATGATCTTCAAAGTGCTATGGTGTAGATGACCCAACCTCCTGTGCCATAACTCACTGATCTCTCAGCTCTCTGCCTTCTCTTCTTTAGTGCTAAATGTTGCATAGTATTCTACATCCAGTTTGTAGATATTATTTACCAGAACCCCAATATTTTTCACCTATCTCGTGGCCTTGTGATGAAGGAATGCCTTTCCTTCATTGAAGATCACATCATAGCCACAATCTTCCAACATAGCAACATAAACCAAATTCTTCCTTAAACCAGGAACATATATGAAATATTTTAATGTGAGTGGATCACCTGACTCCCTATGAAAGGTAACTGCACCTACATAGATAACGCTATACCTCCCATCGCCACCCATCTTGATGTGCATGTTGAGATCCCTCTCCTCCAAGCTACTGAATAATTATTTATTTCCAGTCACTCCACTATCCAAGTACCACACAAAACCATCACCAATGACACCATGCATGCAGTGAGAGTGAATTCTAACTCAAATTTTGAATCTAGTGCTTCACCTGCTACTCCTCCTAAGGCCTTCTTGTTGGTATTCTTTTGTGGAAAATTTGGGGCATAGTGTCCATGCTCATGATAGTTGAAACATTTTACCTTTGAAAAGTCTCGCATCTTGCCTGCCTTTTCAAACTCAGATTTGGAATGGGACACCTTCCCTATTATTTTCTTCACCTTTCCAGCCAAGGCACAGTTCTCCTCATCATCAGTCTTTGATGAGGATCCATCTATGGTGCTCCACTGAATTTCTTCTTGTGCTAGATCAAACCATAATCGCTCCAAATTTGGTAGCTTCTCCCTCCCATTCATAGAGTCTTGGTAAATATTCCATCTCTTGGGAAGGCATAGAAATTCCAAGCTCATCTCGGAACTGAGTTAACTTTTTCAATTATTTTTGGATTGTGTCTCCCTTCTCCATTTTGATCTTCCTAATCTTGTCTTTTAGTTCCAAATTCATGTGTTTGCTTCTATTCTGACACATATATGTTAAGGCCTTCCACATAGCATATGGAGTCGCCTTCCCATGGAGACTCGACATAATATTATCTCGAACTCACTATAACAAGATCCTTCTCACCTTTGCTACATTATTCTTCCATGCATCAAGAAGTTCAGCATATGGTGCTACGGACTGAGGGATATCAGTATCTATGAAAGGCTTCAGTATGTTGTCCTCAAGAACTTCCTCCATCATTTCCTTCCATGCTATGTAATTCTAATTTCCCTCAAATGCATATTCAAATCTCAGGCCATTGAAATACATATTGATCTGTTGTTGGATCATGAAGAATAAATATGCAAATTTGAACTTGATCAAAACAAAATTTGTTCTTCTCTTCTTATTGTGATTCATGGTGCTTTGATACCATGTAGAAAATCTAACAATGGGATTCAAACTGATCTTGTAATGTACTAAAACAAAATACCAAATCCTTCTACAATTTGTGGAAACAAAACACGATCGCACAATCAAATAACAAGTTACAGAAAGAGACAATCAATCGCACAACACAAGATGTATCTAGGGAAAGAAAACTGGCTAAAACCCCATTATTTGTATATTGTATAAATTCAAGACCATTAAACAATACAATGCTTTCTCTCACCGAGAATCTCATGCAATCTAACAATTGTCTCACTCTGATCTAGGAAAAATCAGTCAAATACTTAACCAATTATCAAACTTTGCTCAGCCTGCCTTGCTCATGCATTCTTGGAGGAATTTTTTCCCTATTAAATAGAAAATTCCAAAGAATTGATTTTGAAATGCATCATAGGCTTCCACATGACTCTATAATTGACTTGCATAATTTTCTAATTATACATTTGATAGTTATCATCCATTTAACCTTAGTCTCAACTGGGCCTTCCTTATAATTAACATGCAAAAACTATTTATAGTGAATTATCAGTTAACCGATTGATCACTAGTTATGATTTAAATCATATTTAATTCACTGGGCCTCTCCTTAGCTCATCACTCTGTTAAAACTAGTTAAACTAATTTTAACTCAATTTTTTGAGTCAACTAATTACAACTCACAAATAACTGTAACTAGACCCCCTTAAATCACGTGATAACTCTACATGCCTCCTCTCTGACCTTCAAATCGAATTTACTAAGCTAACTCAGTCATTCTGACTTAGTTAACTAATACAAGTTGTCATGAGATGAAATTACAATTTCTCTTCCAATTTGTTTAAGAGAAAATTAAATCAGAAGCCCCCTTAGGGTGTAATTTCAACAAATTATGGCTTCTATATCTCAGTCATAATACTTGTCTACGTCTCTATGTGTAGTTTTAGGTCATGTATCATTAGGGGAATTTTGAAGTCTAAAATGGACCTCCTAAGTAAAATAATAAAATAATAGTTAAAATAATGAAATAGGACTTATGATTTTCTAAAGAAAAATAAAGGAAACTACTTTTTTTATTGTATTTTTGACTCATCTTCTTCTAGGTTCACTAAAATTTCAAGAGTAGACAACCAAAACATGCAAAATTAAATTCCACATCCAACGAGTATCCACTTCGCATACTTCTTAGTATACCCACATTGAAAAAAATTAAAATACATGAAAAAAACATGTTGAATACACATTTTTCATGTATTTTCATTTTTTTTCCAATTTAGATATACTCAGAAGTATGCAAAGTTGGTACTAGTTCGATGTGGAATTTAATTTTGCATCCAACAAGTGGCTACTCTTGAAATTTGAGTGAATCTACAAGGAGATAAGTAAAAAATACAATTAAAAATTCTTTTTTCTTATTTCCCTCCAAAATGTTTCACCCTAGGGATGACATCACCATCATGAATCATATTGGTTCTTTTAAAGTTAATTTTGTTAGTACATTTTTTGTTTTAAGGCCCATTTTTTACCTCAAAATCCCCCTAGCGCTTTACTTAGGAGGATATCAATGAAGCACTTATACTCAAATATGGTTATAATATACTTCTTCTCTGTGTTCTTACCAAATTATCTATGGCTTCCTTCCAACATGATTTTGGGTAGAGTTCCCATTGGTAAAACTAAAGAAATATAGAAATATATACTAAAATAGAGGAAAATACTAAAAATACCTATGCTTGCCTCCCTCAAGCTACCGCTAAACTCCTATAGTAACCATGTATCATTGAAAAACATAAATTTTTGACAAAATTTCCCAAAAATAGTACCAAAACACTTACATTTTGAGAAATGTGCTCAAAGATAAAACCAAAACACAAATTTAGAATTTTTTCTTAAAAAGAAACATAAAACATATATATTTCTGTAAATTTCTCCTTGGTTTTATTAAAAGCTTCTAGGATAAAAATTGAATCTTCCAAGTATACTATTTGAGCAACATAATAACAATAATTTGAGCAACAATTTAGGTAAGGACAACTTTAATATTTTTCCAGATCATTTGTATTTTCAACAAAACTAAGTTATTTCAATGATCATCTATCTAAATGAGTTGTTATATGGTCTAAGAGATTTCAATTATTGTCTTTATAAATGAGTTTTACGGTTAAATTTTTCTCAAAATCACCTTCGCAGTATCTGTATAGTCCAAATTTCCTTTGACAACTTCATTTCTCCCTTGATGGTTAGATAATCCAAAATTGACATGTTCTAGATGATTTTTCTTTGGTGGATCAAGTTCTTCCTATGTGGGATCCTACAACCATATGGAGTTCATGTGCAAGATAGAAAACTCCTTGGCATCTCATTTGTATAGCTTATGCAAAAAATTCCATGTCGACTCAAATTTTCTAAGCCTATAACACATATAGATCCATGTGTGTCGTTGTCTTTTCTTGGAAAGTAAATTTTTATACAACTTAGCTTGTATACTTTTCCATTAAAAAAGAATGAAATCAATCTTGGTTTCAACTACTGTCATAGACTTCATGGCTCTAATTGAGCTCTAATGTTGTAAGATAGTAATAGAAAATTGAACACATAAATAAAACAAAGAACAAATATAACTCGAGATGGTTATGTGTATTGTGTTAATTAAATGAGAAATGGAACTCTTTTTATAAAATATTACATAATAGTCAAGTCAATAGTCTTCATGAATGCATGATATATTTGGATACACAATGAAGCGAAATAAAATATAAAATCAGAAGACAATTTAGGCAAAAATAACTTTATTGATGCATTTATAATACATATTTGACCATTATTACATTATTATAATGGCATTTACTTTACCATAGTTATACTAAAAATGTAACATTTTGAAACATAATTTAGAGATTCCTATTTGAATTCAAATTCTAGGTTGTATTTTTGATATGATAAAGAATCCATTCTCAAAACCCTCAATAGCAATAACTCCCCCCTCTCCCCTTTTTTTAATCACTAATGGAATTGGTAATTGTGGTGGTCTTGTATTCACGTGACATGGTGTAAAATTTGTTTGCTACCACTATATCTACTAGGTGCACCACACTTGCCTCTAGCACAGACACGTATTAATCGGGGATTAAGCCAAAGACCTCATAATATTTTACATAACATGTTTACATACATTGGCAAGAGAACTACCCCCACAAACCCCGTACTGGGTATAGATGTGATATATAATTTATAATAGAAATTAATTTAGTAATATAAATTAAACCAATGTAAAAAATAATATATAAGTTAAAACAATGTAAACTATGAAACGAGAACTCTAGCCAGTAAACCCCCAAAAAACACTTGAAAAAACAGCTCGTAAATGAAAAGTGGTGAGGCTGGAATAACAATTTATTTATTTTTTATTTTATTTGTTTATTTATTTATTTATTTCGAGTAAATTTTCAACATGTTTAAAAAATAACAGTGAAAACCAATTTTTGTGTGCCAAAAACACCTTCAAAACAAAAAGTGAAGATTTTGGAATAACAATTTTTCTGTAAAGATAAATTTTCAACATTTTGAAATACCATGTGAGACATAAAATATCATGACTCCAAAACAACTTAAAATTTCAAAAGAAAAATGAAAACAAAAGTTTACAAATTAAAACAAAAGTTTAAAATAAAAAAGAAAAAAAGAAAAAAAAGATAAGTTAAAAAAAATAATAAGTAAATAAAAATGTATATTATAAAAAAGATATGAAATTAAAAAAATGACAAGAAGAAATTAAATATATTAAAATACATAAAATAAAAATTAAAAAATCAGCCATAAAAATAGAAAAAAAAACAAATTAACTTGTAAAGATAAATATTAAAAAAAAAAAAATAAAAATAAAAAAAAAAATATATATATATATATATATATATATATATATATATATATATATATAAAAAGAAATAAATAATTAAACAATTAAAAATATAATTTAAAAAAATTAACATAGAAACAAAATAATAAATAATACTTTATTAGACCATTAAAAAAAACAAATATTATATTTAAAAACACATTTAAAAAAAAACAGCATAGTAAAAAAATCAAAACAAAAAATACAAATATTAGACAATTAAAAATTATAAAAAATATTTAAATAAATGAGAAAAAAAATAAAAGAAAAACATTGAAAAAATAAAATTAAAAAAATTTAAATATCTGACAAAAAAAAACTTCAAAATTTTTTTTAATAAAATCACAAATAAAATACACAATTAAAAATCACAATAAAAAAAAACATTAAAGAATAATAAAAAATAACACATTTTAAAATTTAAAGAAAAGAAAAGAAAAGAAAATTAAAATAACTTAATAAAACATTAAAAAAATAAAAAATAAAACCTAAAAAAAAAATCAAAATTTTAAAAAAATTAATAACAAATATATCAAAAAAAAAAAAAAAATTGTGGCCCTCAAGTCTTTTGGTGAGCTCAACCCAATTCTCGGTATCGAGTTGAGCCTACCCAAGGGCACGAGGAGCTGAAAGCCGATTCTCAGAATCGGCTGGGGGGCCAACCGATTCTGAGAATCGGCTCTCAACCTTGCTGGGTGGCCGGAGGGGCGGCCACCATGGGTCGAGGGAGCTTGGTCAGCGCCGCCGCCCCACGAAGGTTGCCCCTCGGGCCACCCAGTGGGGCTGAGCCTATTGTAAGAATCGGTTCTGGCTAGCCCTGCCAGATGACCCGAGGGTGGCCGATGGAGCTTGGACAACAACGCTGACCCATAACGGCTACCCTAGAAAACCCAAATTTTTTTTAATTGTTTTAATTTTTAATTTTTAATTTTTTAATTTTATGATTTTGTTTTTAATTTTTTTAATTTCTAATTTTTTAAATTTTGTTTATATATATTTTTTAAAATAAAATTATATATGTTTTTTTAAATTTATTTTTAAATTTTTATTTTTTAACATTAGTTTTTATTTTTTTATTTTTTAAATGTTTTTTTAATGTCTTTTTTCTTATCTTATTGTAGTTTATTTTTTTAATTTATTTTTTTCAATGTTTTTTTCTTTTTCTTTTTTTTTAATTATTTTTTTGAAGTGTTCTTTTCTAGTAACTTAATTGTATTTAGATATATTTTTTTTAATACTAAAAATTTTATTGATTTTTTTTTTTCAAATGTTATCATTTTTTATTTAAAATTCATAAATTTGGTCATTTTTCTAATTTATTTATTTATTTTTTCCATAATTTTATTTGATTTAACATTTTAGTTTTAGCGATTTTTTTTTAAATACATATATTTTTAATTAATTTATATGCAAAATGTTTAATTTTTTTGAGACTTTTAAAATTTTTATTTTTAGTGACAATTATTTTTTCTGTATTGAAATATTAGCTAATTATATATAAATATTAAATAGATATAACCAAAAAATTCATTATAAAAAAACACTACAAATGAAAACAATAAATTAAAATTTGGAAAACCCTTAAAAATCAAATATCTTTGGACAAAAAATATTGAGAGGATTAAGACAAATTGAAAAATAGTTAAATAATCAATATTTTTTTTTAAATTATGTTTACTTAGGAGATAAGAAAATTTGAAGTGTCAAAAATATACCTTAAAAAAAATAAATGGTATTTCATGCAGATTTGCAGAAATCTGCATGAAAATCACTGACATTTTAAAAAAAAATCCACATTTCATATATTAGAAAAATTAAAGTGTCGAAAATAAGTCCTCTAAAAAAAGGGGTTGATGCTACATCAACACTTTTCAAAATTAACATGAAAAATAGTAACATTTAAAAAAAATGTTCATACTTGATACATAAGAAAATTTAAAGTGTCAAAATTATGCTAAAAAAAGGTATTCTGAATCAACACTTTTCAAAATTAGATGTTTTTTTGCTACCTCAAAAAGGTGGGTACTCGTTTCAAAGTTTACATTGTTTTTATAATTCTTTAAGATATGTAAAAGATATATTTATATAATACAAATTCAATAATAATAAATTAATTCTAAAATTACAATTTAATTAAATATCATATAATTATTATTACTATTAATGTTATTATTATCATTACTACAACATTTTGGACAAGATATACAAAATTATTTTGGAAAAGAAGATTAACCTATGAATTGAAATCCATGGTAAATGAGCTAAAGGCCAAGCCGATTTTAGGAGATATCTCTATATGGGAATGTTATTGCTAAGCTTATGACCACTAAGAGTTGGTCTGAACAAATTAAATGCAATATCAGAGTCAAGCAAGGTTGTCTCTTATCCCCTACCTTTTTTGTATATACATTGATAAGTTAAAAGAGTGTTTGGAAGATGCAGGTTGTGTTCTCCCCACTCTCACTGGTATAGTTATAACTCTTCTCCTTTATGCTAATGATATTGTTTTTTTAGCTAGGATCCATTACGATCTTGGAAAGAAATTAAGAATCCTCCAAGACTTTTTCTCCAAAATGGGTACCATTGTTAATACTAGGAAAAGTAAAGTTGTTGTACTTAAATCCAAAAAGATTGCATATGATACTTTCATATATGACAACAACTACATGGAGGTAGTTTATTATAAAAATATCTTGGAATCAACATCCATCACAAGATTAATTGGTATTATAACATTGATAAAATGGTAAATTGGGGATGGAAAGGTTACTATGGGCTTGAAAACAATTGTAGGATAAAAGGTATTTGGTATGGGATTTTAAAAACCTCCTTTTTGAGACTCTTGTAACTTCTGTTATTTTAATATATGGATGCGAGGTTTGGGGTTGAAACATATCCAGAGAGTCACGGACAAAGATTGAATAAATATAAAATGAATTTACACCTACAACGTCAATATTAAAGGAAGTAATCCTTACCCTATCCTCCTGATTGAAGAAAACCTTTCCCACATTTAATGCATTCCTATGACTAGGTATTTTATGTATAAGAAGAAGATATACAACAAGAAAACCAAGAATATTCCTAAAATTGCTTCTAACTCTAGCAAAAACATCCACCTTTGGCTTAAGCAAGGATGACATAAGGATGGCAAGTATTGGATAGACCATTGGCATATAACGGAGGAAACCATTTTGCAGATTAAGGATAATATTAAAAATATTATTACTTCAAAACTTATGGAGAAATTGTGGGGCAATAAAGAGTTAGAGGATAAAAGGAAACTAAGATATTATAAGGAGGTGATCAACCCCTATCTCGAAAATTAAAAAAACATCTATGTGTCTTGACTAGTGTTAAGAAGAAAATGAAAATTAATATGATAAGAACTAATTCTATTGAGCTTCATAGTAAACCTGGGCATTTGTCAATTCCCAAAACACCATGAGATGAAATACTCTATCACCTTTGCAATACTAAGAGGCTGGAAAATGAAATTTTTTTCTCTTAGATTATCCATATTATATTCACATTCGATATAATATTCAAAATATTTGTCACACTACCAACCTTCTCGATCTTTTAATTCTACAAGACTATGGAGATATTGAAACACTTTTTTCATCACTTATCAAGCATATAAATAAAATGTAAAAAAAATACAATTAATCTTGTACCTTTTTAAGGTATATTAGACCATATATGTCTTAGTGGATGTTATTATTCTCTTTCTTAAAACACACACATAAAATTTGAATCATAATCTATCCCAACCATATATGTTAAATTGTGCGCACAGAGAAAAATTCAAACATAAACTTTGAATCATAAACTAGCCCATCCATATAAGTTAAAAGTTAGAAATTGAGAGAGAGCACATTGATACACAAATCACATTCTGTATTTTATTTATCACAATGGTTACATATATATAAGAATAAATTACTCTTCTATATCCTAAAATAGTGGATATAGATTTCTAAAAGTAGCTAATACAACATGTAAAACCTAATTCCAATAATACTTAGAAATACACAATGGCACATGGAAACATTACTTCCAAGTTCCGCCCTTAATGCTTCATGTAAAAAATATTGAAAATTCACATTACAACAACAATATTGATCTCTATCTGACTATTCTTAATCAGCACTTAAACCCACTCTAGAATCTCGTAGACATTTCTCTTTCTTCATCACCACAACTTTGTTCTACAACTTGACCTTCATTTAAAATATAATTGCCTCTAACCATCAGCTGGTACTTTCTGGATACCATGAGTGTTTTCTAGTTTGTGAACTCCTCGACATCTTTATAGAGTAGGTAAGTCCTTTGATTTCAGTCTTGTCAAACATGGCGACATCAAAATTTTCATTAATATCCATATGGATACCAGAAGAGAGGCTTAAGTTCTGTAATACAGAGGTGCAATCTCCCCCGTGAAATATCATGTGCATTATCTTGAAGGTTTCGAGTTTGAATCTAGATGAAACCATTCTCCACAGTGGTAAGAACGATCTCCTATAGAGTTGGGTATTTTTTATATTCTTTCCATGAATAGATTCATGTGCAGACCCAAAGATGGTGGGAAAACCTATCCATGGTTTTGTACATGGGTTTTGCACATGGTTTTTGGCATGATGGTTTTATGCCCATGTTATTTTGTAGATCTGGTCAAGGGAAATATAGTTATTTTCTAATCCACGGTTAATGGATTGGGGTTTATGAATGGTTCCACATGTATATATATGTATTGTAACATTGAAAGGAATATAATAAAAAATAAATCTAGTAGTCTCGTTTTGGGATCCGGGGGAAAATATCTATGTATATTTGTTTTACGTTCTCACCATTATTTACTTTTTTTTTTTAAGAATTCGTTTGTAAGTAATTTTTGTATTGAGTTTAAACCTAAATTTCAGGGGAAATTTTAAGAACCCCCCTAAATTTATATATATAATAAATAGGCGAATCCCCATGATACATAGGAAAAATGGAAGGCGATTTTATTAATAATATAATATGTATATATAATTTTTTGGCGAATCTCTCACGAGATTATATTATCTTGTAAAATCATGGCGAATCACCAGTACAAATGGCGAATCATTAGTACAAAATGGCAAAACCAGGTGTTGAAGGAAGTGAACCATTGAGACCAAGCATGGCACATGGTGACTCATGAGGGAAGTAGCTCTCGTACAGTTTGGAAAACGCGTTTTAGTTCTACTAAGCATAGTGTTGTTGCTCATTCTACTACTAGCACTGATATTGAGGTTGGAGAGGAGTTTGAGGAAGCATGGAAGGTAGCAATGGTGGACTAGAATTATAAAGAGAACCCCACGATGGGCTCCATTTTTCCCTTTGGTATTTGGGCTTGCAACATCTTCTATCCATTGAACCAACAATTAACCATTCAACAAACAATCAACTTGACTGAGTTGATTAGGTACGTTTCAACTTAGACTAATATTCAAAACAATGCTTTGCACTATCCCATATTTATCACACTAATGCTACACAACATTGAGAATTTTCACCCAACTCTCATGCATGCACATAAAATTTTCATTAACATCTATAACCCTAACCAAGTGAGAATTGATCAACAATTTGCACCAAAGTTTGTTATAGTATTGAAAGTTCATAAGAAATTTAGATCCATGGTACCTTAAATAAATTTTGAGATAACGTCCACAAATTCGACCACAATAGAGCAAACTTGTGATAAATTTTAAACCTACAAAAATTAGGATTCGTGTTCCTAGGAACAATCATAAGAAGTAGTTGACATATAGGTCGAGTTTTGAGCCTTGACACATTGATAATGCAATTGCTTAGGTCAAAAATTGCACATTGAAAAGTCATCAATGAAGAGAAGACAATATCATTATGAATTACACATACTCCAAAATTCCTACCAAATTCTACTTAGTTTTCCGCAACTTAGCTATACATAATCTTATAGTAAATACAAATTCCACAAAGCCTTCTTCACATAGCTAATAAATGGCCATTGGAAGAGCACCCCTTATATAATAGTAATATTAGCAATCAATAGATTATTTCATATTGAAATTCATAGCCATAGCGCTCTTATGTATTGTATGATGTATTCAACTTGCATTATCAAATATAGATACAATCATAGTTTTGATTGATACATGTGAATAATACTTGTGCACAATGTTGAATGCAATGTCAGTCAAGGCGTAAAGTCGGTCTCACGTGTAATGATCTATAAAATAGTGAAGAAAATTAGTAATGTTATAGCTTATGGAACTTAACTTTATTATACACCAATGACCACATTTTATAACCAGTGAGCACGTATAGATGTGTGTTGAAATAAAAATCCCATCTCCAATTCATGTGCTCACTACTCACTACACCTTCTAGTTCTAAAAGGAGGGAAAGCACGATTAACGTTCTAGTCAATAGTGAAGTTTGAACACATAAATTAATAAACTAATTACGCCATAAGGCATCATTATTTGAAAACAAATCTCCTATGTGCATCGTGTCATAATCTAGATTATATGTTAGACGATTAAAACATCTTCAACCCTTAGATGAAAAGAAAAGATAGTTATTTAGTTATGGGTATGTTCTTGTTACAGAAGCTTCTAAGAAACAAGGAATTTAAATGGCTATGAAACTTGCGTGAGGCGCCTACATCACAAGAGAAAATGTTGAGGCGAGGGCATTAGGCACCCCTTTACTTGTACATTCTCAGAGAGGCGCAACTGTTACAATGTTTGCGCCTCATTGCTGCTGGAAAATGGTGAAGCATAATTTCTACCAGCTTTTTTTCGTATGTGTAATTCCTCATTTCTCACATTCACTGGTAGAATCTGCACCTAAATTAACAGCAACTGCAGAACTGTGCTACAATTTAGTACAATAATTTTCATTTTCAGCAGGCACGTTCAGATCCAACGTCTCGGTTCTACTTGGAGGTGAAAATTGATGCTACTCAGTTGTTGAATGGTTTGTATAATTGTGCATATTAGTAGCAGGGGGAGTGGAATGAGTCTTCTTGTGACCGCCCAAAGCTTGGCCAAATAGAAAAATTCTGTGACACACAGGGCATTCATGCACCCTAACCTTCTTATTCTCAGTGCACAAACTCTACTTATAAGTCTCAACAGATGGCCCATTTATGGACCAATGAACTACTTCTTCTTTTAAACCCCCATCAGTTTGCAATGTGGGAAAGATGGACTTCGACTTGCACCTTGCCCTGTGGCCACCCAGAGCTTGAAATGAAGAAAATTTCTTGTTGGAGGACTTGCATGCATAGAACCTCCTCCTCATCATCATCTCTGGTTTGAAATCAACATCCCATTCCGAACTTCAACTACACCTGAATGAATAGAGACAACACGAGAACAGCAGCACAGACACATTGCTTTTGAATTTCTACTATCTTTTCTTGTTGCTACCGCTTCCGTTACAATAATCTGTCAAGTCTTGTACAAAGCCCTAAACAATGGCGAACCCAAGTTCGAATCCCTGCATTCCCTGAACTCCTGAAGGTAATGGCAAGCAAAATCCTCTTTAAATTCACAACAATCCACATAAAATTTATCGGTAATCGTTCTAAGGGTTTCTGGAATTCAAAAGTTGGTAAGGCCTTCAGAAATGAGTGTAATCATCCCAATGTAGGAGAGAATCTTGTTTTATCACCTGAAATTCCTTTCAGTTCATTTTCTTCCCAAAATAGCTATGATCAGTCCATGAACCCTAATGATAAAAATAAGGATATTATTGACTTCGAACAATGCAATTTTGAATCATTTAATTGGCTAGGGGACTGTAATGTAAAAACCCGTGAAAATATTTTATGTTTCATTGAAATGATCATGGGCCAGATAGAAGATATATGCCTTGCACACATTTTTCATTACATAGGTTTTCCAGGGCTTCTTCCAAATCATTTTCCCTTCAACAACATCAATACCATTGACTGCAAGATTACAAAAATGGTTATCTTGATTGAAACTATATTTCTTCTGAATTGAAATTTCAATTATTTTTCATATTTCAAATTCCAAATTCTTAGGTTATGATTTATTCTAAATTGAAATTTCAGGTATTGTGGGGCTCAAAATTGTGCACCAAGACATTGTAGTGACTCCATGGCGGCAGTTCTAGACTATTCTGTCTCTATATTCCAAGCCATCATCAACCAATTTCATAAATTATCGACCCATTTGTTAACCTATATGCATTTATGGAAAATTTATATATCTAGTTGATAATTGTTGAACATAGTGCCAAAAAATAAATAAACTTATGACATGTTACCAAAATGTAACAACTTGTCATGCAATTGATATCCCATTTCCTAAAAGCACCATAAGACGCTTATCAACACGTTTGCCAAAGACATGAATGCCCTACATCTTAAATATTTTGGAGATTAATATATTTGCTTAGAAATACTCTGACACAACTTTCTCCCTTAGCCGCACTGTGTGAGCATTCTTCCACAAAGAAATGGATATCTCTATTGTCAATGTCATATCTGTAGCTTCATACTCTGGTCAATGTTAATCTTAAAATTTGCTGATAGGAAAACTTAGCTCCATTTATCTTGAACAAGGGATGATTGGGGAGATCGTATTATTGCCTAATATCCTTCAAAAACAATTGTACCATGTGTTACCAACATAATATACAAAACATCTATATGAACTGACCATGAAAACAGGAGCACTGTGATGTAATATGTTCAACCAAATTTCCACCTATGTCCTTGGAATCAATAGATGCCAAAAAATCATTTTCAAGTTGTTATAAAACAAGTTCAAACCATAGATGGGGACCTTTGAACACATATTCCAATTGTAGAAACAACATTTGCATCAAAATTTCTACTTGGATTTATAATATAGTAGTATGTGAGTATTCCTCCCATTTTGCAGTTTAAATGAATACAAACGAGTCACAAAGGTTTGTTAACATAAGAGGCTTCCCATCATCACTTACGCTTTGAGATAAGAAATGAATTTTTTGATCATACTCAGGCTTGTGTGATTGTGTAACTTGTCCTACTTCACCCTTTTGAAGTCGTGTTGGCATAAACAAACACCTTTTTAATAAGGGTGATAAATTTTGGGAGTGTTAGTCGTTTGACCCGATCTCCAAGGTCTATTATGAAGATGGGGTTAAAACAACCTAGTTTTCTCAAAGTACTCAATTTCTAAAGCAAATTCCATCATCATGTTCAACTCATCATTTGAGAAAATAAAATCCAGTTGAACTCTCTCATGAACTTATATGCATCACAACATTTCAATACTAGAACAAGAACAATTGTACCATGTGTTACCAACATAATATACAAAACATCTATATGTTTTATAAATTAACGACCGAATCTTGTTTTATCACCCGAAATTCCTTTCAGTTCAGTTTCTTCCCAAAATAGCTATGATCAGTCCATGAACCCTAATGATAAAAATAAGGATATTATTGACTTCAAACAGTGCAATTCTGAATCATTTAATTGGCTAGGGGACTGTAATGTGAAAACCCCTGAAAAGCTTTTGTGTTTCACTGATATGACCATGGGTCAGACAGAAGATATATGCCTTGCACACATTTTTCATTACACAGGTTTTCCAGGGCTTCTTCCAGATCATTTTCCCTTCAAAAACAACAATAGCATTGACTGCACAATTATAGAATTGGGTATCTTGATTGAAACTATATTTCTTCTGAATTGAAATTTCAGGTATTGTTCATATTTCCAATTCCAAATTCTTAGGTTATGATTTATTTTGAATTGAAATTTCAGGTATTGTGGGGCTCAAAATTGTGCACCAAGACATTGCAGCGACTCCATGGCGGCAGTTCCAGACTATTTTGTCTCTATATTCCAAGTCATAATCAACCAATTTCATAAATTCTCGACCCATTTGTCAACCTATATGCATTTATGGAAAATTTATATATTTGATTGGTAATTGTTGAACATAGTGCCAACAAATAAATAAACTTATGACATGTTACCAAAATGTAACAACTTGTCATGCAATTGATATCCCATTTCCTAAAAGCACCATAAGAGCACTTATCAACACGTTTGCCAAAGACTTGAATGCCCCATCTTAAATAATTTTGGAGATTAATATGTTTTATTAGAAATACTCTGACACAACTTTCTCCCTTAGCCGCACTGTGTGAGCATTCTTCCACAAAGCAATGGGTATCTCTATTGTCAACGTCATATCTATAGCTTCATACTCTGGTTAACGTTAATCTTAAAATTTGTTGATAGGAAAACTTAGCTCCCTTTATCTTGAACAAGGGGTGATTGGGGAGATCGTATTGTTGCCTAATATCCTTCAAAAACAATTGTACCATGTGTTGCCAACATAATATACAAAGAATCTATATGAACTGACCATGAAAAGAGGAACACTGTGATGTAATATGTTCAACCAAATTTCCACCTACGTCCTTGGAATCAATAGATGCCAAAAACTCATTTTCAAGTTGTTATCAAACAGGTTCAAACCACAGATGGGGACCTTTGAACACATATTCCAATTGCAGAAAAAATATTTGCATCAAAATTTCTACTTGTATTTATAATATAGTAGTCTGTGAGTATTCCTCCCATTTTGCAGTTTGAATGAATACAAATGAGTCACAAAGGTTTGTTAAGATAAGAGGCTTCCCATCATCACTTATGCTTTGAGATAAGAAATGAATTTTTTGATCATACTCAGGCCTGTGTGATTGTGTAACTTGTCCTACTTCACCCTTTTGAAGTCGTGTTGGCATAAACAAGCACCTTTTTAATAAGGGTGATAAACTTTGGGAGTGTTAGTCGTTTGACCCGATCTCCAAGGTCTATTATGAAGATGGGGTTAAAACAACCTAGTTTTCTCAAAGTATTCAATTTCTAAAGCAAATTCCATCATCATGTTCAACTCATAATTTGAGAAAATAGAATCCAGTTGAACTCTCTCATGAACTTATATGCTTCACAACATTTCAATACTAGAACAAGAACAATTGTACCATGTGTTACCAACATAATATACAAAAAATCTATATGAACTAACCATGAAAAGAGGAACACTGTAATGTAATATGTTCAACCAAATTTCCACCTACGTCCTTGGAATCAATAGATTCCAAAAACTCATTTTCAAGTTGTTATCAAACAGGTTCAAAGCACAGATGGGGACCTTTGAACACATATTCCAATTGCAGAAACAACATTTGCATCAAAATTTTTACTTGGATTTATACTAGCAGTTTCCCCAGAAGGTGCAAGGAGAGGCCGATAGGAGTATTGTTTGTGAATTATTAATTTGAAGTAATTGTAGTTTTTGAGATGAAGGAGATTTTGTAGAGTTTTGCACAAAGATGATGGGCAATAAATCTAAAGCATACAAAATAAATATGAAGAGGGCAACCCACCATCTGTCATGGGCGAAGCAGAGTATTGAGTTTATAAACAAAGCAAGAAATTTGTAAGTAACCTAGCTCTACGTCAATCTACTAGTTCTATTCAATTCTCAGTTATGCAGTAAGAGACTTATTCGATGAGTTGTGTAGCAA
This sequence comes from Pinus albicaulis, assembly GCA_034641835.2. Lineage (NCBI taxonomy): Eukaryota > Viridiplantae > Streptophyta > Pinopsida > Pinales > Pinaceae > Pinus > Pinus albicaulis. The sequence goes on along the minus strand of CM076578.1, from coordinate 1,245,432,861 downwards.
CCTTCACAATTAAACAGTCTGAGATCCAAAACTGATCTAAGATTTCTGATCACTGCTAGTTGTTAAAAAAATATTTTCCATCATACAATATCTCTGAAAAAATAAAAAGCAGTAGAAAAGGGACTTAAAAAGGGACTTGCTGCTGCAAGTTTATATTTCTCTCAAAGAAAGAGGGTTTTCCATCATACAATTGTTGAAACTCAAAAAGAAACAAAGGGAAAATTATGATGAGCAAGGAGAGATTCACAGGTGATTGAAGGAATTTCTGAAAATCTTGTTTTTGTCTATGAGTTGTTTTGCCATGAGCAAAGCTATTTCAGAAAGGAAAACAATTGTGGGTTCATTTTTTGTAGAGATACCTATGATGACAGAAAATAATTAAAAGAATAGAGCTGAGAAAGTATTTCTAGGCATTTTCACAACTATAGCAGGCACGCAGCAAGTGTTGAATGTATATTTTAGAAAGTAAAAATTTCAGGCCATTTAGTAATAGTAATAACAATATAATTGCGACGGCAACCTGGCTAGATGCAAATTGTCATATGAGACCTACTTATTTATACAACAGTCCTAAAAATAAGTGTTTTTTTGGTCAAAAATCAAAGAATCATGTTACTTGGCACAAAACAAACTTTATCGAAGTAGAATTCATTCCGCTTACTTGCAGACATTTATAGAGATTACCAGAACAAACAAAAGATGCAATGACAAAATCTAACCAACATGGCATTCAATGATGGACCATACATACTGTGTAATTTGAGGAATTGACTCTTCAGTTACGAAGTACACAGACAATCTTGGCATAAACCAATTAAAAAGGTCCACAAGTTTCAAGTTTCTTCATGCTAAAAATATGGTTAAGACTCGAAATAATTGTCAGAACAGTTGAACAACCAAAAATCATTCAACAATTGCAAGGAATATAGGGAATAACAAAACATTAACGTACATCAACTTCTTATCAGAGGATGATGATATGGACTCGCATAATCCTAAAGATATCTCACCTCAGTGCAAGAGATTGTTCACTAGATATCAGAAGTAAGTGTTATAAGAAGCCATTCGGTCCTAAACATAAAGTTTAGAGCCAAGGAGAAGGCTCTGACTATTCTGAAGAACCAAGGAATCTCAAACCAACGTTCATTAGTCAAAATCCAAGTAATTCTTTGGTCAAAATCCAAGAATCTTGTTACTTAGTAGAAAACAAAGTACATCAAACAAGAATGCATACCACTTACTTGTAAAAGCTTGTGGAGAGTACCAGAACCAACAAAAGACATAACAACAAAATGCAAGCAACATGCCATTCAGAAATGACCCATATATGTGTAACTATACGGATTGGCTCTTCAGTTACAAAGTACACCAAAAGTCTCAGTATAGAGAAAATAAAAATGTCCACATGTTTCAAGTTTCTTCGTGTTTAAAATATGGTAAAATCAATGTAAGAAGACTTGTACAACCAAAAATTATTCAATAGAGGCAAGGAATATAGGGAAGAACATAATCATACACACTGTCCATACCTTCTCGAGGAAGTAAAGAATTTAGGCAAAACGTCATAGATCCAGCTTTGGAGTCTCAGACAGGTGGCCCAACAACTCAACAGAGCTTTATAATAATACTGTTCATAGATGTTGCTCATATGTTTATGATTTCTATCAATCAAGAGCCTTCTCAGGCTTGCTAGATTACCCAGTTCATAAGGAATAAAACCAAAATGTTTTTGAGATTACCCAGTTTCGGAGGAATAAAACCAGAAATATGAAACTGACCTTAAATATGAGACAAACCTCAAATAGGATCAAACACATCAAAATTTATTTGTAAACCCATCTGTGGAGTAGTGTTTTTGGTACATAGATCCTTAGTATTGGTCCCTGAACTAAACAGACCAATAGCTGCAGCTCTAATATAGTATTGTTTCTCAAGACATTATTTGCACCAACAGCTTTGCCAATCTTGGGTTGATGTATTATTATTGCAATAATACATCCCTGTGTAAGCATTTTGTTTGTCTTGTCTTCTTTTTGTATGTAAATTTACAAAAAGAGAGACTTAATTCAGGTTGTGAAATTGTACGCTACTCTACTGCTTTAAAATCTACACATATATATTCCTACAAAATCAGGTTAGCGATTTCTGTTCCATTGCTTACTTTTTTCATTGTTAATAGGTTCTATTTAGCTCATACATATAAATGAGAAGAGCACTTTCTTTTTAGACAAACCTTAAATAGGATTAAACCCATCTGTGGAGCAGTGTTTTTGGCACAGAGATCCTTCGTATTGGTCCCTGAACTAAACAGAGCAATAGCTGCAGCTCTGATATGGTATTGTTTCTCAAGACATTATTTGCACCAACAGCTTTGCCAATCCTGGGTTGATGTGATAGTAGACATCCTGCCTGATTCTGATACTTGGATTTCAGTGGCATGTCTTATGGGCCCTTTTTCATTTTTTATTTGTAACTGTTATTTTATAATGTTACAAGCTTTATTATTGCAACAATACATCTTTGTGTAAGGGTATAAGTTATAGCATTCCTTCTCACTCTGGTATTAACATTGGTATTTGCATTGACAGTATTTCTGATGCTTTGCCATTTGAAATTTATTAGTATCTGCATTGCCAGTAGTTCTGATGCTTTGCCATTTGAAAACCAAAATTGGTATATGTATTTCCAGTAGTTCTGATGCTCTGCCATTTGAAAACTGGATTTTAGGGTGCAAGTTATAGCATCTTTCTTCACTCTGGTATTAACATTGGTTTTTTATGGCCAACAGTTTTGATGCTTTGCCATTCTGCAAGTTGGCTCCAGGGTGCAAGTTATAACCTCCATAACATTGTCTTTGCCAATATTTTGATGGATTTGCAGTTGGATTTGGGTAGCAAGTTATAGCATCCTGCCTAACTCCAGTATTATCATTGTCATTGCCAACATATTTGATGGTTTATTATTTGATGCTTTGTAGTTGGATTTAGGGAGAGAGTTATAACATCATCTTGCCTTGCTCTGGTATTTTCATTGCCATGGCAGACAGTTTTGATGCTTTGCCCTTCTGAAAGCTTTCTTTGAGTTGTGAATTATAGCATTCTTGCTCACTTTGAAACCAACATTGTTATCACTGAAAACTTTGATACTTCATGGTGCAAGTTTCCTTCCTTATTCTGGTGTTGTCAATAGTGTTATGCTTTTGGGAATCTGAAAGTTCAGTTTTGGATTGCAAGTTTTAGTATCATTCCTTGCTTTGATATTAATATTGCAATTGCAGACAACTTTGATGTAATGCTTTATGGGCCTTTTGACTTTTGCACTGATGAGATTTTGTTCCACGCTAAGAGAATCATTTTCTCTACTAAATGAATTGATCTAGTTATTGATTTCCAGTGAACAGAAATTATGTTGTTGGTGTGGGGTTTAAGATTTGTTTTTTATTCTGTGATATCTTAACAGTGTTGGATTTCCTTGAGCACCAACCATCTGCCATAGCTGCTGCAGCTGTTATCTGTGCAGCTGAAGAGGTTTTACCCCTGGAATCAGCCTAGTACAAGGAGACCATCCTCTCCTGCTCTCTTGTAGCCAAGGTAAGCATATCAGCACCATTTTTCTCAATGCAATCCAGCTTAATCCTCCGAACCCAAGGCACATATAGTCAACACTACCCACTTGCTATTTTCTGTTCCTAAGCCTTCAGCAGCTTAATCTGAGAGCCCAATACAGATAATTAACTCCTATTTGTATTGTTTTTTATTTGGTTCAGGAATGGGTGTTCAGCTCTTACGATCTAATACAGGAAGACTTGATTGAGAAATTCTCAACACCTAAGAAGGCAAAATCAGCATCCTCCTTAGTCCCGTAGAGCCCTGTTGGAGTGCTGGACGCCTTCTGTTTGAGCAACAACAGCAACAGTACTTCACTGGAAGCTATCTTAAGCGTTAACCTCTAGGCCTTTGTGGCTGCCAAACGCAGGAAGCTCAATGATTACTGCAATACATGGCGAATGTTTCATCACATCACCTGTTAATCAAGCATGAGATTGAAGGCCAAGAACTAAAAAACCAGTCCAGCATTTCTGTGCCGTTTTAGAGGGTTTTAATACCTTTTAAGTCCTCTGTAGGATTTGATGCCTCTGGACGCTACAGTGATCAGGGATTTGATCTAATGCTTCTGGGACTTCAATGAGACAATCATGGCCGATAATTCCATAATCATAAACATACTATTTTTGAACGAAGATAAGCAGCACTTAGCACCATACAATGAAAACCTACCATATGAGATCATGACACAAAATTATACTATGATAAAATAAGCTGTAAAAATCCAACCAACCATTGCATAAAAGGCTAGAACAACAATCTTCAAAATAATTAAATTCCATCACAGTCCAGGCAAGAATAAGCGAGCACCAAAGAAGGAAAACGAATTCTCTCTGAGAGTCTGAGATACTAATTTGATGCAACCTAATTACAAGTTTGGTCAAGGAGATTCTGCTTGTAAATAGAGCCTTTCACATTGAATGGGAGACAAAGTAATTCGAGAAATCCAGAATAACTATAGAACCAGTTACCTTGAAGCATTTAAAAGTTCTTTCAAGAATATCCCCACGAGTAATCCATGAGATGTGTAGTACTGACGTTAAAATTGTCAACATCTCTAAAGAAAAATCCCAACATGCTCATAAGAACTAAAATTGTCAACATCTCTAAAGAAAAATCCCAACATGCTCATAAGAACTAAACAGAGGGATAATTATTGCATAGATATACAAAGCTTCTGGGACTTCAATGAGACAATCACGGCCTTGAAGATTAATATATCTCTATGGCCTTCGAATAATGAGCACTACTATTAGAAATCTGAAAGAAAACTACATAGCCTGTAGTTTCCAGCTATTTCACCGCAGAATGTAAGGGTTACAACGAGAAGAAAGACTACTCGGTTACATGTAAGGATGCTCTTATTCTCTATCGTAGCAAGGGTATTTCCCCATCTCTTCAGATTAATCCTTAAAAGGTATTATGGGTATGTCGGATCAAGTTCAGGGAAGCTAATAAAATGGATCTTCAGTTCTAGAAAGTATTGCAAGCCCTGCGACCTCCTAGCAAGGGCTTCTCCCCATCTCTTTAGATTGCTCTGGAACTAACTGGCTTTGAAAGATCTTATGGGTTATGATAAGTTCAGGTAACTGAATAATGGGCTTTTAAATTTTCAGTACCAGAAGAAGAAAGAAAGGGCAGAAGAAAGAAAGTGCAAAATGATGAAGAAGGAAAGGGCATTACCTGTTCTTCTTTGATGAGCCAAGTTGAATTTTCTTTGAGGAAAATATTGTGTTGTCCATTACTATGGAGCTACAGGTGGGAGGAGAATTCGATTCTGGAAGTGAAGAAGAAATTTGAAGCCGGCATTATTTCTGAATCCGTTTGTCGTTGAAGTCGAAAAAACAGGACATAATTAATTCACCCACTCCTTCATTGCATTACCAACTGGCCACCGCACTCTCCAGAATGCCGCCGTTTAAGGCTTTGGAGTGATCGTGTACAGAATCATGCGGAGATTCATCGTTTGTGAACAATTTCTACAATGGCTGGTCGAGGTTTCAAGTTGCACGCCAAAGCGAGTCTACAGGGACGAAGAGTGGAGGCGACCAGATAAGTGGTTTTTGCCAACAGATCAGAAACCAGGAACAGGTGTCAGGGAAACAGGTGTCAGTCAGAGATTTCATAAGAAAAGGCCTATTGGACTAAAGATCGAAAACCAGGAACAGGTGTTAGGGGAACAGGTGTCAGTCAGAGATTAAAAGTGTTGACGATCAAAAACTGCATCTCTTTCATAAGAGAAGGCCTATTGGCCTAAATATAGTAGTCTGTGAGTATTCTTCCCATTTTGCAGTTTGAATGAATACAAATGAGCCACAAAGGTTTGTTAACATAAGAGGCTTCCCATAATCACTTACGCTTTGAGATAAGAAATGAATTTTTTGATAGTACTCAAGCCTGTGTGATTGTGTAACTTGTCCTACTTCACCCTTTTGAAGTCGTGTTGGCATAAAAAAACACCTTTTTAATAAGGGTGATAAACTTTGGGAGTGTTATTCGTTTGACCCGATCTCCAAGGTCTATTATGAATATGGGGTTAAAACATCCTAGTTTTCTCAAAGTACTCAATTTCTAAAGCAAATTCCATCATCATGTTCAACTCATCATTTAAGAAAATAAAATCTAGTTGAACTCTCTCATGAAATTATATGCTTCACAACATTTCAATACTAGAACAAGAACAATTGTACCATGTGTTACCAACATAATATACAAAACATCTATATGAACTGACTGTGAAAACAGGAACACTGTGATGTAATATGTTTAGCCAAACTTCCACCTACGTCCTTGGAATCAATAGATGCCAAAAACTCATTTTCAAGTTGTTATCAAACAGGTTCAAACCACAGATGGGGACCTTTGAACACATATTCCAATTGCAGAAACAACATTTTCATCAAAATTTCTACTTGGATTTATAATATAGTAGTCTGTGAGTATTCCTCCCATTTTGTAGTTTGAATGAATACAAATGAGTCACAAAGGTTTGTTAACATAAGAGGCTTCCCATCATCACTTACGATTTGAGATAAGAAATGAATTTTTTGATCATACTCAAGCCTGTGTGACTGTGTAACTTGTCCTACTTCACCCTTTTGAAGTCATGTTGGCATAAACAAACACCTTTTTAATAAGGGTGCTAAACTTTGGGAGTGTTAGTCGTTTGACCCGATCTCCAAGGTATATTATGAAGATGGGGTTAAAACAACCTAGTTTTCTCGAAGTATTCAATTTCTAAAGCAAATTCCATCATCATGTTCAACTCATCATTTGAGAAAATAGAATCCAGTTAAACTCTCTCATGAACTTATATGCTTCACAACATTTCAATACTAGAACAAGAGATCCGTGAGTAACCATGGCCACACAAGCTATACCAAATCTTGAATAAACCATTTCGTTAGATAAAACAAAGATAAATCCAAGGAAAACTCTGGTTACTTCATGCATGATGTAGGAAATTACATTTATAATGAGTATATGTACAGTTGAGATACTCTGTCAACAATCCGCGAAGCATTTTTAATCCTTAAAATTTTTGCCTGGAGTCCACTAACACAGAAACTTCTTCCTAGCTCATGAGAATGCAATAATATTATCTCCACTCTTGATCTTGGTCTTTGGTGAAATATATGGACCCTTTGTGTCTTTTCTTGGTCCATTTCTCCACTACCCTAATCATCCTCTGTTCCATTCTACAAATATCTCCATCAACTCCTAATCGAGCATGCCTGGGCAGATGATAAGCTTCAAAAATAAATTGTAGGTCTCTATATTCCAAGCCATCATCAACCAATTTCATAAATTCTCAACCCAATTGTCAACCTATATGCATTTATGGAAAATGTGTATATTTGGTTGATAATTGTTGAACATAATGCCAACAAATAAATAAAATTATGACATGTTACCAAAATGTAACAACTTGTCATGCAATTGATATCCCATTTCCTAAAAGCACCATAGGAGCGCTTATCAACACGTTTTCCAAAGACTTGAATGCCCCATCTTAAATAATTTTGGAGATTAATATATTTGCTTAGAAATACTCTGACACAACTTTCTCCCTTAGGCGCACCGTGTGAGCGTTCTTCCACAAAGCAATGGATATCTCTATTGTGAACATCATATCTGTAGCTTCATACTCTGGTCAATGTTAATCTTAAAATTTGTTGATAGGAAAACTTAGCTCCATTTATCTTGAAAAAGGGATGATTGGGGAGATCATATTATTGCCTAATATCCTTCAAAAACAATTGTACCATGTGCTACCAACATAATATACAAAACATATATATGAACTGACCATGAAATGAGGAACACTATGATGTAATATGTTCAACCAAATTGCCACCTACATCCTTGGAATCAAGAGATGCCAAAAACTCATTTTAAACTTGTTATCAAATAGGGTCAAACCACAGATGGGGACCTTTGAACACGTATTCCAATTGCAGAAACAACATTTGCATCAAAAATTCTACTTGGATTTATAATATAGTAGTCTGTGAGTATTCCTCCCATTTTGCAGTTTGAATGAATACAAATGAGTCACAAAGGAGTGTTAACATAAGAGGCTTCCCATCGTCACTTAATTCAGCAACACATAACTGATTTCTTTTTGATAATGTACATTAATTATACCTATGTCATCTTCAGCTGCACTTTGTGCACAACCAACAACATCCCACCAATCAACTCCAACTGAGAGGCCTCACAAAAATCTGGTAATGGATAAGAATAATCAAACCATAGGCCAGTGAAATAAACCACAATATAAATACAGAGATGCAGCAAGATGACAAGAAAAATCAACTTCATACCTGTCTGTTATAGCTCGTTCCCAGGCAACTGCATTACCTTTCCCTTGACTACTTTGACTAGTAGGAGGTAGAATATGTAGAATCTTCAGTACAGTGCAATCCTTGCTGTTATCATGCCAAACAGAGGCCAAGCAATAGCTAGTAGAAGAGAAAGTTGGTAGGGAAACAGAAACCCCAACTGTGGCATAGTAGTAATCTATGAGACTAAAGCTACTGCCAGAGAATAAATGAACATTGCCATGCCAAAAAGCAAAAGCAACCTCCCCTCCATGACTTGAAAAGACAATTTTTGCTAGCATCCTTACGTCACTGTGATGATTAGCTAGGTCAAAGTTGAATTTGTCACTATTTCCACCATTTGAATCTACTGATGTCTGGGATGCTGAAAAATTTCCAGGTGTAGCAAGGGGTTGAGAACCTTTGAAGTATTTTATTGGAGATAATGCTCTTATTTACTTTGGTGGTCTAGATTGTTGTCATTGTTGCTTGTCCACCAAAATTTGTATTAGAATTTTCAAAAAGGGGATGCAGTGCAACCTGCTGACGTGAACTTTCCCACCGCTGCACCCTCCAACCAGTTAGATATGGCCCTCATCAGGATTGTGTGGAGACATATATTGGCCTGATGGAATGTAATTTGGAGGTTGTTAGTATACTAAAAATAACAGTTAATTCAGCCATATTTGTGATCAGTCTGTTTGCCTACAAATCCAAGTCTAGTGGATTGAAATATAAAAAGACTTAATAAAAGCATTAATTTCAAATACAGTGTGATGCTATGCTATATACTGTCAAAAGATTAAAATCTATAAAATCTATTTCACTAACAAAACTCTTTGTTAGACCATCATTTAGCGTTTCTTTAACATCTTAGCTTAATCAAAAGATTAAAATCTATTTCATTAACAAAACCCTGAGTTTGACCATCATTTAATGTTTCTTTAACATCTTAGCTTATAGGGAGACTGGCACCTAGATAAATACTCCACATTTCATTGGTGAGAATCCATACCAATTGAAGCAAGCAAATCAACATATCCATCATACACACACAAACTTCTCAATTAACCAATAAGGAGATCAAAATCACCAATATTCTCATACATATCAATTAACCAATAAGGAGATCAAAATCACCAGTATTCTCATACCAATTGAAGCAAGCAAATCAACATATCCATCATACACACTTCTTAATTAACCAATACGAAGATCCAATCACCAGTTCACAATGTAACGTTATCCAATATGGTCAAAGATGAATCCAATCTCTTTGAGAATTTCAAGAATGTGAAGTGATGATCCTTGGATTCCCAAGACAACCATCAAAAGAAATCACAAATGTGCACAAAAACAACAGAAAAGCACACCACACTGCGAAGTAAAATGTGCTGCCTACAAAATCTCTAGATGTTCGGTGACCTAACCAATTACCACACATTGTCCAATATCCAGGAGAATAACAAATCATCGTAAGCAAACAAGCATTCCTTGCATAGCATAATTTGGAATTTTATATTAACTATATGGCATGATCATAATTTTAGATGGAAGACCACTAATTACACACTTCTTAATTAACCAATACAGAGATCCAAATCACCAGTTCACAATGTAACGTTATCCAATGTGGTCGAAGATGAATCCAATCTCTTTTAGAATTTCATGAATGTGAAGTGATCCTTGGCTTCCCAAGACAACCATCAAAAGCAATCACAAATGTGCACAGAAACAACGGTACAGCACACCACACTGCGAAGTAAAATGTGCTGCCTACAAAATCTCTTGATGTCTGGTGACCTAACCAAATACCACACATTCTCCAATATCCAAGAGAATAACAAATCATCGTAAGCAAACAAGCATTCCTTGCATTGCATAATTTGGAATTTTATATTAACTATATGGCATGATCTTAAATTTAGATGGAAGACAACTAGTTAAGTATTCATATCCATAAATTTAGATATCCAATTGAAGTATAATGTTAAGCAACACAGAAAATACCAAAAGAGACCCTCTCAACAAAAGTTAAGTAGTCCATTCCCAAAATTTTCTCAAATCAAATAAACAGTATTCAGTTACAAATAAACGATCTGCAAGATACCACATGGCTTGATCTCAATTGTCTTGATTTTTATCTAATTTTTCAAAATCAGATGCATAAGATGTAGGCTGACCATGTGCAACTTGCACTGACCTTGATAACAAAATATTTGGATGGCATTTCTGGTGCATTAGTTTGCACCCATTCTTTGGGTGCAAAGACAAGTCTACCTGTAAAAAGGAAATAAAAAATGTCCATGAAAATCACATCAGATTCAGATCCTTCTATTAAAAATCACATCACATTCAAATATTTCTGTCAATAAAAGAAACACGGATATTTCCTATTAATAATCAAAAAACATAACTCATGTTAATCCAATCAAAGAATAGCATCAATGAATGCAACACTTTTTACACTTTTTCTAAGGCACAATCTAACCAATAGATATTTTGGGTTTTTTGGCTGCAATTATATGATACAATTCTAGACAAGGCTGATTTTACAAGTTTTTGAATGCATAAACAGATTCAATGCCATGAAACAGTGGGATCCTACAATAATCAGATAAGAAAAGAGTCCAAAAAGAGCCTTAAAGTGAAGAGAAAACCATTCAATAAAACTATGAAACAGAAAACATAAAAAAAAACCATTCTATAAAACCATGAAACAGAAAAACATTAAAAAAAAAAAACCATTCTATAAAACCATGAAATAGAAAAACATTAAAAAAAGCATACCGAACAAGACAAGAACAAAGAAGAGGTGGAAAAAGGGTGAGAGGTGCTCAATGGCCCCAAGAAAGTTGTTCTCGAGTATTAGGATGCATGAAAAACAACCAAGCTGAAACTTATGCCCTCTACCAAGGGATTCTATCACTGTTTTGGGAGATTCCCTCCTTATTCAACATTTGGTGCAGGGCTCCTCTCTGACGGACTAAATATTAGAATGTCTTATGAAAAGAATTAGGAAAGCTGCAGAAGGGTTCTCTACAATAGCATATTTCCATGTTCTCTGTGATCTCAATAAAAATGTGGAATTGTATGCTAATGAAAAGTGTAAATTAAGGTTGGGAGATATAAAAATAAATGGCTAAAGCATGCTCTCTCCTATTCCTTAGAGCTAAATGGATTGGCATTGCACAGTTATGAAGGATTGTGTTATCAATCAGTTATAGTATGACATATTTTGATGAGAGGGCTCAAGAAACTTTTTTTAAGATGTATTTGCTGCAATCCACACATGGATTTGCATATAAATAAAAATAAGACAAGATAAAGAGCATCAAAATTTCCATTAGACAAGTGGAAAAAAAGAAAAAGTCCATACATGAAACCTTTTTTAATATTTTGTAATCATGAAACAACCCAACAACACAAGATCAGAAAGCATCAAAATGGCCAAAATACATGTGACTGAAGAAAAATTCACATGGTGAAAAGACAACCATGCCTGGATCGAAGGATTAATCATTGAAGCTTCCATCGGCATCTAAGTGAAATGGTGCACCCACTTGTACTTGACCCAATTTGCGTAACTATTCCAGAAAGGAAATTATACAAAATACCATGGTCTGGAAATAATCCTAACAATAATAACATCAGACATCAGTGATCTTGATGTGATTAGAGATATCAATCATGCCCCGTCTAACTACAGTCAACAAACTATGCTTTGACGACTACAGCAAGAGATAATTACAATGAATTTGTATGAAACACTCTAGTCAGAGAAATTTTAAAACAAGAACTCCAATGACACACTTCCGTGCTCCCACATCTGACATACATGTCAAAGGAAAAATCATGATTCTCAAAAAAGTGTTCTCGAATATCAAAAAGATACCACTAACTCCAACTGCAACTATCAATTACGGAAATAAGCAAAAGTCATAATTCCTTCGACTCAGCAGACTGTGGGACACATCCTTTTAAAGGATACATTTTCACTAACTACTGACTACTAAGACTTTCTCAACAATTTTCTCAAAACAAAAACAAATCTTCAGCAAATAATTATAGCAATACTGAAGATTGAATCATGACATTCCAAATCATTTTTTCTCACTAGACAATATACACAAATATTAAATAATGTAATAAACTACTTGAAAAATGCAATTCCAAACAACCAATTCCTTGTAGGACACCTTACATCACCCTACACCATGACAGTCAACCGAAGCACAACCTACATCTTGATAGTCAAAGGAAGAGCACCCTAGACTTTCATGGTAACTTAAGGGCACCACAGACTTAAAAACAAATCTTTAGGTAAGAATGAAAAATAGCAACACTTGAAATTAATGATGACCATCCAAATCATTTTTCTAACTTGATAATTTACAATATTTTTCAGTACTTCTAGATAAAATAAAAATGACAAACTGCCTAACAAACAAGATTGCAAAATACCAGTTCCTTTGTAGAACACCCTACACAATGACAGCCATCAGAAGCACAACCCACACTTTGGAAATCAAAGGAAGGGTATAACACCCCACACTTTCACTGCCAGCCAAAAGAAAAACCCACCCTATCGTAGTTAGCTAAAGGATACTCTACCCTATTTTTTTTTGCAGTCAACCTTCCTTAAGCTTTCCCTACGCTGTCGCAATCAGCAGAGGGACACCTTGCACTCCGGCAGTAAAATGTATGACACTACCCTGTTGGTCTTCAAAGGAAAGAAATGACCCATTATACTATGTCTGATCTCTCAGAAAACCATTCTTCACAGAAATCATAAATTTTAAATCACCACCTGGAGTTTAAAAAAACCATGGCAACCACTTCCACATTAATTATTTCAGGAAGCAAATTTTCCTATACAAATACCAAAAAGGCACCTGCAATCATTACCATCCCCAAAAAACATAGAAGAATCATACAATAATTATATATACTAAAGCCACTCTAACTAGATAAAAATTGCATTATTGCAGCATACTGATATATCACTAAGAAAACTCTACCAAACAGTATTAACCTACATTGAACAAAACCTGTTGATTTCAATATTCAACAAATAAATTGTCTAGTAAATAAACTTTAGATTAACATTTTCTTTGAAAACAAGAGAACATCAACATAAGAGCCTTCAGGAAGGAAGAAGAGCTTCCCCAAGGACAAGTATAAAAGAAATCATATTCTTATCACTTTCACAGCCCACCTGAAACTCTAACAGAATTCAAGATACACAATAAACTACAACAAAGAAACGAGTGAAAATGATACATTCCACATTGCCAAAGAATGCCTTGAAGTAAAAAGCATATAGCCCCTCCCCGAAACAAAACAATAAAAAAAATATATCTAAGGACTACCTTGAAGCGAAAAAGAGTATCCTGCCATCAAAAAAGCAAAAGAATGCCTCGAAGTACAAAGCACAAATTTTTGAAAATAAAATATTTCTTAGACAAACAGAGACAAAGGAAATCACTAAGATCCCCTAGGAAGTAAAAACAGTGATTGGTAACTTGCTCGGCAGATAATAAATTCATATAGGAATAAAACCAAAATGTTGCATGTATCAAACACTGTATTAAACACACTGACACAAATCATTGGAAAAGAGGGACACTTCATATCAGTAAATAACTGTGAATGACAAAATAACGGATGTCCAAATCCAGCTGTCAGAGAAGCTAGCCCAAGCCATGATACATTCTGGATAAAAAAAGTATGACCAAAATGAACATTTAGACTGAACTCAACCATAAGTACTATAACAGATTAAAAACAATAACTGGGATCAACAACACTTCAGTTGAAAAAAGGTATATTTTCGATATACAGTTGCAATTAATTTTGCGTAAGACAAACCCAGGATGATATAAACTAAGCTATGTTCAAAAACAATTCACATGATGGAGGTTTTCACAAACTATAATCAGTAGCTTTCATGTATATTTCCCATTTTAGTACTGCACGAATAACGAAGATGTTAAACCACATTAAAATTCATGCTTCCCTAACCTTCAAAATGCTCAGATCGCTATCCCCTCCAGGTTGTATTTTATTCCGAGCTTCAGACCCAAAATTGAGCACAGTCCCGGTGGAGGCACCCGACTCCAATACATCCACAGATCCGACTTGAATCCTCGAACCCGCAACCTTGAGCGGCCGCACACAGTACGCAGGCAGCGCAGCACAGGGATCATTACCTAGTCGACGCCTGATCTTATACTGTCATGCTTAAGCCTAAGACTATAACGAGCACTTTAGGGTTTGTTCTGTGTACTGCCTCGGCTCCTTTCTGCATGAATGTGTACCAATCGTTCTGGTTTTGCTTTGAACCTCACAATTTGTTTCTCAGGCTCATCCCTACAACATTATCAGTTCCATTAAACATTGAAGCTGCTGAAATTAGGTCTTTAATCCAGGTATTTGGATCAAAATCCCTATCTCCAAAGAACCCATTGACATCTATATTGCTACAGCACCAGCCTGACTTGCTGATATGATTAAATCGAGGATATCCATAACCCCACTAGTGCCTAACCTTGAAACTACTCTTTTATATACTTCAATGATAGGCAAATCAAGAAGATCCAGGTTATTTGTAGCAACCCCTATCTCGGCATCCGAGAGGTTCAGTTTTCTCGAGAATTTCCTAATTTTCATGGTGCCAAGGGATGAATCTGTGAACAGGAAGAGGGACCAAGTCAAGTGAACACACTTGAAACCCATTGCTCAGATATTTGGGGTTTGTACAGGTGCTCTGCCACCATTATGTCGACATGTGCAGCCCAACCAACACAGGGAAGCTTTACCTGCAGTCATACTGGATATTGGGGCGAATGCCGTTCAAAAACCCTCCAATCTAATAGATCGAGGGAAAATACAACTCAAACCCATCCAAATTACTAAATGCAGAGGCGAATGCAGCTTTTCTGGTTTTATGCGCCTTTATTTTTTTGGCTAAATCATAATAATTAATTATTTTTAAAATAATTTTGGGGCTAATTATATAAAACTATACAAAAAGTTTTTATATAAAAAATTCGCCCCTTTAAAATCTAAAATTCCTTAAATTTCGCCTTTGGGCTAAAATTCGCCCCTAAAATTTTCCCTACTACATTTAGTATCATGGTTGTTTCAGCTTCAATGGGACACCTTTTTTGTTGAGGGGTTTTGCTCGGGCCTGTGGTAGACCATGTTTAGTGGGAGATATGTAGGATCAATTCTTGCGGTGAAAAAATATGGGGAACAATGGAAAGATAAAGATCGAGAAATTTATTGGTAAAAGTTTTGAGTTGTGGAATCTGAAGATGGAGGATTTTTTGGTTGACCAAGATTAGTGGATTGTTATAAATATAGGCACGACATTGACAAGAATGTTAGATTAAAATTGGGCGAAGTTAGATCAAAATGTGAAGAGAAAAATACGATTGTGTCTCTTAGATTCAATGTTGTTGAATGTATCAGGGTAATCTACAACAAAGGATTTGTGGGAAAATTTAGCGACTTTTAACCAATTTATGTCTTTTGTGAACAAATTGTTCCTAGAGAAAAGGTTGTATAACTTGAGGATGAAGGATGGAGACTTGGAGACAAAGCATCTGAACGCCTTTAATACTATGGAAGCCAGTTCTTATCTGTTGATATAAAAATTTTAAACGAAGATAAGTGCATCAATTTGTTGTGTTTTCTACTAGATTCATGGGATTGTCTAGTTGTTACAATATGTAGTAATACAACTACCATGAAGTTTGATGAAATAGTCTCATCCTTGCTATCGTAGGAGATGAGACAAAAATTTATGGAGAGCCAGAATGGAGAAGCCTTTTCTATAATTCCTCGAGTGGGAGATCTAAATAAAGAGGGAGATCTAAATCTCTATGAAAACCTGTAAAGGTGTGCTGGAAATGCGAAAAGGAAGGGCACTACAAAAAGGACTGTAGACTTAAAGCTCCTGAGAAAGGAAAGGGATTTGATGATGCTCCTTTTGTAGAGGGGAAAACCACTTCAGATGAAGGTGGGGATGTGTACTTGGATTCTTCTTCAAGTACACATGTAGATCATGAGACATAATTGATTGACTCAGGTGCATCCTTTCACTTCACTCCCCATAGGGAGTGGTTTTGTGAGTATGGGAAATATGATGGTGGTGATGTATTCTTAGGGGATGACAAGAAGGCGAAAATCATCAGACGTGGAAAATTCAAGATGAAGTTGCAAGGTGGAAGGATTAAAACACTTCCTGGTGTTCTACATATTCTTGCATTGGCCAGAAATTTGATTTCTATAAGCAAGATGGATGATGCAGGTGTAAAAACAATGTTCAAGAAAGATACATGTAAGATGGTTCGAGAAGAACTGGTATTGATGTGGGGAGTTCAAATTGGAAATATGTACAAGCTTATGGGTAGCACTATTATTGATGGGTGCAATAGTTTTGTGCTTCTTAAAAGGGGAGTAGAAAATCTAGTGGTCTCTAGAGAAAAGACCATGCTATGGCATCAAAGGCTTGCATATATTGGAGAGAAGGGATCTCAAATACTGAATGGTAATGGTATGGTAAAATATATGTCTAATTTCTCTCTGGATTTCAATTTTTATGAACATTATGTATATGGGAAGTTGAATCGGGTGAGTTTCCCCTCTCGTGATAAAAGGGCGAAAGGGATATTAGATATTGTGCACAATGATGTGTTTGGACTTGTGTTGGTTCAATCACTGGGTAAGTCTGTTTACTATGTCTCATTTATATATGACTTCTGGAGAAATACACGGATATATTTCCCCAAAAATAAATCTGAAGTCTTTGACAGGTTTAAAAAATTTAAGTCTGTAGTGGATAATCAGACAGAGAATAAGATCAAGGTGTTGATGAAAGATAATGGTGGAGAGTTTTGCAAGAAGGAATTTGAAGAGTTATGTAAGAAGTGTGATATAGTACAAAATAACACTACTCCATACACACCTCAAAAAATGGAGTTACAAAAAGAATGAATAAGACGTTAATGTAAAAGGAAAGAAGCATGATCAGTGGTGTCTGGTTAGGATAGGAATTTTTGGTAGAGGCGATGGATATTCATGTTACCTAGTTAACAGATTAACTTCTTCAGTGTTGGAGGATAACACCCAACATGAGTCATGGACTGGTGAGAAACCCTCTCTTTCACATCTGAGGGTCTTTGGTTATGATGCATATGTACGCGTTCCAAAGGAAAAAATAACCAAGTTGGATAGTAAATCTGAAAGGTGCATCTTTATTAGGTATAAGGATGGTTTAAAAGGTTATAAGATTTGGAACCAAAAAAGAAGTAAGGTTGTGTACAACATAGATGTGATGTTTAGAGAGGTGAAATATGTTATTAAACATGAAGTCCTTCCAAAGGAACCTGGGAATATAGAGTTTGAGCTAAAGGAGGAAGAATCAGAATCTACAACAGAACAAGAATCAGAAGAGGAAGAACTACAAACTTCGGTTTTGAGAATATCAAATTGAGAAAGAATACATCCATAAAGGTATAGTCCATACCCTTTCTATTCAAATTTTTCTTTAACTATTACTGATGATGATCCTAGAATTGTCAAGGAGACAGTATATTCGGAGGATGGAAAACTTTGGAAGGAGGCCATGGTTGATGAAATGGAATATTTGGAAAAAAATGAGGCTTGGGATCTGGTGGAGTTGTCGGCTGGAAGGAAACCCATTTGAAACAAATGGGTGTTTAATGAGAAGACGAATGCAGAAGGTAAGGTGGATAAATACAAATCTTGGTTGGTAGAAAAAGGTTATTCCCAGGTGTTGGGAATTGATTTTGGTGATATTTTTTCTCCTGTTCCCAAGTTAGATTCTATTATATTACTGTTATTTTTTGTTGTTTCTTTTGATTTTGAGGTAGAATAGATGGATGTGAAGACAATATTTATTCACAGGGATCTGGAAGAAGAGATATAAATGAATCAAATTGAAGGATTTATGGTGAAGGGTAAGAAATAACTGGTATGCAGGTTAAAAAAGTGTATGTATGGGTTAAAACAATCACCAAGGATGTGGTATCAGAAATTTGATACATATATATATGTGGAATTGGCTTCACAAGAAGTAGATCACTGTGTGTATTTTAAATTAATTTGTGACCATGTTATTTATTTGGTTTTGTATGTGGATGATATGTTGCTAATTGGAAATGACAAAGAAATTATCCAGGATTTGAAGACCCAATTGTCCTCCAAATTCTTCATGAAGGATCTTGGTGCTGCAAACTATATTTTGGGCACAGAAATTAAGCAATATTGAGCAAAGAGGAAGTTATGGTTAAACCAAAGGAAGTATGTGGAGACAATATTGCAGAGGTTTAATATGCAGGATAGTAAAAGGGTGAAGGTTCGTATTCCTGTAGGTGTAAATTTATCTGTTTAACACTGTCCTAAGACATAAGAAGAGGAAGAGGACATGTCTTGTGTTCCATATGCGAGTGAAATTGGCAGCCTGATGTATGAAATGATTTCCACTAGACCATACATTTAACATGCAGTGGGAGTATTGAGCAGGTTTATGTCAAAACTAGGGAAGGAGAATTGGACAACAGTGAAGCGGGTTTTCGGTTATTTGTGTGGCACTAGTGATTATGGTTTGTGCTATCAAGGAAGACTAGGATTGGACAGAGTTTTGGACATTCGTGACTTTTTTTATGCAAACTGGGCTAGATATCTTGATAAAATAATATCTACAAGTGGGTATGTGTTTAAGCTATTTGGAGGAGTAGTTAGTTGGATGAGCAAGAGGCAGTTTGTAGTGGCATTTTCAACTACAAAGGTTGAATACATGGCGGCCACTCATGCAAGCAAGGAAGCAGTTTGGTTGCAAATATTTTGTTCAAGTATCGGGTTGGTACAATGAACTATAAGGATAGACAGTGATATCCAAAGTGAAATTTTCTTAAAAAATAACCCTTCTTATCATTCGAAAACAAAGCACGTTGATGTTCAGTATCACTTTGTAAGGGATATGGTTGAGGAAAAAAATGTGTTGTTGGTAAAGGTGGACACTTTGAAGAATGTTGCAGAAATATTGACGAAGTCAGTGAGCACTGATAATTTTTCTTGGTGTAGAGAAACAATGGGCATTGCAAGGTTGGATCAATGACTAATCTCTCTTGTGATCCCCTGTGTGGAAAGAAAACAACAAGTGGGAGAATGTTGGGTATGTGTTATATTCTTTCGACGACCAGTTCGATGCATTGTATGTTGCATTGGGTGCAGCAAGGGGGTCATGGGGGGGCGGCAACCCCCCCTGTCGGGGAGTGGTAGCTCCCCTGCTTGGGGTCTGGGGCAACACCACAAGAATTTTTTTTATGTGGACCCAATAATAGTTGGGTGGACCTAAAGATGGTGGGCGAACCTACCCATGGTTTTGTGCGTTTGTTTTGCACATGGTTTTGGGCGTAAGTGTTTTCTTCCCACATTATTTTGTAGATCTGATCAAGAGAACTATGGTTATGTTCTAATCCAGGGTTAATAGATTGGGGTTTATGAATTCTTCAACATGTATATATCTGTATTGTAACATTGCAAGGAATATAATGAAAAATCAATCTGGTAGTCCCGGTTTTGGTAACCACAGATAAATTTCTGTGTATAATTGTTTTTTGTTTTAGCCATTATTTATTTTTTTGTTTTTTAAGAATTCATTTGCAGGTAATTTATGTATAGGTTTAAAACCTACATAAAGGTCGTAGAGAATTTGCAATACGTCACGAACTACATTTGTTCGTAGAAAATAAAATAAACTCGTAGCCTCATATTTTAGATCTGAGGCATGTCTTGCACTAGGAATATACTGCGTATTGGCTATCTTCGTCTCTTTCACATTGATCCACAATCCACGCAAAGCACATCATCTCTGCACATATCCGAGTCTAAATTTCTCAAAACCCTTGTGGCTCTCGCGATCTTTCTCTCACAACAACAGTGACAATGTTGTGACCCTCTTCCTTTCGAAATAGAATGCACAACTTCTTATTTATGAATCTCACACAAATATCGACATGAAAACATTATACTCAGACAACGAACATATCTTAGATACTAATATATATAAAATAACAATAACACTCAAGGCTCCCCCGTCTTCCTCGCCTCCCCATAAGGGAATTAGGCCAGAAGAGACTCTGATACCAAGTTAGAAATTGAGAGAGAGCACATTGTTACACTTAAATCACACTCTATATTTTATTGGTTACAATGGTTAAATATATAAGAATAAATGACTCTTCTAGATACTAGAATAGTGGATCTAGATTTCTAAAATAACTAATATAAATTGTAAAACCTAATTCCAATAATACCTAGAAACGCACAATGACACATGGAAGCATTCCTTCCAAGTTTAAATGGTTGATGAATGTCTACAGGCTTAGGACAAGAAATACAAATGTGGAAACAAGGCTGGCAAGAATTCAAATCTTAGGGTTGGAAGTCAACTATGTGGCTAAAAAAACTTTAATAATGCAAATAATTACAAATCTCATTTATAAAATTCTAGTAACTTAATAAATTTAATTGTAAGTCTAAAAATAGGCATCATTTTCTAGTATATGCATGCCTATCAATGTAAATAATAATAATCTAATTTTAAGGTCATGGTCAAGCCAAACACCAAATTGGTGTATGAAACCCTTTTGATTATGGCACAAAAGGCCTATTTCCACCTAATAATTTCACTAATGAAATCTATGAAGGTGCACATAATCTACTCCTCTAAATTGTTGTATTCCCTAACAAAAAAAAATACGTACTCTTAACTATTAAATCTATTCCAAATAATTTAATTAAATATCAAATTTATTATATATATATGAGTTTATTTGCCTTCATGGGATAAGATCGAATAAGATGCGATGTGTTCTAAGATAACACGAAAATACAACGTAAATTAAACATCGCTTTAGTGGTTCATATGGTGGGTGGGTGAACATCGCTTAACATAATTGTGAAATCTAAACAAAATTCACTTTTCGATCATAACCCTATGAAATCAACCATTTGGATTTGTTTATGAAATCAAATTTATTAAGGTAATGCTAATGTCTTATCCACATGACGAAGTTAATAAAAACTCACGTTTCTATTGTAATCCTATCAAATCACCATTTGGATTTGTTTATGAAATCAAATTTATTAAAGTAATGCTAATATTCTATCCACATGACGTAGTAATTAACGAAGTGGAACTAAAATCTTAAAGCACAAACATTAGTATAAGATATATTCGACAACAAAACAACAAAAAGTAATAACAAAACAAGTTGAAAACACATTATTTAAGGAAAAAAAGGGTTTAAACTATATAATAAAACACTTCGAAAACAAATATAATTTAAGGAAAAACGGTAAAATCTATAATAGTGGGTAACATGTTGGGTAATTGGGTAACTTGTGCGGTTTATGACCAGCATTGCGTCAATTAGGTTGATTGGCCCGTATTAGTATATTCACAATCCACAAGAGTTTTCTCCAAAGATGATCCAAAATAAAATAAAATAATGATGCCCTTGGTTTTATGATTTTCCATATTTTATTTATTTTGTTTTATCATTCTAGGGTTAAGATGCCCTTTTATAATCATAGAGTAATAAATAAGTATTCTAGTTTACCATAAAGGAAAGGTTATTTTTTTAATATCATAAATATTTTAATCATATTTTTCTTAATATTATAAATATTTTAATTATTTTTAGTGGGGAAAAGAAAAATGAATTATGATGGCGTAACATTTTAGAGAGTTATTAAGTTATTTACAAAATTTATGTGTGCCAACAAGTTTGATAAAAAGTCCAAATCAGTTTTTATCTTTTTAAAAGAATTTTAGGTTTTGTAAAGTAAGTAATATGAAAGAAATTATATTCCTATGCAATTGAATATTTGGGATTCCGTTGTTATTTGAAACTAACAAGTATACATTAGTGGTGATTCTTATTTACTAATATACACTTAATATTATATATTTGTTGCTCGTCGGGGTTTGGTTTAGTAGCAAGTGAACGTTTTGTTAAGGCGTTCGTGTCATGGTGCAGGTTATGAGTTTAAATCCCGTCTTACCCGAGGGGCTGTTGTGGTGGGCTCAGCAGTTCCTCCTAGGAGTATAGGGGTAGCCAGCGGGATTCGACCCCATGTAACGTGAATACGATACCACTGCAGTTGCCGATTCTCCTAGTCACAAAAAAAATAAAAATAAAAATAAAAAAAATAAAAATAAAAATAAAAATATATTATATATTTGTTATTTTCAAATAAAATGTAATTTTTCTTTAGGAACTTCTTTAAGAAATGTGCCCCTTTTATATGTACGTATTTTGTAAATGTTAAGAATACTAAAAAAATGTTTAAATAAAACTTTTAAACATAAAAATTATATGTTTTTTTTAAATGTTAAGAATACTTAAAAATTTCCAATAAAACTTTTAAACATAGATGTTAACTATCTAAATTTATAAAACTTTTAAACATAGACGTTAGTCATCTACATTTATATTTCTATAAAATTTTAATTAAATCATAATATTATAGATAAATTTATTCTTAAATAAAATAATTAAAATTAAATGAGAATAGTCAATTATAAAAATATATCGTTTAAGAATTTACAATCTATTTAAAATTATATATACAAAATAAAAACAAAATATTAACTTCAGATATGTATGGTTCACTCTTAATACTCCCAACCTTTTAGGCTATGGATAATCTTAAAGTTATGATCGTTCGAATCAAAACCAGCCTTAACATATATATATTATTTTAATATATTTATTTTAAAGAGATGAATTAGCTAGATAGTATATAATTTATACAATTTTCATATATATAATTTTTTTTTATAAAAAATATATTTGCCAAATTTTAGATTTGTAAATGTAAGAGAAGAAAATTCAAATTTGTAAAATGCTTATGCAACTAACAAAATATATCATAAGTTATGCATAGTAGCTAGTCTTACTTAGTTTTAATATAGTTAAATTAAAGTAAAAGATAATAAGTATGTTGAATTTTTGGTCTGAAAAAAGAAGATAGGTACAAAACAACCTTTGTTGTCTCCCATGGACAATATCAGTGGAAGGTAATTCCTTTTGGTTTAAAAACTGCTTCTAGTGAAATTCAAAAAAGAATGGAAGACGTTTTCAGAGGATTAGATTGGATAATTATTTACATTGATGATTTACTTGTCTGTTCTAAAAATATTCAAGAACACCAAAAGCATCTTCAGATATTTTATGAGCATTGTTTTAAGCATGGATTAGCTCTATCAAAAACCAAAATGGAGATTTGTTTAACAAAGGTAGATTTATTAGGTTTACATATATCCAATGGCAACACGTAGTTGCAAGACCATGTTTTAACAAACCTACAGAAATTTCTAGAGCAAATCACAGACAAGACACAATTGCAACGTTTTCTTGGAAGCCTGAGCTACATCAGACAGTTCTATAAAGGACAAGCTCAGGTTCTTGTTATTTTGCAACAACGATTGAAAAAGGCACCTATACCATGGAATAAAGACATGACCAAAGAAGTGCAAACCATCAAGGAGAAAGTTCAGCTACTTCCTCCTCCCAAACTCCTAACAGACGAAAGTTTCTATATCTTAGAAACAGATGCATCAAACATTACATGGGGGAGTGTTCTACTTGAAAAAATCAACAATTATGAACATATATGTGCCTATACATCCAAATCTTTCCATGGTGGAGAATTAAATTACCCAAGTAGCCACAAAGAAGTTTTGGCGGTTAAGAAAAGTATCTTTCATTTCGACTATATCTCAAACCAGTCAAGTTCCTCGTCAGAATAGATTTAAAGATTATGCTAGGCATGATTAAGCTAAACAAAGAATTAGCTGATAATAATGAAAGATTATTAAGATCGGCAGCATGGCTTGGCAGCTAGGATTTTGATATTGAACATAAGCCTGGCTACCTAAATTGCCTAGCAGATCTTTTAACATGTGAAGCAGCAACCCTGTCAGCTTAAAAGGAAGCATATGTGGGCCTCTTTTCATGTTTTTTTGTCATAAAATTCGGTCCCCACATGTCAAAATACTTTCTAGAAAGAGATAAGGGATGAGATAATACAAGTTGTCCACTTGTAACCGAATATTAGGTCAAACTGGCGGTCACCAGTTTTTAGTCACCAAGTACCGGTTGAGAATATTATAAAATGAAGGTTGCGTCCTCATTATTCCTCACGCTAATTAGCCTCGAGTTCTCTGAGTCTAAAATAAGCTCTCTCTTTTCTAATTCTTCATATATATATGCTAGATTGCCTCCTGGTGTCATGCCTTACAGGAATAAAGTATCAGTATCTCGAAAATTCTTATTTCTGAGTCTGTATCAAGTCTGTTTTAAATTTTAATTAATATAACTGAGAGTATTTTATGTTTATAAA
This sequence comes from Pinus albicaulis, assembly GCA_034641835.2. Taxonomy (NCBI): domain Eukaryota; kingdom Viridiplantae; phylum Streptophyta; class Pinopsida; order Pinales; family Pinaceae; genus Pinus; species Pinus albicaulis. The sequence goes on along the minus strand of CM076578.1, from coordinate 1,245,407,987 downwards.
TACTTGAGTTCATATATTCAGCTATGATATATGGAGGAATTTCTGGATGCCTAGCTAAATTAAGCTGAGCACCAGAGTCTAGTAAGCAATCCAAAGAATAGGGTTTAAATCGGGAGGACAAAATTGCAGAGTTATATACAACTTAGGTTTACTCATCAAGGCTATGGATTTACCTGGATATGTAGATGAATCAAATTCAGGCCCTTGATATTCATATCGGGCTTCCCATTCAGTTGGATATTGAATTCCTCTCCATTCAAAAGTTATAGGGGTTGTAGATGGATTGGATGTCGGTTCTACCTCACTTATAAGCTGTGATGTGCTTCTGACTTGGGCTTGTAGTGGAGGTAGGCTGTCATTCCCAAACCTAACAATAGCCATTGTTTTTAATTGTAGAATGAGGGAATTAACAGACATATCAAACCCTTGAGGTTTAATAGATGCTTGTAAAAGTTGGTAAATATAAGGATCATCGAAAGAGACAGAATAATTTGGATAAATTGTACCAAAGGCAGGACCATCGTGTAATGGACTCGCAAATCCTTCAATAGTTACATCATCAGTTTTGTTATGGAGAGTGTCTACAACAACACAGATGCTTTTGAGATTGATAAAAGGTCGAACCAATGGGTTTAGACCAAATCGGATGGCTCCGAGATGAGAATATTTAAATCCTTGGGATTTTCCCCAATCAATCTGAGATTTTTCCAACAGAGGAATTTGAGTTGGATGATCTTGAGATGTAAAAGAAATATCGACAGAATGCTGTTGAATCTGGGATTTTGCATAATATTTCCACAGGGGTAGATTATAGACTTGTTTTGGCAGTATAGGAGGTATTGCCAATGTGGATTAGCATTTTTTTCATTGATAGTGATTGTAGATGCTGATGTACTAGTTTCTCAATATGAGCCACGGTGCTTATCCATAGAATTCATGGGAGTTGAAGCTTCTATTTCAACCTGTGAAATTTTAGACATACTGGTATCCATTTCTCCACACCTAATGGTCACTGGGTATAAATTCTCTTGGTGCCTATTCATCAGCTAAACGAGCTGCACCCGAACTGGTATGGGTCCGCTATAGAAGTAAATGCTACAAATCTAAAACTCCAAAGGCTCTGATAAAAAAGGGAAATCAAGTATTTATAAACATAAAATACTCTCAGTTACATTAAAACAGACTTGATACAGACTCAGAAATCAGAATTTTTGAGATACTAATACTTTATTCCTGCAAGGCATGACACCAGGAGGCAATCTAACATATCTCGATGAAGAATTGGAAGAGAGAAAGCTTATTTTAGACTCAGAGAACTCGAGACTAATTAGCGTGAGGAATAATGAGGATGCAACCTTCATTTTATAATATTCTCAGCCAGTACTCGGTGACTAAAAACTCGTGACTGCCAGTTTGACCTAATATTTGGGTACAAGTGGACAACTTGTATTATCTCATCCCTTATCTCTTTCGAGAAAGTATTTCGACATGTGGGGACCAAATTTTATGACAACAAAACATGAAAAGAGGCCCACATATACTTCCTTTTCAGCTGACAGGGTTGCTGCTTCACGTGTTAAAAGATCTGCTAGGAAATTTAGGTAGTCGGGCTTATGTTCAATATCAAAATCGTAGCTGTCAAGCCATGCTACCCATCTTAATATTCCTGCATTATTATCAGCTAATTCTTTGTTTATCTTAATCATGCCTGGCATAATCTTTAAATCTGTTCTGATGAGGAACTTGACTAGTTTGAGATACAGTCAAGTTACTTTTCTTAACCGCCAGAACTTCTTTGTGGCTAATTGGGTAATTTAATTCTACACCATGGAAAGATCCGAATGTATATGCACATATATGTTCATAATTGTTGATTCTTTCAAGTAGAACACTCCCCCATGCAACGTTTTATGCATCTGTTTCTAAGATATAGAAACCTTCGTCCGTTGGGAGTTTGAGAGGAGAAAGTAGCTGAAATTTCTCCTTGATGGTTTGCACTTCTTTGGTCATGGCTTTATTCCATGGTATAGGTGCCTTTTTCAATCGTTGTTGCAAAATAACAAGATCCTAAGCTTGTCCTTTATATAATCGTCTGATGTAGTTCAAGCTTCCAAGAAAACATTGCAACTGTGTCTTGGCTGTGATTTGCTCTAGAAATTTCTGTAGGTTTGTTAAAACATGGTCTTGCAACTGGATTTTGCCATTGGATATATGTAAACCTCAGAAATATACCTCTGTTAAACCAATCTCCATTTTTGCTTTTGATAGAGCTAATCCATGCTTAAAAAAATGCTCACAAAATATCTGAAGATGCTTTTGATGTTCTCGAATATTTTTAGAACAGATAAGTAAATCATTAATGTAAATGAAACCAATCTAATCCTCTGAAAACGTCTTCCATTCTTTTTTGAAATTCACTTGGAGCATTTTTTAGGCCAAAGGGTATTACCTTCCACTGGTATTGTCCATGGGGGACAGCAAAGGTTGTTTTGTACCTATCTTCTTTTTTCAGACCAACTTGATAAAAACCAGATTTGAGGTCGAAGTTACTGAAGATTGTACACCCTTTCATTTTTTGTAGGAAAGCTACCTGGTTTGGGAGAGGATATGCCATCGTCTTCAAAACTGCATTGAGAGGCTTATAATTTATAACCATTCTTGGTTTTCCTCGCTTGATTTAATTGTGATTGTTGAAGTAGAATGCTCTACATGCACACTGGGATCGGGCTAGTTCTATTAAACCCTTTTCTAAGAGATTTGCAATTTCTTTCTGGCAGTATTCTACTTCTATAGGACTCATTAAAGCTGTTGAAGCATTTTGTGGCTTAATATTAATGTCATCTGCAAAAAGGAGATCAATAACATATTCTTCTCTTTTCCAATAAGCATTTGGAATGTCAGAGGAGCAATCATTTTTTATCTTTTCTGAGATATCTTTTAGATAATCATTATGATGAGCTACAGAAAAGGATATAATTTTTTGTTGTTTTGCTTTATCAGTAGGCTTGACTAGAACGACTATTTTCTTTCTTGGAACAATAAAGTCTTCACTAGTTCTCAAAGGAAGGAAAATAGGTATGTTGTTAATGGTCATTCTAAACATCCATTTGGGATAGTCTATTTGGATTGGTGATCATCTGGTAAAGAATTCATAACTGAGGATGACATTGGCTAGAATCTCATCTAGTTCTAGGAATGTACATTGAACTGGGTGTTCCTAAATTTGTAAGGGAAAATCTAGGACTTGGTGTTCAATAGGGAAAAGTGATACAGTAATGGTGGATCCACCTTCATTTGATTTATCCCAATAAAATGGAGGAATTGCTAGATGCCTAGATAAATTAAGATGAGAACCAAAGTCTAGTAAGAAATCCCAAGAATAGGGTTTTAAATCGGGAGGAAAAAATTGCAGAGTTATATACAACTTAGGTTGACTCATCAAGGCTATGGATTTACCTGGATATGTAGATGAATCAAATTCAAGCCCTTGATATTCTTTCTGGGCATATCTTGATTGTTGTTCTTCCTCGAAGTGTTTAGCAATAGTTCTTTTGAGATCTTCATCTAATGAATATTTGACTTCCTTTTCCTATGATAGTAGAGATTGTTGTAAAGAAGAGATTTCAGAGGTTAGAAGTCGAATCTTATCTTTCTTTTGATCTGAAGTTTGTAAGATTCACAGAGCTCCCTTTTATCCTTTTGTCTAACTGTATGCTTAAGAGGATGAGATGCATACAATTCTTCTGGATGCCAATCTCCTAAAACAAAAAACTTTAATTCTTTATCTTTCTGCTTTTCTGTCATACTACTAGATGGTTTCCATGATGAAAAAATTAAGGCTTGTCTTTCTTTAAGCTCATTAATCTCTTTCTGGAGAGATTCTCTTAACCTAATTATGTAGGGTTGGGTGTTGCAGATTTTTTCTTCTAAATCTGCAATATTAGGACCAGAAGAAAACATACAAAATTGATAAGACTGTAGACTTACATTATCTTCTTCATAGTCATCTAAACCTACAAATTGTTGATATTGATCTTCTTCTTTTGTGTATTGGTCTAGATAATAGATTATTCCTTCATGTTCATCATGTAGATCACAGAAGAGCAGATCCCAATGAACAGACTCAAGATGATCTTCTAACAGACTAGCATAGGCTGACAGCCTTCCTGTTGCAAGCTTCTTTGGTTAGGCATTGGCCCAGTGTCCTATTTGGTTGCAAATGAAGCATCGGACTATCGAAGCTGGTGAAGAACGTTTCTTGAAGAATGCCTTCTTTTTAGGATATCCTTTCTTCTTTTGCTGGCTTCCTTGTTGGAAAGTCTGTTGTGCTTTCCATTTGTCTCTTGATATCCAAGGTTTTTTATTCTTGGATGAACATCCTGAGCATTTTGAATGTTTTTCAAGATGGTTGAACTTTCCCACCCCCTAATCGGGCATGTCACCGATTGTATTGCCAAAAAAGTTAGTAAACAATTTATTATAATATTTGAATTCTTTCTGCATTTGTTTAGCGGGGCGGTGTTCTTGGATCACTTTATTTATGTGATCTTGTGCTTCTGCAAGGGTTAGGCCTTGGTAAGAGAGATTATGATCTCTGTAATATTGATTAACTGCCCATGGGAGAGTGTCAGGGATACTCTGAATGTACCTTCGCATGTATGGAAGATCTTCGTATGCATTACCATGGATTAACCAGTCCTACATTTGACAAAAATATTTATCGAGATCTTTCATATTATCAAGCTGGTTAGAAAGAAAAAAATCTCGATAATGAGCTGGATCATTATCAATAGTTTTTCCTACAAACTGATCATGAACAAAAGTTAATAATTGAGTGATAGGATCCGCATGAGAAAGAATATGTTCTCTTGCTTCAGTTTTAGCATAGTGCCACCAGGTATGGGCTAAACCTCCAAAGCCATTGACTATTTGCTGAGTAATGTCCCTTCTGGACCTAGTAGGATCTTTAGAGAGTTGTTTGGTTGCCTAACTGCCTAACAGAGTGATTGCATTTTCTAATTCAATATTAGGCTGGAAATTAGGAAAGAACATTGGTTATGTAGGTAGAGATTGTATAGCTCTGTTCATGGTAGACAAACCTGTGTTAACTGCAGACAATGGAATGTTACTTTGTGATGTACCCGCTACTAGTAATCCTTCTTGATGACTCATAGGTGAGTTTGGCTCAGTATTGGGAAATACCAAGAACTGTTTGTATTGGTCTTGGTTGAATACAAGACCCTTTTCTTGCACCTGTTGTAAGAATTTTTGTGTGCTATAGATGGCATCTTCCATCCCTTCTTCGGCTAGTGTTGTGCTAACACCAAAATCCCATGAAGGAAGTTATGCTTTAATGAGGTTGAAATTTAAAGTTATTTTCAGTATAGACTTGGGATTATCTTAAAATAATGCCGAAGGCTGGGGTTTATCCATAATAGCCGAATAATTTGGCTTTTGTTTCTTTGTGGGATGGATTTTCTGCAAGATGGGTGTATGTATGGATAAAATTGTTTCTATGGCGACCATTCTTTTATCTATTTTTTCACATGCTTGTGAAAGGTCGGCCACTTGGTGTTCTAGCAATTCAGAATGAGCTAGAATTTTTTCACAAATTTTCTTCTCCTAAAAAATGGCTTCTTTTACTTTGAGGACATCTCTATGTAAATCATCGATGATTTTAGCTTCAAGATCAAGCTGGAGATTTGCATAGTTCATTTTTGAAGTATTAGTCCCTAAATATTGTGCAGAGGGGACTGTGGCACAAGGGAGGAATTCCCTTTTCTTCTGGCCATCATCATCATACTGTCTGAAAGGAATATAAGGCAGATTTCTTCCTGGAATATAGTTTTCTTCTCCATTGGCTATCTTGACAGATTTACTTGATTCTTCTCTAGGAAGTAGAGAAAACATTAGTAGATGATGTGGTTTCTTTTGGGTTTCGGGACCCAATTTTTCAATCAGCTAGTTGCAAGCAAAAGATTACTGGTGCTAACCCCAATGTTCTCTAATTAGTTCTTGCCCCGAAGAACTAGGATTGTGGAAGTCTGTTACTTCCTTTGGAAGTTTCCTAACTACAGTACTCACTTCTGGAGTCATTTTGAATGATTTAAATATATGGCTAAAAGAAACTGGTTTTGCTTTCGCAATTTTCAGAAGTGCTTAGTTTTGGGATTCAGCTGTATATTTTTAGAGGAATTGCTAGATGCCTAGCTAAATTAAGCTGAGCACCAGAGTCTAGTAAGCAATACAAAGAATAGGGTTTTAAATCGGGAGGACAAAATTGCAGAGTTATATACAACTTAGGTTGACTCATCAAGGCTATGGATTTACCTGGATATGTAGATGAATCAAAGTCAGACCCTTGATATTCGTATTGGGCTTCCCATTCAGCTTAAAGACCAATTTGTTATAAAGAATATTTACCTTTTAATAATTTTATATATAATTTACAATAAATATATATTTGGTGAATTAATTTGATTTAATAAACTTATGATTTACAAGGAGATTTAATTACTATTTTAATTGTTTTATAATTTTCACAAATTTTCTACATTTTGTTAAATATATTATTGTATATGACTATAAGAAACACATTTTGTATGCACTCTATCAACAATACTACTCTAAAAAATGAAGTTGTAAATCACTGGTCTTGTATTAAACTTACCATGGCATAAGATTAATTATATATTTTTCTTCAAATTATTCTAATCTATATGAGTGTTACTCATTTAATTTAAAAATAACTATATATGACATAGATGTTCTAATTTTAAAAAATGTTAAATTATAAACATCTTAATAATGGGCAATGTAAAATTGTTTTAGTAGTAAGATTAATAATTACTTCTTTGTAATTATTTTAATCAATATTTATTACTAAAAAATATACCAAAAAAATAAATACATTTTATTTTTCTAAAATTATAAAAAATATATATATATAATTTAATTTTATATTAAAAATTTTTAATTTGATTTCTTATATGCTAATTTATTAACACCAATTTCATAAATTCTATTTAAATCTATAGTTTCCTCAATATGTTATATTTTTCAACAACATGGATTGTAGATGTATGATTTTTCTTCATGTGCACTCTTCACACCTATGAGTATTACAGATATGATTTTGTCGACAAAATACATTTTGAGATGCTTCGTGTCTAGTTTTGCATGGTGGTATAAACTCGCATCGCCAGTATTACTGCAAAGAGTGTGCCAATTGAGTCATTTTCCAATGTCGTAGTTTAATTAGACTCATTTTCCTTGAAAATTTTTGAAATTTTGGTAAGATTTTAAGAAAATTTGGGAGGATTTTTGTAAATCCAGGTCATAGTTATCAAAATTCAATATTTTGGGTGCCGAAGTTTTTTATGGTGTTGAATCCATTTCCTCCATGATTAGTTTTTGAGAATATCCATGGCGACATATGTGTTTTGTATCTAGTTAAATTGTTTGAAGTAACTCTGTAACGAGTAACAAGCATGGGTTAATACTTTGACGAGATAGGCAACGCGTAAGCAATGACTCCAACAGAAGCAATTTTGAAGAGACTTGGAGTCTTCTTTACTTGGTAAGCTACGCCTCCTATTTTGGTATGTTTGGCTTTGGATCCTGGTAAGGTGGCAGAATACCACTATTAGGTATGTGTTGGCTAAGACTCACAGTCGGCGAATGAAGCATTATAGTTAGTTTTAACATGCAAGTAGGGTTGACATACACATACACTGGAGTGAATGAGTAAAAGTATCATATGGTAGGATGGTTGGAAGATTCACGTTTGCTCATTATGTCTGAGAATGCTACCTGATAGTATTGAAATATGTATGATAGTTCTCTTTATGTGTATCTCTATTAAGTTGTTAGTGGCTTTATACAACACTGGCTGTAAAACAAATGTTAAGCCATGAAGATAGTGGAAACTCACAAGTATCATCGAGTGAATCAAGCTCACAATTTGGTTCAAGGTCCTCCAAGTGGGTATTACTATGGCGTAAGTGGGTGGAGTCCTTCATAGTTTCTAGACCCTGCAAAAAATTTGGCTTTAGGTTATGCACAAGGTGGTGGAAGTGCCCGGGATGTTTATGTTGCTGTTGTTGTCACCTTTGAACCTCTTTCTGAAAGACCTGGTTATTCCGGGGGACTTACCTGCCATTTTTTCCAACCGTATTTCTCCTCAACGGAAAATTTTAATTGGGCCATTCGAGTTGGGGTTGATGTGCGAGTACACATTTGTTGATCGTGTCAGGTTGGGATCTAAAGGTGCAACTGAGGATCTGGAAAACATCGTATATCAAGGGCTACATATAGTATTTTTTTATTTGTATCCGGGTGATGGACGCCATTTATGGAGAATCGGAGGATGAGAGTATTATATTCCATTTGCATCCGACAGTTGAAGCTAGCGGTGTTTTGCAGTAAAGGCTATTAATTGTTTAGTATATTAAGGCATCACTTACGATTAATAGTATTAATGCAAACGAAGATTTCATTTAAGGATCTGTCTTTCAAAGCAGTGTTTTATAATTCTTGAGCATTGGGCAGGGAAAAAAACAAGAATATGCTCGTACATACATGATCCCTGAGGGATGCGAGTGGTTGGAATAATCGAGCATTAAGGCTCCATATAGTAATGTCTCTTTATACTCGAGTGACGAGATGCCATTTATGGAGTAAGGACAGGATTATTATAATCCTTTCGCACCTATCAATTATTGTTGGTGGTGTGTCATATCGGGGTGGGAATTATATTCCCTTTGCATCTGCAAAGGACTACTTTATTTTCGATCTGAAGCATTGATAGGTGTCTCAAAGTTTTGACATTGGGAAGAAATAGCTTCTATTCTTAAGAATATCCTATTGATCTCGTGGGTTCGATTATCATCTGCTGTCACCATGTCTAAAGGGTGGGATGTTCTATCATCCAACACATCAGCTCAAGAGGCTATGATTGTTGCCACGTGGCTGCGGAACACAAATTGGCGAGAAGGAATTTGAAAATGATGCTTGTATGATTTGCACAGTCCTCATTTTCCCCTCGCGGACTTCAAGGAGGAAAGATGGGGTTCTAATCGTAATTTCCGTGAAAGTTGGTAACAAAGGTGCTAAACCGAAGAAGGGGATGCAAACAAAGACAAATACAACTCTCATGTTATAAGCCTGCTACAAATTTCAAAGAGGTGGTTTTGGAGTATGGTGACCTATGGGGTAGGGTTACTAGCCCGTGGAAGCGTGCCCTCATTGGACGTTGGTTATTCTCTCGATGGTAGTGAAATAGATATGATGGTGTGGGCTAAAGATGTTTGGAGTCCTCTGGTGGGCTATACTCCGAAGGTGAGTCTACTATTAAACAATTGGTATAGCATTCATTTTATGCATGAGGATGACATTGCAAATATTCTGAACAAGTCGTGGGTTCAGGGGGAGGAGCTTCCGCAACTTCTCCCATGGTACCGGGGTTTAATCCAATCATGGAGGCCCTAAAAAAAACAAGACTGTTTAGGGTCAAGCATTCCGAGTTTTCCCCTCGAATTTTGGACGATTAATGCGTTAAGGGCAATTAGAAATTATATAGGTTGTACAAAGTATATTTCTCCAAGTATTTTGGGTGCATGTGACAAATGAATTGCATGGATATTGGTAGAGGTTAGTTACTCTTGCGGTTTGCCTGAGGATGTTGATCTGGTGTGGGGTCTACGTAGACACCGCTAAAGGGTCGATTATTGGGGTGTTCCATTTTGTTGTCTTATATTCCATCTCACTGGTCATTTGAAAGCAAGTTGTCTGATGCGGCAAAAATTCGATGGGCTGGAGAAGAAGAACAACCATGGCACTTGAAACAAAGACATATCATCTGACCATCAGGCGAAGCCCCTAACAGGTAAATATAACCCATCATCCTCGGATGTTGATTCATATATTTCTGCTAGTGCACACAGTGGGAAGTTTGTTCCCAGGGGGAAGGAGTCGGCACATTTGGCTAAGGAGGATCCTCCATTGATTGACGAGGCACCTCTGGTCACCTCTGGATCGGATGACAATCAGGAGGTACCTACTAGTAAGAAGGAAGCTATTTTGGGATCGGGACCACATGGGGATTTCAATGTGGCCTTAGCTAAAAAATCGAAGGATAACCATATAACCCTTGATGTTGAATATTGGGGTGGAAAAAGGGTAGGATCTGGGTCAAATTTATCCTTTCTATCCGTGTCACTCGTCAAACCCCCTTACCACGCTCTGCTACATCCATGGCCACACTTGACCCTCCTCCTTCACGCTCCCCTACCGAGCCTGTTGAATATTTCTCCTTCCATGCCTCCCCTTGAGTGGGCCTCTCCCCGCCTTCGCCCTCTCACTCACGTGAAAAATGAATTTTGGAATTTGCAATGATTCCCCAAAAAACACGGGTGGGTCGTGACATTGATTCCTTTATTGGAAATCCTTCTTGATCCGACCACTCTCACTATTTTCGATAAAATTCCGAATGATGGGGAAGTTGTCATATCTCCCGTATCGGGTGAGAACATTATTGTGAGGAAAAAAACTAAGTCGAGGGTCTAGACATTTCCGTGGTAGATTGAAAACAAAATCTCTCTTCCGAATGAACTCTTGAACCTTGACGATGTGCCGATATCCGCTCCGGAGGAACTCGGGGCGCTTTAGAGCAAGCAAACCTCTGTCTGGCTCAAAATGACTCTCATCATATCCTTGAATATACGAGGTATAGGCGACCCCGCTAAAATACCGCGCCTGAGAGAAATGCTGTGGGAAAAAAAACCAGAGAATTTACTTGTGCAGGAGACTTTATGTAAAAGGAAAAAGGGTATCAAGACTGTATTAGCTATTTTCCCAAGATGGAATGAAGCTGGTGTACATGCAGATGACATGCTAGTGGTCTGCTCGATTTTTGGAACCCCTCCTTTGCCAAATTTCGGGCATACAGTTTCATTGGAGGAATTTTAATGTATGGCAGTATTAGGGGTCTCAAAGGCAGTTTTAATATTATTAATATTTATGCTTAGTGCCGTGATAGAGCGCATTTATAGGACTGTATTAACCGATCGGGCATTCTTGGTATGGAGAATCTCATGGTCATTGGTGACTATAATGCCACCCTCCGATGAGATGAGTCATGGGGGACTAGGGCTCATTGGGACCCAATGGTGAGTCAAATTGGATTGATATTGGAGGTAGTCGGGCTCGGGGATATTAGAACCTCCCCGGTAGTACCCACATGGACAAACCTCGCGGGCGGATGGGGAATGCATTGGAAAAAGGCTTGACAGAGCGATGGTAGTTTCGAATCCATTTTGCAATCTTTGGGGACAGATTAAATCAGGGGTTATGGCCTCAAGGATATCTGACCATATGCCCATAGCCCTTTCTTGGAGGGTGGAATTGGTGTATAGGGAAATACCTTTTAAATTCAATCAGGCTTGGTTGACAGACCCTAATTTCAATATGCTTGTTCGGAAGTGTTGGAGCGAAAATTCTTCTGTATTGGGTACCTTTGGGTGGGAAAGTTTCCAGAAAAAGATGCAGAAAGTTAAAAAGATGACAAAAGAATGGGAAATTCAGAAGAAAGAGGAATTGTGTTCTGAACTGAAGGCCATTAATGGAAAGATTCTCAATATTTATGGGCGGTTTGGGTCCGTGATCCCTGATAAAGAGACTTATAATCATATTGAACTCCTTCAGAAGAGAAAGATGGAGATCTTGATAATTGAAGAATTAACCTGGAAATTGAAAAGCGGGAATAACTGGTTGAAGGAGGGTGACCTGAATACAAAATTTTTCAATAAATGTGCAAATGATAGAAGGAATAAGAATACTATATGGCATATAGGATGGAAGTACTGTGTCTTCTACTCAGGAAATCCTGCTTGAGGCTTTTAATCATTTCTCATCCTTCTATAATGAGGACTCGAGGTCCTGATCCCGATTGTCGGCAATGGGTATTACAACATACTCATTACGGGTTTGATGATGAGGCCATCAATGCTTTATGGACTGCTGTCACTAAGGAAGAAGTGATTACGACTCTAAAATCATTTGCCAATGATAAATGCCCTAGTCTAGACGGATGGCCTACAGAGTTCTATATTCACTTTATTGATATAATCGCTGCTGAAATCACAAAAATTGTGGAACAGGGTCGAATCCTGGGACACATTCCCTCCAACATGAATTCCACCTTTTTGGATTTGATTCCCAAAACCTCTGAACCCTTAACCTTCAAATATTTCAGGCCAATAGCATTATGCATCATTATCTATAAGATTTCTTCTAAAATCATAGCTAACAGAATCAAACTGACCCTCTCTAAATCTATTTTTCCTAAACAATATGGCTTTTTAATAGGGTGATCCATTCATGATGCTATTGACATTGTACAGTAAGTGTTTCACTCTATGAATTCTGGTAAAAAGGAGGTCTTTATTCTGAAGATTGATCTCCTTAAAGAATATGATCGTGTTGAATGGTCTTACATCCATCAAATGCTGCTAAAGGTTGGTGTTCTTATTGGACCTATCCGTTGGATTATGGGTTGCATCTCATCAGTCTGATATGCTGTCTTGGTTAATGGTATACCCACTTCTTTCTTTGGTGCCGGTCGTGGCTTGAGACAAGGTTGTGCGTTGTCGCCCTTGATATTCATTATGGTTATGGATAGCTTCAGTTGTCTTATGAAGATGGCTTCCCATGCAGGGTTCATTGCTGGTTTCTCCTTTTCGAATACTATAAGTGTATCCCACTCCCTGTTTGTTGATGATATGCTTATTTTTGGAAGGCTTGTTAGAAACCACTAGTTCTATGTCCATTTTATTTTCATACAATTTTTTTGCTCGCCACTCGGTTTATGTGTAAAGCAAGGATAAATCCTTTCTTATGTTTGAATATGGGGATGTGGGGGAAATTTCATTCATTGCTGAAATTTTTGGGAGTAAAAATTAGACCGACTCGTCGAAGGTTTTCTATATTTCGGGGTATAGGATTAAGCCTTGTGGGTGTAAGGTGAAAGATTGGTTCTCGCTTGTGGAAAAATTCAAATATAAAATATCAAAGTGAACTCATAGATGGTTGACTACGGGGGCCGGTTCATTATGATACGTGTGGTATTGAATTAGCTCATTGTATATTGGGGGCATATTTTTTACCTTTCGAAAAAATCATCATACGGATCAACTCTATTATTGCTCGTTTCCTATGGGGCAAAGCCAAATATGGAGAAGAAGTATCACCTATTTAAACTTGATACTCGTTTTTGTCCAAAATATTTGGGTGGTTGGGGTATTATAAAAACCCGGGCTTTCAATTCGGCCTTACTTAGTAAATATTTGTGGTGTGCGATCAATCTCAGAGATATTTGGTCTGATATAATTGCCTGCAAATATCTTTCGGCGTACACGATGCATCTAATATACTGCAATCAACTCAAAACTCCTAGCACCTTGTCTGCTGTATGGGCTAGCTTTATGAAGATTTAGAATATTTTGGCGGATGGGTTAGCCTAGAGGTTCGGAAACGGTCACTCGATCCTCCTGCATGGAGACAAAATCTATGGAATGAATGAAACTAGCTTTGTTGACATCTCCTAGTAGCGCAGAAAACAATGTTCTCATAGTCCAAAAATTGAAAATAAACTTTTCCCCTCCACTTCGAGGAGGATTTTATCTAGAAGCCCTATACTAAGATCTATTTCAACATATATATGAGAAAATGTAACAATACCCTTCTCAAGCATCTCGGTGCTTGTCTTAGTGAGGTGGAATAGTGAGTTTCCCACATTGAGATAAATGCTTTGGATGCACTCTCCTCTAAATGCATGGGAAAGTTAGGCATCCTTGCTGGAGGGAGGTAGCCAAATTTTCCATGGAAAGAGGACTAAAAAACATGAAATCATGGTTGAAATGAGAGACCAGATTAACCCCAAATCAAGGTTCCCGATCAAAGGCCTTCTATCCTCTAAATTTTTGAAAAAATACCACACAAAGAATCCTTTTCAAGTAAAACAAAAACTACGACATTTGGGGACTAGTCTCTAATGAACTCCATTCCCAAATCGTAGATTTTGATGGCCAAAATCCATTAGTACAACAAATAATCATACGGTATGTATAATTTGCATAAACCATATTTGATACAATATTATCCACTTCCAAGAGATGGAATGTTGGTTACCCGATCCACTATGAATTTTGGTATTGAGCGATCTGGGGATTTGTGAAAAGCCTTGACTTTAGGGAATTCTTGAAGGATTTAGGACCGGGAGGAGGATACACACACCTCATCCCTTTGGCCTCCGCCATTTAATATCAAGACTATATATCGAGGCATCCTTGGCTATGTCGTAATATTTGAGTGATTTTCATTTCTGAAAGTTGCCCACGTCCATGTAGGAGTTGAATACAACAAGAGCGGATTCTTGGTCCAATCCCAGGGTATGTCCGTGAGTGATTCAAGTGACATGATCTCTATGTTGTTTGACCTACATATAGAAATATGGACCTAATAATAAAATGACAAAGACCACAAGTTTCATAAGATCTCGGGTGATGGCTTCAACTTCCTTGGATGCACAGAGAACCCTATATGGCGTAATAAATGGGTTAGGTTGCTTTCAAAAATTCCTGCGTCATGAGAAAGTTTTCGTATTGATGAGATTGTCCGAGGTCATCCCCTAACCGAACCTTAGCTAGCTTCTCCATGAACTTCTTATTAAGATGAAACAAATATCATGTCTACCACGTAGGTTTCTAACCCTTCATCACTAGAAGCCCAAATTGGTAAAAAAGCGCGAGCATCGTCTCGCTAAAAATTACAAATACCACCAACATAAGATGGTGGCCTAGGAAAAAAGAGGGTTTTTTTAACATCATGATTTGAACAATTAGGGCTTTGAAGGATGACAAACCCGCTCTCAACCTCGAGAACCCATTGGAGCCTCTTGAAACTAGTGTTTTGTGTGAATTATAGAGGTCAAAATAACATCCACCAGAGAGAGGGGTTTCAAATTTAATTTCCCCTATAATTGATCTTCCACCTTCAAAGAATCAAGTTATGACATCCACAATGTTGTCTAGAAATATACAAGCGAATTTATTATTATTATTATTTGATATATATATATATATATATATATATATATATATATATATATATATATATGATTCTATTGTGTAATCATTTGTAAATACGTGTGGCCTTTTTTTCAAAGAACATGTATTATTTTTTCACTACTAAAGCTAGAAACAAGCTGAGGTCCCTTACAATCATGGATAGAATTTGTCTCAGGTTGTGAAAATATAAAAACAAAGAGACCCTATTTCTACCTATATTATTCTTATATATATTCTTTACATCTTTGATCCAAGTGGCCTAGGAATCCATAAATAACTCAAAAATCAAATTCATTATATTGAAGTGAAAGCAAGATCGGATCAAAGATATCGTTACAATATTTCCAACAACGTAATGACTCAATGCAGTTCATATATTAAGATTATGGCCATTCAAATTTTGGTTAAATTATGCCCAATTGTAGTCACTAATGAGGCAACAATTTGGAAAATTCTTAAACGCACGAAATGCGGCCCTTTGTTATGGGAAAATTTGTCGTCTCTTTAATTTTAATACGGTGACCCTTTATTTGGCGAAATATTTTTAACTAATACCCCTTGAGGTATATATATATATATATATATATATATATATACTTATGAAGAATGGCGGGATACCACCCACACCACACTTCCCAACGATCAGGTAAAAATAACCAAAAGGTTGGCGAGTGGTCAAACCCCAAAAAACAATGAATATATATATATATATATATATATATATATATATATATATATATATATATATATATATATATATATATATATATATATGTATGTATGTATGTATGTATGTATGTATGTATGTATGTATGTATGTATGTATGTATGTATGTATGTATGTATGTACTAAGAGCGGACCACCATTGGTGAACACTGCCACCCAATCAATGTACCATAAGTGGAATGGCATTGGGGCGACGAGGTTTGAACCCGCCCAGCAGGCTAGTAGGCCCACTAATTGGGTGGTCCCAAAACGAAAATGATTTAAAAATATTATGGAGGACATTCCATATGGAGGTCACAGTCTTGTTGCAGGACTTCCCCTGCCCTGTTACAAGGCTGGTTTGGAAACTCAACCCGCAAACATATATAAAAACGCACTTTCTCCATTTGACAGACTGAGAGGGCAGGAGAGGAGTTCCAACGAAGGAAAGAACCACGACGAGCAACGAGAACCTAACATCGAGTTCTAGGATCGTAACCTTGACATAAGTATCTTTTGATGCCGATAAATATTCCTTGGGTGTCCGAAGTGCCGATGTCGAATGTGGTCAAATTTATAGTAATTTTCCACAATTTTTCACAAGGAATCCAATAATGCGGTCATTTTCTCCCGACGAGTATACATTTTAGGATATCACGGAAATGGAGGTATAAAGTGTCATTTTGTAATTGTTGTAATTTATTTACTGCTACCATTTAATCGAATTCCTCCTCTCATTGAGCGAGGTCGAGGAAGACATAGCATAGATTGGGTGAACTTTCTGTTATCAATTTTTCTTGTGCCTTTGATCTCATGGTTTCTTTTAATTTATGCATATTTCATGTGTTTATGTTACTTGGTTACATGCTCTTTTAAGTGCGATTTTTTGTATGCATCCTTGAAGTAAAATATACGGATCAACTTTGGTATCGAGGTAGGTCTTGTTGATGTGATTTGCATGAGTGAATTTTAACCGGGGAAAAAGCTCGAAGAGGAGAAGGAAAACTCAAATCCTTTGATCCCGAATCGGGGCGTGTAGCATGAAGGAAGAACATGGAAGATGAGGATGCACAAGGCCGAGGAAGAGAAAACTTATCACAAGATATTCTTCATCATGGCGGGGAAAGTTTACACGTTGTTTTGCGAATATGGAAGTCAATCAAGCATGAGAAGAAAGAGGCACAGTGATCATGCCTCAATACACCATGGAGGTGGAGGAAGTGAGCCTCCTCCCTCTCCTATCCACCAATAAATTCTTCTTCTTCCTCTTCTCATCATTCTAACATACTGTAGAAATACATCTAAGAAGCCATTAGTTTAGCTGAATGTTGTTGGTGTAGTATTTCGGCAAGTGTACCAAAAAATACCTTAAGCTACGAATGACTTATAATACTAACAAACAAAAATGGTTGTTCAATCCTTTAGATCAACGATGAAAGTCAAAACAAATCTGCCAAAAACCCAGGATCTATGCAACAAAAGTAGTTAAAGAAAAAAAGAGATAAGCGAGTGCAGAATTAATTCAAAATAACCAATGGAAAATACAAGCTTAAAGAATGATTTTAATATTATATAACACCTAGTGAAGGAAAAAAGTAAGTGCTACCGGGTCCCCCTCAAATGGGATGGGTTCTTGGTTGTCCTCAATGCTTAAACACGTGGGAGTCTCTCTCTCTCTCCCAATGATATGAAAACCCAAAATATGTGATGAACTCAAGTGGGAGCTCATATGGAGAAAAGAGAATTATAGCGACAGTGAGAATGATCAAAAAGTGAAGAATGAATGGAAAAACACTCCCACAATTTATAACAAAAGTAATGAGTTATCCTTGAAAATAGAGAATAATACAATATTATTAACCATAATTTAGATCTAAGCACTTGGAATATTTTATTATTTTGTTGGAGGGAAAATATATTTAAATTGGTTAAATATATATATATTTAAATAATAAATAAATAAATTATTTATTTATTATTTCAAGAATGTGGTTAAAGAATAATAAACAAATAATGATTTGTTTAATTATTCCTGGGTGATTTAGTCAAATTTAACAAGGAAAAATAACTAAATAATGATTTAATTAATTATTCCTAGAGAAAAATAAGAAAAATAATAATTTATTTAATTATTTATAAATAGTGGGTCAAATGTAATGAGGAATATCGGTTAAAAAAATGGTTTAATTAATTATTCATTGTAGGAAAATCAAATAAATAATGATTTATTTATTATTCCTCATGGGGTTTTATTTTTTTAACTAGAAATAACTTAATAAAATATGGTTTATTAAATTATTTTTATATTGAAATTTTACCATGGTAAAAAATTTTCTTACATGAATACTGTGATCAACTACTTAGAAATGGTTAGGTGATCATTTTTGGTGATAATAGATGTAAAGTTTGATTTTCCCACATATAGTGGAGAATGTAGTGGAAGAGAATTAAACAATTGGATAAGATAAATCAAGGTCTATTTCTAGATTCAACATATTGAAGAAGATGAGGCCAATATCCAATAAGAATCTCTTAGGGTCGACTAGCCTTGCTCTCATTTGGTGGGAGAGAGAATTGCAAAAAGGTAGAAAAAACTTGGGTAATCTCATTTCTTCTTGGTCCAATTTGTTTATGCATTAAAGATCGAGTTTTATACGTTGGGTTATCGGCAAGGCATTAATGGAATGGAAATATTTGAGACAAGGAAAGGGTCAAAATATACAAAGGTCGAGAGAAGATCTTGGGAAACGGAATTTGAATTTGAACATTCCAATTGGCTCACCGAAGCGTAAAAAATATATTGGCGCTTTGCATAGTTACACTAGGGATTCGTTGTTATTGTTTGATATTACTAATAATGATGTAGCCATTGTGAAGGCCATTTACTTCAAAAGTGGAGAGGACAATGACGAGAGAACTATATAAATCAAATAAATCATCTTTCAAACCCCATAATGGCAAGTTCAAAGGAAAAGGCAAGGGAAAGGAAAAAGGGTGACTACAACCAAGAAAGAAGAAGGAAAAAATCCATCTTTCATGAATTTAAAGAAGAGAAGGACATGATTATGAACAACTTTGTTGGAATAAGCCAAGAGATTTGGTGGAATGGCGAGGAAAGACGATTCGAAACCGTGCTCTTCGCAGGACCTTGGATCTAATTACCGGTGATGAAACTCAAATCACAACGATTGAGGATAAAAGCCTTTCTCTTCATGCTAATGAAAATTCTAAAAGCTAGCCTTTCTCTCCATGCTAATGAAAATTCTGAATTACATACAAGTACAAGCACTTCAAATGAGTCTCTTGTGAATGAACGAAAAGAGGATTGAATTTTCCGCATTAGGTTGACGATGAAACATACTAAAGTGGAAACCTTGTTTAACATGGGCTCACAAGTAATTTTGATTTGAAGCGAATTGTTTTAAGAAACTGAGATTGGAAACTAAGCCTCGTTGAAACCTTACCCTCTTGTTTGGGTGTGTGATAAAACCAAATTACATGTAACCAAACAATGTAGGGATAGATTTGTGATTGAATCCAAACTAATAGATGAGGTTGATATTGATGTTGTACCCTTGGATATACGTGGTATTTTATTGGGGAGTCCATATTTGTATGATAGGAAAAAATCTTCTTTCACCATGAAGAAGTATCATCTCACGAAAAATGAGGCGGAATCATTTTAGGGCTCATCGTACTAAGATGAGTGCTAGTCTTGTAAATCCGAATTCGATGAAGAGATTGGTCAATTCCGGCAAAGGGTTCCTTCTCATGGTTGTGAGAGAAAAATATGCGGAGGCATCGAAGCTTTCAAAGGTTGTGATCTCTCACTCATAAGAATTTAATTGTATGAAATTGTTTCTCTATATGAGAATTTTTCCAAGAACGATAGGCTTCCTCCAAAGCGTGAAATTGAACATGAAATTAAATTGCGGCGGAGATGCTCCTTTACCAAATATTGGTATGTATAGGTTTTCAACCATTGAGATGGAGGATATAAGAAGCGAGGTGCGGTAATTGCTAAACCAGGGTCATAATGCCAAGTTATTCTCCATGTGGTTCTTTATTGTGTTGGTGCAAACAAGGATGGAACATAGATGTGTGTAGAATATAGATTAGTCAACAAAATAAATGGTGAAGAATCAACACACTTTCTCTCGCACATTGATGATTTATTATATCAATTGGAAAATGTTGTCTATTTCACAAAATCGAACTTGCACAATGGGTATAGCGGTCGGGATTTGAAGCAAGATGTATGGAATACCGCATTCTGACAAAATAGGGGTTTTTTGAATGGTTGGTGATGCCATTCGAGACTATGTAATGCTCACAGTCACATTCATGAGGGTGACGAATGATATTTTGAGACCTTTCTTGATGATTTTTTACTTGTGTATCTTGATGACATCCTTTTTTTTTTCGGTAGGACATGGGAAGATCATGTGAGTCATGTTAAAGGTGCATGATATTTTGCAAAAGGAAAAATAGTATGTCAAAATTTCTAGCTGTGAGTTTGGTAAGACCTATTTGGTTTAGTTGGGTGACATTGTTGGAGATGAAAAGTTAAAAATAGATCTTTATAATGTTGATGTGATTTCAAAGTAGCCTAAACCACCAATGTTACGAGAGGTTCACAACATTTTTGATGCAGTACGGTAATGGAGAAGGTTCATTGCCAACTTCTCCATTAATTTTCCCCCTTTCATGGGTTTACAGAGTGTGATACAAATATTTCAGTGGGGAGGAAAGCAACATAAATCCTTTGATACATTGAAAGAAAATATGGGTACCAAACCATTTTTAGCCTTACAATATCTCCAACAAACTTTTGAGATCATGACAAGGCTGAGTGGGTATGCCATGGGAGAAGTATTGATGTAGCAAAGGAAACATGTATGCTACCATTCGGAGATATTATCCCAATCTATTGTGAACACTCCCATATGACATGAGGAGTTGTATGCCTTGATTCAAATCATGAAAAATTGGAAGCACTGTTCCCAGTCTACAAGGAAGCGAGTCATTCACACGGATCACCGGCCCTTGCAATGTCTCCAGTCACAAACCAAAAAGCTTCAACAAGCACATCATTTTCGATGGATGAGATTCCTCCAACGATTTCAATTGGTAATCAAATAAAAGAAGAGGCACCAAAGACAAAGTGGTAGACACTTGATTTCTCCCTCCTATATTTGCATCTATAGTTTTGATTCTTTGTCTTTTGGAGAATTTATGTTGAGCAGTATGTTGATGATGTGAATATTTTAAGGATATTAATACAAGGCGCTCATGGATCTTAGGTGGAATATTACCATTTGAAAGGAAAATTGTTGTACCATTTTGGGCTTTGTACTCCACTGCCAATGAGATACACATGTAACTGGAGATGCACGTACCTCTCTTGTGCCGGGTCATTTTGGTGTAGGAAAAACTTTTGTGTCATTTACGGATGTTTTGTTATTGCCTCACATGAAAAATATTGTAACTAGATATGTAAAGGGATGTGTGTTGTGTTCATTTTTTCAAGCCCTCTAATATAAAATTGGGTCTCTACACACCACTCGTTACGGGTATCAAAGGGAAAGTGTGTCAATGGATTTTGTTGGCGGTTTTTCTTTGTCTAGGAGAGGTAATGACTACTTGTATGTAAAAGAGGTAATGCCTTGTAAAAAATAGTTCTTTGGAGGTAGACCTCATCTCTTCTTCTAATTTGTATGGGTCATTTTGGGTTTCCCACATCCATTTTGTTTGATCGAGACTCTCATTTCCTTGGATATTTTTGGATGACTTTGAGGAGAATGATGGACACCAAGTTGAAGAGGAGCACAACATTTCATGCACGGATCGATGGACAAACAAAGGTTTTTGTTTGCATAATGATACATTTACTCTGAGGCTATTGTGGAGAGCATCCCAAGTTGTGGGGAGAAACTTCCCTATGTACAACATACATACAATGCAGGAAGTGGATTCATCTACTCAAATTTCACCGTTTGAGACATGCTTTGGATATTTTCAAGGATCACGAGCATGGTATTTGGGAAGATGAAGTTTACACTAGGAGTTAGATGACGGTGACAAGGCCTGAAAATTTTATTCAATGGATTCACATTATTTAAGAAGCAAAGAAGCAGTTGGAGAAAATTCAAGCTTGATATAAAGCTTGACATGACAAACACCGGAGTGATCACCAATTCCAAGTTGGAGACAAGAAGTGGCTACACATCAACGAACATGATGAAAGGTAAAGGAAAAGTTGGAGACCAATCCAAGTATGATCCATTCACCATATTGGAAAATGTTGGAGACAATGCTTTTTGTCTCGATTTGCTAGCATACATGAAAATGTACTCGGTGATGAACGTTGAAAGCTTGAAGCTATATGAGCCTCCTTTGATCCTATGCAACGAAGAGGTTGGAAAATTTCATACAGTGGACAAATTACACTCGAATAATGGGACAAACTACCCGGGGATATAATTTTTGACAAGAGGAATAGGACTTCACGATGGGGAGATGTAGATGCCTTCATATTGGTTTCAAGGAATGCATCAGAAAGTAATGCCCATTGGAATTGAAAAGGAGAAAGTGATGGAACAATTTCCTCATTTTTCAATTGAATGAAAATCTTTTGGCATCCCTAATTCTCATTAGTGAGGAGGGTAGTCTGAGTGGCTTGAGAAATAAATCAACAATAAAAGGCATTGGATTGAAGTGAAACTAGGGTCGATCAAAAGTCTGTTACAAGATTTCAAACAACGTGAATGACACCTCAATATGATTTCATATGTGAAAGCTATGGCTAGTCAAATTTTGAGTCAAAATGGGCAAATGATATTCGATAGCAGGCAACCATTTCATAAAGTCTTGGTGCACGGAATCTAGCCTTTGAAATCGATGAATTTGTCATCTCTTTAATTTTTCTCATGACCATTTAAATTCGGCAGAAATTTTTTAACTTCATACCCCTAAGGTCTAAAAAATAAAAGATATATTTATTATATGAAGGATGGAGGCGCCATGACCACCCTTCCCAATAATCAAATTAAATATAACCAAGGTTGGAAAGGTGGTCAAACCCCTTCTGACGCAATATATATATATATATTGGTCATCTCCACTCATTCAATAATACCCACTTTATGTTTAAGGTTGAACATTAATGTTCAAGTGTTCCATTTATTTTTGGATCAACTCCATGTCCTTCCCAAGACCATAAGGCGAAAACACAGCAAGCATGTTTTGTTAATCTTCTTGACAACTTTTAACTTGCATGGAAATTTCTCCACCATTTCCACAACACTCTTGTTGCGCCGAAGCTCCTCTACATCATTTCCCACTTCCATTACTCGTTGAATCCATTTTTCTTGCAATTCTCCCCCCGAATAATTCAATAGCAGGTTTTTTTAGCCAACTAATTTATATATTTTCCTTCTCCTTGCAAAATTCCTTCCCATATTGTCAAGTGTAAATGCATTTATTTTCTGCAACATAGCCAAGCTACCTGTGCCACTCTCCATCCTTTGCCAATTTTCTATTGACTCGGCTAGGATGGTGCGAGACTCCACTCATTCGATGTCTCATTTATTAACTAAGGGAAAAGATCCCACTTGTGTTGTAACATGGACACCTTGTTCACACAACCACATATTCTTTAATTTCCATATGCCATCATCTTTTCTCAAGTAGCTCCTTCGTATCCTCTTAATGCTATCATATTTAATGGCCTACGATGCTAGTTAATTCCTATTCTCCGAGTTGTGATACACAAGGATTACGATTAATGTTTAATTAAGGGACATGACATGTAACACTATTTTTATCTATAAGTAAGTTTCCTTTCTCCTAATTCCACTCACTTTATTGGCTTGGGCATCCACAAAATGGTCATTTTCTTTTTTAATAAGGAATATTTTGAAATAATCTAATTTACTCAATGAGAAACATTATTCTTATGATCAATGGAGAGGTTTACGATCGATAAGGCCTTCATTATTGGAATGACATACATTTTTGGATAACACCATTGAATCATTTACAATGATCAAATTTTGATGCCTTTAGAGATGTTGATCTTTAGGCCTTAAAGAGTGAGAGCATTTAGACTATTCACAACTAGCATAGATCCATATTAATTATGAATTTATTGAATTTGGAGAGGATCAGAATTTTCAAGATGTAAATTTCTTCTTTAAGTGAAACACTCGATGAAAGATTTTCACCTCAAAATATATGATTTCTCTTGGCTCTTGATAGACATGAAATTAAGATGGATCTATATTGATTTTTGAGTAATTATTATGGGGAATAGAGAATATAGGACATGGACTAAGAAAATCCATACTAAAAAACACATTCATTTTCATAACCAATGATTAAATGAGACATTCACTTAGTCTTATTATAAATTGATTTTTTATTTTAAATCTTTATACTATAACATAAAGATAAAGGAAAAATCTAATTTTTACGTATGTTAAAAAAAGATTAATTCTAAAATAAAAAATAATAAAGCCAATTAAGGAGCTTTGGAGGATTACTTCATTTTGCTTTAGGGTTTGGGGCTTTTGGAGGATTGCTTCATACATGGCCTAAAATTATCCATACTCAAAAACACACATTCATTTTCATAACCAATGATTAAATGAGACATTCACTTAACCTTGTTATAAATTGTTTTTTGATTTTAAATCTTTATGCTATAACATAAAGATAAAGGACGAATCTAATTTTTACGTATGTTAAAAAGATTAATTCTAAAATAAATTATAATAAAGCCAATGTAAGGAGCTTTTGGAGGATTACTTCATCTTGCTTTAGGGTTTAGAGCTTTTAGAGGATTGCATCATTTTTGTTTAGGGTTTTAGTTTTCTTATAAGTCCAAGCTAGAGGATAAAGCTACTGAATCCATAACTCTTTTCATTTTCCTTACGGATTTTCATTTGGTGTAGATGATCTTAGGCCACTTGAATGGAAGAGGGTCTCCTTGATTTTTTGGAGGGAACCCAGGTTTGGTCCTCCCCTCACCCTTCCTCCTATATTTCAAAGTCATTATCAGACATCTTGTACAAACGATCACATCATCAATGCTGTGTGCACCTCGCGGTGGTAGGTCATGCATCATGCTTGATGGATCCTCCGTAGAAGTCAATTTTGGTTGGTACTAATGTTTTGTGGGAAAGCTATTCAAGGATTGGCCCTTTTCCTAAGGCATATCACCTCACTCTCCTCCAAACGACTTAACTCTTCCTATTTTTCGAAGAGTTGCATTCTCATCAATCTCGATTTGGACGTCACTATCTCGATTTTTCTTCGGAGTTCAATGACTTTATATCCTATGGCTTTATGTCCAACATCATCTCATTACTATTCAAAATATGGTTTAGGTTTAATGGTTTTATATCCTTTGGTTTTCTATCCAACATCGTCCTATTACTCTTTGAAATATGGATTTATAAGTAGTTTACTAGCCCCATATATGCATAACGGACTTGGGTTCTTCCTATTAAACAACTTGTCTCCCGATTCCATCAATTAAAGATCCTACTAGACATAATAGAAAATGCATCGAGAGGAAAGTGGAAGAATCTAGCCTAGTGCTAGGGAAGGATGTCAAACTAAATGAAATTTACAACAAGGAAGAGTTTTTCATTATACGGTAGGTTTTTCGATAATATGATGTCAATGGCGGCCTTACGAACTCGGAAAGATGAAAAATTTCACCAAGTTGTTAGGATGCCCACCATGTTGCAAGATCTTGGAAAAAGGGTGCATGGGATGAGGCCATTGCATCTCGGGAAGACTCATAAGAAATTCTACATGGAAGATGGCATTAGGGTTCCTAGGAATTATTTATAAAATAAATGTTAATAAAATTTGATTCTCATGCGAAAATCCTGTTGTTATCTCAATTTGGGGCGTGATTACTATACATGGCCCTTAGTTTCTAGTTAGAGGAAGTTTTAAGGAGATAGGGGTTATCTTTGTTTTTCTAATATGAGGCATATTTCTCCTTCTTTGTAGATTGGGTACATGGAAATGGATCACATCATAGTTATCCTAAATCTCTCATCATAATTACTAGACATGATGTCGATCCAATATGGACAATTTTTTCACCATTAGGTGCTAGATTATGAGGTCATTCCTTTCATATGTGGGTGTTATCATGCATATGGACATCTAGAGTAAAATTGTTTCTTCGGAAACCAAAGCGAGAAATGGGTTCAAAAGTGCAACAAGATGCACTCTCTCTTTCTTTGAATCATCAAACTCTCCTAGCTTTTCGTGGTTTTTCTTAGAATGTGTTTGAGTCTTGGGATAATTCTTATCTTAGATGCTCCTTAGATGATATCTCTAGTCACTTCATATTAATAAGTCCCTCCATTTGTCGATGCGGATTAGTTCCTCTTCCCTTCCTTTGTTGATTTTTTGTATTTCCCTTCACTTTTTTCATTGTTCCCCCATGGTATTGCCTGTTATGGCCTAAATCTACCTCGGAGTTGAGAAAGGCGGGAATCTAGGGTAACATCAAACCACGCTTAACACGGTAGCTAGCCCTACCAGATCGGGAGAGGGCTCTCTCCTTGTCAATCTCAGAAAAAAAATGATCGGTGAGGCTTGAGATGACTTGAATAAAGGCTGATTTTAGGCTAGGTATATATGTAAAAGAGTTTGATTTTGATTTTGAGGGTGTTTGTTGGATCAAAGGGAAAAGAAAGCGATTTTTGGGGTCTGGGAATGATGCCTAGTTTTTGCGAGAGATCCGAATGGGGCAAGGTAGGAAATTGTTTGGAGCACTTCAATTTTGAATGAAATGGATAGCTTAGTTAGCGGGTGAGGAGTTGAAGAGGGCAAGAAAATTTTCAGGAATCTCTTCTAAGCAGATTGAAAAACATAGAAAATTAAACAAACCCTAGGTAGAGCACTACAAATTTTAATGAATTCCACCTTTATCCTTGTTTGTTTAACTTAAGAAGAAATAAGAGGGAAAATGGTACACATAAAACACCAATAAACTTATATTAACAGAGATAAGCACATCATCAAAACAAAGAGCCACATGAATCCCAGGGAGTGCTACAAACCCCGGTCTATTCCTTTGCCATCTGCAAAGATGAATGTACAATGATGCTCAAAGCAATCCCAAATGTCCAACCATGCTAATGACCGAAAAACCTCAAGATAATAGACAAACACTAACTCATCCCCAGCCTCTAGGGGTCGAGCTCACAATTTTAGGTGCTGTTTCAACAAGATCTAAACTAAGAACTGGAAAATAGGCAGTGGAACAAATTGCCTCTATAAGATAGGAAACTGATTCATTCAGTTACAATTCACCTTTTGATGAATGAATCTACTTCCATGAGTAAAAATTTGAAAAAATTACATCAAGACCCATCAAATTACATCATGAGTTTAACATTTGGAAGTAATAAAGTAAAACTGTCCAAAACTAGGCGAAAAACAGAGTTACTGAGTCCAAAATGAGTAAAAATCCCCAATGCGCTGCACCAGTTTTCCCTATGCGTCGCGCCAATTTGGAGCTGATTTTGAAGACCTTCCCGGTGTCCAAATTGGCTCCAAGTGGGCTTGTTGGAAATTTATTCCTGTCTACTTTCTAACACAAGTGGAATTTATGAATTTGGCTTCCATTTGCCCCTCCAAAAATGAGTTCTCCCAACACTGCTTCCTGTGTGTCCAAAAAGGGGCAGAAAGGTCATTTTTAGGGTGTTTTTGACCCTTCTGGAAGCCCAAAACCTGTCAAAACCTCTTGACCATAGGTAGGCATGCAAAAAATTTCATGAAAAATCCAAAAATATAAAGTTTTACCCAAGAGGATCCTCCCATCAAAAGCGCGCGCCAAGTGGCGCGACGCGTAGAGCTGAAAAATCTGTGTTTAGGCCAAAAAAAACAAAATTTGCAAAATGTGTCCCAAATTTCTTGAAATTTGGGCTGAATGTCCTCCATCATGTACTATGCTAGGCCAAGGAAGCCTTAGCCAAAATCTGAAGTCTATCTTTCCTTTTCCGATGCTTTGAGGCCCTCTTCAACTTAGCCCTCAGGATCTTGATTCGTGCCTTTCAAACATGATTTCTTGCCCAATAATGATTCACCATGTGCCTCAACATGTTATTTTCCTTGTTGGCCTTCTCTAACAGCTTTTTCAAATTAATATTTACCCTTTCAAGCCAAGTTTCACGATCAGCCTCAATCTCTTGCTTAATGGATGTCATCTCGGTTTGGCTCCTTTTGGCAGCTTGCCGGTTCTCACGTATATTTTGCAACTCCATGATAGTTTGCTGATCTTCTAGTTGTTTTTTTCTCTGGTCAAGGTAGTTGATTATCCACTGGGCTCTTTGCAACTTGACGGACAAAGTGTTTATTTCTGTCTTCTGCTCCTAAACAATCTTTCTTAGCTTTGAGCTTGGTGAGCCCAAATCATCATCAATGAGTATGAAGTCTGTATCCTGGCCTCCTGAAGGCCCCTCATCATGTATGGGCCTCTTACCCTTGTCCTGTACCTGTGCTGCTGATGAAGGAAGCGAGACCCCTTCCACCCCGGGTGGAGATAATACTCGCTTGGCTGCTGCAAATAACCCTCTAGTGCCCCTCTGATAGGTGAAAAACACCGGCACACTAGCGGTCTGTGTCTCATGACCTTCATGCTGATATGAAGGTTCACTTGCCTCATGAAAAACATCCGAAGGTACCTGAGGAGCTGTGAAGAAATCATTAGAAATGAAATCCTCCCATGAAATATCCTGGAAGCCAAGCTGATGCATAACCACAATTTTGATGAGTGCAAAGTGATAGATACTGCTATATTGCTGCTCATGAGTTTTCCTTTGCACAAGGGTGGTCATATTCTCAATATTCCGGCACATGAAGTAAGGGATGTTCATCATTCTCACGTTGGTAAAATGCATCAGCAACCTGATATGATAGGCATAGAGACGTGAAAACCGGCCCTCACAATTGAAATATTTGATGATGAGTTTCATCAAAGGAGCATATGAATCTTTTAGAAACCGAAAGGGAAAAACTCTACTGAGTTTTCTAAAAAAACTAGGCTTGATATATGGCTCATAGTGTTCCCTGTCAACCTGCTGCCTTTTGTTCCATTGCTCTCCAACATTTGGAATTTCGGTTGCTTGAGAGATAGTTTCAGGTGTTAAAGTGAATGTCACACCTGCAAGAGTGACTTGGCCATTATGTAAATGCAACACAAACAATCGGGCCAACTCATGATGGTGGTGAACTCTAGCAACCATTTCATAAAATTGATAACAAGACTGCTGTTGAAAACATGAAATAGCAAGAGGACAGGCCTGCAACTCAGCCAATGAAGTAGGCTCCTCCCTCACATGTCTGCCACTCTTGTGAGGTCTCCTAGGTGCATGCAATTCAGTTGTGGAGTCACTATCTCGGTTATAAGAAGAATCTGTCTCCATGTTTGCCAAAGTCTATGTTGCCTTAGATGAATATGAGGAGTTTGGTGTCTTTGGTTTTTATTTCCAAATGTGTGATAATATGTGAGTGACTATGGAGGGAGAGGGTAGGGGGAATGATGGGATATTTCCAATTGAAATTTGTCAATTGAAGAGTTTAGGGGCAGTCACTAGGTTTTTGGGATAGCATTTGGGTTTGGGAAATTTGTAATTAGGATGTGGGATAATGGGAATTGGGATAGGGAATGAGCGATTTAGGGATATAAGGGAATAGGAAAATGGGCTGATGTAACAAGATAATCAGTGAGGAGGGAATAACAGGGCGGGAAAGTGGGAGTGATAGGTACAAAACCAAATTATAAACCCTAAAGAAGCATTCTTTGAACAAGATAATAGGGTTTGAATTTTTGTTTAAATCCTCATAGATATCACAAGACACATGTTCATTGGCAGTGACAACGTTTATTGACTTACTTGTACTGGAAGTGACCGAGCAGATTTGAAGTTTTGAGAGGAATGGAAATGAAATTTCTTTGTGGCCCTACGCGTCGCGCAACAAACCCAACGCGCCGCGTAACTCCTATGCACCGCGCAGGAGTATTTTCAACACAGTGGGGGCGACCCAATGCGTCGCGCCCGTCCAATGCGTCGCGTCGCCTAGCCAATGCGCCGCACAGTGAAACTTGCACAAATATGCCTTCAAACTGCTTCCTTCGCTCTTCACGGTTTATCCTTGGATCACTCTGTCCTCTTGGCATACAAATGAGCTTTCGAAACAAGAAAATGATTTATATACCAAGGATCTTTAATTTTCCATTTCAAAGAAACCCACTTTGTAATGTTTCAGATTTTGACACTTAAAAAAAAAAAAAAATCTGTTTTGCTTCATTTTGGATTTTTGACTGAATGATGTGCTTTCTGTTTGTCATGTAGGGAATGGATTGGCTGGAGCTTGACAAAGGTGACCAGGGTTGCAAGTGAAAATATTATTACAACTGAGAAAACTTGAAATTACATTACATTTATACATAAAGATGAAATACTCTATTTTTTTTCAAAACAAAGTTTTGAAGAAAAATACATTATTAAGCATATGATGATGAAGTTCTTAGTACGGAAACCTTATTTTTAACTCCTCATGTGCCTACTGACCATTATTGGGCATTTTGAAGACCTTATTAATGAAACCCTAGACCTAATGACACTAAAACCCTAAAAATGACTCT
Source organism: Pinus albicaulis (assembly GCA_034641835.2). Classification (NCBI taxonomy): domain Eukaryota; kingdom Viridiplantae; phylum Streptophyta; class Pinopsida; order Pinales; family Pinaceae; genus Pinus; species Pinus albicaulis. The sequence continues at coordinate 1,245,377,476 of CM076578.1, read as the reverse complement.
TTGCAAATTATGAGACAAAAGTGACTGCAAATGATCTTAATGAATGGAAATGGGCTAGCAGGTAAAGGAAATGAAGGATATGAACAACAAGCCACTATCGTCAGACGATCCATGCTCCTAATGGAATGCAACTAACCGAGTGAGACACCTAATATGCAATGCAACAAGAGGATTTTTATCACTGACGGAGGGATGAAGATACTGACACTAACAAGTTAGGATGACCAAAAAATGGTGTAACAGATTGCCCCCACAAGCAAAGGTAGAGATGAAAAATCAGATGACTGAAGTACGTTGTAAGAACTAATCAACAGACATCAAAAGGAAGTTAGAGAGAGAAAAAAGGCATGAACAAGCCAAGAATCCAGACTCGAGGAGACGAGACTACAAAAGCAACACGTATCTTATGAGAGGGCACTGCTAGAAGTGGTGGGGGAGGCATACCTATGCAATACGGCGGGGGAGGCATTAGTGCATATATAAACAAGTGGACTTAACTATAAAGGACATGTCAGCATAAACATGAGCTAGATAAGAGAAATAATGATAAATCCCACATACATGTGGTGCCTGGGATAACAGCCAGGACTTGTACAATAATATCTGAGTACATGAGATACAAATACAACCCAAATTCCCCCTATAAATGGGGAAGGGCTCGCAAAATCCGATTGATACATGCAAATCAAAGAGGTGCTGCAAGCGGCTAAGGACGACATCATAAAAAATATATGGAGTTGCATCAAAGGCTGCGATGAAGAGGGCATCCGGGCATGTGGGGGGCTACCTGGAGGGCCACCCCCTCATGAGGTTTGGGACATCTCACACACACTCGGGAATCACCAATATCATCTGCTGCATCACTGAACCATCAAGTATACGGATCTCGATCATGATGAAAGGAGCTGGAGCTGAGAAACAATCAAGTCAAAGGGTAATGAGAAATCCCTTCGCCTGATCCGAGTCACCGAACAAGAGTGGAAGCTGGAACCAAGGTACATCGCCCTCTAGACCTGCCTTCTGAAATGAATGAGCTGATGTCGATAGAAGGAGGTCCGACATAGGTGAGGCAATAAGGGATCCTCAACTAAGGCATGAGAGAAAATAGTAGAGTGACTGAAAAATTAATACCAATGATGATGATGAAATGGGGGATACTGAGTAGCAAATGGATGACTTCCCTTGTTAGAGCATAAAGGGCATGAATGACTTGGCAACGACTGACACAATATCATGAGGGATAGGGGACAGTGGGACTGAAGGCCATGCGACACGAGAGAGGGACCAAGCAATGAAGGATGGAGGACTATGGCGGGGTATAAAGGAACTCGAGATAGACTCCATGAATATGATGATGTCTCAACTTGGATGCTCTAAACAAGGGCAACTCGATGGTGTTGCCACACAGTAAAGGTCTAACAGGGGACCATAAAACATGAATACAAGAGGGTAACTCATGACGAAAATCAACATGAACAAGGAAGAATAAGGAGGAAAAGTGGTGCCCCCAGTACAGGTGTTGTAAGTGAGGAAATTCGATTTGGAGGAGAGGTGAATAGACCCTTTGTGGAAAAAATGTGTCTGGGTGAAGTATCAAATTAGAAAAAACGAACAGATGCTGGATATTTTAAAGAAAATAAAACATGCATTTCAGGAGAGAAATGCTATGGGTAATATTTCTTAAGATAGAGTGCATTGCGAGGATTAGGAAAAAGGTGGCCTTCACAGTCTTCTAAGAGGTATTCCCCCTTACCCAGGTCTTTACTGATGATGTAAGGGCCTAGCCATAATGATTCAAACTTCCCATGACCGAGGACATCGTGGGCCTGGTCATAGACTAGAACAAGATCACCTTCGTGAAAAGTATGAGGGTGGAATTTTCGGTCATACTGAGCTTTGATGCATTTCTTAGCTGCTTCAAGGGTTTGCAATGCAACACGACGGTCTTCGGAAGCATGCTTAAGAATCATAAGTCATTGTTCTAGAGGTTGGGTATCAGGGAGAAGTTTAACGGCCAGATGAAGGGAGGGGATTTCACACTCGATTGGTAACACTGCCTCCTCTCTGAAAATGAGGTGGAAAGGGGTAAACCCGGTGGAGGTTTTAACATAAGTTCTATAGGCCCATAAAGCAGGGAAGAGCATGAGATGCCAGTTGGTTTTGTGCTTATTCATTGTCCGTTGAAGCATGGTTTTACGGATTTTATTGATAGCTTCAACCTGGCCATTACCTTGGGGGTAATAGGAGGAGGAATATTGATGCTCAAAAACCAACAGTGAGGAGAGCTCACACCATATCTCATCTTTGAAATGTTGGCCATGGTTAGAGACCAATTATTTTGGAACCCCAAATCGAGTGATAACGTGGTTAAAGAAAAAGAGGGCTGCGGTAGCTGCCGTGTTGTTAAATGTTGGCATAGCCTCAGCCCATTTTTTGAAATAGTCAACCGCCATGATGATATACTTATGGTTACCAGCGGATGGAGGTCGACACTCCATAAAGTCGATGGCCCATTTACAGAAGGGACCAGCTGTGATGATAGGATGGAGGGGAGCTGGAGGGGCTTGTGCCTTGGGGGTGAAATGTTGGCAATTCGAACAGTGTTTGACTGCTTCAATGCAATCACTGAAGAGAGAAGGCCAAAAATACCCAGCGCGCATGATTTTCTGGGTGATAGCAAGACTAGAGAGGTGGCCACCACAAGCACCACTATGACAGGAATTGAGGACTTGCTCAGCTTCAGCGTGTGTGAGACAATGATGAAGGACAATATCTACACCGCGACGATAGAGGTCGTCACCGATAAGAAGGTAGTGGGGGTCTTGGTGTCGGATACATTGTCGAGCATCATGGTCAAGATGCAGGGCGAACTTTTGGGTTCAAAAGTAAGTAAGGATATCACCATACCAAGGGTCGTTTGTGGTAATGGTGAATAAGTGCTCATCGAGAAGAGCATCATTAACTGAAGGATCCTGCGTACCAGTAGGTAATTCAGAAATGAGTGCAGCGAGAGCTAAACATTTCTTACTTTTTGGTGTGACAAATTTGAGGTTGAATTCTTGAAGGATAACGACCCAACGAGCATACTTCCCACTGAGGATGAGGTGGCTCAATAGGAAATCCATGGGGTTGGAATTAGTCACAACCTTGGTGGAACGCATGAGGATGTAATGATGCAGTTTTTGGACCGAGAACATGACAACCAGTGCTAATTTTTCGTCATGTGAGTAGGATATAGGGGGACCTATAAGGTTCTTACTAACATAATAGATCACATGCTCAATTCCGTTATCATATTCCTGGATAAGGACACTAGCGACTGAATAGGTGGAGGTGGAGATGTACAGGATGAAGTCCCTATCAAAGTTAGGAGGACAGATCAAGGGAGAGGATGTGAGAGCATGTTTGAGGGCATCAAAAGACTCATGAGCATAGGTATCCCATACAAATGGGATGTTAGATCAAAGAAGTATAAGGAACCCATGTGCGATGGTGACATAATCAGGAATGAACCGGCGAAGAAAATTAGCTTTACCTTGGAGACTTTGTAGCTAGCGTAAGGTACGGGGAATAAGAAGTTCAAGAATGGCTTGAACTTTCAAAGGGTCAAGAGTTATACCATCTTTAGACATGATGAAGCCTATAAGATGGCCAACAAGGACGCAGAAGACACATTTCAACGGGTTAAGACAGATATTATACTTGCGACATCGGAGGAAGATGGTACACAGATCATGGAGGTGTTGCGCTCGATGTTTAGAACACGCAGTGAGGTCGTCTAAATAGGCAAGGATAATATGAGCTAAGTCATGGAAACAATATGACATGGCCAGTTGAAAATTGGCGCCGACATTTTTAAGGCCGAACGGCATGACCCGGTATGCGAAAGTTCCCTACGGACTAATGAACGCAGTTTTAAGTTGATCAACATGACAGATAACGATTTGGTTTTATATGGAGAATCCATCCATAAAGGATAGAACCTCATGCCCTGCACACTCATCAATGAATTGGTCAATAAATGGTGTGGGGAAGTTGTCTTTGCGACAGGCTTTGTTCAAGTCATGAAAGTCAGTGCAGACACGGATGGTGCCTTGTTTTTTGAGGACGGGAACTGGGTTTGACACCCAAGTGGTGTATTCGATGGGATAAATGAAACTAGCCTGCTTGAGCTTATCGATTTTGGCTTTGATAGCTTCACGTCTGGAAGGATTAATGGGTCTCAATTTTTGACGGATTGGATTAGCATTGGGCCATGTGTCGATATGGTGTTCGAAAATGGTTGGATCGAGTCCGGGCATTTCTGAGTAGGACCAGGCGAAAATATCATGGAATTATTTGAATAGCTTGGTGTAAGCTTCAATTTCTTCCGAGGTGCATTGGGCGCCCAAGGTGATATGTTCTTTGATTCTTGGTTTGACAAAAATGTCAATTTTGATGGTAGGGGAGATATTGGCCATGTTTCCTTCTTCGAAAGAATTAGGTGCAGGGATGGGATTTTTAAACCAATCGATTTTATCGGGAATGAAGTCTTTAGATTCCACAGCATATTGGTCATGGGATTGCTGTGGAAGGAAGTACGCATGATGGTGCATATCATCCCATGGAAAATCAGGGTCGGTCATGGCTTCCATAATGTCTTCATCTGACTGGAAGATGGGAAGAGTGGAGGGAAGAGGATCACCTGATGAGGTAGAAATACCAGACTCATCATTATGGGGAGAAAGGCTCACATGCGCAATGTCATGGGGGGTGACAGAAGAGTAAGTATATGGGGGATTTAATAATGGTGAGCCCAGGGTGATCACAGGAAGGAGCTTAGGCGAATCATTGGGGGGAGGCACCAAGGGGACTTCCGCCGAGGATCTCAAGGATGATGAGAGGCAAACAATGGTGGCTGAAGACTACGTCATCTCAATATCAGGAGGGGGAATGTTAATTGGGGTAGACAAGTCTTCTGGTCCAACTGAAGGAGAATTCACAAAAAATTGAGAAGGTATATGGTCATGCTTGGCCTTGAATTGGTGGTATGCGTCTAAAGAGGAATGATACTCATCGAGGTGGGGACAGAGGTGGGTATAATGGCCATGGAAATTGCACAAAGCATAATGGTGATTGGTGCGCAAGGTTTTAAGTTTCGGGATTGAATCAGGTATAGTGACATAGACCTCAGGGATATCAGATTCCAGAAACGTCTCGTTGACCATGGTATTGAGATGCAGCAACTCAGGACATGTATGGGTGGCATGACCGACAACATCGCACAAGGCACACTTGATAGCGCGCTTTCGTGGCCGAGGAGGGGCAGGGTTTTTTTGGGCAGCCTTGTCTTTGGATGCCTCCTTGCGAACTTTGCCTTTATTTTCCGAAGCTGTCCCAATAGGAGAAGGGGCTGTTGAGGTGCTGGTGGCACTATAGCAACGGAAGAAGCTAAGGGAACTGGTTGAATCAGTGTCAAAGCAAGGTAAGGTTTGGGGTGACCAGGCAGGGTAGCGGCTGGAGGATCAAGGTACCAGACGGGTATACCCAAGGTCAAATTTGGGAGGGAGAGGGTGGCCATGATGGGAACCGAATAAACTCCTGGAGGGGGAGAAAGGAAAGGTATCTGGACAGTGGGGTAATGGTCAGGAGGGACAGATCCAAGATGGCTGAGGCCTGGTGGAACCGACCCAGGAGGATAGAGGGGCTCATGGGTACCAGCTATAGGAGAAGAGCCAGAAGGAGGAGGTCCGGTTGGCTGAGACGAAGGGCTAGGAGCAAGTTGCGGCAGGCGAGGTTGAGGTTGAGGTTGTTGATTAGCTGAGGCAGGCTGCTTAAGGTCAGCCTGAGACGATTGCATCATGCAAACATTCGCTAAGCTGGGATCAAAGATAGGAGGAGGAGGAAGACCAGGGAAGGTTCCAAGCAATGAGGAGTATTTGTATACGTCGAGAGAGACACTGGTAAAATAATCGACGGTTTGATTATTGGCTACAAAAGAAATGGTCGACTCAAGGGAGGTCTGAGATTTTGGCTCATGATACGTCAACTGGTCAATGGTGACTATCTTTCCATTATGAGGGAAATAAATCTTGCGGTGGACTGTAGATGGGACAACAGACATGGCATAGGTGTAGCTATGCCCCAAAAGAATATTATAATCCATAGGGGCATCGATGACTTCAATGTTAACGCAAACAGTCTTACCCGCAAGAGTGATAGGAAAATTACGGAATAGGCTGATGGGCTAGGAAGCATGGCCATCCCACGCACGAAGGGTGATCATGGAAGGGGCCAATTTAGGAGGTCCGAGTTTATTCCAAACTGAAGAGGACATCACCTAGGTGGATGCCCCCTCATCGATGATACACCGAGAAATGTTAGCGTTCCAGATTTTGACGGGGATTTGGAAAGCTATGAAAGTAGGAAGGGGAGGATGTTCTGATTGACGGGAGTTGAAAACAATCAATTGGTCATCAGCAGAATCTACAATGCCCATGGTGGATAGTAGAGGCTTCTTTTGAGAAGGACACAACTGGAGGAGTTCCAGTGTTGAAATGGCAGCAGGAGATTGTGCCAAATCATCTACTATGCTATACGAATGAGCATCTCGACCAGAAGTAGCATTCCGACATAATGGTCCCTTAGGAATCTTGGTATGAACCTCAAATTTGGGCTGAGGGATATGCAAGGGACCATTGGATGTCGAAAGAGGCTCGGTAGAACGTAAAGAAGATGACTGGGGACAGACGGAGCGGGAGGCTTGGGGTACTGACGAGACCGAGTTTGAAGGTTAAGGTCGACAGTTAGGGGTTGATCAGAGTTCATCATGAGGATTTGGTAATCGGAGGAACCAAAAGGTGAAGGTTGAGTGGTCCCTTGTCCGTCAGGTGGTTGGGTAGCCGCGAATCCTTGCTGGAGGAAAGGATTGGTAAACACAGCCGATTGATTAGAGGCCACATTGGGGGGAGAAGTAGGGGAGGCATGATGTCTGCGCAATGTGGCTTAAGACTCCCACATCTGCCGCATCTGTGGTAAAAGGGGACAACCATGAGTGTAATGACCGTAAACACTGCAACACGAACAAGGCTTATTTGTACGAAGAGGCCTGTCTGGTTTGGGCTGAGTGACCTACTGCTGGTTATCAATGTTAGAGTCAATAACTTGAGGATTGGATCCACGATTACTAGGGGTAGATTGATTTTTATTGCCTTTCCTCTTTCTTTGAGAAGAAGGAGGATTAGTCGCGCCCTATTGTGCAAATACTTGCCTCAGAGGGGGTGGTAGTTGCTGTTGTTGGGGTTGAGAAGGGAAGGGAGGTGGAGGTGAAAATGCTGGAGGAGCTGGGGCACCAGGCTGTGGATAAGGATAATGGTTAGGTTGGGAAACATTGAGGTAAGCAGGAGGTTGGGAAAAAGGAGGAGGCATGTTGTATCCTGGATACATGCTACCTGGAAGGGGAAAAGTGTTGGAGGTGCTGGCCCCTCCCGGAGGGAGACCATAGACCATAGGAGATTGAGCATATGGATGTGAAAGAGCTTCAATGATACCGTCAGCAGAATGAGATGCCCCGAGGGCGTTAGCGCCACCGGGTCTAAGGAGGTCAGGAAGGACAGTATAAACATAACCAGACTAAGCATAGATGAGGTTATATTTCAAGGCTATTTGGAGGGCGGCTTCTTCGGTTTGAGGGAAGTGTGAGGTGACATATTTGCCGACAACGGGTAAAAGAGATCTAAGGAACCAGTCCATGTAGACCTGATCTTCAAAGGTAGGAGCTCGACATAAGCTATTTCTTCTCTGCCATTCCTGGACATGATCAGAAAGGCGGGTCGCAGACGATTGACGGAAAGAAGTCAAGAGTTTGGTACCAATGTTGTATTGGAGAGGGAGCTGGAAATAAGATAAGAAGGCTCAGGCAATGGTCACAAAGGTGGTATGGGAAGAGTCGGTCTGATCAACATACCACTTAGAAGCTTCACCTGTAAGCGTGCATTGGAACAATCTGAGATGGATGGAATCATCAGTAATGGAATTGGATGAACACCACATGTGGAAAGATCGGATATGGTTGGAGGGATCTTCTGCAGCAAGACCTTCGAACTTGGGAATGTCGGAGGGGAGCTTGGTTGGCATAGTAGGCCAACCAACATCATGGTGGATAGGATCATTGATCAACTGATTGAAATCAGGGAGACTGAGACCTGTCATATAGGGGAGAAAAGGGACATTTGAGGTAGTTCCTATGGCGGTTCCACTAGTAACATTCCCAGCATTAGGGACGAGGTTTCCACTAGCGTTAGGCCCTGGACCAGACATGGTGAAGATAACAGGGGGAGAACCAGAAGTAGGGGGAGAACCCAAAGAATCAGAAGAGGAGTTGGAGTGCAGACTCGCGGGAGGACTAACTCAATGACGGCGGGAAGGAGCAAGTCGACCAACTGGAAACTGAGGGTGAAGGCCAAGAAGTCTCTGGGATATACGCCTTGGGGGCGCAATGATGAAGGCACAAAGGGAAGAAGAAAGACCAACAAGGGCAAGGAGGTGCAGAATCAAGTGATTACAATGTCAAAACAAGGGCAGAGAGGTGCAGTGTCAATTGATTTTAAAGTCTTTACCTGGCGGTGTTAACCAGGCTCTTCTTCGCTTAGGGTCAGTGTGTGGTGTGTTTTAATTTTTAAACCTAGACGTTTTGAGAGTAAAAGAAAAAAGTGTGTTGCGTAACTGAAAATAAATCTGCAGATAACAGTATATAAAATTGAAATAACATAAAATTAACAGCTAACAATGCATCAATCTAACCCAAGAAAGCGGGTCTCTCAAAATTAGTCTAAAAGAGGGAAAAAATCTATTCAAAAAACACTAAAAAGGGGAAAATAGATCTAAGTTCGAGAGGGACAGGGATCTAAAGGAGAAATCTGCTGGAAAGAGGTGCAGAGAAAAGAAAAGAGGCAGAGGCAAGGTTGCTGCAAAAAAGGAGGAAATTAGATAAAGGAAAAAGGGACAAGGAGGTGACCCTAGAGGCAAACCCAAACAAAACTATACGGGGTGATTTGAAAGCGAGAAGAGCTAATCTAAAAGGGATCTGAAGGCGAGGTATTAGATCTGAAAAGAAAAAGGTTGAAACTCTGAAAAATCAGACTCCTGAAACAGCTAAAACTCTTCCACAAAAAGTGGAGGGTACTAAAGCCCCAGGGGGCTAGATTCCCACTTAGATGAGTAAAACAGATAAGAAATAGGTCTAAACGGGCGAAGACAGAGGCTGGAAAACCCTGACAGAAGCTTCAGACAAACCCAGAAAAATTGCAGAAAAATTGCAGAAAAAAGTGCAGGTCGCAGGTTCTGACCTGTTTTTTGTCTAGGTCGTAGATTCTGGGCTGAAAAGTGCATCATGTAGTCTAGGTCGCAGGTTCTGGGCCAAAAAGTGCGACCTGCAGCTCCGGGTGTCTCGGCGTCAGATTTCAGAAAAAGTTGTCGTCTCAGTTGCGGCTGATGTCTGTTACCAGCGTAATAGGGCCAGAAACGCATGGAAGTTAGAAATTTTAATGTTTGAGGGTTTTATAGGTGAAAAACAACATAAAAATAGAAAAAACAAAAATCTGAAGAGAAACCCTACGATATGAAGAGAAACCCTACGATCTGAAGTAGCTGGATATGCAAGAATATGAAAAATGACAGCGGTCGTAATTGAAAACCCGTGTGGAGTCACCAGTTGTTAGTATGAATATTTTTTCGAAGTGTACGAAAAAAAACCACTTTAGCTACGCATAACTTATAGCCCTAAAATCAAATATGGTTGCTAATATCTTCAAATTTGCAGTTAGTTGATCAAGACAAATGCTGCAAAAATCCATATCTATGCATAAAAAAGACATTAAGCAACAAAAATAAGGTTTTTCTCCATGCATCCAATAGACAAGACAAGAATAATATGTTTTAAAGAATTTTATATTAAGGGCACCTGGGAGGAAAACAAGAAAGGTGTTTCCAATTCTCCTCAATGGGATGGGTTCTTGAAAGTCCTCAGCACTTCAGATCTAGCATTTCTCTCTCTTGTTGGTGTAGAAAACCTAGAAAAACATAGAACTCAAAGGGAGCTCACAAAGCAAATAATGGAGAATGTGACAATGATAATGGCTCAAAGTCGGACCAAGAGTATAGATCCAGAGTGATCTAATAGGAAATAAAAGGTGACAAATGAATGGGAAAACCCTTCTATTTATAACAAAATATTGGGTCATTCTAGATCTTGGTGTATGATTAAAATAATATTAACCAAATCTAGATCCACCTTTTATAGAATATTTTATTATATTTGTTGGAGGGAAAAGGTATTTGACTTGGGTCAAATCCCTTTATTTGTAAATAATAAATAAATAAATGATTTATTTATTATTTTAAGGAAGTAGTTGAATGATAATTAAATAAATAATGATTTATTTAATTATTTATAAATGATTTAGTCATATTTAACAAGGAATATTATTTAAATAAGATTTAAATAATTATTCCTAGAAAATAATAAGATAAATAAGGATTTATCTAATTAATTTCCTTGTTTTGGGTTAAATATGACGAGGAATAATAATTAAATTATTGTCTAATTAATTATTCCATGAGGAAAATCAAACAAATATAGATTTGTTTAATATTTCCCTTTGGGGTTTCCTGTTTAGACCATAAACAACCTAATAAATGTGTTTTATTAAGTTATTTTACATAGTGAAAGCAATTTTACTTAGGGAAAAATTGGTCTTACAGGGTGTACTTGGGTCCATCTAATGATAATAGGTTAGATGACCAAAAAAAAGTGCAACAATGATGGTACTAGATATCTATATGCTTGGACCTATCATGAAACACAGGATTAATCGAGAGTTTAATGCAACTTTGATTATCACAATGAATCACTGTCGGATCCATCTGAGAACCAAACAAACCAACCAAGATATTTCTCATCCAGATAGCCTCACATGCAGCTCGACTTACTGCCATGTATTCTGCTTCCGCTGAACTGAGTGCCACGGATATTTGCTTCCTGTTGTAACAAGAAACAATTGTAGATCCAATGCTAAAGATCCCCCCTGATGTGCTCTTTCTATTTGATGGACTGCCAACCCAATCTACATCCATGAATCCAAGCAACTTCACTCCATATGTATGTCTGTACCGTAAACCATACTCTGATGTGCCCCTCAGGTATCTTAGGACGTGATTCTATACCTTCCAAAAGAGCTTGGTAGGCTTAACCATAGCTTGACTCAGCTGGTTAACCGCATAGCAAATGTTCAGTCTCGTGTTCACTAGATACATTAGCGAACCCACTAACTGTCGATAGACAGTAGCATCCACTACCTCTCCAGAAGTAGCATCCTCTTTCCTCCAATTTCATGGAAGAGGAGTATCCATGGGTTTGCGGCTCTCCATGTTAAACTTACCCAGTATCTCCTTTGCATACTTTCCTTGAGACACAAAAATTTCACCATCCTACTGCCATATTTCCAATCCAAGGAAATAATTAAGGAGGCCCATATCCTTCATTTCGAACTCCCTTGCAAGATCCTCCTTGCATGAGTGTATCAGTTGCCTATCACCAGTCAAAATTAAATCATCAACATAAAGAACAATGATCAATAACTTACGCTCAACCCAGTCCGATGAAATAGCTGTCTATCCAAGTGAACCAAGCATGGGGTACTTGCTTCAGCTGATACAACGCTCTTTTGAGCCTGCATGCATGTGACTCGCTGTTAAAGATCTCGAAACATTCAGGCTTCCCTATGTACATCTCTTCCTCAATGATCCCATTGAGAAACGCAGTTTTCACATCCATCTAATGAATGCGCTAGCCCATCTGCGCTGAGAGTGCAAGGATGGATCTTATGGAAGAGTATCTTGCGACAGGTGCAAAGGTCTCATCATAATCTATCCCCTCGATTTGTGAGAAGCCCCATGCCACAAATCTGGCCTTGTATTTCTCCACACTCCCATCAGCAGCTTGCTTTACCTTGTAGATCCATCTCAAACCTACCATTGATTTGTCAATTGTTTTGGGACAATTTCCCATGCACTATTTTTGACAATGGAGTCATACTCCTCCACCATTGCATCAACCCAAGTAGGTTGTTGCACTACTTTCTGAAAGTAATATGGTTCAGTCACAATAAATTTTCTCATGAGAGCCATGTATCCAGTAAATCGATCAGGAGACTGTCTTTTCATGCGCTGTGAAGTAGGGGCTCCTACATTTTTTGCAGCATCAAGTCTCATCCTATCAGCTTCTGTGGTGTGCCTTCTGCCATTTCTAATGGATCGCTCTGCATGAGTGGCTTCCTGCACTCCATGAACCTCCTCATGTGGTTGATCCACATATTGATGCTCATATTTGGGAACCAGCAGTACTTCCTCCTCTGCATGCAAGTCCATCTCCCTCTCAAGGGACAAATGGCTTTCCCCTCATCAAATTTTATATCCCGTCGCACAACAATCATTCTGTTGTTTGGAAAATACACACTATAATTATGGGGTGTTTCTGTGTACCCCACAAAAATCCCAACTTCAGCATTTGATTCCAGCTCCTTCTTGGCGTCCTTGGTCACGTGCACATAAACAAATGAGCCAAAAAATCTTAAAGTGTGAAACATCAGGTTTCTAACCAGTGAAAGCCTCTTCAGGTGTACTCATGCCAAGTACACTATGAGGACAACAGTTCTGCACATGAACCACCATGTTGCATGCTTCCACCCACAAATGCATTGGTAGGTCATGATCATGCAACATCGTTCGTGTTGCACCCACGATCATTCTGTTCTTCCTCTCTACGACCCCATTTTGCTGTGGGTTATGAGGCGCTATGAGTTTTTCTTCGAATTCCTTCTTTGCTGCAGAAGTTCTTGAATTCATTAGATATTTATTCTCCACCATTATCGCTCCTAATATCCTTCACTTGCTTCCCCAACTCTTTCTCCACCAATGCCTTAAACTCACAGAACTTAGAGATTTTTTTATCTTTCTTATGCATGAAGAAGATCCAGCATTTATGTGAAAAGTCATCAACAAAGATTACATATTACTTATGTTTTGCTATTGAATCAACCGATAATGGTCCACACAAGTCTATGTGAACTCTCTCAAGGATCCCCGAAGCACGGTTCTCCTTCTCATGAAAGGTGGAATTTACATAATTCCCCATGGTGCAACCTTTGCACTAATCTAACTGAGAAAGTGTTCCCATTGGAAGTCCAGTAGATATTTACGACATGAATTTCAAGGCTCCATGATGAATATGGCCTAATTTCATGTGCCACAATTCGCCCTCATCCCGGCTCACCACTTTTTTTGCCTTTCCCATCATGGCAGTGTGGCCATCTACCTCCAACTTGTAGAGATTCTTAACTTGAATCCATCTTCTCTTGGATTGACCCGTTGTTTTATGTCGCAGGAAATATTTTCCATCACTAAAAACAATGTCATAGCCTCTGTCCTCCAATATTACGACTGAGACCAAATTTTTCTTCAAACCTGGTACATGCATTACATATTTTAATTGAAATGGTTTACCTTACTCCCTCTGAAAGGTAATGGTACCAATCCCAGTAGCACTGTATCGTTTGTCATCACCCATCTCAATATGCATCTGGAGATCTTTCTCCTTCAAGTCATTAAAAATTTCCTTATCTCTCGTCATGTGAAAGGAAGTGCCACTATCCAAATACCACACCTGTCAAAATTCACTTGACACCATGCATGCAATCAAGGAGAAGCCAAGCTCAAATTATGAGGAAAGGGCCTCACCAGCTACAGACAGGGAAAATTTTAAGAATGGAAATTTATCTTAAAGATTAGAAACCTTGGGGAATCTTGTTAATCCATAATATGCAAACTATAAAATGTTTGGTGATATTTTAGTGAAATATTGAAGCTTGTAACGATTTTATAGTCTCTATAAGTTTTGGCTAACTTTCCACGCTTTTAAAAAAAACAAGATTCACAACTTGCACAAACTCATGCACCACTGCACTTCAAACTCTGTTACAACTAGAATTACTCTGCATGTCCCACCAACCAACTTCTAACTCAAAATTCACTTAGCTAACTGATTTTACACTTCAGTTAACTATTTTCAAGTCCACATTGAGAATATATTATAGTTTAATGTCCATCTAAATTAAAGGATAATAAAAATAGACATGCACCTAAAAATAGCCTGCGGGCCCCACCCTAGTGTAAGTGCTTAATTTTCACTAGGATCATGGGTGCCAAAACTTTTCTTGTTGAATCTCAATAAATACAAGAAGGTTCCATGCATGCAAGCTCTGTATTAGGAAACAGATGGGGGAAAATAATTACGCTGTTATTTTTACAAAAATATTATAACTTTGTAGGGTTACCATTAATTAAAAATTCATATTGGTACAAAATTTATCCCATGAATCAGGCACATGTCATGCAACTGGCCATAGAACAACCATAGAAAATTTTTCACTAAAACCATTAATAAATGACAGAGCCGAGAACTCTTTTTAATACTTTAACAAAAGAATTACAACTATAAGCCTAAATGTCCATCGACCAAGTAGATAATGAGAGTGTTATACCCTGAAATACATCATTTAGCCCCATGGTGGAATCCTTGGGTTCATGGCAAGTCGACCTCATGGAAAGAAGGATAAAAATATAGAAAGAACTTAGATTGCATGCTCAAAATGCGAATAAAAAAAAATGGAGAATTCATGAATCCCTTTATTCAGTATCGGAATAAAAACCTTTAGCGTACCTACATAAATGACATAAGCTATTGTAAGTAGGTAAATCACAAACTATAACAATGCTAGTAAGAAAAAAAAAACACACTGGAAGGGTGAGGTTCCTTGTATCAATTGATGACATGGTGTAAATACCTTGGGTATGCCTTGCAAACAAAACGTAAGGGTGTTATTATGTGGAACCCTTTGTACATGGAAAATAAGATAAATTATCGACAATAAAAATGAAAAAAAAAAAATAATGAACCTTGAAATTTACCTCAAGCCTTAGCTAGAAAACCTTTGGGCATCTTTTGTCGGAATCGCAAAATTCTATAGTTCAACACAAAATTGTAATACATCTCCTAGATAGTGTATGACAACCATGGAAGTCACATTTCCAAGCAGTCCAATATTATGTCAGTGTAGGACTAAACTTAACTTGTAAAGAAACCACAAATATAGAGTGAAAAATATAAAAATAGGATTCATACCACAAATATTATGGCCAGAAATATACAACCATCGTTCATGGTAAAGTCGAAAAAGTTCTTCAGTGAATGGTAGTTGTAACATACCTCATATTATAACCCCAAATTAATTTTTATTTCCTTTTTATTACCCCAATTACCATTGATATATCATATGTATACATTTTTACCAAATTCTCAAGCCATTCTCTTATAAAGATATAAGGATCTTTACTTATTATTTCTTCAACTCATTTACGATTCCCTATCATTAGAATGAACTCCCTTTTAATATAAATTTAATGATTTAATATCCTTATTCCAATACTTTCAATGCTTACTACCCACATGTTGTGAGTTAAATACATTGACTCTCATATGTGTGTTTTTAATTATTAACCTCAAGTCGTGCGACTTTCCTTTCTTTGTAAGTATTTTGTTGAACTATTCCAAAAGGTAATACAATATACGCCTTCCCAAGCGGTATTAAATTTAATTTGGGGCACATGCTACTAAATATCTTTTTTGAGAAAGAAAAAATAAATGTTGGTATATTAACATTAATAATATTACATCATTCTTTCATTACATTCTCGACTGTGAACAGTGAGAAATCTTAATAGCAATGCCATAGTCTAAGAGAAAATTTTCTAGGTAAGAAAGGTTCAATCTAACTATGACATATTACATCTGGAGGCTTAAACCAAACCATCCACATGCTACTAAATATCCAAATGTTGCGAAATTTTCTATAGTTAGTAGCACCTTCCATGGTACAAGTACGTGGTTTCTTGGTTTCAATTGTTCAATTCTTTACTTGGCCACAATTTTCCTTAACCATAATACTTGAAAACACACACTACCTTCATAGCCTTCATGTTTAATTAATTGCAAGTTTTTTATTTTTATTTATTAAACTTTATATTGGTTATTTTGTGCTCAGTGTTGCACTTTTCACAACATCACTTTTGCAAGGGTTTGGGATTAAATATACTCGAAGTTTGAGGGAATTTTTTATAACTTACCATGGCCATGCAATTTAGGGACATATTCCAGTAATTTTGCCTTGGTTCTATTTCTTAGATTTCTATTGAAATATCAACATGATGCCTTCAATATTTTTTTTAGATTTCTTTTGAAGAAATTTCATTCACTTGTTCTTCTTGCAGTCTCTACGTCTGGGTTTAAAGCTTTGAAACCTTAATGGATCGACTGGCTTTAATCGTCTTTACTTGTAAAACACTCATTTAACTTCTCAGGCTATTTTCTGGATCTATTCAACTAGATCTCAACCCATTAATTAATCATTGTACTCATTTTTGTGGTTTCTCTAGGTTAAGGTCAAAACAATATACACATTTCTACATGTATATATGTTGGAAATCATTACTCATTCCTAGACTCTTTTCATTTTTTTTTCTCTTCCAAATCGTAACGCAGCTTTCTTGTATGCTTAAACCCTTGTATGCACACTTTGAGGAAACCATTCCTTTTTATTTTGACTTACTACATGGAGAGCGGGGGTCACAAGCGTTAAAAAATTATTTTTCTAGTAACACTAGGTTGGAACCTTACTATTTATCTTCTTCTCTATGTGATTTTCTTTACAAGGCCTTATGGATTTTGTTTTCGATTCACCCGTGAAGTAAGAAACCCATAGTTATTTTTAATAATACTAACCCTACAGGGTTAGGGTTTTTCCTGGATTTTGGATCATTTTAAATTAGAGAATATTGTATAGGCTTGTTGTTTGTGTATAATCTTTATTTTAAATATCCATAATAGATATTGACTCTTATTTCTACTATGAGATTATATTTGTACATAAATGGTTATGTAATCTTTACAAAACAAAGAAGGTTTCTCTTAACTCCAAGAGTCACACAGTGCAGAGTCGGGTGATGCGCCCACTCTCAAGCCATGAGAGTCTCGAGCCATGCATCGTCCAAGTCATCAAAAAAACCCTGGGTCAGCATACCTCAGGTCAACCTCTCTAATCGACTCCATGATTCGGCTAAATCTGATGCACGAGCATCCACAACCTGGACCCGAACCTTAGCAACAGCTAGCTGCTCCTCGATTGTCATCCCCTGAGCCTCAGCCACCTCGGCGTGGGCAAGAAGGGAAGCATCCCCCCCCCCTGGAAACGACAACACTGCTTCCCCTCCCTTGAAGGGCCCCCAACACCTCCCTTCCCCCCAACCTAGTCCTGATCGGCCCCACCTAGGCCCCTCCTCAGTGGTTGATTCCCCACCAAGCAGGCAAGAAGGCGCCCCGTCGAACCCACATATTCAAGGGAAACAAAAATAGTGTCAGTGTCACCATAGAAGACATATAAATATACACATCATAAAATCCTCAAAAAATGCAGAAAAACATCAAAGGTCATACCTTCCCCAGTTGTGACACCATGCCATCATAAACATGGCACACCCAATCATAAAAGTTATCGGCTCGTAGCTGACGCAAGACTCCAATATGAGGACCTGACGCCCTATTGGGCGGTGATGACCCTATCAGGCGAATTATCATCACCCGGGCACCCCTCTCAGCTAAATAGGTCACAGATTCAATGCAAACACATCCCCGTGTAAGCGGCTCAGGACCACAATAATGCTCAACCTAGCGTCAAATGCTTACCCTACTAGGGGGGAGTGGGTGTGGAAGAGCCTCCCCCTGAGGCAATAAACCACTCACAAAGTAAACATTTGTCTATGAACGGATGATGACATCTCTACACCGCAACACCATCACTTGTCGTCTCCGGTTCCAACAGCGGACCAAGAAACGGAAAAGACTATCATGTGATCTCAATAGGTTGTTCTCTAGAAATTTCAACAACTCCCACTATGCCAAAAGGCCCCGAGCATTGGGGTCTTGCGCCATAGCTGTGCGAATATCAGGCCAATCTCGCTCATGCCACAACATTGTGTTACCAGAAAAAAAAAACAAAAAATCAGTGGCTAAAATCAAGAAACCAAAAGATTAAAAAAATTTAACCATCATTGCACCTATGTTACGAACAAGCGCGATGACCACGCATCTGTATCAGACACATACGTGTGCACCATTCGCGTAAAAACTGCGCTAGGCGCGATAACCTCACGAGAATACTTGCTTATCCACGAGGTTCACGTAGCTCAGCCTCGATCACCCGTGCGGTCGAGGCAAAATATAGACAGGAAATCCATACAAATCAAATTTGTATGGACCTCCCGAGACAAAAAATGACAAAATTGAAAACTAGTACGATCAGGACCCTACCTGACACTAACGGCGCGAATCCCGAGTACTCAGGCTGACCGCAATGGCAAGAAAGGCTCGGAAGCAAGGGCTCAGCTCTGACCTCATACTCTCAAACGAAAATAAATGAATTTAAATGAGCCATATTGGCCAATATATCACCCTTTTCTCATTATTCGACAGATCATAACTAGAGCTCAGAACGCCCAATTGAAAAACCGAAAGAAACACAGTGATCAACACTTCATCACGTTCAAAATAGGATTCATACATCCATGCCTCAGGAAAATTTATTTTTCAGTCACAGCAGGTATGCCCTCTCTTATCGCTTTCCATTCAACATTATTTTCAATATGTTTGAATAGAAAGTATGCTTTTTACTTAGGGTATTGGTTTCAGGTATTACAAAAACGTCAAATCACCAGTCACCCCAGCCACTAATAGTACAAGAGTAGGTATCATTCTATCCCTAGCATGATATGATCCCCAAAGAATATTTTCATATCTTGACATCATTTCTCCACAGATATCAACCATAGGTTCCAATCACCCGACCATTTTTATCATCATCACACCTTGCACATGGTAAACATTATTGCAGGTCGGTAGAACCTCACCCTCCATGGCATCCATCACTCATGTAGAACATAAACCAAAGGTCTAGATCCATGGCCATAAAATCCAATCCTGGGAAGTACTTCATTTTCACTCATCCATCATACATCAAGTCAAGGTTCACCCATGTCATGATAACACCCCTCTCCTGGACTATCATTCTCATCAACAGATCGAATATTCATCACCGTGTCTCGCACTTGGCCTATCACACCCCCACTAGCATAGCCCATCTGTGGCATTGTTCATATGCTTCATCACCCCCGCACCAAGACCAACCAATGGGGCCCCCACCCTCAGTAAAACACCTTCCCCACACCATAGTGATGGATTATTTTCATGTTTATTGGTGCACCTGTCTTCATTCTTGTACATCCAAACCCCATTATATATTCTTTTGAAAAGTGTACAAATATTTTTAGGAGAGAAATCTAACCCATCCATTCACATTTCTCACCTGGGAGCAGTCCCTAATCACCCTTGGTCGGAGCTACCCATTCTTTACAACACCTAACCATGACACTCATAACAACTACACACCCACCCTGGATGTCCTACCAACTCCATGGATTTCCTCACTAGAAATCAGTGTGACTGCAGCCACTCGCATTTACAAGTTCTGACCTCGGGCCACTTAACTACCATCGTCAGTTATAGTAATTTATCATCATCATTCCTAAGTTAACATATCACACCACGCCCTGCTACATCAGTACTCATCTTGGTCGGTTAGTGCTCCCTTCTTATTGACCATAGCAAACATTTTCCAAGAAGGAGGTCGTACCTTGGATGACTCCCCACCTCTATAGGGGCATCCCTTGATGGCACTATGGGAATCATCATTGCCCATTGATTTCATCAATCCTCTTGAAATTCAACTTCAACATAAACTTTCATTTCAAGAGGGTATCGTACTTCATAACCGTTGCACTTTGTCAGAATTCATCGAAGACCCGTGACTTGATAAGCATCTATTTCCGCAATGCCTAAACAAGAAGGTCCCCAACAGTCAGAGACCCATGCATACAATGAGAATTTGTTCTAAAAACAAACATGTCATACCAATATTATGCGTTTGGGCACCACATTCAACCTTCTTTCAAAGAAAAATGCCCCTGAGAGTGTCAACAACCATCGTCATCAACCAGCAGCAGGTCACTACCACAAAAGTGACATAAACAAAACCTTTATTTGTCAAATAAGCTTAACTAGTCAAAACGTCATGAGCCTAGGACATGCCCACATCGTAGAAATAGTGTATTCATTCTATCTCTTGCAGGGTTCCAACAGAGCACAGTGCCTCTTTTTACTCATGGCAAGGGGTCTCCAACCTCATTTTTCAAGCAAGTTACTCTCTCTCTCTCAAAAGGACTACACAGAAAAAGAAACAATAATGTATTTCAGCTATACAATTCTTCCTAGACCTCATACATTATGGGGCAACTATTAACACTAAAAAATCATACAAGAAAAATACATTAGAAAATGTCAAGTAGAAGGTACAAATAAGATTTACAGGGAAGAAATACATTACAGGAGCTAAAAATTTTAACTTTTCCTAAGGTCAGCAGGAAAATTTTTGGACCGCACACAGGAAGCTTTGGCCCTGGGTGATCATTGCATATTTTTCTTCGATAGCCACGAAGAACATCAGGGCTATCCTTCGAATAGTTGCACGGTCCTGAGGATGTGGAATGTCACCATCCAGGACCACTTAGCACACTTGGAGAAAAAGATTCTCACTCAAGCTAACCAAGTACAATCCCCTTGGAGCCACCTTGAGGCTTTAGTGCAGCACACAAAGGAATCATACCCCCACTCTTGTGTTAACATCCATCTTGTACCAAGAGAAGTAGGGAAAATTTGAAATTTGTCTATAAAATCCAGCCATGGGAAGAGAAATGGAAGACACATTGTTATGCTAGCCAAATTTCTCCTCAGTAAACTAGCTTATGTTGTCCAGCAGCAAGAGGATTGGAAGGATTCAGTTGTTGGCCATCTAACACCTCAATCCAAGAGAGAATAGTTCACCATGTGTCCATCGATCTTCCATTATTTTTTAGAGAAGAGAGGCTTGCTAAAAACTTGAGGGGAAGAGACCCCCTTGTCTTTGGTATTAGAGCTTCGTAGTTCGAAGGATCCACTGCAAGAGATTTAGCATTCTATCTTCTACTACCACCAGTACCTAATGAAGGGAGAGATCTCTCCATTATTTTGTTAGTAGTGTGTTTTCTCTGTTGAGCATGTTTCTTGTGAATTTTGTTTTGTTTTTGTTTCTTTGTTTATGTAGCATGTTATGTTTCCATTTAACTTAGCTTATTACATGTTGAACTTGTTCCACTAACATTTGACAAACCACTTTGACCTATGACTTGCTTGTAGGAAATTAGCCTCCCTACTAAGCATAGTGTATTTCATCCGCCAATGTGCCTAATACACTACAAAATTAGGCTTGACCCAGGTTCAAACTTATGTTGCACACCAACAAAACCCTTTATCACCGACTCTTTTCAGCAACAACCTACAAGCAGATCGCAGTCTCACCTGAGGTGACTATGGGTGGCTACAGAACCAAGTTTTTGCAGCCTTGAGGGACTGTGCGATGTGGTTTTCTTACAATTTACTATGTTTTATTATCTTTTAATGGAAATTAAAGGACTGCATTGTATAAAACCCTTTACTTACTTCGCCACTTTCAATAAAACATCAGAAACTACACTGTTATAATGCACAAATGTAACAACTACTTCACAACAACTAATATTAAGAAAAAATATAAGAAACAAATAAGAACACAAAATTTCTTCCCAAAGCTTCTTTTTTTCTATTAAGATGATTCTTTTAAGTACAATCAAATTCTTTGACCTGCACACATAGCTGCAGTTGGTTTGCGCACTAAGCTGTAGACTCTTCCAAGGTCTTTGTGCGCTCAGTTAGAGAACCTTCCCTTCACTACAAAAATATAGATACAAACTAGCCCTTAACCATCTATCATTTGATTACATCTTATCCATTATGTATCATTCTAACATAACATTGCATCCCTTTATATAACATTACATCGACAAAATACCATGGTCCAAATACCATGGGCTTCTCAAAACAAGAAAAATACAACCCGAAACACAGTACAAAAAGAGGGGCTTCGACCCACCCCTAGCCCCTATGCTATTGCACAGTATATCAAATATTCTTTGTTACACGGTTTACTTCAAGCTCCACTCCTCAAAATTCAGAGCCTTAGCCAAAATCTAGGCCAAGTTGAGTTGCGCCCAACACCTTCTCTTATAAGAGGCCTTATATATGCAAAATATAGGAGGTTTAAACTATGAATAATATAACTTAAGTGTTTGTATAAGTAAATCTAAGAAAAATTTCACATCTCATGAACAAATTCACATCTCGTGAACTCTAAAGGTTCCTTAAATTGGCACATTTTCCATACCACAAAATGTAACCCATTGTAATTAGTCATTGAAACTTAGAAATCAAAAAAAAAAAAAATTCTTCCCATCAAATGCTTAACCCACTAGTGTAAATATTAAAATTATATACCATAATTAAGCTTCTTAGTAGTCCCTTACAAAGTACTGTCATGGTCATAAGCTACTATGCCATTAATAGAGTGCACTAATCATCACAGTAATTAGTACTATGGATAGAATAATTATTACCGAGAGTTTTTAACATAAAGAAATATGATTAGAGGTTCATAGTACATATCAACTACCATGTCTAGTATTGTGATAAACTTTTCCACAGTTTAAATCCAGAAATCCTACTTGAACTATGATGAACTATGAAAATTTACGTACTCAAATGTTGTTTTTAACATTAATCTTGACATTTCTCTTTCTTGATATGGTGTTTGTAAACTAGAATATTTGTCACGAGGATTATATGTTGAATACTTTGATGATTAAAATATGCTTTCAATGTGTTGCTTCGAATTCTAACTATAGTGTTTCAAGGCATAAATTTTCATTGCACTAAGAATAGCAAGGTAGCTTGAGGAAGTTGTGTAATGTCCATGTTTAATGCTAAAGTGATATGTGGAATATGTTATATAACACCATAATATGAATTTTATGTGTAAATTCCATCCTTATAAATCGAATTGTAAAAAAATAAAAATAAATCCTTAGTGTACAAAAAGAATATCAAGCTTTAATTAACACAAGTAGTAGTATAAATCTGGGATCTTCTAAGGATAAAGAAATTTCCATCTCAATTTTTTCTTGATATTTCAGGTTGTAAATAGACCCAAAGATAATATGGCCAAGAAAATAGAACTGAGTTATTCAAAACACACTAAAGATGGATGGCCAATGTAATTCTTACAAGAGAAATTAGTATACAAGATATTATCAAGTAATATATAATGTTGGGAAAAAAACTAAGACAGGGAGAGGGAATCAGTATTTAAAACTCACTAAAACTTTTCTTTTCTTAGTCATATTTTTGTACATGACTATACTGAAGTAAAATTGTGTTTGTATGTGATTGTTATGCAGAAAACTAGCGTATATCAAGTTAACTAACTTTTTAGTTAATTCATCATATTTTTAACTTAAACCAGTGTATCAGTACTTCATTAGGCATTAATTAAAAAATAACCATGTGAAAATAAGAGAATAAACCACCACACATAAGGAACACATCAACACACATGAACACTGTGATTTTAGTTGAAAACCAAATGTGGGAGAAAACCACCATTGTTTTCGTCTTTGTCTTCTTTTTATTATAAAGAAACCATATTACAATATTGTACTAGTGCAGACTCATACCAACATGTAGACATCCACCTACAGAAGGCTACAACCTTATCTCATTCTCCAGCAGCCACTGGAAGGGAGCTCCAAACCCCCTGATCTTGTTTACTGACACCCACTGGAAGGGAGCTCCTACCCCCTCATATGTTTTACCAGCTACTACTCGAAGGAAGTTGTGACTCCCTCACTGAAGGATCCAACTCTCAGCACCTCAATGGACCAGATTTCATAATTTTCATATTGGATCCACCCGATTCAAACCATCACAACTTGCAAGCCACTTTTCATCAAATTTTCAGACTAGACCCACTACCATCATTTAAGCTCAATACCAAATATCAACACTGAAACCAAACATATTGTATTAAGTCACTTAATCATTGTACCAACTGAGACCCAAATCAATCAACTTATTCTCAAAAAACAAAATCAGATAGATCACTGTAAATCCATTTACTAGAATACCAATCCACATATTATTCATCACATAAAC
Source organism: Pinus albicaulis (assembly GCA_034641835.2). Lineage (NCBI taxonomy): Eukaryota > Viridiplantae > Streptophyta > Pinopsida > Pinales > Pinaceae > Pinus > Pinus albicaulis. Next base: position 1,245,353,157 of record CM076578.1, on the reverse strand, counting down.
CAGATTTTGTCACTGCAAACCCTTATCAACCATTTATCAAAAATATATACGCTACTATTGTGAGTCATACTCGCCTACGTATGCTCTTTCCCTGAAGAATACATGTGTACATATCCAAATACATTGAATCGACAACTTTGTACTACTGAAACAGTCATTCAATCAAACTTTGAAATCATCACATTTTACTAAGCCAAAGATATAGCCATATGATGAATCAACTTACTTAATTAACTAAATCAATCACTAAATTTCAATCAACCAATTCAAAAAATCAAACTAAACTAGAACAGATCAGAAACTTCAATGAACAACCATTTATCAATATACCATGTCAAACACTATTACCCATCATAGAAATCATATGTTGCCATTGCAAACCCTGATAAGTAATAAGTCAAGATAAATATGCTACTATTCGTAAGTATAGACATGTATATATGCGCTTTCCATGAAGCATACCTATGTACATATCTCAAAGCATTAAACCCTGAAACAGATTCATTTTCATTCTAGATTATCATTGAGTCACACACAACAACATCATTACTATTCAACATATCAATCCACAATCAGTTAAACTTCAACCATCATTGTTAAACCCAGACCATCAAGAAATACTTCATTGACAGACATCAGCAAACACAACAAGACTGAGTAGAATGATTAGACATCATATTCAACAAAAAGCTAGCACATGTATGAGACCCTTACAAAACACTTATGTGTATGTATGCGCCTTTCAGGAAGCATACTCACATACAAATCTATCCATGCTACAGAATCGATACATTGCTATTGAGAGGTTTATTATGTATGTACACGCCTCTTCTGAAATAAACCTGCATGCAGATCTATAATTATTAACTCGTATATTTGCTACACAAGAGAACTTCATACAAACCCATATTCTGGCATACATAGTAACAAACACACGTCAAAACATTATCATCACATATCAAACCAACCCATAAGAATATTATTCAATGTATAGTCGTTTCAGATTTATTGGATTTAATCAATCATCATACTCATAGGTGCACACTTATTTCAGATCAAAAAATTCGTCAAGAATTCATTCCATGCATACTAAAACCTTTTATCTCCATCTCATTATATCGCTTAGGCATAAACCAATACCTTATGCCAAACCCTTATTATTTTCAATGGTATTCTTTAACAGGATAAAATATCCATTGATGTGCTCAATACTATGGGCCAATACCATGGTAAAAGCCCTTGATATTTAGAATACCATGGTGCGGAAACTGTACGCTACTAATTTTCTTCATACATGTGTATGTACGCGAATTTTCTTTACAAAACCTACGTATACTTCCTCAAACTTTTTTTTCATCATTCCCCTGACTCTGAAATGATATTCCTTTGTCCAATATCTCTGTCACATTTGAACTAGATTGCATACTCATCATGCTACCATCATGTTGACATATTTACCCAGTAGGTCGCCATCAAGGACAACACATATGCATCCTGCTAGAATTAGGTTTCCATCATGGACAACACATTAGTCATAATTCCAAAAATCTCCCCCTTTGGACGTGATGGAAACCACTTTGGTGTTTGGTCACCGAAACATGTACATATGTGTAAAACACATCAATCTAAGCACCAAGATTTTAAAACACCAAGTTACTCTTCCCCTTTCACATCGAGGGAAAAGGGCTGACCAATGATGAAAGAAGGCTTCTCTCCCTCTTTTGTAGACATGAACATTATAGTTATAATCTGATGAATATGAATATTGAATATTGATCATGCTCCCCCTGAGAATATGTTGAATCTTCTGGAATATTTTCAATGAAGTACATGACTTTATGACTCAACCAAATATGACATTTTCCATCACTAAGGACTCGTGCTTACATTGATCACCCAACACAGTGGGGTTACATATTTGACTAAACATTACATCAGATTCCGATTATGGGGTTGCATACATAATTGGCTTGATGCCAAATAGTTCAAACATGACTAAGTATTACATTGATTACATTATGGGTCTTTTCATGACCTTTACATCAACACGCAGATATGACATTTTGATCCAGATTTATGCAGGAATGCAACAGAATACACATGTAGCCATAAATATAAATATGCAGTGGAAATAAAACTTCATTTCATTAATATCAAAGAACTGAAATTTGCTTACAGACAGAATAGAAATAAACTAGCGAGGACGCTGGTAGCTTATCTCTGAGAAGAGATGTGGCAGCTACAGGCCTTTGAACTCTATGTTAAAATGAGGCTCGAATGCCTATATATTATTGAGAAACAATGGAAAACCCTAACCCTAGGAGATGAAGCGCCAAAACTATGGGCCCTGTTTGGGTAATTTGGTGTTTCAACTTCTCGGGGACGTAACTTTGGCATATGATCTTCGTTTGACGCGCTCAATAGCTCGTTAGAAATATCTATCTGAGGAGTACAAATTTTCCCCAAACAATCACTCTTGGTTTTCCCAAAAAAACGTCGTTTAGGGCCTCAAAAAGGCTTCGGAAGTTCAGGACTTGAAAAATTGTCAAAAATAGTAAGTTGTGCCGAAACTGAAAAACTGAAAGAGACAATGGTGGGTGATTAGGTGATCATGTCTTTAATGGAAAAATGCTCAAAAATTTATTTTCTCATAATTGTTTCAAACCAAAATGACAGGAAAGAGCTTGAAAATACAATCTTGTAGCCGCGAACGGCACTGAAAGCTGATGTTGTATGAGGAAGATATTCAACTTTGAAGTTTGTCAATTTCAGGCAAAAAAAAAAGGCCCAGTTTAACTAAATTTGACTTTATTAAAAAAAAATATTATTCCACAGAATATTCTGCAATGGACCAATGAAGGGCGACATTTGGCCTGCCCGGAGGCCGCCACGTAGCCCTAAGAGTCAAACGAATGCTATGGCAAAATTTTATATACAACACGAATAGGAATCAACCCCTGGTCGGGGCTCCGCCATCCAGGCGGCCCAACTGGGTGTGCTACAATGGTGGTTATTATATATAGCACAAAATTTTAATTTAAACTTTGTAATTGAATCAGGCGGAAGCCAAAAGGGGGTCAGCCCCTATCCATAGCACCGAGCGCGGAGAACCCAGTGCTAACCAACGGGTGGATAAACGTATAAAAGATAAGGTCACATGGACCGGCAGAAGGTGAGGGACACCGTTTTATAATAAAGTTTTAACATTAATGCAAACTGTATATCTCAAGGTTTGTGCGACAGGTGCGGGTCATGTGGCAAATAGACCTTATCTTTTTAGCCCCCAACATCTAGCAGAGTTCTTGGAAGATTCCACCTTTTATGGTGGCCACTCCACATTTAGTGGGATTAACTGGAGTCTGCCCAGCTTTGGTGGAGCTGTTTAGGGCAAACTGGGACAAAAGTGGTTTTCACCATAACTTGAGCTAGGAGAGTTCATTTGGAACGATTTTTATTTTTTTTGGGTATTGGAGCATTCTAAAGCTACTAGAATAGGTTACAGAGCCATCAAGGCATTCTGTCAGAGGTTTTATCAGCGGGTTAGCTAGAGGAGACACTAGGGCTTTGGGAATAAAGAGTTGTATTGGGCTATGTTCATCTGTTTGAGGTCAATTTGCTGTCATTTCTTACTGTTTCTAGCACTCTGAATTCATTTATGAATTTTTTTATGTCTATTTAGGCTTTCTACACTTTGTATAACCAATTTAAGAGCATAATAATAGCAAAGGCATGCCCATTTGGGGGCCTTGGACCCGGCAGATGTAGCCCAGGAGGGGTGAACTGCCTAAACATATGCTGAGTTATATTCTGTGTCAATTTTTCTGCTTATTTTCAGAATTACATGTGTTAAACAGTAAATTGGAATCAGCCTCCCATTCACAAAAGGACTAATACACTTAACAAAACACATTTGTTCCATTGCAAAACACTTCTAAAAGCTTGTACACATCTATAAAAGGTTAATGAATACTTTGAACCAGCAGCAAATACTTTCATAACCAGATCATTGAGTGTTTACTGTTTATTTCTTTAGGCAGAGTCTATTTGTGGGCCAGGTAGCCTCTGGTTTCATCCTTTTCTTTGAAAGGTGAAATGAACAGTAAAATCCCTAATAGTTAATCATTGTATGAGAAATAATTAGTTCACACATTTCAGATCAGATTGGTATCAGAGGTTAGGTTGAACTTAGTTTTTGAGTGCTTCTTTTGTGCAAGATATTTTCTTGTTTTGCAAATTTGATGCTTACTAGGTTGAAACTAAAAAGAGGGGAAGGACAATTGGTTGGTGCACAAACTAATCCTCAACCAAGGAGGGCCATAGTGCCATTATCTCCACCTTCTATCTCACCCTCAATAGCCTTAGAAGCAACTACAAGCATGTCTTCAAGAGAAGGTGAAGCTCATGAAGAAATGGATCCCAAGGAAGAAGAAAGAATCTTTAGAAAAGCTTTCTTGGATATGACTGAAATGGTTAGGATCTTCTATCAAGAAAGAAATGATAGGATTGCTGGAGAAGGGTCTAGAAACCAAAGAGAAGAAGGAACTTCTTCAAGAGGAAATAAAGACAATGAAAAGACAAATAAAGACAATGGAGGAAATGGTGATCCACCATCTCCATTGTCATCCTCTTCCTCAACATCATCCTCTTCAACTTCTATAAATTAGTCACATAAGTCAAAAACAACTGTTAGAAATCCTTTGTTAAAGCTTGATGTCAAATTTGAGTTGCCAATGTTTAATGGTGATGTTAATGCAGAGAAATTAGATAATTGGATTAGACAACTGGAGGTCTATCTAAGGATTCAAAATCTGCATGATGATGACACCAAAATACAATTAGCCTCATTAAGGATGGATGGAGCAACATTGGTTTGGTGGGAAGCCAAAACCAGGGAGGAAATCAAGAAGCATGGTAAGATAACTCTAACATGGACTGAGTTTATTACTGTTATCAAGAAACAATTTTATCCTCTTGCTTATCTTCAGAAGGCAATAATGAATTGGCAAAACTTTAGACAGATTAAGGGACAAAATGTGCAAGACTATACCCATGAATGTAGGAGAAGAACACTCTTACTTGGGGTAGATTTACAAAGCCAAGACACTTTGTTAAAGTACATAGGTGGTTTTCACAGTTACCTTCAACACACTATTCTTATGTTTAATCCTACTAGCTTAGATGAAGTCTATGTACAGGCTACACATTTAGAAGCTAGAGGAAAGAATACTTTTGATGCTTTGAATGAGGATAGTGATCTCAAAAACAAAGGAAGAAAAAGAGTTGCAAATTCAAGAAAGGAAAAAGGAAAGTTATTTTGCAAGAACTGTTCAAAGACAAGTCATGATGAAGACCACTGTTGGAAGCTTCATCCTGAGCTGAAACTAGAAAAATACAAAAACAAAAACAAGACCAAAGAAAAAGGGAAAATTGTAGCAACAGTTGAGCAAGACTTAGGGTCAAACTCAGGTGATGAGACAAAAAGTATCGACATGGTTTTAAAGAACATTAAGGGGAAAGAAGTGGTGCAAGACACAATTCCTAGTTCTAGCTCACTAAATTGTCACAAAGATACTCAAGAAGAAAAGAGGAGGATAGAGCTCTTCCATGTGAGGGTAATTTCAAAACATACAAAAATTGACACACTGTTTGATAGTGGGTCACAAGCTAATCTCATATCAGAAGATTTGGTCAAACAGCTAAAACTTGAGACCATTCCTCATCCAAAGCCTTATCCACTTGGGTGGATATGCAAGGATGCAAACTTACAAGTCTCAAGAAAGTGCATATTGCGCTTTGCAATAACTGCACATTTTATTGACACGGTTGAACTTGATGTGGTGCCGCTTGATATTTCAGGAATTTATTTGGGAAGTCCTTACTTATTTGACAGGAAGGCCATATTCTATCGCCATGAAAACAAGTATCACTTGTTCAAAGATGGTAAAGATTACATTGTGAGAGCACACAAGCAGAAGCTAGAATCTTTTTTACTCCATGCAAGTCAATTGAAAAGGTTGGTTAATGCAATTCAAAGTCTAACTTTGTTGATGTTGAAACGACAAGATTTTGTGCATTTACCTTTTCATGATGTTGCTAATGATATGTCTCAGTTGGATAACAATTTGTCTTTGAAATAAGATGAAATTATGTTGCACAAGTTACCTTTGGGGTCATTCAATGCAGTGAATGAAGTGTCAAAGCAAAGCAGTGCAAACAAGGAGGACACACAATTCAGCATGGGACAAAGTTGGTTTCAGAATGGTAGAATTCGCCATAGAAACAGTTTGCTAGGTGAACGTTATTTTAAGTCTTCTTGGAAGTTTGATAAGTGTAGAAAAAGTTTGTTTTCTGCAAATTTTAGTTGTTGTTCTGCAAATTTTAAGAATTTGCATCATGACTCAGTCAGTTTTAGCAATGGTCAATCAGTTAATTCCAGAGACAATTTATCATTTTCTGAAAAGCTCCATTTGATGAAATCGGGTAGATTTCAGTTATTCAAGGGTGGAAGAGTGGAGAATCAATCTCCACATCATCTGTTTCACTAATCAGAGAGCTTTTGTGGGTCCAAAAGCTTCCCATTTGGGAGGTGTGATCAGGTGATCATGTCTTTAATGGAAAAATGCTCAAAAATTTATTTTCTTAGAATTGGTTCAAACCAAAATGATAGGAAAGAGCTCGAAAATACGATCCTGTAGCCACAAACGGCACTGAAAGCCGATGTTTTATGAGGAAGATATTCAACTTTGAATTTTGTCAATTTCAAGCAAAAAAAAAAGGCCGAGTTTGACTAAATTTGACTTTATTTATTAAAAAAAAAATATTCCATAGAATATTTTGGGAATATTCCACAAAATATTCTCAAAATATTCTAGGGAATATTCTGCAATGGACCAATGAAGGCCACCACGTGGCCCCAAGAGTCAAACGAATGCTATGGCAAAATTTTATATACAACGTGAACAAGAATCGACCCCTGGTCAGGGCTCCGCCAACCGGGCGGCCCAACCGAGTGTGCTACAATGGTGCTTATTATATATAGCGCAAAAGTTTAATTTAAACTTTGTAATTGAATCAGGCGGAAGCCAAAAGGGGGTCAGCCCCTATCCATAGCACCGAGCGCAGAGAACCCAATGCTAACCAACGGGCGGATAAACGTATAAAAGATAAGGTCACATGGACCGGCGAAAGGTGTGGGGCACCGTTTTATAATAAAGTTTTAACATTAATGCAAACTGCATATCTCAAGGTTTGTGGGTGTGGGTCATGTGGCAAACAGACCTTATCTTTTTAGCCCCCAACATCTGGCAGAGTTCTTGGAAGATTCCGCCTTTTATGGTGGCCGCCCCACATTTAGTGGGATTAACTGGAGTCTACCCAGTTTTGGTGGAGTTGTTTAGGGCAAACTTGGACAAAAGTGGTTTTGACCATAACTTGAGCTAGGAGAGTCCATTTGGAATGAATTTTTTATTTTTTTTTTGGGTATTGGAGCATTCTGAAGCTACTAGAATAGGTTACAGAGCCATCAGGGCATTATGTTAGAGGTTTTATTAGCAGGTTAGCTAGAGGAGCCACCGAGGCTTTGGGAATGGAGAGCTGTATTAGGCTATGTTCATCTGTTTGAGGTGAATTTGCTGTCATTTCTTACTGTTTCCAGCACTCTGAATTCATTTACGCAACTTTTTATGCCTGTTTAGGCATTCTACACTTTGTATAACCAATTTAAGAGCATAATAAGAGCAAAGGCATGCCCATTTGGGGGCCTTGGACCCGGCAGATGTAGCCCAGGAGGGGTGAACTGCCTAAACATATGCTGAGTTATATTATATGTCAATTTTGCTGCTTATTTTCAAAATTACATGTGTTAAACAGTAAATTGGAATCAGCCTCCCATTCACAAAAGGACTAATACACTTAACAAAACACATTTGTTCCATTGCAAAACACTTCTAAAAGCTTGCACACATCTATAAAAGGTTAATGAATACTTTGAACCAGCAGAAAATAATTTCATAACCAGATCATTGAGTGTTTACTATTTATTTATTTAGGCAGAGTCTGTTTGTGGGCCAAGTAGCCTCTGGTTTCATCCTTTTCTTTGAAAGGTGAAATAACCAGTAAAAGCCCCAACAGTCAATTTATGTATGAGAAATAATTAGTTCACACATTTCATATCAGTGGGGCCCCAAGTGGAATAGGTGGGTGGCCACCAATATCCACCTGGATCATTCCTCCCCCCTTAGGAATCAATGGTCCCCATTGCGTTGAGTTCCTCCATGAGATGAGGAAACTTATGTTGAACTTGGTCACTGATGAACCACTTGCCTTGGTGCAGCAGTTGGCCAGCTTTGACAACCTGATATATATGGCTCTTCTGTTGGCGAGTGTTCTTGTTTTGCATGTCCATGATACAATTTGTGGTGGCATGTTCCATGCAGTCTGGGTTTAACTCTGTTGTTGTGAGTTGTTCTACAATGTCAGAGGTGTCCAGTAGAGGTGGGAAGTAGGGACAAAGGTGGTCCACATTGAATATTAGGTGCAGAGCAAGGAATGGTGGAATATTGAGCTCGAAGGCACTGTTCCCTACCACCTTTTTGATGGTGTACGGCCCATATCGGAGCGGGTGAAGCTTGCGGTGGGGTCCACTGAGGCGCTCCTTCTGCAAATGTAGCCACACTTTGTCGCCCACCTGGAAGTTGTGTGGTACCCGATGTTGATCATGTCGTTGCTTGTACTTAGCATTGGCTATGTCCAATATGTCATAAACTTGTTGGCAGATGTGTTGAATACGCTTGATGAAGTTGTTCGCTTTGTTAAGAATTCAAAATTTGCATGATGATGACACAAAAATCCAATTAGCCTCTTTGAGAATGGATGGAGCAGCTTTGGTTTGGTGGGAAGCCAAGACCAGGGAGGAAATTAAAAAGCATGGTAAGATAACTCTAACATGGAATGAGTTTATTACTGCTATTAAGAAAAAAATGTATCCTCTTGCTCATATTCAGAAAGAAATTATGAATTGGCAAAATTTTAGGCAACTTAAGGGTCAAAATGTGCAAGATTATACCCAAGAGTTTAGAAGGAGAGCACTTCTACTTGGAGTAGACTTACAAAGTCAAGACACCTTGTTGAAATACATAGGAGGTTTGCACAATTACCTTAAACATACTATCCTAATGTTCAATCCTACCAGCTTAGATGAAGTCTGTGTGCAGGCTACACATTTATAAGCTAGAGGAAAGAATACTTTTGATGAGGGTAGAAACAAGACTTTCAAAGGAAAGAACAAAGAGAAAAACAAAGGAAAAGGCAAGAAAAATGCATCTATCAAACAAGAGGGTGAAAAGGTCATTTGTAAACATTGTTCAAAGAGTGGCCATGAAGAGAAAAAATGTTGGAAACTTCATCCTGAAAAAAGAAACCAGTTTAACAAAAACAAGGGAAAGAAGAAAAATGCAGCTACTACAACTACACCACAAGATTTAGGTGATGATTCAGGTGACAAAACAAAAATTGCAGCCATGGGTTTGAAAAGTTTGAAAGGGAAGGAAATTGAAACTCAAGCAAGTACTAGTTCTTCAAACTGTCATACACAAGCTCCTAATGAGGAAGAAAGAATTGAACTGTTCCATGTGAGGGTAGTTTCAAAACATACCAAAATTGACACACTATTTGATAGTGGGTCACAAGCTAACCTCATATCTGAAGATTTGGTCAAGCAGCTTAAACTTGAGACCATTCCACATCTGAAGCCTTATCCACTTGGATGGATATGCAAGGATGCCAACTTGCAAGTCTCACGGAAGTGCATATTGCGCTTTGCAATAACTGCACACTTTATTGACACAATTGAACTTGATGTGGTGCCACTTGATATATCTGGTATTGTTTTGGGAAGTCCTTACTTGTTTGACAGGAAAGCGATCTTCTATCGCCATGAAAACAAATATCATCTTTTCAAATATGGCAAGGAGTTTATTGTCAAAGCTCATCGCAAGAAGACAAATGTTGCAATGGTAAATGCAGGACAGGTAAAAAGGCTAGTCAATTCAAGCAAGAGTTTTGTACTTCTTATGGTCAAGCCAAAGGTTGATGTGAATCATGAGTCATTTGAAAATTTTGATGCAAAGCTTAAATATGATTTATATGATGTAGTTGATGCACATCATGAGATGTTTCAGGAACCAACAGGTTTGCCTCCTAAAAGGGAGATTTAGCATGAAATCCATTTACATCCAGATTGTCCTCTTCCTAACATAGGCATGTATCGCATGTCTATTATGGAGAATGCTGAAATAAAGAAGCATATTAAAGAGTTGTTGGACAAGGGTTTCATAAGGCCAAGCACTTCGCCATGTGGGTCACCGATAGTGTTGATTCCGAAGAAAGATGGAACTTGGCGTATGTGTGTTGACTTCAGAGCTTTGAACAAGATAACGGTAAAGAATTGTTACCCACTTCCAAGAATAGATGATTTGTTAGATCAGCTGAAAGATGCAAGATATTTCACTAAGTTAGACTTAAGAAGTGGTTATCATCAAGTAAGAATTGAAGAAAGAGACATTTGGAAGACAAATTTTAAAACCAAACAAGGACTCTTTGAGTGGCTTGTGATGCCATTTGGTTTATGCAATGCACCTGCAACTTTCATGCGGGTAATGGATGATGTCTTACGTCCTTTTCTTGATGATTTTTTTATTGTCTACTTAGATGACATCTTGATTTTCAGCAAGACAAGAGAAGATCATGTCATGCATGTCAGTAAAGTACTTGATGTTTTGAAGAAAAATCAGTTATTTCTTAAGATGTCAAAGTGTGAATTTGGAAAGAATTCTTTGGTTTATTTGGGACACATAGTAGGTGGAGGCGCTTTGAGAATTGATCCTTCAAAAGTAGAAGCTATTGTGAATTGGCCTACTCCCAAGTCCATTACAGAGGTAAGAAGTTTTTTGGGTGCAGCTCAGTATTGGAGAAAGTTTATTGCTAACTTTTCTGCCATAGCAGCTCCTATGCATGCAGTGACAAGTGTGAAGCGTGATTTCCAATGGGGAAGTAAGCAACAAAAAGCTTTCGAATCTTTGAAAGAAAAGATCAGTTCAGCTCCGGTTCTTGCATTACTAGATTTGAGACAGCCATTCGAGATTCAGACAGATGCTAGTGATTATGCCATGGGTGCAGTTCTCTTACAGCATGGTAAGCCTATCGCTTTTCATTCTGAGACATTTAATGGTGCTGTTGTGAATTATCCTACATATGATAAGGAGTTGTATGCATTGGTACAAAGTGTCAAAAAGTGGAAGCACTATTTGATGGGCAAAGAAACAATTGTGCATACCGACCATCAGCCTTTACAGTATTTGCAGTCTCAAAGTAAATTGCAGCAGTCACGACATTTCATATGGATGGGTTTCCTACAAAAATTTCACTTGGTAATAAGGTACAAGAAAGGTATTCACAATAAAGTTGCTGATATGCTTTCAAGGCCTATTATTAGTGCTAGTATTTTTCTTAAGAATGATTCTATTGTGCATGAAAGCTACATAGAACAGTATCCATCAGATGAAGATTTTAAAGAGGTGTATGCTAACTTGAGTAAAGGAAATCATGTTGAGGAGAATGATTATCATTTGCATAAAAATTTGCTGTTTCACTTGGGAAAGTTATGTATACCATAGGGAGAGAGATTAAGCATGATGAGAGAAGCTCATTCTTCTCTTATTGCTGGTCATTTTGGTGTAAGCAAAACGGTGGCACATCTGCAGAGGTATTGTTATTGGCCTCGCATGGTAGATAGTGTTTCACGTTTCATTAGAGGTTGTTCATTATGTGCTACAAGCAAGCCTAGCAATAGGAAGCTTGGTTTATATACGCCATTGCCGGTACCTTCTAGACCATGGGAAAGTGTTTCTATGGATTTTGTTGGAGGTCTACCATTATCTAGAAAGCAGCATGATTATCTTTATGTAGTAGTTGATAGATTCAACAAGATGTGTATTCTTATGCCATGTAAGAAATATATAACTGTTGAACAAACTGTTGATTTATATTTTCAACATGTATGGGTTCATTATGGCTTGCCTACTTCTATTGTTAGTGACAGGGATTCCAGATTTGTTGGGAATTTTTGGTCCAATCTATGGAAGATGATGGACACCAAGTTGAAGAAGAGTACTGCTTTCCATCCGCAAACAGATGGCCAAAAAGAGGTAGTGAACAGAATCATTGTGCATCTTTTGAGAGGTTATTGCAGCAAGCATCCCAAGCTTTGGGATGAGCATTTGCATTACATTCAACATGCTTACAACCGGGCCAAACACTCTTCTACAAATACTTCGCCATTTGAAGCTTGTTTTGGATATTTGCCTAAGTCACCATTAGACTTCATTCTTGAGAAGGATATTGCCATTGATGGGAATAGTGACATTGACAAAGCTCGCATGTTCATTGAAAGAATTCAGCTCATTCATCAGCAAGTTCAAGAACAACTTGAAAAGAGTCAAGGCAAGTACAAAGAAAGACATGACAAACATAGAATTGATCACAAGTTTCAAGAAGGAGATGAGGTATGGTTGCATATTAGTAAGGAAAGAATGCAAGGAGAAGGTAAAAAGTTGAAGCCTATTCGTTATGGTCCATTCAAAATCCTTAAACAAGTTGGAAATAATGCTTTTCAACTAGATTTGCCTTCATACATGCAAATTTATTCTGTTGTTAATGTGGAGAATTTACGTTTGTATGAACCTCCTCTTATTGATGATTATGAAAATAATGTTCAACTACCATCCATAGAAGATTTCTCGCCTGAATTTTTGGATGAGCTGAAAGAAGATGCAATCCTTGACAGAAGGACACACACTTCAAGGAGGGGAGATGTTGAATATGTTGGGGTTGGTCTAAAGGGCAGTAAACCAAGCAAGGAAAAGTGGATGGAGTTGGAACAGGTGAGGAAGTTGTATCCTCACCTTCTTAACAGGCAACTGAAAGATTTTGTGGGTCCAAAATCTTCCCATTTGGGAGGTGTGATTAGGAGATCATGTTTTTAATGGAAAAATGCTCAAAAAATTATTTGCTCAGAAATGGTTCAAACTAGAACGATAGGAAAGAGCTCAAAAAGACGATCTTGTAGCCACAAACGACACTAAAAACCGATGTTGTATGAGGAAGATATTCAGCGAAGATTTTCAATTTCGGGGAAAAAAAGCCCAATTTGACTCAATTTGTTTATTAAAAAAAAAATAGGCCACGAGAATATTCTAGGAATTTTCCATAGAATATTCCACGGAATGTTACGGATGGTCCGATGAGAGGGTGCCACATGGCCAGCACGGGAGGCCACGTGGCCCGAAGTCGAAAACTATGAGTCCTGATGTTTTGTAAGGTACATTGGCGCGGACGGGATTCGACTCTAGGGTCGGGGTAATAGCCGAACAGCCGGACGGCTCAACCGGTTGCTCTACGATGGTTCTTATAAAGCTACAGAAGCGAGAGGTTCTTTACTCGGTTAATTTGAATACGGCGGGGGGTGGAAAGGGCCAGCCCTTAAGGGCCAGCCCTCGGCGGTGAGACCACACGCTAAGAACCAAGAGGGTAAAATCCATCGAGCACGTAATAGATGGGATAAGGTTAAGGTCACATGGACGGCGGAAGGTGCGGGACGTGTTAATGTCATATGGTTCAAACATTAAAACTCCACATAACTCAAAGTGCTCCATTGAATTATTGAATACTGCCAGCGGGTGCGGGTGGTCCTATGGACCCGCGCCCTTATCCTTAAGCCCCCAACGGTTGGCGGGATTCTTGGCGGATTCCGCCTTTTATGGTGGCCACCCCACATTTAGTGGGTTTAACTGGAGTCTGCCCATTTTTGGTGGAGCTGTTTAGGGAAAACTTGGACAAAAGTGGTTTTGACCATAACTTGAGCTAGGAGAGTCCTTTTGGAACGATTTTTTGTTTTTGTTTTGAGGTGTGGAGCATTATTGAAAGACACATGGCAGGGTCTGAGCCATCGGATCTTCTGTGGAGGGTTTGCTCCGGCGGGACAACTGGAGCCATCAGGGCTTTGGGAATGGACCGCTATATTGGGCTATGTTCATCTGTTTGAGGTGAATTTGCGGTGATTTCTTTGTTCCAACACTGCGGTCTGTTGCGTAACTATTTTTCTATTAAAAGTGACTTGCTTCATGATGTATAACTATTTTTGAGCATTATAAGAGAAGGAAAAGCCCATTTGGGGGGCTTTTGGACCGTGAATGTAGTCCAAGAGAGGGTGAAGCTTGCCTTATCGGATTCTTTGTTATATGTTGTGAGTTCTTCTTTGTTTATTTTCGAGGAGTTTAATACATTAAAAAATAAATTGAAATAAGTCTACTTAACTCAAAAGAATTATACACTCGTAAACACATTTGTTCCATTTGCAAAACAATTTAACATGCTTGCACACTTATATTATTGGTTAATGAATATTTCGACAAAAACAAAATACTTTCATTGCGAGATCACTTTAGTGTTTACTTCTTATTTCTTTAGGCATGGAACGTAAGAGGGCCAAATAGCTTGGTTTCATCCTTTCTTTGAAGGTGAAATAACCGATAAAAGCCCCTACGGTCTATCTCTGTATGTGAGAAATATTCGATTCACTGACCCCAGATCAAAAACCCTAGGGACTAATATTGAACCCAAGGGATTAATATTATAAGTTCTAGGACTATAAACCTTTAGATAAATACTATAAACCCTAAAATAAACATGGTTGAGCATGTTCTACCATGTTTTATTTTCCTATTGAGAAAATATTTGTCACAATGCGACGTTTGACAATGGTTTTCGATGGTTCACCATGGTTGATTTTCATATTGAGACAGTCTTTGTCATAATGTGACATTGGACCATGGTTGCGCATGGTAGACCATGATTATAAACCAAAGGGATATATATTAAACCTTAGGATTTATATTATAAACCTTATGTAATATTATACCGTAGAAATATGAACTCTTAGATTGATAAACCCAAGATATTGATATTATATACCAAAGGGATTAATTATAAAGCCCAAAGGTATTATAAACTCAAGGGAATAATATTAAACCCAATGGATTAATATTATAAACCCAAGGTATATAAACCCTAAGGTAAATATTATAAACCCAAGGGATGAATACTAAAAACCTCAGGGATTATAAACCCAAGGAAATAATATTACATCTAAGGGATTAATATTATAAATCCAAGATATATAAACCCTAAGATAAATATTATAAACCATTAAATATACATAGTTGACCATGGTTAACCACAATTGATTTTCATATTGACACAATGTCTGTCACAATGCGATGTTGGACTATGGTTAAGCATGATCGATTTTCATATCGCAACAACCTTTGTCACAATGCGATGTTGGATAATGGTTGACCATGGTTGATTTTCATATTGAGACAATCTTTGTCACAATGTGATGTTGGACCATGGATGACCATGTTTGTCAAAATGTGATGTTGGACCAAGATACAATCTCTATCATAATGTGACCATGGTTGACCATGATAGAACGTGGTTGACCATGATAGAATATGGTTAACCATGATTGACCATGGTATACCATGTTTGATTTTCATATTGAGAAAATCTATGTTACAATGCGACATTGAAACATAGATTACCATTGTTGATTTTCAAATTGAGACAATCCTTGTCACAATGCGACATTGGAACATGGCTTACCATGATTTATTTGAACATCATGACAATATTAAATCTAAGGAATTAATATTATAAACCAAAGGTATATAAACCCTTAGAGAAATATCTACGATCCAACTAGGAATCATTAAAGACAACTTTCAATTTGATTTTATGTAAGTCCAAATATTACTTTTACAATAGTTTGACTATCATCATCACACTAATTCCATGACATAGGAGGTTTTAGAACATATTAAATTTTGATAATAAATTACATTAACTTTAAATATATTATTATTATTATTATTATTTGAATAAAATATCAAATAAAAATTAAAGAATAAAATTTTGTTTAAATAAAATAATTAAAGTTATAGATAATTTACCCCCGATCGGGGTGCCATTTGGCAGTGATTGCTATGAACAGTGTACAAGGTGTACAAGGTGGAAGGTCATGTGGCAAGGAAGGACCGGAACATGGCTCCCGCATGCGCCGAGAGGCAGAACACGACCGTCGAGGAACCGAAGAGGACATTTCCCAAGCCCGATCATAATGACGTTCATTACTTTGCAGGGGAAACAGCTGGGGGTACCAACTGGCATGTCAGAGGGAGGTTGAGGAAAGTGCCAACAGGATTTCTTGAGGTAGGTAAATACATTATGTTTTTAAAGTATTGTAACATTCCTTGTCTGCAACGAAGCTAGTTCCTGGCGTGCGCAACTCGGAAGAATTTGCAAACGTCGTGGCTGGCCTTCACTGGTTTATTGGTATGTACCCAATTCACCTTTTGCTATTATGATGAAGAGAGTGTGTGAGTTTCGCAGCATGCAGTAGAAAATCTTCATTTTTCTGGACTATCTTTTCTTTGTTTTTCATAAAACCTGCAATTTTATTGTCAAATGTCGAATTGGATTGAGTCACCACTAGCAAGGTCTATCTATTTTCTGGTTAGCTAAGTTTTTGAATGTAATACCCTCATTTGTAAATTTTTTTGGAGTTAGATGTTGTAAAAAAGTTGGTACCCACCCCCAGTTTCAGTTGGAATTTCCTAACTATAAAACTAACAAGTCTGCCAGGGATTGGGAAAACGCCTGTATGAAGTTGCATGATGTTAATACTAGCTAGGGAAGGGGAGGGAAAATTCATCATTTGTCTTTCTCTGTTTTCTGCTTGAATTCTCTTGCTCGTCTTCCTCCGATAGAGAATGGGGTAGGTAGTTGCTCAGTTAATAGTGTCAAGAGATTCATGTTGGGTGGGCAGAGTGCATGCAGTCTTAGGAACAGTTTTAAAGTTGACAACTACTTGTCTTTCTCTGTTTTCCGGTTAAATTTGCTTTTTCATCTTCCTCTGATGGAGAATGGGGTAGGTATTTGCTCTATTAATAATGTAAATAATTTCACAGTGGGTGGGCAGAATGCTAGCAATCCTAGGAACAGTTTCAAACTCATAATTTGTCATGGATTCCACAACCAACATTATCCCACTGTTGTTGTCACCAACTAGTCTATGTCTTACGCCTTGTTCATTAACAAGTTGGGTACTGTTATTATGTTTTTGCTCCAGGGATTGTAATTACTCAATTAAATCTTGCACTATCGGACCGAAATCCAACTATGGTGAAGAAGAACAGAGGGAAAAAGGTAGACACAAAAAAAGGCAAGGCCAAAATTTCGATTCCGCCAGCCAAGCGAGGTAGGAAATCTAGTAGAGAGATCATGGAGCCCTTGTTCCATGCTTATTCAGATAAAACACCATGTTTTATAAAATCCATTATTTATGGGTGGGAGACAGAAGCCAAAACTAAAATTGAAGAAGAGGATGACACTGCAACGGAAGAACTACAACAGGTTATTACAGACTCGGGTCATACCCGGGGGAGAATTTCTATGTTTCACCATTCAATCAAAACATACCGGCTGATAAAATGCCTTATGGTTAAGGAAATTATGTTAGTCCAGGAAGTAGAAGGAGATCCTAGGGCAGTTACCACTCTGGAAGAGATTAACAGAAGCATACAGGAAATGAAATTACGCCAGCACCACTATTATGTTTGTCTTGGAAGAATTGAGAAGGAAATATAGGCCATGCATCAGGTTGATATGCCAGGTTCAAGCGTCAAAGATCCGACCCCAGTGGAAATAGATGATGACTAACCAGCTAGTCGAGGATTAGCCAGACTAAGTCCTTTTAATTTTGGTAGCGGATAGCTTTCTTTTGCATTATGTAAATGTTAGTAAAATTAAACTATGATATTAACTACCTAAAGACTATTCAGAGTATACTAAGGAAGTACATGTTTTGGATGGCGTTCAATGCACTTAGATGGCCAACAGACCTGATTTCCTATGGGCAGGTTGAAGCCTAATTTTTGTATTTACCAAACATGCTTTTTCTTATAAATAGAAAATAAAAAAGAGCTACTAAACTTTAAAAAAAAATTATAGATAATTTAGTTATTTTAATTATAAATATTAAAAATTAATATTATAATTAATTTCAGTAAATTAATTATACTTTCCTTCCATTTTTTATATTACTAAATATACATTAATGTAACTTCCATACCTATAATCAGATCTCTACCATTTCCAAAACATAGATAATCTATAAACATAACTTTCACTTCATAAAAAGTTTGAAAGTTCAGGTGCTAATACATTATTTATAATTTCTTAATAAGTAGCAGAAAATTAAAGTTATATCTAACTTAAAAATTGATAATATACATGTCATTGAACAAGTCCAACCTATCTCTAATTTTAACGCTCTATTGACTCTTTTACCCTTGATCAATGGTAAAAAAAAGTGAAGCGATTGAAATTTTTATAATTTTGACATAAAATTTAGTATAATAATTTATTTGCCACAAAAGATTATCAATAGTGTCCACTTCTGTTTTTTCTGATGTTGTACAGGAGAACATCTAAACATTATAAACTATTACCCAGATTAAATTTAAGATAACCATGATTTTAGTTGAACAAGTTGTACTGGCAAAGAGCTAGGAAAGTGAGAATTTTTTCCAAACAATAACGAGGGTAGCTCACAGAATCAACATGTAACCAAACATTTTATATTTATTCTAATTTTTTCCATATATAATCTATTATTTGGTTTTCCTCTCCTAGTTCTAAAAAATGGTGAGTAACTAGGATAGCTCAGAATCAACATGTGACCAAACATCTTACATTATTATGATTTTCTCCATTTATAATATTTAATATTCTTGCTCCTTGTTCGAAAAGAGGGCATAGTAAGTAATTTTCGCGGGATAATTTATCCAAAACACGACCATTTTCCAACATTTTTCTGAGTCTGTTGCATCGTAGAAATAACATGTGGTCACAGTTAACAACTGCCTCAGGTTTTAAGGCCTCTATTAGTGACCTCAAAGGTGCATTCCCTTCCCAGATGAATTGAAACATATTGGATTATTTATATTGGGGTTTCAACAAGAATGACTAGGAAAAGTGAGTATGGAAAATGCACAGATCAAATGCTTAGGGAATATCCAATGATTTTTTAGGAAGGAAAATATGATGGCTACCATGATATCTTACTAAACATTATAGTGAAACTACATGTCATACTTTATAAATGCAAAGGTGCCAGTAAAAGACATTGTTTCCCACGAATTACGAAGGAAATGAAATGGCCAAACTTTGCAAAATTATGCTTAAAAATACTTCTCACAATGGTTTCTTATGTTTTCAGAGCATATGAATTGAATTTAATTGTCAAATAAGTCAAACGGGTTGCAGTCAAGTGGTAAATGAAACACACTTTCACTATAGAGACGCAAGTCCAATCTCCCTTAAGAATATGTTGTCACATTAATGCAATAAATTTTTACTTATTCTTGTGATATCTCATTGTAACTGAGCTTATGGATTCATCCAACGCTTGAGGGAAACAAATCTAGGCGCAAGTCCTAGGCCATTTTAGCATAAGCCCTCTCCTAGATTTTATCTTGAATTCAGACACATTGGAAACTTCTTGACACCTGCACATCTTACCTTTCTCTCAGATTTAGACACATAAGTAGTTTGGAAATACACTATCAAGAAACGAACTCTGATATAGACATATGAATAACATGCACATCTAAAGGTGCATGTTCAACATATCTTACACTCCACTAGCACATTAAATAATTTTTTGATTTTTTAGAGCAATTCAAAATTTCCGTAATTGAAAAAATCATATAGACTCTTGAGATTTACCTGAAAAATAATTAAAATGAAAAATCCCCTCTTTAGTATGGTTGTTTCTTGTCTTCTGAAATTCTGGAGTTATGCATATAAATTTCTAAGAATGTGGAATCAATTTTTGAAACAAAAGTTGGGCACTGCTACTGTCAAGAACAATTGTTCATGGCAAATTTAAGAAAGACCAAGTGAATAGTCTCTGCAAGTTACTACTTTGATCTAGGAGGATCTTGTTTCAGAGAAGATTGACAGTGAGGTCCATTCAGCTCCAGTTTATCTGATGTTCGGTTGAGTCTTCAGATCATTCAGTTCGTCCTCTAGTGATTCTGGATGAATGTTTCTTTGTCATGGTTCAGAGTGTTGTCATGGTTATGTGTTTCAAACTCAGTTGTGTGGTATTCATGTGGACGTGTACCTAAACTCTATGGTGAAATTCCTTAGAAGTGTAACCTAGACCTAAACCTAGCACAAATAAAACTATGGTACAAAACATATCAAAACCCATATTCTAAGGTTTTAGACTTTGTATTAACATTGCAATAAACCAAATTTTTAAATCCACTGTCCTAAACTGCTACCATAACTGTGTCGGATTTGGTTAGCGCATGTGAACGATGTGAAGGGTAATTTTAATGCAGAGTTTGTCGCCAGCTCAAACCGTTGACCGCGTCAGAATCCGTGACGTGTGATCAGGTGAATAGAAGGTGCAATATTTACCGTCAGGGTTAGCATTGACCACGCCAAAGACGTTATCATGTGAATGGATAGAGCCGGAACCACTGCTGCTGACCGCAACTGTCAGAGCTGACCACAACTGCCAGAGTGACCACCTACTCACATGCCACCTTCTGCTCTTTTACACTGTTAACTAGCTGCCAGGAGTTAAGTTTTATCCTAAGGTCCTATTTTGGGTTTTCAAATTAAATGCGCTAAGGTGTAAAGGTTATCCACCTTATCTTATATCCACTAGGTGTCACCTCTACACAAGACTGAGACCTCAACCCACTTTATTACTCAACCACCTGCCTAACTTTGCATCAGGGGGTTTGAGACTAGGCTTATAAAAACAATGACATTTTCCTCCATGAACACACATGAGTGCTTTGTATTCAGAATTGGAGCAAGAGAGGCAGTTTTTGTTTTCAGTGTTTCTTGGTCGTCTGGAGGCATATTTGAGCGTAGAGACATGCGTTGGAAAGCTAGGGGGGAGATATTTTTGTTGTCAGTGACCACAGGTGCCTGCGAGCACATTCATTCTGATGTATTTTGTATGTAAATACTTCCTTGGATCAATCCTAATAAAGCAAACTCAGAGACGTAGTCAACCAAGGATGAACTCTGTAACCAATTTTTGCTCTCTCTTTTCTCTGTTCTCTGTTGTAATTTCATGTTTAATATGCTGCTAGTTTAAGTTGTTAATGTTTAAGATTTCCTTCATTCTTCCACATTAAGTAGTTCAATTAAAAATTAATTCACTAATGAAAAATAATCAATTCTACCTCAGCACATAATTTTGATCACATTCAGATCATATATTTTGGTATCAGAGCAGTTTTTTATTTGTAGTCATTTTTCTAGTGGATGTTAACCAGGTTAGGATTGAAACGTGGAGAAGGAACGCTTAAGGAGTTCGATCCAGAAATTGGAAAGCAGAAAGTTTGTCATCAATTGACGATGAGAGGAACTGAAATAGGTGAAACTCATAAAGTGAAGCCCATGGATGAGAATCAAGTTCAAAAAATGTTTTTAAATATGCAGCATATGTTGGGAGAACTCTACGAAGATAAGAAGGCGATAGATGCAGCTTATTCGTCAAAGGCGTCAAAGAAGAATAAAGGGAAAGGAAAATATGATAAATATCCTTCTCCTCCTTCATCTCCATCATCATCATCATCTTCTTCTTCTTCTTCTAGTTCGGAATTTGAAACAAAAAATAAACCTCAGAAATCTCTTTTGAAACTTGATGTAAAAATTGAACTACCTGTTTATGATGGCGAAATGAACCCAGAGAAAATAGATAACTGGATTAAACAGTTGAAAGTGTATTGTAGGATTCGGAACATTTCTGATGAAAAGAAAAAAAATCCAGCTAACTACTCGTAGGATGGGGGGAACTGCTTTAATGTTGTGGAAGAGTAAAACATAGATAGATTTAAAGTGTAAAGGTAAAGTCATATGCTCATGGTATAAGTTTTTGAAATCTCTAAGGAAAAAATTATCTCTGTTGGGATACACGCAGCAAGTTCTTATTGATTGGCGTCATTTGTGACAAGGTAAGAGACAAAATGTTCATGAGTTTACTCTGGAGTTAAGGAAGAAAGCGTTAGCGCTTGGTATTCCTTTGGATACACGTGAAAATTTATTAAAGTACATTGGCAGCCTACATTCATATTTACAGCATGAATTATTGATGTTTAATCCTAATTACTTTGATGAAGTATGTGTTCAAGCCATACATATCGAATCAGGTGGTAGAACAGTCAAGTTTTCACCGAAGACATCCAAACAATTGGATTCCAAAGAAAACAAGAGGAAGAGCAGTTCGAAGGGAAAGAAGACAACAACAACTCCGAAGGAAGGTGAAAGACATACCTGTTCTCACTATCAGAGGATCAGACATGAAGAAGCAAGATATTGGAAACTTCACCCGGAACTCAGACTAGAGAATTTACAGAAGAAGAAAGGTGAAAAGAATGATACGATAAAAATCCAACAATATCTAGGCTTTGATTCAAGTGATGAAGGGAAAATAACCACAATGGTTACGATAGGTAAAAACACTAATGCTAGTTCAAGTTCTAGTACTTCTGCTTCTTCTTTAAACATTAATCATCTATATGAAGATAAAAGAGATGAATTATTTCAAATAAGGGTAACTTCTAAGCACACGAAAATAGATACATTGTTTGACACTGGGTCACAGGAAAATTTAATATCTGAATCATTAGTTAAGAAATTGGGTTTGGAGACAAAGAATCATCCAAGACCATACCCATTAGGTTGGCCAAAGGAAAAGACTCATATTAATGTCACAAATAAGTGTCATTTAAAATTTCCTATCACAGCTAATTAGATTGATGAAGTGGATTTAGATGTCATATTGTTAGACATATGTGGAATAGTGCTAGGAAGTCCTTATCTCTATGATCGTGATGCAGTGTTTCATTGGAAAGAGCATAAATAGCATCTTAAGAAAGATGGGATTGAATACATTGTTCAGGCACATAAAATCAAAAATCAATTGAATTTAGTTAATTCTAATCAGATGAAGCGACTAATAATTTCAAGTAAAAGATATATACCCATGGTTGTAAAAGAACAACATACGGATCTTCATGATGATTTTCAGGTTGTGAATCTCGGTTTAAAGATATTTTGATTAATGTGGTAGATTCATTTCAAAGACTATTTAAAGAACCAAAATATCTACTTCATAAACAGGAAATACAACATGAGATACAGTTGATGTCTAATTCCCCTCTTCCTAATATCGGAATGTATCACATGTTAGTCATAGAGAATGAAGAAGTAAAGAAACAAATCCAAGGGATGGTTGGAAAAGACTTCATTCGACCCAGTTCATCTCCATGTGGTTCACCCATAATTTTGGTTCCTAAGAAAAACGGGACATGGGGAATGTGTGTCGACTTTAAAGTTTTTGATTCACTTAAATAGAAAATTTTCACAGAACCAATAATAGCTTTATAATATCTTCAACAGCCATTTAAAATTGAAACAGGTGCTAGTGGTTATGAAATGGGTAAGGAAACAGTAATTCACACAGATCATCAGTAGCTTCAATACCTTTAGTCACAGATTAAGTTGAAAAAATATCGCCACTATAGATGAATGGGATTTATTCAGCAATTTCACTTAGTAATTAAGTACAATAATGGTGTAACGAACAAACTTATATGATGTCTAGACCGTGTTTGAGTACTTCACTAGTACTGCAAAATAGTTCATTGAAACTTGAAAGTTATGTAGAAAAATATAGTATTGATGTTGATTTCAAAGATATTTATGAATTCCTAACTCATAGTACTCAGATATAGGAAGCCAATTTTCATATTCATAGTAGGTTGTTATATCATCTTGGTAAGTTTTGCATACCACAGACAGAAAGGGTGCATGTTATTTGGGAAGCTCATTCTTCTCAAATTGCAGGGAATTTTGGCATAAGCAAGATTATGGCACAAATTAAAAGGTATTATTACTGGCCTCGCATGTATGAAACAATGGTGAAGTACATTAAAGGATGTGTGATATGTTCAACAAGCAAGCCAAGAAATCGAAATATTGGTTTTTACATGCCACTTCCAGTTCCTTTGCGACCATGGGACAACATTTCCATGGATTTTGTTGAAGGACAGATAGAAATGGTGAACAAGACGATTATACATATTCTTCAAGGTTACTACAGTAAAAATCCTAAGTTGTGGGATGAATCTTTACCTTATGTGCATCATGCTTACAATAAAGCCTTACATTCTTCGACTAATCGATCACCATTTGAAACATGTTTGGGGTATCTACCAAAGTCACTAATGTACTTCATGTTCAGTGAAGAATATAAAGTGGATGGACACGATGATTCAAACAAAGAAGTTAAGTTCATTCAATGGATACATCAGATAAATGAAGCAATGAAGGATCAGTTAGAGAAGATTCAGACCAAGTACAAACTGTGCCATGACAAGAATCAAGTCGATCATCATTTTCAACAGTGATCAGGTATGGTCGTGTATCCGTAAAGACATGTTGAAATGAGAAGGCAAGAAACCGAAACCCATTAGGTATGGTCCTTTCAAGATTGTTTAAAATTTTGGAAATAATGCATTCTGATTAGATTTATCGCCTTACATGCGTATTTATTCAGTTGTGAATGTACAAAATATGAAGTTGTATGAACCTACAATGATCATTGATTCCGAGGAAGATACACAGATTCCTATTATTGATGATTTGGCACCTAAGTATATGAATGAGTTTCAGGAAGGCACCATCTTGGATAGGAGAGTTCGAACTTCAAGGTGAGGATATGTCGAATATCTTCAAGTTAGACTCAAGGGCATGAATCCGAGCAAGGCAAGGTGGATAGAGATTGGAAAAGTGAGGGAGTTGTACCCTCACATTATGTCTACTTAAATCAAAACTTTTGTTGTCCAAAATATTTCAAGTACAGAGGATTGATCCAGGAGGATCTTGTTTCTGTGCAGATCGACAATGAGGTCTAGTTAGCTCTAGTTTTTCTGATGTCCGGTCTAGTCTTCAGATCATTCAGTTCATCCTCCAGTGATTCTGGATGAATGTTGCTTTGTCATGGTTAAGTGTTGTCATGGTTATGTGGTTTGAACTTGGTTGTGTGGTATTCATGTGGACATGTGGCCAAATTCTATGGTGAAATTCCTTTCAAGTGGAACCTAGACCTAAACCTAGCACAACTAAAACATGGTGAAAAAAAATTAAAACCCATATTCTAAGGTTTTAAAATTTGTATTAACATTGCAATAAACCAAATTTTTAAGCCCACAATCCTAAACTTCTACCGTAACCGCGTCGGAGTTGGTTAGCACATGTGAACAATGCGAAGGGTAAGTTTAATGCGGAGTTCGTCGCTAGCTCAAGCCACTGACGACATCAGAAGCTGTGATGTGTGATCAGGTGAATAGAATGCAAAAAATTTACAGTCAGGGTTACCATTGACTGTGTATAAGTTGTTATCATGTGAGTGGATAGATCCAGAACCACCGCTGTTGAATGCAACTGTTGGAGTTGACCACAATCGTTGGAGTGACTGCCTATTCACATGCCACCTTCTGCTCTTTCGCGTCGTTAGCTAGCCGCCAGGAGTTAAGTTTTATCCTAAGTTTCTATTTTTGGTTTTAAAATTAAATGCACCAAGGTGTAAAGGTTATCCACCGTATCTTATATCCACTAGGTGTGACCTCCACACAAGACCTAGACCTCAACCCACTTTATTTCTCAAACACTTGCCTAATTTTGCATCAGGGAGTTTAAGACCAGGTGATCCATATTTATGTAGGAATGAAAAAGAATACACATATAACCATATATACAAAGATGTAATGGAAATAACACATCATTTCATTAATATCAGAGAACTAAAATTTTCTTACAGACAGAATGGAAATAAACTAGCTAGGGCGTTGGTAGCTTATCTCTGAGAAGAGATGTGGCAGCTACAGGCCTCTAAAATATGTTACCATGAGGCTCGAGGGCCTATTTACTATTTAGAAACAATGGAAAACCCTAAACATCCAAAACCCTAACCCTAGGAGATGAAGCGACAAAACTATGGGCTCCATTTGGGTAAATTGGTGTTTCAACTTCCCGAGGACGTAACTTTGGCATACGATCTCCGTTTGACGTGCACCATACCTCATTAGAAATATCTATTCGAGGAATACAACTTTTTATGTGAGTAACATGGGTTTATTGACCCGTGTTGCTCTCATTTTTCCCAAAAAACGTCATTTAGGGCCTCAAAACGGCTTTGGAAGTTCAGGACCCGAAAAACTACTAAAAATAGTAAGTTGTGCCGAAACTGAAAAAATGAAAGAGAAAATGGTGGGGCCCCATGTGGAATAGGTGGGTGGCCACCAATATCCACCTGGATCACCAGGATTATAAAAACCATGACATTTTCCTCCATGAACACACATGAGTGCTTTATATTCAAAATTGGAGTGAGAGAGGTAGTTTTTTTTTTTTCAGTGTTTCTTGGTTGTCTGAAGGCGGATTTGAGCATTGATATAGGCATTTGAAAGATAGGAGAGAGAGATTTTTGTTGTCAGTGACCAGAGGTGCTTGCGAGCACATTCATTCTGGTGTATTTTCTTTGTAAAAACTTCCTCGGATCAATCCTAATAAAGCGGGCACCCATCTTGAAAGCGGACCCAGAGACATATTCCTCCTAGGACGAACTTAGTAATCAATGTTTGTTGTCTCTTTTCTCTGTTCCCTATTGTAATTTCATGTTTAATATGATGTTGGTTTAAGTCGTTAATGTTTAAGCTTTCCTTCAGTATTCCACATTAAGCAGTTTAGTTAACAATCAATTCACTAATGAAAAATAATCAATTCTACCTCAACACATAATTTCGATCACATTTAGATCATACATTATACTTCTTCCTTGTTTTTTCTTGTTTAGGTCTTGTGATTTTCCTACGATGTTTTTTACTTTTGATACTTGGAAATGACCCCACTATGATTTTGGGTCATTCAAGAATTTTGGGTATCATGTGCTCCTCACTCTTGGGCGTTTTGTAGCCATCTTGATGTCCAATAGTTGGTGACTTATTCTCCATGGAAGAAGAAACAACATGATCTAACTGCAAGCACCACAATCTAACTTGCGGTAATGCATTTCGTAATGTGGCGATTGGGCAAGCAAGACTCATCAATTCAAATTCAACATGAAGAGGGACCGACAATGCAGACCCAACCATGGAGAATGAAAGCAACAAATATCACATAAATTAAACAAGTTGATAACGCCATGTGGCAATTCCAATTAAATTAAAAAATATATATTTTTCAATGCGCATGTGAAATCTTGTGCATCCTTTGAGACCTAGACGAAGCATATTCCCTTCTAACACAATCAACATTGTCCATTTGTCGAAAACTAAAATTCAACACTGGTACATCCACTTGGGGTTGAAATAGGGAAGCCTTCGAATAAATATTGATCTATAATGGATTTTTACCTCTCATACAAAAATCATCTATCCATAATTTAAAATTTGTGTTTCCAAAACTAAAGTGGGCAGGCCTCGTGATGGGCACCCATAAACTGATCACATGGAAATATATTTTTCATTTGTCTTTCGGGTCAATTACTACCATGCTACGACAACACATGGAAATTTTTATTTCATTTGTCTTTGGGAACAATGACTATTGAACCAAATGGAATAAATTGTAAATCAAATTTTCTTCAATGAA
Organism: Pinus albicaulis; assembly: GCA_034641835.2. Classification (NCBI taxonomy): domain Eukaryota; kingdom Viridiplantae; phylum Streptophyta; class Pinopsida; order Pinales; family Pinaceae; genus Pinus; species Pinus albicaulis. The sequence continues at coordinate 1,245,325,293 of CM076578.1, read as the reverse complement.
GAAATATACACATCTAGTTGTGATAGAAAATGGGTTTGGATTTAAATAAAAAATTTAATCTGATTATGTAGATAATGTTACATTAATCATGTAAATAAGACATTTTCTAAAAATCAATGATGTTATGTTTTCATCTGGTTTATCAAATGGACTTTTGGGCATGTTCTCCTCGCTATTTGTAAGCATTTTAAATTTAAACAGACAAAATCAACGTGTTCATAGTTTTTTACAATTTCCACCATCTCTTTTATTTGAACACAAATTTTAAAGACATAGTCTAATTATGAATCTTGGGAACAATATATCACTAGATACAAATTTTTATCAAAAAAAATTCATAGGATGTGATGATGTGATGATAGGTGGCTCGACTTGAGAGGTAACATAGTTTATAGATATTGTCATGAGAAGCTCTATGTGTTGAGTTGGCAATATGATGCAGAGTGTTGTCCTTGATGGCAACCCACTGAATGAAGATGCAGACATGAGACTGTTGACATGTGTTGTCCTTGATGGAAAACCACCTGATGAAGTTAGTCTTGACCTGATGAACTTGGTAAATGATGTAAATATGATGTGATATGATGTTTGTTAGCAATATGGTGCTGAGTGTTGTCCTTAAATGGCAACCCATTTGATGAAGATGATGACAACTTACTTGATGAAGTTGTGCTTGATAGAATATGTCCTTGATGAGGTAAATCTGATGTATCTACAGAGAATACAGAAGGCAATGAAGAAAGGAATTCAATATATGCTAAATCTATGATGAAAAGAGTATGTCTCTAGGCATACGCGGATATGTCTAGGGGAAGTCGCGTATGCACGCGGGAAAGAACGTGCCAAGTCGCGTATGGGAAAAAGCGCTCAAAAAGTGCAAAACCAGGGGTAACCACCATGGTATTGACCCATTGTATTGGGTAATGATTCGTCTAAATGACCCCATCTAGGAATACCATCGGAAGTAATGTGGTTTTGGCTCATGGTATTGAAAAAGGGTAAACCTATATAAGGAGAAGAAATTCATTGTGCAAATCATGTGTGTGGGTGCAAGATGTCTGAGCTTGAATGAATACTTCTCTCTGAAGTATATCTGAATGGAAAGGGTTACAGTTGAATGATAGATCTGATTACATGATGCACAAATGATGAAGAAGGGTATCTAGATCTGAAATGCACTTGCATTTGCTAGATCTTTTTACGGGATGATTAGATCTGAGAAGAGGCGAACATCTGTCTGAAGTAAAGGGTAAAATCTGAGTAATGTATCTGTTCTGAAGAACTGCAATGCCCTAAATGTCTGAAGAACCATATGCTAGTTAAAATGAAAGGAAAGCTAGCGTATATATGCGACTTATTTGAGTCAGCGTATACTTGCCTTGATAAAGTAGTTACGTAATATATGCAAGTATATTACAGTTGTTGTGAGCAGGAAAGCGCGTATATACGCGTTTATCCCGATGTGAAAAGAAAAGCAGCGTATGCAAACTAGGGTTCTTGAAATTAAATGTTAAGAAATCATAGATGCGATTACGCTAGTTCTTGATATCTATCGATGAGTTATATGTATCTGTTTCATGGTTGACTGTGCTTAAATGTATGGAGTGGGTCCAGTCTGAAAATATGATGAAACGTGGCCTGCAAGTGGTGTCCTAAAGGGTGCTTTGGATCCAGTGTGAAAATTGATGAAACGTGGTCCATAGAGGTGCTGAGGGTTGTAGCCTTCAGTCAGGGGGTTGTAGCTCCCTTCCAGGTGAGGCTGGTAAACAAGATCAGGGGGTCGTAGCTCCCTTCCAGGAGAGGCTGGTAAATGAGTCAGGGGGTTGGAGCTCCCTTCCAGGAGAGGCTGGTAAACGAGCGCAGGTGGGTGCCTGCGTGCTGGTCAAGTCTGCGCCAGCACATATGTTGTAAGATGTTTTCTCTATAATAAAATATTGAAGGCTGAGCAACTGCAGTGGTGGTTTTCTCCCGATTTGGGTTTCCACCTAAAAATTCTGGTGTTCATGTGTGATGCTTTGTGTGATGATTTATTCTGTTCTTACTGCACATGTTTATTGTTTATTAAACATCTGATGAATGAATGATGGATTGATATAAGTGAAGAATGAATGAAATAATTAGATCTCTGTGTATATGTGAGTTGCATAAAGGATATCCGCGTGTATACGCGTGTTTACTGAAGTAAAGTAGCGTATGGGTTTTAAGGAATGAAAAAGTAAATAATTTTGAATATGCAGTAAATACTGATTCACCCCCCCCTCTCAGTATTTTTCCCAAAAATTGGTATCAGAGGAAGGTCCTTCTGCAGAAGCTTGATCGCTTGAAGGAGATCTGTCGCAATGGGAAGTGTACAAACAAAATTTTTTCTACAAAATATTGGTGCAAAAGTATGGGGAATCGTGAAAGAATGTGAACAAGAATCTAGAAAAGAAAAGGGTACTTTTGTGGATTCTCTAGAAGACAATAATCTTCTTGAAGAAAACACTCAACTCAAAGTAAGCCTATAAGAAAAGAACATAATCATAGAGACTCTTGAAAATCAGCGTGAAGCAAGAGAAAAACGCATTGAGGAATTGGAGTGTGAAGTAGTAAGTCTAAGGAAAGATAATGAGAAAGCGAAATCTCTCAATCTTAGATTTTCTAAAGGCTCAGAAACCTTAGATGAGATTATCAAGGTACAACGTTCTCCTCTTATAAAAACAGGTCTTGGATATACTGGGGAATCTTCCCAGACTTCAGCACCAAATTTTCTAAAAGCAGCCACAGCTGGCTCACTACATTCAGCCACTCAGCAAGGGAACAAAAGATATTTATAGGAAAAGCATGATCATCTCAATTCAAGGAACACTAACAGGGAGATCTTTCAAAGAAGCTACAACCAACAGGTAAATTCTAATAGAAGATTTCATGATCACAGAAATTTCTACTTCAATGGACAATGTTTTTCATGTCACAATTTTGGTCATAAAGCTGTTCAATGTGTTGCATATAAAACCATCATGACAAGAGAAGCAAGAAAGAAAAGAATAAATATTGAACCAAAGAGGAACACCTATAACAACTTTTCTCCTCTTCAAAACGAAGTTGAATGTACTTATTGAAATAACTTTGGTCATGAAGAATCTGAATGCAGGAGCAAGGTCCAGCCAAAAGAACATGATCCCTCAAGCTCTAAAGTGTGGAAAAAGAAAGAAATACCGGTTGAAAATTGTGGGATAGCATTATTTGCAGAAGGTGAAGAAAATCAATGGTACATTGATAGTGGGTGTTCAAGACACATGACAGGTGACAAAAGCAAACTTCTTTCATATAATGCTCTAGAAAAGGAAAAGAAAGTTACATTTGGAAATGATACTCCTGCTATAATTAAAGGAAAAGGATCAGTGTTTCTAAAAGGAAAGGTGAAGGCTAAAGATGTCATGTATGTGGATGGATTAAGGCATAACCTGTTAAGTGTAAGTCAAATGTGTGATCAAGGAACATAAGTTGTTTTTAGTTCAAAAGAATGTGTGGTTCGTGATCTTGATACAGGTAAAATTATTATAAAAGGGAAAAGAAATCCAAGCAACCTGTATGTACTGAAAAACTACAAAGATCAATGTTACTTGAGCAAGTCTTCAGAAAATTGGCTATGGCATAGAAGGCTGGGGCATCTGAGCTTCTCTCAAATCAACAAAGCAAACAGACTTCAAGCTGTTCGTGATCTTCCCAATATTAATCCACCAGAAAATATCATATGTGAATCTTGTCAAATCGGTAAGCAGACCAGAGTACGATTTAATGCCAAAGAAGGATCATCAAGTAAGCCCCTTGAACTCATTCATACTGACTTATGTGGACCTATGAGGAAAAAGTCACTACGAGGGGAAGAATACTATATCTTATTTATTGATGATTACTCTAGAATGTGTTGGATCGGGTTCATGAAACACAAAGATGAAGCATTTGAAAAATTTCAGAGCTTCAAAGCACTGGTTGAAAATGAATTGGATCTAAAAATAAAGTGTCTCAGATCTGATCGAGGTGGAGAATATACATCAAATGAATTCCTTGAATTTTGTGAAAAACATGGCATAAAAAGACAGTTCTCTGTAGCTGGCACTCCACAACAAAATGGCGTAGTAGAAAGAATGAACAGAACAATTCAACAAATGGCTAGAGCTATGCTTAATGACATTGGAACACCTGACACTTTCTGGGCAGAAGCAACGCATACAGCAGCAAACATTCACAACAAAGCACATGTTCGGGTAAAAACGCCATATGAACTCTGGTATGGCAAATCCCCCACTGTAAAGCATTTTAGAGTTTTTGGAAGCAAATGTTTTATCAAAAACAATGATGAAAAGCTTGGCAAGTTTGAACCTAGATCAGATAAAGGAATATTTCTTGGTTATCCATCTTCAAGCAAAGCATACAGATGTTATAATGAAAGGCTTCGAAATATTGTTGAATGTATTGATGTTGTTATTGATGAGTCTCCTGCAGCCCCTAAAGAAGAAAATCAAACAACAAAAGAAGATGATGGTGACTTATTCCCCTCTACAGTAAATAGAAATGATATAGACAGTGAATCCAATGAAGAACCTGAAAATGATCTATCTGAAAAAGCTCCATCCAGATACGTTCAAAAGAATCATCTTGAATCTCAAATTTTGGGAGACAAGGAATCAGGTGTACGAACAAGGAGAACTCTTGTGGGATCTTCTAGTCATCTGGCACTTCTATCCACAATTGAACCACTTAATGTCAATCAAGCTAGCAAAGATGAAAGTTGGAACCAAGCCATGAATGAAGAGCTTGATCAAATTGAAAAGAATGACACTTGGGATTTGGTACCAAGACCACATGATAAAAATGTCATTGGAACTAAATGGATTTTCAAGAACAAGTTAAATGAGAATGGGGAGGTTGTAAGAAACAAAGCTAGATTGGTTTGCAAAGGGTATACTCAACAAGAAGGTATAGACTTTGAAGAAACTTTTGCTCCTGTAGCTAGACTTGAAGCCATAAGAATGTTTCTTGCTTTTTCAAGTTATCAACAAATCAAAGTCTATCAAATGGATGTTAAATCTGTTTTTCTTAATGGTGATCTAGAAGAAGAAGTATATATAGAACAACCGGAAGGATTCATTTTGGGAAATGATGCAAATCTTGTTTGTAGACTTAAAAAGGCTCTATATGGTCTCAAACAAGCTCCAAGGGCTTGGTATTATCGTCTTGACAAATATCTTCATCAACAAGGATTCTTAAAGGGGTCTGCTGATAGCAACTTATACACAAAAGTTGAAAATGATAAACTATTGATTGTGGTTGTATATGTTGATGATATCATCTTTGGGAGTAACGAAGAATCTATGAGTCAAAAATTTGCTTCTGTCATGCAGCAAGAATTTGAAATGTCTTTACTTGGGGAACTAACATTCTTTCTTGGCTTGCAAGTGCATCAATCTACAGATGGTATATTCCTATCACAAGCAAAATATCTTAAGCAAATTCTGAAGAAGTATGGCATGGAAGAATGCAAACCTGTAAGTACTCCAATGATAACCGGATGCAATCTCAGTTCTCATGATGATTCTCCCACGGTGAATCAACCAGAATACAGATCAATGATAGGAAGTCTACTTTATCTCACCGAGACTAGACCAGACATTATGCATGCAGTTGGGATTGTTGGACGATTCCAAGCTAATCCAAAAGAGTCTCACCTTCAGGCTGTTAAAAGAATTTTCAAATATCTACAAGGAACTCAAGACTTTGGTCTATGGTATCCAAAGAATGCCGATCTTACTCTTCATGCTTACACTGATGCAGATTGGGCTGGAAGTGTTGATGATCGGAAAAGCACTAGTGGTGGTGCATTCTATATGGGACCCCGGTTAGTATCTTGGTTCAGAAAGAAGCAAAATTCTATTGCCTTATCTACAACAGAAGCAGAATATGTGGCTGTCGCATCTTGTTGCACTCAACTCCTTTGGATGATGCAAACCTTACAAGATTTTCAAATCAAATGTACACCTCATGTCCCCATTAAGTGTGACAATACAAGTGCCATCAGTATTTCAAAGAATCATGTTATGCATTCAAAGACCAAGCACATCCCCATCAAGTATCACTTCTTACGTGAACAAGTGCTTGAGCAAACGGTGAAGTTGGAGTATGTTCCCTCCAAAGAACAAGTTGCTGATATCTTTACCAAACATCTGCCCAGGGAAGCATTCGAGTATCTAAGACAGAATCTGGGAGTGTTCTCTGCCAGTCAAAAGAACAAATCTGCATAAATTTAGAAGATGGCATTGGATACGCGGGTTTCATGAAACACAGTCGCGTATATACGCGAGTTCCTGCACAGAAAACCGCGTATGTCTGATTGTTGACAATTTTCTGTTTGGAGTCAGCTCTCTTCAGCACAGCTGCAGTGCTGTTTGGTATCTCTGATACTGTTTGGTATCTCTGGTGGTGTTCCAGTTCTCATAATTCTATTTCTAATTTTTTGATAAAGATGCCTTGATGATTTGTTGGTGAAAGTGTTCAGGATGCACAAACTAAGGGGGAGCCTTAGTCATATGAAAAGGATGCTTGGATGCACAGATTCAGGGGGAGCATTAGTGTTGCTGAGTATAATGCATTGTTGGCATTATGTTGATTCTGAAAAATGTTCTCTTTCTTGAGGACTTTCTAGGTGTTGGTCTTAAATGGTCATTTTTGTAATTTGGTGAAAAGGTCTTGTTGAGACCCATGATGTAAAATTGTAATATTCAGTCATGTAAAGGACTTGTCAAATTTGTAAACCCACTTGGTTGGGTAGCTGAGTCAAATTTTGTAAACCTACTTGGTTGGGTAGCTGAGTTGAAATGTGTAAACCCACTTGGTTGGGTACTTGAGTCTCATATGTAAATTCACTTGGATGGATCTTTGATGTAAGTATGAGTCATTGGTGATAGGAAATTCATAGAGTCATGTACTTCATTGAAAAATATGTTTGAAGATTCAGCATGAACTCAGGGGGAGCTTGGTCACTTCAGTATATATCAGATCTGCAGAACGCTTCTTCTACATGAGGAGAAAAGGGGGAGAGTGTGTTGGATCCGCCCTTTGCCCTTGATGTCAAAGGGGGAGAGTGACATGGTGTTTGAATGAAGAGAAAGAATGGTGTCAAAAATGGAGAGAGTGACATGGTGTCATTGTATTCTTAATGTACCTATCCGTTGTGGTAACCAAACACCATCGTGGTTGCCATCAAGTCCAAAGGGGGAGATTGTTGGCAATATGATGTAGAGTGTTGTCCTTGATGGCAACCCACTTAATGAAGATGAAGACATGAGATTGTTGGCATGTGTTGTCAATGGCAACCCACTTGATGAAGAAGATGGCAACTTACTTGATGAAGTTGTGCTTGATAGAATATGTCATGATGAACTTGTTAAATGATGTATATCTGATGTATCTACAGTGAGTACAGAAGGTAATGAAGAAAGGAATTCAACATGTGCTAGATCTATGATGAAAAGAGTATGTCTCAAGGAATACGCGGATTTTTCTAGTAGAAGTCGCGTATGCACGTGGTAAAGTACGTGCCAAGTCGCGTATGGGCAAAAGCGCTCAAAAAGTGCAAAACCAGGGGTAACCACCATGGTATTGACCCATTGCATTGGGTAATGATTCATCTAAATGACCCCGTCCAGGAATACCATCGGAAGTAATGTAGTTTTGGCTCATGGTATTGAAAAAGGGGCTCATGGTATTGAAAAAGGGTAAACCTATATAAAGAGAAGAAATTCATTGTGCAAATCATGAGTGTGGGTGCAAGATGTCTGAGCTTGAATGAATACTTCTCTGTGAAGTATATCTGTATGGAAAGGGTTACATGAATGACAGATCCGATTGTATGATGCACCAATGATGAAGAAAGGGATCTAGATCTGGAATGTACTTGTATTTGCTAAATCCGTTTATGGAATGATTAGATCTATGATGCAGTGTTTTCCTTGTTGGCAATATGATGTAGAGTGTTGTCCTTGATGGCAACCCACCGAATGAAGATGAAGTGATAGCGAGGATTGTTGGCATGTATTGTCATTGAATGGCAACCCACTTGATGAAGAAGATGGAAACTTACTTGATGAAGTTGTGCTTGATAGAATATGTTCTTGATGAAGTAAATCTGATGTATCTACAGTGAGTACAGAAGGGAATGAAGAAAGAAATTCAGTTTGTACTAGATCTATGATAAAAAGAGTATGTCTCAAGGCATACGCGGATTTTCCTAGGAGAAGTCGCGTATGCACACGGGAAACAACGTTCCAAGTCGCGTATGGGCAAAAGCGCTCAAAAAGTGCAAAACCAGGGGTAACCACCATGGTATTGACCCATTGTATTGGGTAATGTTTCGTCTAAATGACCCCGTCCAGGAATACCATCGGAAGTAATGTAGTTTTGGGCTCATGGTATTGAAAAAGGGTAAACCTATATAAAGAGAAGAAATTCATTATGCAAATTATGAGTGTGGGTGCAAGATGTCTGAGCTTGAATGAATACTTCTCTCTGAAGTATATCTGAATGGAAAGGGTTATAGTTGAATGATAGATCTGATTGTATGATGCACCAATGATGAAGAAGGGGATCTAGATCTGAAATGTACTTGTATTTGCTAGATCTGTTTATGGAATGATTAGATCTATGATGAGGCGAACTTCTGTCTGAGGTAAAGGGTAAAATCTGAAGTGATGTATCTGTTGTGAAGGATTGCAATGACATAAAAATATGAAGAACCATACGCTAGTTCGCCGAAGAGGAAGCGTGTATATACGCGGCTTCGCTGAAGAGAAAGCGCGTATGCGCAATGAAATTGGATCTGTAATTTGTACAGAAGTATACGCTGGTTTATGTGAACGGAAGCGCGTATATACGCGACATCAGCGAAAGGAAAGCACGTATGCACACTAGGGTTTGCTGAAGTCCGTGGTAAGAAATGTCTGATCTGTTCTGCTGGTTTACTGATATCTGTCAGTGAGTTATATGTATCTGTTTCATGGTTGACTGTGCTTAAAAGTATGGAAAGGGTCCAGTCTGAAAATATGATGAAACATGGCCTGCAAGTGGTGTCTTAAAGGAAGCTTTGGATCCAGTGTGAAAATTGATGAAACGTGGTCCATAGAGGTGCTGAGGGTTGTAGCCTTCAGTCAGGGGGTTGTAGCTCCCTTCCAGGTGAGGCTAGTAAACGAGATCAGGGGGTCGTAGCTCCCTTCCAAGAGAGGCTGGTAAACGAGCTTCGTGGGTTGAAGCCTTCCGTATAGGCTTGCAAACGAGCCAGGGGCGCCCGTGCCGTAGAAAGTCCGCACCACATATGTTGTAATATGTTTTCTCTATAAATAAAATATTGAAGGCCGAGTAACGGCAGCGGGTGGTTTTCTCCCGGCTTGGGTTTCCACCTTAAATCCTGGTGTTCATGTGTGTTGCTTATGTGTGATGGTTTATTCTGTTGTTACTGCACATGCTTACTGCTAACTAAACATCTAATGAATGAATGATGCATAGGTCTAAGTAAAGAACTAAATGCATAATAAGATCTCTGTATATACGCGAGTTTTATGAAGTATATCCGCGTGTATACGTGAGTTGGTTTTAGGAAAGTAGCGTATGGGTTTTAGAGAAAGGAAAAGTAAAAATTTTATCATTTAGCTCTAAACACTGATTCCCTGGTTGTACACAACCTTTCCTTGTTTCGGGTTCCAAAGCTTGTAACCCTTTAAACCATCCTTATACCCAATAAAGATGCACCTTTCGCATTTATTATCCAATCCTTGGTCCTTTTCTCCTTTGGAACATGTACATATGCATCACATCCAAATACCCTTAGATGTGAAAGAGAGGGTTTCTTACCATCCATACCTCATGTGGAGTCTTATCCTCCAACGCCGATGAAGGTGATCCGTTAACTAAGTAACATGCAAGCCTCCCACTCCATTTCATAATTTTTTGTCCTAACCGTACCACCGAGCATGTTTCTTTCCTTTTCCACGTTGTTCTATTCATTCTTTCGCAACTCCGCTTTGCCGAGGTGCTGTATAGTCTTCTCATTGCAGCATATGCCACACTTCCTACGTAACTCTTCAAATTCTTTCGTGTAACTCCCCACCATTATCTCGTCCTCGCCTTTATCTTCTTCTCCGTCCGGTTTTCCACCGTGAGCCTTAAATTTTTAAATTTGTCAAAGACTTCAGATTTCTTCCTCAAGAAATATATCCATGCATTCCTCGAGAAGTCATCTATGAATGAAACATAGTACACAGACTTTCCCAAAGATGGAACCGACACAGTCCAAACACATCACCGTGCACAAGTTCTAATATTTTGTTTGCCCTCTTAGCACTGCAGGAAAAACTCACCCGATTTCCCCCCCCCCCCCCCCCCCCGCTTCCCATATACACAATGTTCATGTAAATCGAAATCCGCAGAAAAATTAGACATACCTTCTACCATACCATCTCTATGCAAGATCCGAAGGCCCTTCTCTCCAATATGTCCAAGCCTTTTGATGCCATAGCATTGTCTTTTCTCCAAGAGATGTCTAGACTTTCTGTCCCACTTTCAGAACCACAGAATCGTTACACCCATCACGTTGCTACCTGTAGCTCGTATTTAGTCTCCAAATTCGAACTCCCCGCATTAATACCTGCTAAGCTCCCCCGAACCATCTTGCAGTGCATCTTTCGAGTTAATCGTTTTTACACCCGCATCATCCATCCGCTTACGTAAATCAGATTGCCAATAGGAATATGCACTGCATGTTCTAATCCTTCCACCTCATAAATTTTCCACTGACCTTCTCCACGTCCGCCGATTCTGCCTTCCTATCATCCCCTAGGAAGACATCACCACCATCATATTTCTCATACTTCACAGAACTTTACTCCCTATGGGGAGTGAAGGATGCAACTGAGTCAATCAACCATGACTCATGATCTACATGTGTATTCAAGAAGAAGCCAAATACACATCCCCACCTTCATCCGAGGTGGTTTTTTCCTCCTCTGTATGAGCTTCATCAAATCCCTTTCCTTTCTCAGAGCTTTAGATCCGCATCTCTTTTTGTAGTGTCCTTCCTTTCCGTATTTCCAAAGACACCTTACAAACTTTCCGTGAGATTTAGATCTCCTCTAGATTTAGATCTCCACTCTAAACCTTATTCTGTTTCGTTCGGGGACCTTCCTCGTACCGATAAGGAATTCCATTCCCGACCTCCATATTTCTCCGTCTCATTTCCTCCGACGTTGTGTTGGCCGAGACAATGTCATCAAAATTCAAGGTAGCTGTATTGCCACTATCGCAAATAACCAGATCGTCCTACCTAGTCCTGTGCAGAGCACAACAACCGATGCACTTATCTTCATCTCGAGATTTTTAATATCAACATATGACAACCGACTACTGCTTACGTATTGAAGGCGTTCGCATGCTCACACCGAGCTCCATCCTTCATCCTCGTGTTATACAAATTTTTCTCATAGAACAACTTATTCACCAGAGACTTAGATCGGGTACAAAGTCCCAAGTTTTTCCCACAAATTTTTCGCCGTAGTTTCCCCGTGACATATCGAACAATACCGAATCCGACACACACAACCGTATTGTGCTCTTAGCCTTCCGATCCAGCTTCTTCCTACTTTTTGGACCGATACTTGCCGTTGGTTTAGTACCCGGATCTACCGCGATCCACCGATCTTTATCCACCGCCAGATCCTCCATCTTGCTCTACAACTCAAAACTCTCGACCATTAAATTTCTCGATCTCTATCTTCTCCGCCGCTCGCCATATTTCACCGCAAGACCGATCCCGCGATTCTCCCACTCGCACAGGTCTACCATAGGCCCGAGCAAAAACCCTCAACAACAAAGGCGGCCTCAGCTTCTAAATGTGCCTCTCCGATACTAAATGTAGGTTTTAACCCCGAAACAAAATATCTACACACGATTCTTATACGAAAATAAACAATAGCAAGAGTATAAACATAAAACGTATAAACACGTAGATTTTCCCCCGGATCCCAAATCGGACGACCTCACTTGATTTTTCATTATATTCCTTTTAGTGTTACAACACATATATATACATGCCGAAGCATACATAAACCCCAATCCATTAACCCCGGATTAGAACATAACCGTAGTTCCCTCGACCGGATCTACAAAAATACCGCAACAAACCATCGAACCCCAAAACCATGTGTAAAACCATGCATAAAACCATGGGCGGATCCGCCTATGAGTGGGTCCGCACAAAACCACGGACGGGCGTCGCCCCCGACCCCACCCGTGGGGACTGCCGCCCTCGTGACCCCGCCTACGCCCGACGCAACATGCGCCGTGTGGGGCTAATCGTGGAAAGAATATAAAACATACCCAACATTGTTGGCAATATGACGCAAGAGTGTTGTCCTTGATGGTAACCTACCGAATGAAGATGAAGACATGAGACTGATGACGTGCGTTGTCCTTAATGGCGCAAACCACCGATGAAGTTATTCTGGACTAAGGACTTGGTAAATGATGTAAATCTGAGCATGAAATGATGCTCGCTAGCAATATGATGCCGAGTGTTGTCTTTGAATGGTAAGATCATGGCAACTTACTTGAAGAAGTTGTGCTTGATAGAACATGGCCTCGATGAACTAACCGATGTATCTATTAAAAAAAGGAGGTCAAGAAAATGAAGAAAGGAATTCAAAGATGTGATGACGAAAGATGAAAAGAGTATATCTCTAGGCATACGTGGATTTTTCCTAGGGGAAGTCACGTATGCACGCGGAGATGAACGTTCTGGGTGCAGCAGGCAAAAGCGTCAAAAAGTGCAAAACCGTGGTAACCACCATGGTATCGACTCCATTGTATTGGGTGCAAGTTGATTCGTATAAATGACTTCGTCCAGAATACTCATCGGAAGTAATGTGGTTTTGGCTCATGGTATTGATAAAGGGTAACCTACATAAGGAGAAGAAATTCATTATGCAAATCATGGATGTGGGTGCAAGATGTCTCAGCTTGAATGAATACTTCTCTCAAGAGATCCGGATGGAAAAGGAAGACAATGGACATCAATGATCAATGTATGATGCACCAATGATGAAGAAGGGATCTAGATCTGAAATGTGTACTTGTATTTGCTAGATCCTCATAATGGAATGATTAGATCCGTGATGAGGCTAACACTATTCGAGGTAAAGGGTAAAATCAAGTGATGTATCCGTTGTGAAGAATTGCAATGACATAAAAGTTTGAAGAAATCATACGCTAGTTCACTGAAGGGGAAGCGCGTATATACGCGGCTCGTCAAGAGAAAGCGCGTATGCGCAATGTATCTGATCTATAATATGTATTTAAGTATACGCCGGTTTATGGAACGTGAAGCGCGTATATACGCGATGATCGGGGCGGAAAGGAGAAGGTAAAGGCAACCAGGCCTAGTCAAGTCCGTGGTGCAGAAAATGTCCGGACCGTTCGTTGGTTTACCGATATCCGTCGCTGAGTTATATGTATCTCCGTTTTCATAGTTGATCGCTTAAAAGTATGGAGTGGTCTAGTCACCTAAAATTTGATGAAACGTGGCTCTAAGTGTATCCTAAAGGATGCTTGATCCAAAGGTGAAAATTGATGAAACGTGGTCCATAGAGGCCGAGGGCTGTAGCCTTCTGCCGTGGGGTTGTGGTTCCTTCCAGAGAGGCCGGTAAAACGAGATCGTGGGGGTCAAGTGTGCCTTCCAGAGAGGCCGAAAAGAGTCAGGTTGGAGCTCCCTTCCAAGAGAGGCTGGTAAACGAGCTACGTGGGTGCTCGCGTGTCGTATTCACCAAAATATTGCTATGTTGTAATATGTTTTCTATAATAAAATATCAGTACGATAACCGCAATGGCAGGGTTTTCCCCGACTTGGGTTTCCACCTAAAATCTTGGTGTTCATGTGTGATGCTTATGTGTGATGGTTTATTCTGCTCTTACCGCACATGTTTATCGGTTATAAAACATCTAATGAATGAATGATGGAATGATATAAGTGAAGAACTAATGCAGACATAATTAGATCTCCGTGTATACGCAAGTTTTATGAAGGATATTCCCGCGTGTATACGCTAGTTGGCTTCAAAAAAAGTAGCGTATGGGTTTTAGAGCATGAAAAAAGTAAAAAGTTTCAGCTTGCCTCAAATATCGATTCACCCTCTCAAGATTTTTCCCAACACTCCGATGCAATATGTATATATATATGAAATTGGTTTATAAATGTTATTTGAAGTGATATTAAATTTTAAAATAAGGTATGACGGAGCCATGTGTAAAAGAGTTGGTTTATTAAAGTTAGCCGATGCATTATGAGGTCATATATGGAGATATATTTATATGTTTAAGTGGTGAATTATGGCGCATCGGGTGGTGGTGCATGGTGAGCCACCACAAATTGGTGTTTACTTGGCTCCCATTTCTCCGTACACATCAAATGGGGTATGCTCTCCGTAGTTCATCATAGCCGTTGATCGGCGGTCAACGCTACGGACGGTTACCAACTACGGGGGTGCCTTCCCGTTAACTTCCACGTTGTTCGACCCCCGCAATCCGTCGATCTCCAATTAATCCGTGTAATGGATTAAATACAATATATTTAAAATATTTATAACTACATTATATGATAAGGTCGATCGTATATGTATGTATATGTTCGACGCCGGGTTATTTGCATTGATATATATTAAGGTTGTGAGTAATAAAGAACGCAAGGATATATGTATGTCTTGAGAGCATGTATTATTAGAGGATGTATTAAAATAAACTCCTTAGATTTATTGATTATTATCCGAGTGCCAACCGAGAAAATAGCGCCCTTACTTAATTGAATTTTCCAAAGGTAGAATAAGTGCGTAGAGAGAGATTGCTCAAGTTGGAATATGACGAGCATGAAACTTAAATGCAATTATGGAAAAGAGAAAAAGAGAGAGAGCAGAGTATAGAGAATGCATTATCGAAGAATAAAACAGAGAATATTAAGAGAATAAGAGCAGATATTTAACAAAGTCAGAGTATCCGGAGTAAATCGAAGAAACATTCAAATAATAGCCGTCATTGTAGAGAACAAAGGTTGAAGCCTCCGTAGGTTTGTGCCTACTAAAATTGAAGGGCGTTGGTGCTTCCTTGCAAGCTGTAGCTTGCAGAATTGAGGCCGGGGATTTCCGTAGGTCAGTGGTTGCGTAAAAACAAAGGGTGAGAGGGAGTAGAGCTTGCCTTGCATCACAACAATAATAAGATGGTTTTCTCCCCGTTATGGGTTTCCACTTATATCTCGTGTCTCTCGTGCACGATAGTTATGTGTATTTAATCCGATATGCATCATCTCGCTTAATACCTTCAATCCTCATATTAAGTCTATCGCTATATTAAACTAATACTACGTTGCATTCTAAGATTACTTGCACATTAAATCGATATGAAATGAAGGTGTAATGAGTTTAATGAAAAGTTTTAAAAATCGTGAATGCATTGAACCGATCTACACCCCTCTCGGGCTAATTGTATGTCTTAACAACTATTAGAGACTGCAGCTTGGGGAAATGGATCTCTAATAAATCAGCATTTATAATACTATTATTTTAAATACTAGTTTCATATTTTATAATGTGAATGTGTCAATTTACTCTCATACTTGTGCACTTCGTTTTCTGCATGAGTAATTTGTTTCAATTTATGTTATTATTTGTCTCTACTCTTATGGATTTATTTCTGATTGAGTAACTATTTACTCGTAACTGTCTTATAAAAATGATTTATTGAATAGTGATATGTTTGTGAACTATTTCCACATTTTATTGTTTAATTATTCAATTTAGTGATTAAATGATCAATATCATTTTGAGAACTACTTGAGGTTTTGATTACTACTGTTAAGAGGTCTCAGGGTAGGATGTGTTTGGTATTCCATGTAATGTCAATTAATTGAACTTACTTCTGTTAGGCTTGATACTCATTTAAAACAAACATATTTAAATCTTAATTATTTAAAATATCTTAAGCTCTTAGTTAGGATAGATCTATATCTCCGCTAATTGATATAGGATTAAAATAGTTTATTTTTCTTGCATCTTAGAATAATATTGCATTTAGATTAAATTCTACATCCTTAAAAAGTCCTCTTCCCAAAGAGGCAAACTTTAACCCTGTGGCCCTGATAAGCCTGGGGCCTATGCTTAAGGGATCATTTTCTGTTCCTCGATCGCCAAGAGAAATGATCTCGATATCTCTTTCCCATTGGTAGACAAAAGTCATATTAGACAAGAGATTGAGTAGAGAAGGTAATGAACCAGCTAAACCAAGCTTGAGCCACCATCCCAAATGGAAAAGGAACTGGCGAAGGTCCGGACTGGTGATCATCCCCCATGTTGTTGCAAATAATTTCGAGGCCTCAACACAACCCCATCAACGACGTTTACCTCACAAATTCCTACTCATATGGGCCAAGTTGGCCCTTCCCTAGAGTGAACGTACATAAACCCAACCACCGAAAAAGTTTTTTACCAAAAGACTTATCAAAACACACTCAAAGTGCTACTTCATGGACGACCAACCTAAACCTTATTTCGCATTTGTCGATGGAGCATCAAGATGGTCTCAAAGTTTAGCCGCAAACTGCCAGTCATATACCACTCCTAATCGGACAAGCACGCTTCTCAAATGATTGTGCATTGGTTCAACAACAACAAACAATCAAGCACAACATGACGCCATCATCAAACTTATGTGTGACGCCCTCCATCGTGGCATGCACCATACATGCATGTCTACCTCATCTCAGCTAGTAGTGTCACATTTAAATCAAACATTTGAGACAAGAGATACACATCTATTTAGAAAATATTTGCTTGCAAAATATTGTATGTGACAATTTGACTATATTATATTTACAACCAAAGAGTCAAACCAAATCACTAGATCGCATAGCTAACAATATCCTAAACTGAATGTGTATCTTGAATTAACCATCATACATAAAAAACCTAAAACATAGATATCCATCAAGATAACATCATCCATAAATCGAAACATATGACACAATATGGAGTTGAAAAACATTCATATATATATATATATATATATATATATATATATATATATATATATATATATATCATGATGTATGTCCTAGCACAAAAATGTCGGCCGACCCATCTACCAACCCAAAGATACACAAAAGCCATCAAAAAATCATGGGAAGCATGCTCATAATGGGTGCTTTCCCGTGTACAAGCATACTCTAGGCGTTGCCCCTCAGAGGGGCACTTGGAACCCGCAAATACCTCCGGTACCACCACCGGAGCCACCATCACAACTAAGACTCGCCAACGGACAAGAAAATAGGTAAAATAGTCCCACTCCTGTGCCATCACCACATCTTCTAGATAGACCTCTCCTCCAGATCATCCATAAAACCCCGAGAAGGCATCCCCTAGGTCAAGTGGTCCACGCGACCCAAGGCATGCCTCTAGAACCGACACCCGAGCATTCGCTCCGCAATGTGAGCCTCCATCGTATCTCCACGTGCTACCTCTAGACAAGCACCGAGCAAGCCTCCGGCCCCAGCCTCGCTGAATGTACTGTCAGCTCTCCGGAAGGGCCGAACCACCACCATGTCCTCCAACAAAAGACATCCTCCCCGCCCACCCCTAGGTCTCCGGGTTGAGGACCGTGGCCAACCAAGCGAGCCATGGGGCAGGATTTACCGCCAACATCAGCAAAGAGTAACCAAAACTATGTCGTTGTCACCACCAAAACACATAAACACATATATACTCAAAATAAATGTAGAAAACATAAAAACTCTGTACTTGTTGGCCAAATTTTTGGCCATAACCAAGAGGGAGACTCATATCCGGATCCCCCAAGTCCATACCCACATATGGGAATGGAAAGACTCATTCAAATTACCTCGAACTGGGCCTCATTTTCCGCATTCCAATAATGCCTCACCCCGCCCACCACCCGTAGCATCACCGGAGCCCACCTCCTCATATGAGCTCTGTGGGCTTCTCAAGAGGCATCGCCAACACTCGGTCTCAAGAACACTACCCTATCATACATAATATACAAAATGTCAGTATACGCAAATAACTTCGATCCACTATGGACCTTATTGAGCCGCATCATCATCCCATCATAACAAAAATGGGAAAAATTATAGAATTTCCCGACCTCAACCGCCGCAAGACTCCAACCCATGGGCTCCATGCTCAATGCGTAGCCGACGATCTCGCAATTTTCATAATCATCGCTAGAGCACTCGCTTCCTCGCCGTATCCGTCACCGATGCGATGCCGATGCACCCTCCTCAGAAGAGGTGCCCCACCACAATGATGTCTCCGGAACCTCTCCAAATCCACCCTCTCGAATGGAGTGGATACCTCAAGACCTCACCAAGGAGGCAAGAATCGGCCGCCTACAAAATATACATCCATCTCGTGACAAATGACCAAGTTTGTCCCATGCAACACAAACATGTTGTGCCTCCTCGCGCCAATGTCATCAAGGTAACAAATCAATCGGTTCTCGCAACCAAAGAAGCTCGTTATCCGCAAAATTAAGGGGCTCCCATTGTGCCAACATGGTGCGCCCCCAAAGATTAGCATCCGAAGGTACTGAGCTCTGCCAATGCTACTCCCTCCATAACAACCTTTCATCCAAATAGGGACCCATCAACAATGCAAAAACATCAAAAATAGGCAAAACTCAAAATTTTCATTTCGGCCTTTTTTGCGCTTGTATTTTCCATAAAGCATGCTTAAGGCATGCCAAAGAAGGGGAACAAAGCACTTAAAGCACGCTTATCCCTGAAAATACAATGCACTTCGACACCATCGACCGAAAAAAATTAAAGTGTAGGACGTCATGGAGATTACCCCGGGCATGATATTGCTAATCCCCGGTGCTCAAGCCGACCGCAAATAAAGAAGAAAACTACGACATAGAAGCCTCCGACCTCTCAAGAACTCAACAGTAAATGAATTGAATTAGGGCCATATTCACCTATATCGCCTTTCAAAAATCTTTGATAGACCATAATGAGATATTAGAAGGTCCATTTTCTAGACATAAGCCGCACCGTGATCAACACTCCATAATGAACAAAGGCGATGCTTACACAAATACAATCCTAAAAAAAATAAATATTCAGCGCCAATGTATGCCCTCTCTTATCTTCTTTTAAATCTTACACTTAAATAATATTTGATGAGAAGATATTATTACTTGAGGTAGAGTATTTTATAAAATATTTCAAACCATTCACAACTCATCACTGAAAAGTTCCGCATGTATCATTCTACCCTAGCATGATAGAGTCCTAGTAAACTCAAGAGATCCTAAATCATTTTCCACTGAAATTGTTTCATGGTTCCACATATCCGACCATGCATTTATCATCACTCTCACCTTGCATTAATGATAGTATCCCCGTGTTGGCAGGCCTCCTCCATGGCACTGTCACCACAGAGATCAGAAGGCAAAGGATGCACATGGCCATACCACTTTAGTCCCAGAAGCACCTTCATTCCATCCATCAACCATGCATAAAGGTCAATGCTTTATCATACAACTAACCCTTCCTAGATTTGACTGTGCTGTATAAGGCATCAAAAGCACACTACCACGCTCAGATTTGGCCCACCATACATCCACCAAAGATAATCCCATCCGTGATAATTTTTCATCCACTTCATCAACCCCACACACAGATCTGTCCCAATGGCCCCACCCCCGTAAAACACCTTACTCACAACATCGCTGAGAAAACACTTTCCATGTTTTGGGGCACTCGCTGCCTCTCGTGTCTTGTAAAAACCAAACCCCGTCATTTTATCTCCTTGCAAGTGTACACATCGCAAATGGTGCACTACATCCCCCACCCTCTCATTCATCTTTTCTCCCACGAAGAAAGGGGCCCCCGAACACCCTTGGCCTGAGTATCACACCCCCACACACAAGCCACTATGACATTCATAGCCAATTTTACCCACCAGTAAACCCTACCACCTATGGATTGTTCACCGAAATAACTATGACCGTCGCCAAGCTACTTAGTACACTGAATTGGGCCACCGAATCCCCACCACTGGCCAAATACCCTCGCCAACATGCCTATGTTAAACTCATCACATCTAGGTCTCCGACCCCTCATGTCAGCAAACCCCCATCGCTGAGGCCCTTTTTGTCGACGCATCACCCATTTTCCAAAGCAACCCACTTGGATTACCCTTCCATAAAACGAGCATCCTCGGTGGAACTGGGAGACATTATTGTCTGTGAGATTTCATCGATCTCCCTAATATCTCGACTACAACAAAATATTTCATGTCAAGATGGTATTGTAGCTTACAACCACGTACTGATCAAATTCAATTTCAAAGACCCAGTGCCTTCATAAGAATCTCCTTCAACAATTCTTACATGGGAAGGTCCTAGTCAAGACCTATGCATACAATGCCAGCTTATATTCAATACTCAATTTATGGCACAGGGTACCATGACTACCCATTGTCAAAGAAAACGCCCCAAGAGGGTGTCAACAGTTGTCATCAACAACCACGTATCACTACCATACGTTGACAATGCATGCACATGTATATGTCATTTAATATATTTGTTTAAGTAGCTACAACATCACAAGCATGGGACATGCCCACCTCGTAGAAAATTTGTATATATGTTGTATTATATTTGATTACGTGGGTCCCATAGGACATGTCTGTTCTTCTGAACTGGGTGCAGGTTGTTTCCCCAATTCCAAGCTTCATACCTATCTCTCTCTCTCTATGCATGATATATAGAAAAAGAACGTAATGTATTTTGGCTACAAGAATTCTTCCTAGACCTCACACATTATAGTGGGAGTTACTAATAATGGAAATCATATGAAGTACATTAATTAACTAATGTCAGAAAAAGGATTTATAGTGGAGAAATATAATAGAGAATCTAGAAAAAGTATTTAAAATGACTGCATGTCCAGGAAAATTAAATTTGAGAAAGTCAGAATGCTTTTGCACGCATAATCCTCTTCGTGAAGAGCGCCTTTGCGCACCTTATGAACCGAAATGCATGCATCTTGGGAGGGCGGAAGTCACTTTCCTGTGGACTGCTGTAAAAAGCACACTCCATGGCAATGAAACCTCACTTGAATCAGCCTAAGGACACCAAAGCCTCCTTAGACATCAAGGGAGCACACAATGGAATATTTTGGCACACAAAGGAATCATCTCCCCCTCTTGGGTCACCATCCACAATGTACCAAGAGGAGAGCAGAAGACAGAGGATTTGAATGCTCCTATAGAAGGCCATCATGAGATGAAGAAATTTGAGAAGCACACTGCTGCTGGTCACTTTTTCCCAATAAATACCAACAATGTGGATCCGGGAGCTGAAGATAGAGGGGACTCACTGTTGGCCATCCAACAAGTTTAGTCCACCTACAAGAGAGAGAGGGAGACTTTGCACCGAGTAAAGCCTGAAAATGTTCATCCTGGCATTGGGACTCTAGGAACCCATGTTACAGGGGCCCTTCGCAATAGGGTTAAAGTTTCATCCTCTAGCCTGTTCATCACTAATAAGAGGGGTCTAAGAGCTACCAATCGGATTATCGGTAGCTTGTTTTGACTCTCATTCAAGAGCTTTGTTTATTTTTTCAGCTTTAGCTGGTTTAGTTTTATATATGTACGTTTACTTTTATCTAGTATGTTTATGATCTAGCTTGTTCCACTAACTTGTTTGAATCCATTTCTTTTTCTCGCTCGTGACCAATAACTTGAAAGGGTAAGCCACACCCCTTAAGTTGGTGTGATTTCGTACATGTGTGCACCAAACAGACGAACATAGGCACGAATGCCAAGTCTTCCTCCTTTGTACCCCATCTTGGTGAGGATTCCCATGCCAGCTCTTATAATGGGGATCTCCACACTTCGAACAGAATATGACAAGTGAAGATGAAACCGAAGATAAATCAACACTTTTTACCTCGCCTATCGATTTTGAACATGGAGGATGGATTCCAGTTTTTTTGCAACTTCACTTCCCAAGGCCTTTTTCACGACTGTTATAGCTAAAGTTGTAACGCAACAAGCCTCCTTCTTCTTCAGGAGGCCTTCAATGTAATCATCATGATTCTTCTAAAGACTTTGTTGTTGTGCTTCAATTCTTCCAACACCTCTATCATGGCTTGCAATTTAAGCGTAATTGATGTCTGGTCTTTTCTTCCTACAGCATCTTCAACGCAATGCTATCCATTGCCTTTTATGTTTCCATACAATGATGTTCGCTTTCTTAGACACCTTGTGCATGGCCTCATACATGTCCTTGACATTCTCCATTTCTCAACACAATGAACGTTCAATGGCTCATGCCTACAATCGAATCAAAAATTACTATTGTGATACCAATTGATCCGTGAATTCCTAATACGCTTTAAACCAAGACCTTTTAATGCTAATGTGTTAGAATTACATCAAATTAAAGCGTTAATTAACATAAATAAATATCTTCTATGCCGTAAAGAAGAGGACATAGCAAGCATTAGCAACATATGATATTGTTAATGGAGTTCGGTCTGTGAGTGACTACGTCTTTCTGCCTCTGGGACATGATGGTGTAGGCCACCGCATTAAGTGTTGGGAAGAGTGATGATGTACATGGATGGTATTGTCCGTCATACAAGGAAAATTCCCTCATGCAAGAGTGGATGGACCTCTCCATGAGGTTTTCCTCACAAGAACTCTCATTCACAAAAAGGAATCTATCAGCATGAAAATAACTCACACATAATGACTATGAGTATCCCACTAGCATGGAAACAAAGGGATTCAATCAAACATACATGTGACAATGAGTATCCCACCAACATGGCAACAAATGATCTCAAATGAATAAAATCCATGATAGAAAATACATATCACATGAAGAAAAACAAGATCCCTCATCAACATCAACACGGATCTATAAAACACAATGCCGTAGAAATTATACAATATGTATGTGTATCTTGGATTCACCCGATCTAAACAAATTTTCTAAAGTTAAATACTCGAATCCCTTCTACAAATATTTGCGAATTAAAAACAAAATCACCAATTACATAAGCATGAAGAAAGATCAATCACACACAACACATATAATTTCCCGTGCAAAGCTTATAGTTAAAACCCCCACTATCTTATATTGCATATTATATCATGGATCATGAACGATTACATACAAAAATCTTTCACAAGAGCCCCCGCACATCAACTAATTTTCTCACATCGTCATACAAAAATTGGGCAAATCCTTTAGCAAATTTATCGTCTCCAAACAACTTACCTTCATTGCGCAATCCTCGCCGAAAGAAATCCATGAAATGATGCTCTCTGTTCGCCTTGATCGCACAAGTATCATGGGAAAACTTAATGTGTGTGTGCATGGATGTATGCATGTGCGGATATTGTCACAATTTAAATTTTACTTCCCTTTCACCCAGATCTCAACCTGGCTCACTAGATTCCAAATATACATGGTAGCCACACAATAGTAAATATTCAGCTGCATGTGAGAATAATCGATTGTGAATTAATTAATAATTAATTCACTTCATCTCTCACTAGTGTATCTTCACATAACCAGAAAATAACTAAGTTTAACTCACTTAACCGATTTAAACTAATTACAACTTGAACAAATCATGCACCACGTACTTCCAACTATGTTACAACTAGAATCACCACATAACCAAAGTCAACTTGCATGTCCCACCAACCAACCTCTTAACCTAAAATTCACTTAGCTAAATGATTTGCCACTTCATTTAACTATTTTCTGTTCTTATTGAGAATATATAATGAAGCTTAATTTCCATCTAAAGTAAGGATGATAAAAATAGGCATGCACCTTAAAAATAGAGTATGGGCCCCACCCTAGTGTAGGTGCTTAATTTTCAATAAGATCACATGGTTGGAAAATTCTCGTTGAATCTCAACACTTCTCTCAACAATAAAGGGATGTCTTTCACCATGATCTTTGCCACTATGGTATTTGAATTTTATCTCTAAGTGAGCGCCTTCTTCGAATATCCGAATCTTGATCTTTAGCTAGGAATGGGCCTTTAAGAAACATAATTATTCTCTCAGTACACAACATTCGAGATGATGGTACCGTATATCTATATACTTAGCTCTATTTATGTTTTAGTTGGATACCAAGAGTTTTATGAAAATCTCTATTATCACAATGAAATCATCGTTAACCCTATTCTGAAGAGCCAGTTTAAATCTGGACTAAAGATATATTTCATCGAGATGTCTCTATTATGCAGCTTTTTTTTAACTGTGCTCTCCATGTATTCTGCATCGAACTGAGTACCACAAATCTTCATTCTATTATGAATAAAACTGAGAGACTAATACAGTATTCTTTTATAAAATTACTTTTTCTGTTTTCTTCACGGACTCAGCCAAACATCCCATCCGTGAAACTATGCAACTTCATCCATCCGCTTGTCTGGGACATAAAATTATACTCTGTTGTGCCTTAGTACCAATATGTTCTCTATACTTCAAAAAGAGCTTGTGGCTTAACCATGGGCTGACTCAAGTGGTCAGTCACATAGCAATGTCTCTCATGCTCCACGGATACATTGAGCCCACTAATTGCCTATAGACAAGAGCATCTCACTCAACTTCTAGAAGCAGCATCCTCTTCCGGGGCTTCCTGAAGAGGATTATCCATTGGTTTGCAAATTTCTCCATGTTAAACTTACCTAATATATCCTTTGCATAAATTTACTTTGAGACAAAAATTTCATCATCTCTGGCCGCCATATTTCCAATCTGGGTGAAAATAATGAAGAGACCCATATCCTCTCCATTTCGAACTCCCTCGGGAAGATCCTCCTTTACATGAGTGTATCATTTGCTCATCAATTACCAATATTAAATCATCAAAATAAATAAAATGATTAAAATCTTACCCTCCACCACAATTTGGCATGTGTTTGCACCGCTCCCTTTTGGTGAAGCCGAGTCCCGTGAAATAGCTTTCAATCTAAGTGTTCCATGCATAGTGATTGTTTCATCCCATACAATTCTTTGATTCCCGCACACATGTGACTTGTTTTTGAACATCTCGAAACCTTCATGCTTCTCTATGTACACCTATTCCTAAATTCATCCTATTGAGAAACACAGCTACATCCATCTAATGAATGCGCAAGCCCATCCGCGTTGAGAGGAAATGATGGTCATTATGAATATTATCTTGCGACATGTGCAAGGCCTTATCATAATCTATGCCCTCGATCTTTGAAAAGCCTCTCGAAGCCACAACTGCCTTGTATTTCTCTCCACACTCCCATCAACAACTTGTTTTACTCAGATCCATCTTTAACTTTACCACCGATTTGTCAACCAATCTTGGGACAATTTCCCATGCACTGTTTTTGACAATGGAGTCATACTCCTCCACCATTGCATCAACCCAAGTAGGCTACTCCATTACTTTGAAAGGAATATGGTTCGTTCACAATAAATTTTCTAAGGAGAGCTATGTGGGTCTGGGGTGAACTCGGGCCACGAAATCAAGTTTCGTCTACATTGTGAAGTAGGGGATCCTACATTCTCGTGCAACATCAAGTCTCACTTACCGCTTCATGGTGTGCCTTCTACCATTTCGATGGATGGCTCTACATTATTGGCTTCCTCCACCATGGAACATCCTCTTCGTGGGTTGATCCACATATAGAGACTAATCTTGGGAACCAACAGCTTCCTCCTCCGCATGCAAGTCCAACTCTCTTCGTCAAGTGACAACCGCATGGATTTCCCCTCATCAAGTTTTATAACCCGTCCCACAACAATAAATTCCGTTGTTTGGAAAATACAAATGATAATTGTAAGTGTTTCTGTACCCCACAAAATCCCAACTTCAAATAATGATTCTAGCTTCTTCGGCGTCTGTCACATGCACATAAACAAATGAGCCAAAAATATTAAAATGTGAAACATTCTATTTCTTACGTGAAAGATTCTTCTGTGTGTACTCATGCCAAGTACCCTATGAGGACAACAAGCTATGCACATAAACAATCGTGTTGCATGCTTTCTCACCCACAAAATTCAATGGGTAGGCCCGATCATGCAACATCGCTCATTCCCGCACCCACAATCATCTCTATTCTTCCTCTCCGCGACCCCATTCAACTATGGGTTATGAGGCGCTATGAGTTCTCTTTGAATTCCTTCTTTACCGTAGAAGTTCTTGAATTCGTTAGAGATGTATTCTCCACCATTATCGCTCCTAAGAGCCATCACTTGCTTCCCTAAATCTTTCTCCACCACCTTGTAAACTCACGTAACTTTCGTAGAATGTTTATCTTTTCCGCATGAAGAATATTCACATTTATGAGAAAAATCATAAAAAAGGTTACATAGGCAATTACGCTTTTGTTGTTGAAGCAATCGTAGAACAATCCACACAAGTCTCCGTGTGAAATCTCAAGGATACCCAGTTACGCTCTTCTTATGAAAGGTTGAATTTACATACTTCCCCATGGTGCAACCCTTGCACTACCCAATTGAGCAAGTGTTCCCATTGTATACAATAGATATTTGTCATACACCCTTTGCATGGCTCCATGATGAAGATGGCCCAATCGCCCGCGCCATAATTCACCCTCATCCCACCACCACTTCCTCTCGCCTTGCCCATCATGGTAGTGCGGCCATCTACCTCCATCTTGTAGATATCTCTCTTTAACTTTGAATCCCTATCCTCTTGTCTTGAATCATTTTTTTATGTCGTAGGAAATATTTTCCATCACTAAAAACAACGGCCATAGCCTCTCCGGTCTCCTCCAACATTGTGACCGAGACCAATTTTTTCTTCAGAATTCGGTACATGCATAACATATTTTAATTGAAATGGTTTACCCGAATCCCTCCGAAAGGTACCGATACCAATCTTGCAGCATTGTACCTTCCATTGTCACCCATCTCAATATGCATCCGGAGATCTTTCTCCTCCGAGTCACCGAAAAGTTCTTATCTCCCACCATGTGAAAGGAAGCGCCACTATCCAAATACCACACCAAATCCAATTCACTCTAACACCATGCACAGAAATCAAGGAGAATTTGCTCAAATTGTGAGGCAAGGGCCTCAATAGCCATGTATCTAGCAACCTCCTTGATCTCTTGCAGATAGCTAGTAGCAAAATTCCCATGTTCATGACAAGAAAACACTTCACCTTGGACATGTCCCGCTTCTCTTTCCCTTTAGACTCATATTTAGAATGGAATTTCTTCCCCTTACCCTTCTTCACATTGGTAGCCAGTACAATCCTCTTCATCATCATCCTTTCGATGAAGAGCCATCTTGATGTCTCCGCTGAACTCCCTCCCCGCACTGCATTCGACTACGCCTTTTTCCCACCCGGAAATTTTTCCCGTTTGTTGATAGAGTTCGATAACCGTGCTAAATATTAGGAAGTCCCAGGGATGCCTAAGATCAATAAATCATCATCGCCGATCGTTATTACCACACCCCTAAGGTTCATCCCGACATTGTACAAACTTTGTTAGATACTTTGGAATGGTGTTGCCCTTTTCCATCTTGATCTTATTGAGCTGGTCTTCCTTGAGAGCCAATTTCCTATGGTCATTGTTTCTTTGAATAAATCACCAAAGCCTTCCACATAAAGATATTGTGTGGCTTTCCATGAAGGCTGACATAATGTGATCTCAGTACTCCTCCAACAGATCTTCTCATTTTTCCACTTTCTTTTGCCATGTATCAAGATTGGCAAGATCTCTGCAACATCCGGCTTAGGAACATTTTTTTCAATGAATTCCTTCAAGCCATTGTCTTCGAGTACCACCTCCATCCGTCCTTCCAAGAAATTTAGTTCATGATGCCCTCGAGTGCATACTCTGAACTCAAACCATGAAATCATGACTTCCATCTTGAATTAGTCGTAGCACCAAGAAAGCTTCTCTACAAATTCACCCTATCCAAGCCACAACCTAGCCTCTGCCACTTCGAAATTTCGTGGTATCGATACCATGTAGAAATTATACAATATGCATGAATATCTTGATTAACTCGATCTAAAAATTTTATAAATTTAAATATCGAATCGCTTCTACAAATCTTTATAATTAAAAACACAATCACCAATTACATAAGCATGAAAAAAATCAATCACACACAACACAAATAATTTCCGTGGAAAGCTTTATAGCTAAAAACCCCACTATATTCTATTGTATATTATATCATGGATCATGAAACAATTACATACAAAACTCTTTCTCATAAGAGCCCTCGCATACATTAGCTAATTGTCTCACATTGTCATACAAAAATTGGAAAATCCTCGACCACCCCATCGGTCTCCAAACATCCCGCCTTCACTACACAATCCCCGCTAAAAGAAATCTCTTAAGTGATTCCTCTTGCCTTCCCTGATTACACAGCATCATGTCCACATCCAATGTGTGTGTTTTCATGTGTGCAAGCTGACAATGTTGCAACTTATAGTTTACTTCCTTTCTCCTAGAACTCACTGTCTCCACTAGATATGACATGTATGTAGCTAATAATAGTAAATCTTCGCTTACATTCGAGACCATCGATTGTGAATTAATTAATAATTAATTCACTTGATCTCCGACTAGTGTATATTCAATTACAATCATAATAAACTGAAGTTTAACTATCACTAATCTTCGATTTAAACTACTTACAACTTGCACAACTCATGCACCACCGCATTTCCAACTCGTTACAACTAGAATTACCTGGGCCACAACTAAATTCAACCCGCATGTCCCACCAACCAACCATTTAACTCGAAATTCGCTTAGCTAATTGATTTCCTTAGTTAACTATTTTCAAGTTCTCATTGAGAATAGATTATAGCCTAATGTCCCTTAAATTAAGGGATAATAAAAATAGACATGCAAAACTTAAAAATAGCTCTGGTGGGCCCCACCCTAGTGTAGGTGCTTAATTTTCACTACGATCATGGGTGCCAAAAATTTTCAAGAATCTCGACAAATGCATCTCATAGAAAAGACAAAAGAAGCATGATCACATTCCATATACCTCACATCCTAGAGTCAGTATGAAGAAAAGGGGATGATAAATTATTGAATCTAGATGTACCATCAATCTCGTGGCTCCGAATATCCCCGAAAAGTAACTCGCTCACACACCGAATGCCGACATTTTCTCAACTCCACTTTAAAAAGTGGCCCAAAAAAATAAGGCTCGATGGAAAATCTAACTACACCACCGAACTCAAGCCGCCGAGAGGTGTAGGATTGACTGTCAATTTTTGGAATTACAAAAGTGAAAATCGTCTAGGTAATCTTTTAGATTCACCAGATTCCTCAAAGATGTTGCTCCATGGGGAATCTAGAAACATGCAATTTAAAAAATAGAATCCGACCACCATTGATATCCTTGCGAAATTTCGAAAAGAATGAGTATAAGGTTGACCTCATTCTCGACACCGTCAACAGAATTTCCGTGGAATCTAAAGATCTTCAAGATTCCCCGAAGATTCTCCTCCATAGGAATCTTCAAAACCACTACTCAAAAGTAAAATTTGGGTGCACTATCACAATCCGAGTGAAATTATAGTTAAAGTGTATATAAATTTTGATACATTCTCAAATTTTACCTCCTTGGGATCAAAAGATTCCTCGCATCAAATAAGAATCTGCCCCAAATTGAATGCACAATTCCTTTGGTCTACAAGCTGTTTCACTCTCAAAATACGTGCCTAGGTATTCTCTTTTCTCACTCATTCGTTAGCATCCCCGTGCTCCCTGTCTCATGTATTCTCCATCATTCTCCATGGTTTCCTCAACCATTTGAATGTCATTTTATAATAAGTGGGAGGATGAATAAGACAAAGTGTGAGGTCACACACTAGTTGGCATAATCACATGAATATAGTTGGCTGCGGAGGTTTTGAGTTCAAATCTCATCGACTCCAAATATTGGTTTAAAGCCCAATTTTAGTTTTAATATAGTTTTTTCTAAACTATATAATATATGGAATTCGTATCTCCGATATTGTAATGACTCCCAAAACAAAAATGGATGTTTTGTTTAATATGGAATTTAACCATATTTAATATGGTTTTTGTTACATAAAAATTTACCATATTTAAATTGATTTTGATTTTTTAATAATTATATTTAATATATAGTTATTTTTTAATGATTTTTTTGTTTTTATGTGGGAAATTAAATATCATTTTGTTTTGTCTTTTTTAGTGTGTTGAGGACCAATGGAGAAGCACCATGTGTCGGAAGAAGCTGATGGGTTGTCATGTGGGTCCCACATTCTCATTGGGACGCTCATGTGGCACACCGTTGGCCCCACGTTCCCTAGATTCTTAACAAAACTTCAAACCGGCTTCTAACTCCCTCCTATGAGCTTGATCGACCACATCGTTCACAACGTTGCAATTAAAGCGACGAGGTCTTCAACTGCCAAGCTTGTCATATTCCCGTCACTTTGAATTTTGAAAGTTTTCATAAGCCCTCGTCAAGTGTGTCTTCGGAACCACTTGGATCACCCAGAAAATATTTGTGTCATGGATTGACTTGCTTCTTTCTTTTACTTGGTGTGATTGTGCGATCATGTTTATTTTCCACAATTAATTTGTCGAAGGATTCAATATCTTCGTTTTAGCATATTACATGAATGGATCGAATCCATTGGTACACATATTGTTTGTAAAATTCCCATGTATATATCGTAGGCCATAAATCAAAAAGATAGGGGAGAAGAAATTGAGTTTGTGTCGAAAAAACATTCAAATTTGCAAAAATATCTTTGGTGCGACAAACAGATCAAGATGGCTTTCAATGGATTAAGATTGGAATATGCGCCGAGGGAAGTTCTAATTACGTGCATGGAAAGACAGCACGGAGCTAGTTCCAGAGGACAATGGATTGAAAGAATTTATCAACATCGATATTCCAATGCCTCTCAGAAAGGCATGCATCTCTTTCCGATT
Organism: Pinus albicaulis; assembly: GCA_034641835.2. Lineage (NCBI taxonomy): Eukaryota > Viridiplantae > Streptophyta > Pinopsida > Pinales > Pinaceae > Pinus > Pinus albicaulis. The sequence goes on along the minus strand of CM076578.1, from coordinate 1,245,294,212 downwards.
CTCGTTAAAATAAGGTTGCAAAGGCAAGGAGGATATTATTAGAGGAAGTTCGAGATGACATTGTCTCAAGTCTCCATGGAAATACGACTCCATATGCAATGTGGAAGGCCTTGGAAAGATTTGTTTTAGAACAACAGGTTGACCATAGAAAATTGGCATCGAAGGACAAGCTCAGAAAATGAAAATGGAGAAAAGGCGACACTATTCGAAAATACTTGACTGTGTTCATCCAATGTCGAGATGACCTTGGAAGTGCCCGAAATTAGTAGCGATGATGACTTGGTGAGCCTAGCACTTCTAGGCCTTCCAAGAGCCGTGCCATAGCTACTGCCAAGACTCTTTCCACGGGAGAGGGAGAAGCTACCGGATTGGGAGAAAATTTGGTCGGATTTGCTACAAGAAGAATCCAGGGAATAATCAGGGATGGATCCTCATCCAGCATGTATGATGAGGAAAAATTGCACCTTGGATGGTAACGAAAAGAAGGGGAAGGGGAAGGGAAAGAAACTTATTCCAAATATGAAACTAGCAAAGAAGGCAAGAAGCGTGGTACGTCTGTAGTGAAATGTTAATCGTCACGAGCATGTACATTATGCCACTAATTTTCCATAGAAGAAGAAGAACAACAAGAAGGCTTCGTGATTCTAGCAGATGCTTTGCTTCACAAACTCGAGTTGACTTCACCACGATGCATGGTGTCTAGTGTGATGGGATCAATGTGGTACTTGGATAGTGGTGCATCTTTCCATGTGATGGGAGACAAGAGAACACTTTTGTAACTTGGAGGAGAAGGATCTTTAGATGCACATCAAGATGAGTGATGATAGGAGGTATAGTGCTACCGGATTGGTAATAGCCATTTCAGAGACAAACCTTTTTTATTAAAAGATGTCAAGTATGTATCAGTTTGAAAATAATTTAGTTTCTATTGCTATGTTGGAGGATAGAGGACATGATGTGGTTTTCAAATAGTAAAGGAAAGCATTCCTTCATCACAAAGCCACAATACGTGCTAAGTATATTAGGGTTTGTGTGAAGAACGTCTACAAACTTGATGTAGATGGTTGTGCAACATTTATGAGTAAAGAAGACATAGTGGTGAGTCAGGATGAGGGTGAGTTACAACACATGATAATTGGGCCATCTACACCACGGTGCTTTGAAGGTCATGTAGTAGATTTATACAGGGCTTCCAAAGGGTACTCTTGCACAGATAGACACATGCAAGTGATGTACCATGGGGAAGTATGAAAAGGATAACCAAGCAGTGGAAATCCTTGAGATAGTTCACTCAGATGTGTGTGGAGCATTCTCTACAGCTTCTACAACAAAGTGCAGGTATTATGTGATTATTTGTTGATGATTTTTCAAGAAATTGTTGGATCTACTTCATGTAGAATAAATATCAGGCGTTCTAAAAATTTTGTGAGTTCAAAGCACTGGTTGAGAAAGATACAGGGAAGCGTGTGAAGGCTCTGAGGAGTGAAAATGGTGGTGAGTACATCTTAAATGACTTAAGGAACTTCTGTAGCAAAGAAGGAATTCTGACAGAGTTGATTGTGCCTCATAACCCACAACAGAATGGGGTGGCATAAAGAAAGAACAAAACAATTGTGGGTGCGACAGAAGCACTGTTACATGATCAGGCCGTACCGTTACATCTGTGGGTAGAGGCATGCAACACAATGGTATTCGTGTAGAACCATAGTCCTCATCGGATACTTGGCATGAGTTCACCAGAGGAGGATTTTTCTGGTAAGAAACCTAATGTTTCATATTTTAAAATTTTTGGCTCATCTGTCTATTTCCATGTGACCAAATATTCTAGAAATAAACTAGAAACAATAGCTAAGATTGGGATATTTTTTGGGTACACTGATACTGCCCACAACTATCAGGTGTATTTTTCAAACAACAAGATGATAGTTATAAGACGGGATGTAAAATTCGAAGAGGAGAAAGCCATGAAATTGTCCCTTGAGAGGGAGCTTGATTTTCATGCAGAAGAGGAACTCTTGGTTCTAAAGGATTAACATCAAGATGTGGAGCAACCACATGCAGAGGATCATGAAGTGGAAAAAATAACTCATGTATATCCATCCACTAGACATGGTAGGAGGCGCACCACAGAAGCTAACAGATTGAGATTTGATGTAGTAGAACATGTAGGAGCACCTACATCACTGCGCAGACAGAGACAATCACTAGACCGGTTTACTGGATACATGGCTCTTATGAACAAGTGTATTGTGACAGAATCATCCTCTTTAGAGGAAGTAGTGCAGCAACCAACTTGGGTTGATGCCATGGTTGAGTAGTATGACTCCATCATCAGAAAAAGTGCATGAGAAGTTGTACCAAGACCAGTCGAGAAATCAGTAGTTGGATCTAGATGGATCTATAAGGTGAAGCAGGAAGAATATGGAAGTGTGGAGAAGTACAAGGCTAGATTTGTAGCCCGGGGATTCTCACAAGTTGAGGGGATTGACAATGAGGATAATTTTGCACCGGTTGTGAGGTACTCATCGATTAGATCTATCCTTGCACTCTCAGAGTAGATGGGGTGGCAGATACATCAGATGGATGTGAAGACTGCATTTCTCAATGGAGTTATTGAGGAAGAAGTGTACATTGAGAAACTAGAAGGTTTTGAGACCTTTGACAATGAGTCGCATGTGTGCAGACTCAAGAGAGCATTGTATGGGCTGAAGCAAGCAACTCGTGCTTGGTACACAAGGTTTGATAGCTATTTCACTAGGTTGGGCATCACGAAGAGTGAAGCTTTTACGAACCTGTACCAGATTGTGGTTGATGGTAAGATTTTGATTAGCATACTTTATGTTGATGATCTTATTCTGACAAGTAATGACCAGCTCATAACTTCTTGAAAAGAGGATCTTGCAAGAGAGTTTTAGATGAAGGACATGGGACTCCTTCACTATTTCCTTTGTTTGGAGATATGGCAGCATGATGGGGAGCTATTTATTTCTCAAGGCAAGTATGGCAAAGATATTATGAGGAAGTTCCACATGGAGAGCTGTAAACCCATGGAGACTCCTCTTGTGGGAAAACGGAGGAAGGAGGATGCTACTTCAGGTGAGGTAGTGGATGCTACTGTTTACAGACAACTTGTGGGTTCACTCATGTACTTGGTTAACACACGACCAGACATATGCTACGCAGTTGACCAACTTAGTCAAGCTATGGTTAAGCCGACCAAGCTCTTTTGGAAGGTGGGGAAGCATGTCTTGAGATATATCAGGGGAACTACAGAGTATGGATTATGGTACAGACAGACAGAGGGAGTGAAGCTTCAAGGCTTCACCAATGCAGACTGGGCAGGCAGTACATCATACATGAAGAGCCCATCAGGAGGGATCTTCAGCATAGGATTGATAGTAGTTTCTTTGTACAACAGAAAGTAGAGATTAGTTTCACTCAGTTCAGCCGAGGTAGAGTACATGGCAGCCAGTCAGACGAAATGTGAGGCCATCTCGATGAGGAAGATACTTGTTGGTTTGATTGGTCGTTAGATGGATCCGAGGTGAAACATTGTGATAACCAGAGTTGTATAAAACTCTCAATTAATCCAGTATTCCATGACAGGTCCAAGCATATTGACATTCAGTACCACCATCTCAAAGATTGTGTTTAGAGACGCATTATGTTACTTCAGTACATTCCAACGGAGGATCATGATGTAGATATTCTGACGAAGGCTCTCGCCAAGAGAAAATTTGAATACCACAGAGGCAGGATCGTGGTAGCTGATAATCCCTTTCTTTTTGAGAGGGAGTGTTGAAATGTCAATAAGAGACGTGTGTCTAATTTAATTTTCCCTTAATTAAATTGGACAATAAATTGTAATCTTATCTGATAATCACTTGTAATAGTTAATTGAGTGTGATAAACTCAGTTAGCTCATGAAATTCGAGTTGAGGGTGGTTGGCGAGGCATGCAGAGTGATTCTATTTCATTTAGATTCCAATTTGGAGTTGGTGTATTAGTTTAATGCATGAGACATCAATTATCTCAATTAATTGAGTTAAAATCAGTTTAACTAGTTGTAACTGATTATTTCACTACTGAGAGGCCAAGTGAATTAAGTCATATTTAATTCACATGCAGTGATATTTCAAGTAGTTGATGATTTACTATTAATAGCTGCATGCATGTCAGTTCTAATGAAGCCCCAGTTGAGACAGAGGTTAAAGGGATGTTAACTATCATTTGTATTATTAGCAAACTACCTGCATGCAGTAATACACCCATATGATTACCCATGATCATTGCACAATTTTGGAAGGCTGAAATTCCTTAATAATAGGGATTTAATTCTACAAGAATTGCGCAAGAAAGGCAAGCTTAGCAGAGGCAGGAAATTGGCTAAGTGTTGGTCAATTTTATCCGGATCAATGTGAGACAGTTGGTAGAGTGCAAAAAACTCTTGTGAGAACAGTGCATTGTATTGTTTCATGATTCCTTGGTTGAATATACAATAGAAGATAGAGAGGTTTTCAGCAGCAAGATTTCCCTAGGAAAAATATCTGTTATGGATTGATTTGCTTCTTTATTTTACTTGGCGTGATTGTGTGATTGTGTTTCTTTTCCACAATTAATTTGTAGAAGGATTTTGTATCTTGCTTTAGCATATCACACGATCAGATTGAATCCATTGGTATACATATTGATTGTATAATTTCTACACGCAGATGTGTCAAGATCATGACAATGATCCATTCCTTATGTTTCTTGTCATCATAAATAAATCCTCCTTCGTTGATGGTGCGCTTCAACCGTCGATCAACCTCCAAAATAGATTCATTCGGCTCCTATTTGATATATTTTAATTTTGTCACGCATTGTGAGTAGGACTTCGAATTCCTGAAATTTTGTTTCAAAGCGTCCTTAATCTGAAAAATAGTGGGATCAATGTTCTGAGTTAGATATCCCATAAACCAATCTAACGCGTGACCTTCGAATGCAATATCCAGTTGCGCTCTTGACAATATTAGTGTTAACATTTTGCACAGTCCACACTGCATCAGGAACAAACCAAAACCTATCCATGTCCTCATCTGCAAAAATTCATATGCACGACCATATCATATGCAGGTGGTGATGGTGGTGGGGTAGGAGATGTCTTACCCCTACATGAGTTCGATTGTGGCGTAGCAGGAGGGCTACCTTAGGCGTGTGTAGCCTCACTACTCTCTATATCAGGTGAATTTCTCAGAGGGTTGTATACAGATCTGTCCCCTCTCTCATTAACCTGATAATATTTTCCACTGCGCGTAGTTCTTTCTAGCTTATCTGGGGTCATTCACTCAGTGTGGTTGCACAAAACACCCTTTTCACACAATAGTATCTTAATCAACAGAGGTAGAGAGCATATGAATTTACCTATCAATCCCTTGAAAAATCTCCTTTCAACTTCAAAATACGACACAAACTGATCTACTACAAATTATGTCACAAACCCACCCAAGATTCTATCTACCCAATGATCTATAGTCTGGGTGATGGAATTATCTGTCTGCTCTAACTGTTGGATTAATTCAGGCGTCCACTAAGTGACCTTGTTGTCCTTCCAACAGGTTTGGAACTCTGTTAATCTTGACAACCAATCTTGTAGTTTGAGTGTGAAGGTCACAAAGAATATCTTGTGCACCTATGTGAAGATATAATTCTATTTCCAATGTTCAACAGAAAACTTCTTACTTATGTTTTCCTTAATGGAAAATTATTGAATTTTCTTCTCAAACTAGTCCTCTAATTCAGCCTTTGGTGGCTGCCACATCACTCAATCTCTTTCAAAATGATCCCGGTCCCGGAAATAGAACCATTTTTTGGCTTGAGGGGTCCTCACCCAGGTTTGGAGTTAAGGTTAACCAACAAAACCCTCTTACTACTGGCCCTTTTGGCAGTGATCTACTTGCGCAAGTCAAAGTCTTACCCGAAGCAGTATGGGGGGGTGTTGGAACCAGATTTCCACACCCTGAGAGAGAGTTAAATGATGTGGGTGTCTTCAGATCTAAAACAATTGTGACCTAACCTTCGCAATAGAAGCCCTAACCAGAAACCCTAACCAAGCATATTTAGGTCAATTTACACAAGTTACCCTGCGCGCGCACAGATACAGATCCTGTAGTCCCTTCAATAGTATTTAATACATAACATTCAAGATCAAAAACAATAGATTCATTCATTTATCATTCATCTAAGGTGGAATACAGTTGCGCAACTGATCCAAACACAGATAACAAAGTAAACAAAAATAACATGCAGAAACAGATCATAAAGCAGAAGACAGATGCATTTGATACTCAGATTTCATCCAAAACGTTCCTTTATTCATTCATAGTTTAGATCTTCCTTACAACACCTTCATTCTACTCACTCACACAGGAAACGGGGTCCGCACACAGCTAGAATAAGGTCTTTGCACACATAGCCAGCAGGAGCCTTCTAACCTAGAAAATTTCGCTTCTTAGCTCAGAACATCAAAACATATCAGACTTCCTACAACTTACTACTTTCTCTCAACTCAATCTAGACTCCTACTTATAACTTTAGTCTGCGCTCATCTAATGTCTGCAAACTATGGTTTGCGGCCCTTAGTTCTACCCTTTGGCCCATTACAACTCATGAGGGGCTTTGACCCGCCCCAAAGCCCCTTGACCTATGCTTCGCTTAGTGAGAATGACTTAACTTACAAAAACTTACAAAAAATATATTATTTTCATCCAAAATTAGGTTCTAAGGGACCCCGCTCTAACAATGCAGTAGGCTCATCGTGCTTAAAACAAGTCTTATTCTTAGCTAGTCTTGATATCCACTCGTGCAACTTGTTAGAAAATGATGAGAAAAAGATATCGTGCTAATCTATAAAAATATAATTTTGTAATGAATTCTTAGTTGACAGATGCGGATTTTTGTTTTCTTGTACAAAAAATTATCACTCTTTCAAATATACCCAATCTTGAATTTATTTTCTGGTTGGATGCCACATCCACATATCCCTCAGTATTCACATCCTGGTCCAGGAAACATAATCATTTGTTGGCTTGAGGGGGCCTAGACCCAGTTTTAGAGATGTCTACGTGAACCAAAACAACCCTCTATTATCGGCCCTTTCAGCAACGATCTATTGTGCAGACCAAAGTCTCACCCGAGGAAATTTTAGGGGATGCTAGAACTAGGTTTCTACATCCAAAGGGACTATGGAGTGTGGCTTTAGGGCTTATCTTTTTTTAATTCTTATTCATAGCTTTGTAGAGCCAGTATGAAAATTATACATACGTTGTTCAACAAATCTACTAAAATAATGTGATTTTATACTTTAACATGCATTAATCATCATAGTAAACCGTATTCAAGTCTTTGCAGTGCAATTATAGATAAAAACCATGACCTAACATAGACAACTACAAAACATAGATAATGAAATCATACAATTAAAGCACACAAATTTGTCTTAAAAGTCTTCTTTTATTAGCTCATATCTTCCCAATACAACACTTACTACCCTATGCACACAGATGCAGGGGTCTGTGCACTCAGTTGCAGACTTCCTAATGTCTTTGCGCACAAAGCTACAGGAGCCTTCTCTTTCGCACAAAATAACATAATACAGACTCACTTCAGATCTAACATTACATCCATATGCATTCCATATCTTCAAGAGATATCCCATGGTCCGAAAACCATGGGTGGAGCTCAAAGTATCCAAAATATTCCCATCCCTTTACAAAATAAGGGTATTTTACTCGCCCCAAAGACCTTATGACTCTTAGAAATCTACGTGCAATGTGCACCGCTCCTCAAAATGAAGATTATTTTCCAAAACTGAAACATAGGGGTACCCTATCCAACACTTGTATATATACTTGAATGCTTATTATTGATTAGGGTTGTGATTGTGCAGGATCTCTACGTAAAAATATTGAACATTTGAAGTATGCTTGGATTGTTGGATACATCTATTTTCATTGATAAGCAGAGATGACACATCTTATGGAAACAAGATTCTTGCGAGGAAATATGGTCGACCTATGTTGATGTATAGATCCCAAAGTAGGGAGCATGATGTTGGTCATGGAGCTCCAACCTTGGATACACACCTAGATCCCCGAGTTGTTTTAGAGCTTAAAATCCTGATGGTACATAGAGTGGCTAAAGTTTTTTTATACCTTAGTGCCACCCGATTATGTAGAAATTATACAAACAATATGTAAACCAATGGATTCAATCCGATCATGCGATATGCTAAAGCAAGATACTGAATCCTTATACAAATTAATTGCCGAAAATAAACATGATCTCCAATCACAACAAGTAAAACAAAAAAGCAAATCAAGCCACAACAGATATATTTTCCCAGGAAAATATTTCTCCTCAAAACCCCTCTATCTTCTATTGTATATGCACCAAGGAATCATGAAACAAATACAATTTACTCTTCTCACAAGAGTATGTTGCACTCTCACAACTGCCCCACACTGATATGGAAAAAATTGACCAACAATTAGCCAATTTTCAGCCTCTGCTCAGCCTGCCTTGCTGTCGCAATTCATGTGGAATGCAATCCCTAATATTTAGGAATATCATCCTTCCAAAACTGCGCAATTCTCATGAGAAATCCTATGGGTGTATTACTGCATGAAAGCATTTTTCTAATAACACAACTGATAGTTAACATCCCTTTAACCTCTGTCTCAACTAGGTCTCCATCAGAAGTGACATGCATGCAGCTAATAATAGTAAATGATATGTTACTTGACAGATCACTGCATGTGAATTTAATCTGATTTAATTCACTTGACCTCTCACTAGTGCAACAATCAGTTACAACTAGTTAAACTGATTTTAACTCAATTAATTGAGTTAACTAATTTCTCATGCATTAAAATAATGCACTAACTACAACTTGGACTCAAAAGTTAATAGAATCACTCTGCATGCCTCACCAACCACCCTCAACTCCAATTCCATGAGCTAACTGAGTTTATCACACTAAGTTAACTATTACAAGTGATTATGAGATAATATTACAATTTATTGTCCAATTTAATTAAGGGAAAATTAAATTAGACACACATTTCTTGTTGACTTTTCAACACTCCCTCTCAACAATAAATGGATTATCAGCTACCTCGATCCTACCTCTATGGTTTTCAAATTTTCTCTTGGCGAACGTCATCGTCAGGATATCTGCATCCTAATCTTCCATGGGAATGTACTGAAGTAACATAATGCATCTCTGAACACAATCTCTGAGATGGTGGTACTGGATTTCAATATGCTTAGACCTATCATGAAATATTGGATTAACTGAGAGTTTTATGCAATTCTGATTTTCATAATGTATCACCATTGGATCCATCTGATGACCAAACGAACAAACAAGAATCTTTATCATTGAGATGGCCTCACATGAAGCCTGACTGGCTTCCATGTACTCTGCATTGGCTGAATTGAGTGCAACTGATCTCTGCTTCCTGTTGTACCAAGAAATTTTTGTCGATCATATGCTGAAGATCCCTCCTGATGTGCTCTTTCTGTTTGATGGAATGCCTGCCCAATACGCATTGGTGGATCCTTGAAGATTCAATCCCTCTATCCGTCTATACCATAATACATACTCTATACCACCCCTGAGATATCTCAAGACATGCTTCACCGCCTTCCAAAAGAGCTTGGTCGGCTTAAACATATCTTGACTTAGTTGGTTAGCTGCATAGTAAATGTCTGGTCGTGTGCTAACCAAGTACATGAGTGAACCCACAAGCTGCTTGTAAATAGTAGCATACACTACCTCACCTGAAGTAGCATCCTCCTTCCTCCAGTTTCCTGCAAGGGAGTCTCCATGAGCTTACAACTCTCCATGTGTAACTTTCTCAGAATCTCTTTGGCATACTTGCCTTGAGAAAGAAATAGCTCCCCATACTGCTACCATATCTTCAATCCAAGGAAATAGTGAAGGACTCCCATGTCCTTCATCTCAAACTCTCTTCCAAGATCCTCTTTGCAAGAAGTTATGAGCTTCTCATCACCTGCCAAAATTAGATCATAAACATAAAGTACGATAATCAAGAGCTTACCATCAACCAAAATCTGGTATAGGTTCGCATCCACTTCACTCTTCGTGAATCCCAACCCAATGAAATAGCTGTCAATCCTAGTGTACCAAGCATGAGGTGCTTGCTTCAGCCCATACAGTGCTTGCTCCCCATCCCGCTGCCATATCTCCAAACCAAGGAAATAGTGAAGGATTCCCATGTCCTTCATCTCAAACTCTCTTGCAAGATCCTCTTTGCAAGAAGTTATGAGCTTCACATCACTTGTCAAAATTAGATCATAAACATAAAGTATGATAATCAATAGCTTACCATCAACCACAATCTGGTATAGGTTCGCATCCACTTCACTCTTCGTGAAGCCCAACCCAGTGAAATAGCTGTCAATCATGGTGTAACAAGCACAAGGTGCTTGCTTTAGCCCATACAATGCTATCTTGAGTCTGCACACATGTGAATCTCTGTCAAAGGTCTCAAAACATTTTGGTTTCTCAATGTACACTTCTTCCTCAAGAACACCATTGAGAAACACAGTCTTCACATCCATCTGATATTCTAGATAGTTATAGAGTGGGCAGGCAGTGAAAAATACCAGGATCCTACAGATACTGTGAGAGTATATGGAAATAATATTACAACACAATCCTCTTCAACTACTTCTTTTAAATTCATGGCCAACATATAATTATGGATGTGTTCTTCTACTGGAAGACCATCATTAGGATTAAATTTAGGTAACCATCTTTCAGGTGATTTTGGAAGAGAATGAAGAGGAGCGGGCATATTTACGGCCCATGGATTGTTCCATGGTCGTACATTTGGTGGAGGTACTTGTTCTGCCATTAGACCTTGGGTGGATGTGATGGATTGATTTTGAGTTGAAGAAGAGGCAAGCTGAGTGCTAGAACTAGTTGAAGGGATAGTAGTCTGAGTACTAGAACTAGTTAAAGTAACATTGATTATTGGAATGGAAGTGGTGGAAGTAAGTGGAGGTAATGGAGGTAAATGGGATAAGATCTCTTAGGCAATTGACTCTAATTGAGTCCTCTTTATTCTCCTTCGAGAATTATTTATGGGAAATTAAAAAGGATGGATTCCTGTCTTTTGACTTTCTGATCGAGTTAATATTCTTCTAGGTTGTAAAGAAGACGAAATACTAATCTCAAATGTTTGAGAAGATTCGGGCTTTTTATCAGAAATGGATACTCTCTCTAAATTTTATATCAAAGACTGAACTTCGTGGGAATTTTGAAGAAAATCAGGAGACAATATGGGTTGAGTATCACTAGGAGACTTAGAAGAAGGATGTTCAACTTCATATTTTAAATATGTAGATCTAGATAATTTTCTGGAAGTTGATGGGGATATAGAGGGAGATAGACTTTTAGATTGATCATACCTTCTTGCCATTCACAAGGCCCTCCTTCTAGAGCCAAAATTTTAAGGCCTCGGAATTCCATTGCCAGAACATGGGGGAAAACAACCTGATCCGGACCTTAAAGCAACTCCTTTTCGATTTGGTGTGGTGGCTCCGACTAGGGATAGTGGGACCAGTTTCCCAATAATGATGATTTTGGGGTGTTTTTTTGGTTATATAACATGCAATGGAAAATGATTATAATTTATCACATGCATCTATCTAACACTATCTATTCCACTATATACCCGGGGTGTTACTTCCTTTATGCGATCTAAAGAGATATCCTCCAACTATTAGTAATGAAGATTATTTAATAGTTGAAAGAGATGAAAATTATGTAAAGATGATTCTTCTAACAAAATAGTTTGAATAGAAGAATTGTGAAAAGTATATCACATTCATATGTGTGATTATATATCCAATAATAAATCACAAACAAATATTAGTAAGGAAGTGCAGTTAACACTAATCTATGATGACATTTCAAATATATAATGCAATAAAACGATGATTGTCAATCTAGAAAGAAAAACTTAATACAAGTGAATATAAGTACCATATGTACGAAGTCCTACTCATGTAAACTGACAGTAAATTTCTGCTCCTCTTCACCTTCAAGAAATTTAAAGAGTACAATAGTGCAACATCAGTTAAACAACTTCAAATGTCAAAAGATAACAGATTAAGTTCCATTAATTCATCAAAGCATTCACAAACTTACAAAAGTGCATTCTTTGCAAACGTTTTTGACAAATTTCCAGACCCTTCTCTAAATGCATGAGAGGGGTTTAAATACTAAACTAAATATGTTTAAAAATTTGATTATTACATAAAAATAGAGGAGGTTTCAAACAACCATCCTTGTAAGACAAACTTTAACTACAATATAGGAAAATAAAGTAACGATATAACTATGAATTATGATCTTTCATTTGGATTTGATCCCGAAGTTGGCAAATATCTAGCATGGGTTTGAGCTGAGCTGGTTGCGAAATCCTTGATCTGGCCTGTCCCTTGAATACTCCATTTGAGAGTGTTGGCTATCATATTTTTGTTGAATCCGTTAAAGACTGGAGGGTTTGGTACGATGATAAGGTTTGATCAAAAAATTCCAATAATTTTCTTGATCAAACTTATTTAATTTTTTAATTATTACTTCCTGTATTTTCATCTTTTGTTTCCACTGCGTCTCCAGCTGCTTTATTTCTGAGAGCAATTAGATGTGCACTCTTTGATAAGTTCTAATTTCAAAATTTGTTCACATACAGATTCAGTAATTTCCTTTGTTAACCTTGATGCTTTCTCTGCTTGCTTTATCTATGCTTCCCAATCCTTAGATAATATTTCCTTGTGGAATTTATCTACCTGGGGTAGATCAGCTTCTATGCCTGAGTCCGATGCTTGCCATTGAATGTGTTCATTGATTTTCTTCTCAATATTCTCACACTCAAGTTTCATGATAGCCACTTGTTGGATCAATATTTCACTTGAGTCACAACAAGAGCTAGTGATAGAATCTTGTTGGGAAAATACTTCTTGTTGTTGCTTTAGCTTACCATTCACATCCAATGCTTCCTTTATGAATTTCTCTAGATGTGGATGATTTTTTAGTTTATTTATTGCTGCTTCCAGCTGCATTTTCTTCTTAGTGAGTTGTAACTGATGCTACAATTTTAGACTTTCAAAATTCTTTTGAAATTGAGACATCTTCAATTCCATTTTCTTGCTAGAGTTAGACCTTTCTTGCTCTAACGGTCTCTCTAAATCTTGTATTTTATCTTCTCTTTGCTTCAGTAACATTTGAAATTTTGTGGCCTTATCAATAGTGGTAGTAGCATATGCCCCTGCAAAATGTGATAGATTGGTCAAATGTTTAGTAGGATTAGCTAGAGGATCCTTCCATAAAACGTCTACAGATTCATTTGTAAGAATTGAGACTGTATCATCAATTCTTCTCTTTTTTCTTCTCTTTACTACAACGTTATGACTAGGACTATAGAAGACATCCAGCAAAGGTATTTCCTCAACTTTTAATAATATCTGCTCTGTAGGATAAGACAGAATGATCTCTCGATCATGAGTTTCAGGAACTTGTTGTAGTGGGGTGTGTCAGTTTCCACTAAATTTTGAGAATGTTTTGGCATCTGAAAATTGGTATATTGATCAGTATTACGATTTGTTTGAGGCGTTTTTATTGCCTTAGAAAACTTATCCCATTCACTCTTCAAATCCTTTGGCTGAGATTTTTATGACTGATCAGGTGTATCTTGAGTGTGTTTAACTTCTTGGGAAGATGATTATGTTCCATTACTTCTTCCTTTCTCCTGCATCTCAATCTCTTTGATTACTTGATTAATTACCTTTTCTGGGTTTTCATTTAGGTTTTCGGATTCATTTTCAGAATGATCTGAATTTTGAGATTTATGTTCTGATTGCCCAACTCATCTTCAAACATGTCTTTAGTTTCATTATCCAAGCTAATACTTGGATTTGGTCTGTTGACATATTCAATAGTCAATAAATCCAGAGGAATCCTTTCCATTCTCTTACTTATGTATGCTTGGAAGGCTTCCAAGTAATATTGATTGAGTTGACTCGATGCAAACTTTAGTACATCTGAAAACTTTTCGATACCTTGATAGAAATCATCAAATCTATCTATCTCTTTCACAAAAGGCTTCATTTTGAGCTATGTGATGAAGTTCTTAATCACATCATTGGGGTCACATGGCCGCTTTGGCATTACAGCCAAATTCAATATCAAAAAGTGAAAAAGTACCGCACTGTAAAGGAAAATTAGGCCAAACGGCCTTCTTAGCATCTTTAAGTTGTTTTGAAATACCATTTACAACAAGCTGGTAGGCAATCTCTCTAGCAAGTAACTTGTCAGGAACATAATAGGGCAGGACGTGAGGAGAAGCATAACTCCCAAAAACTCTGACATAGGTGAAACTTTCCTCAGCAAACCATCTAGTAATGGGAACAATGTTTGTACTAGCCTCTTTGGAAATCCTTGGGGCTTTCTCATTAAATATAATCTGGTGCATAGGCAGTATGACTCTATGGAAAATTTTGTAAAAATGTAGATGAAAATCTGATTACTAAAGTGCTCTGTGGTAAATGTGTATTTGAGTAGGGTCTTGGGTCGTCCATTTCCATCCCATGGTAGGAAAACATGAAGAAAATCAAAGTGTGTCCATGACATAGGCACTCATGTAAAAGGGGGGTATTTCTCTCTATGAAAAACTTATTTTACTCCTGTACTCCATGATATTTTTGGCTAAATTATTGGATAGGATATTTTCCTAATTTAGAATTAAGTAATTGACGATTACATCAATTAATGGGACCCAATCTACAGAAAACCTAGTTTATCTCAATGGGACCCAATGGGTACGTATTGAGTTTATCTCGTTTAAGATTTCCTTGGTCATCCTTCCATTCCTTTAGGAATTTCATCAGGTCTGGATTTTTTTCTCTAAAGCTTTGAAGAAAAGCTTTGTTATAGTTCTGATGTGGGAAGGGTAAGTGGTACATTGTCCTCAAATCTTCTGCCATGAATGAAATGATATTCTCGCCCTTTGAATATTTAAATGTTCTATATTCTACTTTCAAGTGGTCAATTACCCACTTAACCATGTATGTATAGGGGAGAATCTTTGGCCTTGCTGCTACCTTATGGATGAATGAACATGCAACGTCGAAATAGGTCGGGTCTAAAGAAACTGACGCGCCTGCTGTAGTAACTCTGTTTATTACCCTTGGATTTTCATCCTCGAAAAACTGATACATTGCCTCCCACGAAGAAATTCCGCAATCCTTGTTGCAGGTAGTATCTAAGAATAGGGAATACATATTTGAACCTTTGGTAGATGACGGTTGGGCAATTTCTTTGCCTTTCTTGCTCATTTCTATAATCCTTGCTCCGTTAAGTGGTTTCCTGATTTCAAGTGAACAGAGTAAACTTTAAAAATATAGAGAATATAGAGATAGATAAAAATCCGACATTCAATCATTTCAAACATGCTCGAAGTAGATATGAATTTATCAAAACTTACTCCTATTAAATGTTGTTAATCACCGATAATATTTTAATCAAATCTCTTACACACCTTCATGTGAAATGTCTATCGATCAATTTAAGACGTTAGATTTTATATTCAGTTTGATTTGACATGAATCATTTCACATGCTTGAGAAATTAACTACCATTTATCGCATATCGCAACTTATATATATTTCCATTTGTTATGTTACCCATAAATATCGCAAAATGCGATCTGTACAGATCACATATCGCAATTTTTATGTGGTAATAAACTTGCTTTTAGTTATGTCCTGTGAAATGAGAAATGCGCTTTAAGAAATCGTATTGCTACTCTTCGTTGGACACTTGGAGCTTTATATTTTTTGGTTTATTGGTTTGTCGGGTCTGTTTAATCTCAACGTTTACCGAATTTCTTAAAAGTTAAATCGTTTTACAAGGCGTGATGCGATTTTCGTTTATAACGATGTTTAAAGCATTTGCAATAATATTTTTATATAACTTCGGCAAGGGTTTAGTGCATATCCCAACTCGCATGAATTAATATGCTTTAAGTTGTTTAAGCTTGTAAGCTATGCGATTTGTGGTGCATGCTAAAGAATGAAAGCGGAAAGCACAAGAAACTTTATTTCCTAAATTTTTTTGACTTAGGCTAAAAATTAAACAAAATAAATTTCTTATTTATTTTTAAAGGGTCCCCATTTAGTAAAAATAAATGGGGGTTGTTGTATTGCACAACATGACCTTGTTGGGGTTTCCACTAGTGTGGTGTTGGGTGACCCTTGGGGGTTTCCAATCACATATACCCCAATAAATGATGAACTGATAATGGTGGTGGTGTGTCATCTTTGACGCCTAAATGGTGAAATACCTGACACTCCTCCCTCTAGTGAGGGGAGGTCCAAAAAATTCCTATATCAACGAGGTCCCGTTGGGTCCGTTATGGTGTCGACTAGATTAATCTTGGTGATACTTTTGGTTTTCTAAGAGAAGGAAGATTTTTATCAAAGGAAATACGATCACATGGATTAAAAAAAGTGAAAAAATAAGAGGTAAGTTTTCCTTTAATTTATTGTTATGTGATAAAGCAAGAAAAAAATATGGTTTGGTTGTTTTGTATATGATACTCAAAAGCCTAAAAAGACCTAATAGTCCTTATACTCTCAATGTAACTTGGCCTTGCGAATATGACTTCAGATGGGTATTGGGGCTAACATCCTAAAAGAACTGGAGACGCATTCCAATAGCCGAAGAATTGACCAAGGTAAGGTAAGAGGGTATAGTGCTACGTGAACCATCAACTATAGGGAAGGATGCCTTTTTTTTGCCACTAAAGTATCGTTGCCCCACGTGAGCATTAAAGGCTTGAGGTTCTTGGTATTCAACTACCAGTACTAAGCACTAGATGGGTCAGGTAGCCCCAAAGAGTACCACATGCACTGGGCCTAAGCTTAACACACTCTGAAACGGGTCTCTGGTAACGCTCATGTATTTTTTCCGTGGGCGGATAGATGGATTTGAAGCTCCCTAAAAATTCAACATCTATGATTAAAAATGTAGAATGACCATGGCTGCTTATTGGATGCCTACCCCCGGTGGTCCTAACCTAAACTATAATTTATTTTGTGGCCCCTATGGGGAGAATTTAGTGAGTTCAATTAGTGATAATTTTTAGAGAGTCTCAATTTTCTTAGGGTGTAACTTGGTGAAGTAATTGTAAGAAGAGAATAAAGGTCCCAACACACTGGGTGCCTTTTGTTCCAAGTCTTACCGATGCTTTGTGTGTGCTTTGGAGTGTACAATCACAAGTGTTATGAGATGTGGATATGCGATGATCCTTTACAATCCTTTTCTAATTAAGCTATGTGTAATTTTTCCTTGCAAAAATAAACGATGTGTGGATTATGGGCCACTTACACCTTGCCTAGTTAGACTAATTTTGCACTATATGGAGATGGAAAATTGTCTTAGGAAAGCGTTCATATGCATACCTAGTCTCATTTTAAGGTACAAGGGTTGTAGAGATTACTTTCTTTCTTTCGACAGTTTGGTCCTAGTCCCGATTCGTAATGCAAAATTTGAATTAATCTTATGTAAAAATTGAAAAAACATGAATTAGCTAAAGATATGTGGATACATGGGCCACTTAATTTTATCCTAATTACTCTATGTGTTCTGTATCTTTTATCAGCAAATCATTTGTTTGGACATCATATGTGGATTGAAGGCCACTTACTTTTCCTTACTTAAAGTATGTGTGATTTGCAAAAAAATAAAAAACTAAAATTAAAACTACTTAGTTGCTATGCTAAATTCTAGCAAACAAGCATCCTAACCAGTCATGAAATACCAAAGCACAATGAAGGAAATTTCTTATGGGTTGCCAACACTTTATAACTACAAAAAATGAGAAAAAATAAGTGAAAATGGGCTTGTTGCCTACCGGGCGGCTTATCCACCCACAAGCGCGAAGCATGTGTCTGTATCAACATAATGCGCGTGCTCAGGAAGAAGAAAAAAGAATCCTCCTTCTCTAGGAAAAATTTCTTAGTGAGGGTGACTGAAAGTGTTGAGAGGATGCATGAGAGATTTTGTAGCAAGCTGTGCAGGAAGAAGGGCCTGCATCAACAACCATTAACTCAAAAGAAATAATCTATTGGAGTCATCATTCCTGTGGTAGTGTATTCCGAGCATGGGTGGAATAAATACACTTTTCTTAGTAGGGAGGTTGCTTACCTACATGCAAGTCACAGGTCAAAGTGGTTTTTCAAACGTTAGTGGAACAAGTTCAACATGTAATAAGCTAAGTTAAATGGAAACATAGCATGCTACATTAACAATGAAACAATAAACAAAGTAACATGCTCAATAGAGCAAACACACTAATAACTAAACAATGGAGAGCTTTCTCCCTTTATTAGATGCTGGCGGTAGTAGAAGATGGAATGCTAAATCTCTTGTAGTGGATCATTCAAGCTATGGAGCTCCAATATACAAGACAAGGGGGTCTCTTCCTCTCAAGTTTTCAGCAAGCGTCTCTTACCTCTCAAAGGATGGTAGATCGATGGACACATGGTGAACTCTTCTCTCTTGGATTGAGGTGTTGGATGGCCAACAACTGGATCCTTCCAATCCTCTTGCTGCTGGAACACACAAGCTGGTTTTTTGATAAGTAATTTGGCTAGCATAATAATGTGTCTCCCATTTCTCTTTTCATGGCTAGCTTTTATAGACCAATTTCAAATCCCCCCCCCTCTCTTGGTCTAATATGGATGGTGACACAAGAGTGGGGGTATGATTCCTTTGTGTGCTTCACTAAACCCTCAAGGTGGCTCAAGGCAACTGTACTTGCCCAGGTTGAGTGAGAATTTTTTTCTCCAAGTGTGCCAAGTGGTCCTAGATAGTGACATTCCACATCTCGAGGACTGTGCGGCTATTGGCGGGATTACTGTGATCTTCATGGCTATCAAAGGAAAAGCCGCAATGTGCGTTCAGGGTAAGTGCTTCATGTGCGCGGTCCAAAAATTTGCCTGCTAACCTTAGGAAAATTTAAATTTTTAGCTCCTCTAGTGTATTTCTTCCCTATAAATATTTATTTGTACCTTCTACTTGACATTTTCTAAAGTCTTTTGCATGTACGATTTTCCAGTGTTAACAACCCCTGCTAAAGTATCGAAGTGTGAGTTTCGTAGTTGTAACTATAATCCATAATTTCATCCCCCAACTACATATTTACAGCCTCAAGCTTTAGAATTTCGGACCTGTAGTATATTCAGAATTTTTTCCCCAACTTCAGCCCAGAAACTCCG
This sequence comes from Pinus albicaulis, assembly GCA_034641835.2. Taxonomy (NCBI): domain Eukaryota; kingdom Viridiplantae; phylum Streptophyta; class Pinopsida; order Pinales; family Pinaceae; genus Pinus; species Pinus albicaulis. The sequence goes on along the minus strand of CM076578.1, from coordinate 1,245,274,859 downwards.
TACGTGCGAGAGAGAAATTTCCCAAAAACTAGATTTAGGTCTTCGCAGCTTCTTCTTTCCTTCTCCATCAAATTCACTCTTTTCTTATTATTCTTTCTCTTTTAGATCGAAATTGTTGAGTGAGTGCTTCAAATTGGTTGAGCTTCCTCTCTATATATAGTCATTTTTTTGGGTCAAATAGACCTAATCGAGGTGGTCAAATTCATGAGGGTATGGCCGACTAGGTGTGGAGGTGAAAAACAACCTTTTTGACTCAAAAGTAATTATTTTTACATGATACAAAAGCCCAAGAAGGGTCTAGTAAAAATGATAATGACTCTATTGACTCAAGGAAAAACCTAGAAGCCTTCAATGAAGGATTTGACCTAGCAATCATTGTCCCAAGCATGAAACCCATGCTTTAATAAGTCAATTTATTTAATAATAAAATATATTTATAATTATGAATACTGACACCAGTTACATTATTTAACACCATTGATAGAATACTTCGGCTTCTTCTACCTACCTTTTTGGTTTGTGGTATTCCTTAAAGCACCATTAGTAGAAAACTTTGACTTTTTCTACCTCATTTAGTTTGCGGTCTTCCTTAAACCACTAGATTTAGAGTTCACATCTAGCCATTTATTTTTATTTACCTTCATATTCTAGCTCTCTTCTTGGACTCACTTCCACCCTTAAGATTTAGGCGAGGCTAGGGTAGGGGTGAATGTTGGAGACATAATCCTTAGCGGATTATGTAATTTGTAATACTCACTTGTGTGAAAATAAAAAAGCCACAAGTGAACATGAAGTGTTATGATATGTCTAAGATACCTCTTGGAATATGAAACCAAGTGTCATAATCTTTTGTATTTATGTGTATCATATGAATGATATTTGAATCTCATGTTTATCTAAACTTTCAAAAGGGCTAGATGCAAACATGAAAATGGAACCATTCATGAAGGATCAAGTCAATGAGAAAAGACAAAAAATGTACCCCTCCTCAAATGTGATGATAAAGGGAGGGAGATGATTACATGGCAATTTCATGTGTTCATTGTTATTATAGTGAATATATACTAAATTGATTTCAATTTTATCATTATTTTAAAATATTATGCACATCATCATAAAGATTTCTTAAAATGGATAAAGAAAGAGTTTAAATTAATTTTTTTTTAAATCATATAATCATTTCAACTTTGTAATTTCTTTGGGTCTAGCTATTTTAAGATGATCCTATAAATTAAGAATTTAAAATATTGAGACTTAAAAACATTAAAAGAAAAAAAATTATTTGAATTGTAAATATTTGTTGAGATAAAGGATAAATTGTTAGGATCTCTACCAAAATTCAAATCTTCTTTATGATATAGGACGATACTGTAAATTAAGAAATTAAAATATTGAAAATTAAAAACATTAAAAGAAAACGTTATTGGAATTTCAAAATCATGGTTGAGATATCTAATTAGATTTAATTTCAATTTTCAACCAGTGATAGTATTTTGTTAAAAAACCTAAAAACCAAAATATTCATTACATTAAATATTTATTTAACGTGTAATTTTGCAAATGTTTATATATATATCTATGTGTGTGTGTGTGTGTGTAAAAATAAAAATTATTTTAATTCTTCATATTTTTAAAACATTTTGATATCTGTTTAAATTTATTTTTTCTTTTATTTTATATTTTTTATATAACAAGATTAGATCTCATTACAACAAAGTTCATTTATGTGATTAGAAAAAAGTAATTTAGGTGAGAAGAATGATAACCATTCAAACTAATATATTAGATAAATTTATATTCGTATTAAAAATATTAAAAAATTCAATCTAATTTAAACTTATTATGATTTGAATTTGTTTAATTGTTTTTATTCAAAATTCAATTAAAAAATTTAAAAATTAAGTGGATTTGTAAAATTAATTATTGAAATTACACAATCCAAAATGATAAATTTTTAAAATATTCAATATATTTATATTTTCAAAAATACAATTTCATTAAAACTATATAACAAAACTCTAATCATATTTATTTGAAAAAAAAATCAAATTTTCTTAAAAATAAATTTGTAAAAATTTCCATATTTAAAAAAGATAAATTTACCAAATATTAAATTTAAAAAACTTAATAAACAACCTTTCATATTTACCCTTTACACCTTTCCAAAACACTTAAAATTTCAAAACTCCATAAACAATTTTTCATTTAATTATTTACACCTTTCAAATAAACTTTAAACTTCTTGTTTAAATAAATCATTATATTCTTATTAAAAATACATTTAAAATTTTGTAATACCATATAAATATTAAAATTTCATTAATAATTTCTTTTTAAATACAAAAAATATTTACACCTTTCAAATGAACGTCAAACTTCTTTAAAACAAATATTTATATTCTTGTAATATATATATATATATATATATATATATATATATATATATTCTTTTTAAATACACTTTATATTTATATAACCAAAAGCAATTAAAAAAAACCATACAAATATATCATACCAATACAAAAATTAAATTTTTACTAATATAATATTTTTAAATACATTACATTTACCCAAACATTATCACCCAAAAAGAAAAAGCAAACCAAAACCATTGATACATTAAATGCACCATATTATAGCACCATGGTCGATGGGTGCATCCATTCATTTCATTAGAGTGGAGATCTTTGTGGTGCAATAACCGTTTTTGTGCTTTCATAAAATAAAATGTAAAAAACTATGTACACTCTGTATGCGGCCTGCGGCTGACGTCGAACACACCACTGTTTTCAAATATCTCCAATTTCTCACTTCTAGAGGTGGTTTTCTTAGCTTTAGAACTGATAATTATAGGCTCCAGGGACAAGGATGACCTGAAAATTATTAGGCTCCATATCTGGTAGTATAATAGAATTAATCATATGTAACACATTTGTTGTTTTTTCTGGTAACTCGTCCACAACATGCATATCAATTTCTACACCTTTATAATATGGATCATTTTGAATCTTATAAAGTAATGTATCTAGTACCTTTTGCCTTCTAACAGTGAAATCATAGCTTGATCCTTGCTGACCTTTTTTTCGCACCACCATCATTAAATCCAAGTCTTTAATATGTCGAGGCAATTTCTTGGCAACATCTTTAACATATTGAGGAAAACTGATTGTGTGTCCTCTATATTTGTATTGGCCACCTATTGAATGCATTACCTACAAAATTGGACTCACTCTTGCTATCAACATTTCCTCAACTTGCGTAAGACTTCCAAGGATCAAAGGCTGCAACCCCAGATTCATATGATTTTGTGATGAAAATCTATGTTTATTACCCTCTCGTTTACATCTTGTACACATTGGACTTGTCTTTGTAGTCACCACTTGAATTCCAGGATACGACTCCTCACACAAATGGCACATATGAGGATGACCTAATTTATTAATTCTTTCACGAAATCTGTTATGTGCAATAACTTCATCTTCCACTGGTACATTGGAAATCATTTCACATTCATCGTCACATTGCTCCATTGGTTGATGATTTTGTAGATTCATACCTATAGGAGAATGAGCCTCAATTGTTGGCCCTAGATCACTAAGATCTTCAATTTGTATTTTTCTACGTGATCTTACATATTGTTGTCTTTGTTTTCTTCTATGTCCTTCTTTTTCGTCCTCATCCATTTCTTCAAATTTCATTCTTTTTCTTTGAGAATTATTTATTCGTTCTGCTTCCCTTTCATCCTCATTCTGCCTTTCTCGTTGCCGCCTTTTTCTTTCACGTTCCTTCTTTCGTTGTTCTTCCCTTTGATCATCAGTTATTTTTTGTCTTCGCAATCTTCGCTGCTCATTTTTTTCTACCCTCTTATGCTCTCTTTCGATTTCAATTACTTGTTTCATAATATTTGATCCTTGTCTTTGAACTCTTTCTCTCTTTACACTTCTCATTTCTTCAATATTGTTATTATTAGTTTCCCCATTACTAGTACCCATGATATTATATATCTGTACAAAAAAACCAAACACATCAATTACACACACACACACACACACACACACACACACACACATATATATATAATACCTAGCTACAAAATATCAAATATCTAACTACAAAATATTTAATACTCTTTCTATGTCTATAAGGCAATTGCTGTACACGTGCAATATTGTAAATTGTGTTTGATGAGATTTGGACATTAAATATTAATATAAATATTTATATATTAATATTTATAAAATATTAATATATTTGTTATTTAATATATTAATTATTTCATTTTTATGATCACCAAACATATTTATATTAATATGAGTAATAAATATTTATATTAATATTTATAAAATTTAAACCATTCAAACACTACGATATGTAAATATCGAGGTGATTAAAAGCTTCCCTTACATATATTTCATTATTATTCAACTCCAAGCTTAATTTCGAAGCTAGTCTTCCATCTCCAAAATATGACAAAACATGTAATCTACTTAATTTCACTGCCGGACATCACAGGATTCACGTGAAAAGGAAAGAAGGTTGTTTTTGTTGTCATAAAGAATTCGGTGATTCTGCTGCGGTATGATACCAAATACTGAAACATCACCATATTTCTGAGTGGGTAACATTGCAAGGCAGAAGACTATGTTACCGCTGATATCGTTAACAGGGATTATGCAGTTATCTATGAGCAAATCGTAATCTGCTCCTTTGAAATTGAATGTCACAATAGGAAAATTTGAATTCTAAAGGCCATATGGGATAAAGCAGAAGTCCAGCCCAGTGAGAGGGGAAGCACTATGTGGGTAAGTAATCAGCGATGACAACGATTTCGTGAGGGAATCATAAGCAACCTGTGGCAGATGAGTGAAAAGGGTTCCAGAATCTATGATTAACCCTCCAGTGCCATTAGGTTGAAGATCAAAAGTACCAGCAGGGATATTCAATGATTGACCATTAACGTTGATTTGTTGTAATGAAAGATAATAAAATGGTAGATTTTGTGTGGCTGGAAACATGGGAATCGAACCTACAGTCGAGCCACTCATGGAACTATTTTCACCTATAAACAAAGGGCTGGTTTCGGTAGGAGAGTTGAGAACATAGAGGAGAGAGTAAGAAAACTTACTTCCCAGCAATGTGTCGATCTGTGAGACCAAAGAACGATGCCCTTTCTTAATTGAGAACGATAGTTCATGAAGCTTGGATATTAAACCGAGGAGAAAATTTGATACTAGTGATTCTGTTGCGCATTAAGAAAACTTACTTCCCAACAATGTGTCAATCTGTGAGACCAAAGAACGATGCCCTTTCTTAATTGAGAACGATAGTTCATGAAGCTTGGATATTAAACCGAGGAGAAAATTCGATACTAGTGGTTCTGCTACGCATTCCCATACAGATGCTAAGCAGGCCATTGAATGGCAACTTTGTGGAATTATTATTATAAATGCACCGCTATTGTATCAAGCGTTATTTCTTTCAGAAGGAAAATGCAGATAAGGAAATATAAATTATTTACCTGGAATTAGAGCCGTGAACCAAATGTGAATCACCTCTCTGTCGATCAAATAATTGCAGAGCTAAGTTGTTTTAAAAATTTTTCACCTCACCTTGTCAATCAAATAATTGCAAAGCTGAGTTGTTTTAATTTTTTTTTTTTTTTTGGTTTATTTATATGATTGTTAAAATTTATTTGTTAAGCCAAGTCTTTGGAGATTCAGAGATAATAATTAAAAACTTAAACATGGTTGCTCGGTTCAATAATTCTAGCCTCAACAAAACTTTGGACAGATTGAAAAGAGTTCTTCAATACTTTGACAGCTGCAAATTTTACCATATTCTCAGAAACTTAAATAGTGAAGCGGATCAGATGGCAAACAAAGGCAGTGTTCTCATGAAAGGGCTTATTTATGTTAACAACGAAAGTTTTATTCAAATACCCTAAATTTTGTAATAGAGTAAAACCGGCAGAGTTTAGAAATCTGCATTGTAATTGGGGACAGTCTGGAATTGTCCCATATGTTTCAAGATAAATAAATATCATATAAACGTTTCAGTTTAAAAAAAAAAAAAATTATTTGTTAAGCCGACACTTAATTTTTTTTATTTTTTATTTTTAAATTTAAAACTTAAGCCGACAATTTGTATGAGGACGTGACATACCTGACATAGGGGTCAAACTGGGCTGTAGATGTGCCTCTTGGCACAAAAATATTGAAAATTAAAAACATTAAAAGAAAACGTTATTGGAATTGCAAAATCATGGTTGAGATATCTAATTAGATTTAATTTCAATTTTCAACCAGTGATAGTATTTTGTTAAAAAACCTAAAAACTAAAATATTCATTAAATTAAATATTTATTTAACTTGTAATTTTGCAAATGATTATATATATATATATATGACATCAAATATGTAAAAATAAAAAATTATTTTAATTCTTCATATTTTTAAAACATTTTGATATGTGTTTAAATTTATTTGTTCTTTTATTTTATATTTTTGATATAACAAGATTAGATCTCATTACAACAAAGTTCATTTAAGTGATTAGAAAAAAGTAATTTAGGTGAGAAGAATGATAATCATTCCTCACAATTACTTGAAAAACTAATATATTAGATAAATTTATATTCATATTAAAAATATTAAAAAATTCAATCTAATTTAAATTTATTATGATTTGAATTTATTTAATTGTTTTTATTCAAAATTCAATTAAAAGGTTTAAAAATTAAGTGGATTTGTAAAATTAATTATTGAAATTACACAATCCAAAATGATAAATTTTTAAAATATTTAATATATTTATATTTTCAAAAATACAATTTCATTAAAATTAAATAACAAAATTCTAATCATATTTCTTTGAAAAAAAAATCAAATTTTCTTAAAAATAAATTTGTAAAAATTTCCATATTTAAAAAAGATAAATTTACCAAATATTAAATTTAAAAAACTTAATAAACAACCTTTCATATTTACCCTTTACACCTTTCCAAAACACTTAAAATTTCAAAACTCCATAAACAATTTTTCATTTAATTATTTACACCTTTCAAATAAACTTTAAACTTCTTGTTTAAATAAATCATTATATTCTTATTAAAAATACATTTAAAATTTTGTAATACCATATAAATATTAAAATTTCATTAATAATTTCTTTTTAAATACAAAAAATATTTACACCTTTCAAATGAACGTCAAACTTCTTTAAAACAAATATTTATATTCTTGTAATATATATATATATATATATATATATATATATATATATATTCTTTTTAAATACACTTTATATTTATATAACCAAAAGCAATTAAAAAAAACCATACAAATATATCATACCAATACAAAAATTAAATTTTTACTAATATAATATTTTTAAATACATTACATTTACCCAAACATTATCACCCAAAAAGAAAAAGCAAACCAAAACCATTGATACATTAAATGCACCATATTATAGCACCATGGTCGATGGGTGCATCCATTCATTTCATTAGAGTGGAGATCTTTGTGGTGCAATAACCGTTTTTGTGCTTTCATAAAATAAAATGTAAAAAACTATGTACACTCTGTATGCGGCCTGCGGCTGACGTCGAACACACCACTGTTTTCAAATTTCTCCAATTTCTCACTTTTAGAGGTGGTTTTCTCAGCTTTAGAACTGATAATTATAGGCTCCAGGGACAGGGATGACCTGAAAGAGTGCTCCAGATTGCATCTCCTGCAGTTGCACAAGAAGCTCCAGCGCTTGCACCTGCCATGGCGCTGTGGTAGGGGAACAGAAACATCGAAAGAATGGTGATCTCTTCGAGCTCAGCAAGAATAAATGGTTTATGAAAGACTGCAGCAGCCACACATGGCTTTTATTGTCCTCGTAAAGCTTTCGATATTTGATGAGTCTTTATCTTTAGCTTTAGTGGAAGAAGGTTGAGACTTCCTACTGGTTTCCTTGGAGTTTTTTTGGTTCTTCATCATCAATAATAACCCCAATATCACGCAAGTCTTTCTCCAAGACGATTGCTTCTGCAAAGTTTAATGCCAATTTTTATTTTGCAACTCTTTTAACAAATAAGGAAATGTTAGTGGGCAAGGAAACTGTGTAATAATCAAAAGTAATCAAATCATGAGGTTTCATTTCGAGGGGAAACTTGCTGGTTTAATATGCTATTGAAATTTTGGTTAAAATATTTCACTTTCTCCTTTTACCCATCTTACTATTTTTGAGCTTTCACTAACATGGTGGGAGTCTTGCCATCAACAAACTTTTCCAGAAATAACTTCTTAGACTATGGTACCGTGTTGTTTCTCTACCTTCTAATGTAAAAGGAAAATTCATGCAAGTAACATCATCGTACCTTACCTCCAAAATCCGTAGATGTATGTATAAATCATTGATGTGATCTTTTTACTTTGTCTTCTTACCTGGATCAAACTTTGATATCAAATTTTCTATATGTCTCGGAATCTTATGAATATTTTTCTAAAGATAAAGAAGCCCTTTGGCTATCCAATCCAAATCCTAGCCAACCATGTATTAGTCTTTGGGTTCCTCCTCCTTTTTAGAATCTTAGGAGCCTTCTCCTTGACTATCTAAACTGTCATTGAACTCAAAAACTTTGTCAGAAAGAACAATGTCTTCCTCGTACCCTTCATTAATTGGTGGAAGTGTCTCTTTCTAAACTGTGCCTTCTGAGGACTTTGTTAACTCTTCAAGAGTGGAAAAACCCAAATCTTCCATTGTTGAAAATAACATACCAGTACGAGTTATTTTTTTCTTTTTCGAGTGATACGGGAGATTATGTACAACATGAAGTACACTGATAGCCTTTGCAAACCAATGCGTTATAGGTCGAACTTCCTAGAGTTATTCGTAGGTATCCTTGTATGTTAACTCCAGACCAAGCTGAGAATGTTGTACTTTGTCTCTCTAATGCCTTGTGGGAGAATCCAAGGTTAAAAATCCTTTACATGAGAAATGAGGATCCTTTTATGACTTGAGGTATGACCTTTCACATCCCCATGAATCTTGACTTTCCAACTCCTAATGTCCTTTGGACTTAAACAACATTTGAACTTCTAAATGACTTTTGGAATTAGATATGGCTCTTGGTATTACATGTCTTTTGGACTTCCATGGCTCTTTTGTCCATACATGAATCTTGGACTTTCGCTTATTTGTCTCTACAATTATTACATCATTACATTATAACTTCCACATCATCATGTGATGAAGACTAGACATGTCACTATCCTTGATGAATGAGACTAATACTGAATGATGACATGGAATTTCTTTGATGGTGACATGGTTTCCACTCGTACCTTTGTTCTTCGTGCATCTTCTGATTATTTGATGTATTTACCCTCCAAAGGGTCTCTAATCTAATGTAGTCTTTAGGTGCTTTGATCATAAAGATTTCAATGTGTCCTTTTTTCTTCAATTCTTCCTTTGTTTGCCTTCTTTTCCCAATCTTCTTCATGCATGCTTTCCATGGTGTTCCTCAAATACCTATAGTAGCAATCACTCATGGAAAGCAACCACCAGCCTGAAAATCTCCTATTCTAGCATGTTTCATACATATTTTTTATTCAAAGCTCTTTGGAAAGAGCAAAGAGAGCTTATGGGCGCAAGCGTGAACTTCTAAAGGTTGAAGCGTTGAAGGGGAGAGGCTTAAGGGCTTCGGCATGTGCTTATGTGCTCAAAAGGAAGAGAAAATCAGGGCAGGGCACATGCCGCAAGTTTGAAGGACGAATCATAAGGCTTTGGGCTTCCCAAGTGCATTGTGTGCTCAAAGGAGAAGGGGAGGGTGCAAGGCACAATCCTCAAGGTTGAAGGATGAAGGCCTCAAGCCTTTGGGGTGCGCTCATGCAATTAGGAGGCCTAGGAGGGTGCATGGCGTAAGTCCGAAGGCTGAAGGGTGAAGCTTTGTTCCTTCGAAATATCCTCATGCACTCAAAGAGTCAGGAGGGTGCATGGAACATTTTGGAAGGATTAAGGGTGGATATTAAGTCCTTAAGGTTGCACTCATGCACTCAAGGAGGGTGCACTCATGGAACCCAATGGGTACGTATTGAGTTTATCTCGTTTAAGATTTCCTTGGTCATCCTTCCATTCCTTTAGGAATTTCATCAAGTCTAGATTTTTTTCTCTAAAGCTTTGAAGAAAAGCTTTGTCATAGTTCTGATGTGGGAAGGGTAAGTGGTACATTGTCCTCAAATCTTCTGCCATGAATGAAACGATATTCTCGCCCTTTGAATATTTAAATGTTCTATATTCTACTTTCAAGTGGTCAATTACCCACTTAACCATGTATGTATAGGGGAGAATCTTTGGCCTTGCTGCTACCTTATGGATGAATGAACATGCAACGTCGAAATAGGTCGGGTCTAAAGAAACTGACCCGCCTGCTGTAGTAACTCTGTTTATTACCCTTGGATTTTCATCCTCAAAAAACTGATACATTGCCTCCCACGAAGAACTTCCGCAATCCTTGTTGCAGGTGGTATCTAAGAATAGGGGATACATATCTGAGCCTTTGGTAGATGACGGTTGGGCAATTTCTTTTCCTTTCTTGCTCATTTCTATAATCCTTGCTCCGTTAAGTGGTTTCCTGATTTCAAGTGAACAAAGTAAACTTTAAAAATATAGAGAATATCGAGATAGATAAAAATCTGGCATTCAATCATTTCAAACATGCTCGAAGTAGATATGAATCTATCAAAACTTACTCCTATTAAATGTTGTTAATCACCGATAATATTTTAATCAAATCTCTTACACACCTTCATGTGAAATGTCTATCGATCAATTTAAGGCGTTAGATTTTATATTCAGTTTGATTTGACATGAATCATTTCACATGCTTGAGAAATTAACTACCATTTATCGCATATCACAACTTATATCTATTTCCATTTGTTATGTTACCCATAAATATTGCGAAATGCGATCTGTACAGATCACATATTGCAATTTTTATGTGGTAATAAACTTGCTTTTAGTTATGTCCTATGAAATGAGAAATGCGCTTTAAGAAATCGTACTGCTACTCTTCGTCGGACACTTGGAGCTTTATATTTTTTGGTTTATTGGTTCGTCGGGTCTGTTTAATCTCAATGTTTACCGAATTTCTTAAAAGTTAAATCGTTTTACAAGGCGTGATGTGATTTTCGTTTATAACGATGTTTAAAGCGTTTGCAATAATATTTTTATATAACTTCGGCAAGGGTTTAGTGCATATCCCAACTCGCATGACTTAATATGTTTTAAGTTGTTTAAGCTTGTAAGCTATGCGATTTTTGGTGCATGCTAAAGAATGAAAGCGGAAAGCACAAGAAACTTTATTTCCTAATTTTTTTTGACTTAGGCTAAAAATTAAACAAAATAAATTTCTTATTTATTTTTAAAGGGTCCCCATTTAGTAAAAATAAATGGGGGTTGTTGTATTGCACAACATGACCTTGTTGGGGTTTCCACTAGTGTGGTGTTGGGTGACCCTTGGGGGTTTCCAATCACATATGCCCCAATAAATGATGAACTGATAATGGTGGTGGTGTTTCATCTTTGACGCCTAAATGGTGAAATACCTGACACTCCTCCCTCTAGTGAGGGGAGGTCCAAAAAATTCCTATATCGACGAGGTCTCGTTGGGTCCGTTATGGTGTCGACTAGATTAATCTTGGTGATACTTTTGGTTTTCTAAGAGAAGGAAGATTTTTATCAAAGGAAATACGATCACATGGATAAAAAAAAGTGAAAAAATAAGAGGTAATTTTTCCTTTAATTTATTGTTATGTGATAAAGCAAGAAAAAAATATGGTTTGGTTGTTTTGTATATGATACTCAAAAGCCTAAAAAGACCTAATAGTCCTTATACTCTCAATGTAACTTGGCCTTGCGAATATGACTTCAGATGGGTATTGGGGCTAACATCCTAAAAGAACTGGAGACGCATTCCAATAGCCGAAGAATTGACCAAGGTAAGGTAAGATGATATAGTGCTACGTGAACCGTCAACTATAGGGAAGGATGCCTTTTTTTTGCCACTAAAGTATCATTGCCCCACGTGAGCATTCAAGGCTTGAGGTTCTTGGTATTCAACTACTAGTACTAATCACTAGATGGGTCAGGTAGCCCCAAAGAGTACCGCATGCACTGGGCCTAAGCTTAACACACTCTGAAACGGGTCTCTGGTAACGCTCATGTATTTTTTCCGTGGGCGGATAGATGGATTTGAAGCTCCCTAAAGATTCAACATCTATGATTAAAAATGTAGAATGACCATGGCTGCTTATTGGATGCCTACCCCCGGTGGTCCTAACCTAAACTATAATTTATTTTGTGGCCCTTATGGGGAGAATTTAGTGAGTTCGATTAGTGATAATTTTTAGAGAGTCTCAATTTTCTTAGGGTGTAACTTGATGAAGTAATTGTAAGAAGAGAATAAAGGTCCCAACACACTGGGTGCCTTTTGGTCCAAGTCTTACCGATGCTTTGTGTGTGCTTTGGAGTGTACAAGCACAAGTGTTATGAGATGTGGATATGCGCTGATCCTTTACAATCCTTTTCTAATTAAGCTATGTGTAGTTTTTCCTTGCAAAAATAAACGATGTGTGGATTATGGGCCACTTACACCTTACCTAGTTAGACTATTTTGCACTATATGGAGATGGAAAATTTTCTTAGGAAAGCGTTCATATGCATACCTAGTCTCATTTTAAGGTACAAGGGTTGTAGAGATTACTTTCTTTCTTTTGACAGTTTGGTCCTAGTCCCGATTCGTAATGCAAAATTTGAATTAATCTTATGTAAAAATTGAAAAAACATGAATTAGCTAAAGATATGTGGATACATGGGCCACTTACTTTTATCCTAATTACTCTATGTGTTCTGTATCTTTTATCAGCAAATCATTTGTTTGGACATCATATGTGGATTGAAGGCCACTTTTCCTTACTTAAAGTATATGTGATTTGCAAAAAATAAAAAACTAAAATTAAAACTACTTAGTTGCTATGCTAAATTCTAGCAAACAAGCGTCCTAACCAGTCATGAAATACCAAAGCACAATGAAGGAAATTTCTTATGGGTTGCCAACACTTTATAACTACAAAAAATGAGAAAAAATAAGTGAAAATGGGCTTGTTGCCTACCGGGCGGCTTATCCACCCACAGGCGCGAAGCATGTGTCTGTATCAACATAATGCGCGCGGTCAGGCAGAAGCAAAAAAAATCTTCCTTCTCTAGGAAAAATTTCTCAGTGAGGGTGACTGAAAGTGTTGAGAGGATGCATGAGAGATTTTGCAGCAAGCTGTGCATGAAGAAGGGCCTGCATCAACAACCATTAACTCAAAAGAAATAATCTATTGGAGTCGTCATTCTTGTGGTAGTGTATTCCGAACATGGGTGGAAGAAATACACTTTTCTTAGTAGGGAGGTTGCTTACCTACATGCAAGTCACAGGTCAAAGTGGTTTTTCAAACGTTAGTGGAACAAGTTCAACATGTAATAAGCTAAGTTAAATGGAAACATAGCATGCTACATTAACAATGAAACAATAAACAAAGTAACATGCTCAATAGAGAAAACACACTAATAACTCAACAATGGAGAGCTTTCTCCCTTTATTAGATGTTGGCGGCAGTAGAAGATGGAATGCTAAATCTCTTGTAGTGGATCATTCAAGCTATGGAGCTCCAATATCCAAGACAAGGGGGTCTCTTCCTCTCAAGTTTTCAGCAAGCGTCTCTTACCTCTCAAAGGATGGTAGATCGATGGACACATGGTGAACTCTTCTCTCTTGGATTGAGGTGTTGGATGGCCAACAACTGGATCCTTCCAATCCTCTTGCTGCTGGAACACACAAGCTGGTTTTTTGATAAGTAATTTGGCTAGCATAATAATGTGTCTCCCATTTCTCTTTTCATGGCCAGCTTTTATAGACCAATTTCAAATTCCCCCCACTCTCTTGGTCTAATATGGATGGTGACACAAGAGTGGGGGTATGATTCCTTTGTGTGCTTCACTAAACCCTCAAGGTGGCTCAAGGCAACTGTAATTGGCCAGGTTGAGTGAGAATTTTTTTCTCCAAGTGTGCCAAGTGGTCCTGGATAGTGACATTCCACATCTCGAGGACTGTGCAGCTATAGGCGGGATTACTGTGATCTTCGCAGCTATCAAAGGAAAAGCCGCAATGTGCGTTCAGGGTAAGTGCTTCATGTGCGCGGTCCAAAAATTTGCCTGCTAACCTTAGGAAAATTTAAATTTTTAGCTCCTCTACTGTATTTCTTCCTTGTAAATATTTATTTGTACCTTCTACTTGACATTTTCTAAATTCTTTTGCATGTACGATTTTCCAGTGTTAACAATCCCTGCTAAAGTATCGAAGTGTGAGTTTCGTAGTTGTAACTATAATCCATAATTTCATCCCCCAACTACATATTTACAGCCTCAAGCTTTAGAATTTCGGACCTGTAGTATATTCAAAAAATTTTCCCCAACTTCAGCCCAGAAACTTCATACGTGCGAGAGAGAAATTTCCCAAAAACTCGATTTAGGTCTTCGTAGCTTCTTCTTTCCTTCTCCATCAAATTCACTCTTTTCTTATTCTTCTTTCTCTTTTAGATCGAAATTGTTGAGTGAGTGCTTCAAATTGGTTGAGCTTCCTCTCTATATCTAGTCGTTTTGTTGGGTCAAATAGCCCTAATCGAGGTAGTCAAATTCATGAGGGTATGGCCGACTAGGTGTGGAGGTGAAAAACAACCTTTTTGACTCAAAAGTAATTATTTTTACATGATACAAAAGCCCAAGAAGGGTCTAGTAAAAATGATAATGACTCTATTGACTCAAGGAAAAACCTAGAAGCCTTCAATGAAGGATTTGACCTAGCAATCATTGTCCCAAGCATGAAACCCATGCTTTAATAAGTCAATTTATTTAATAATAAAATATATTTATAATTATGAATACTGACACCAGTTACATTATTTAACACCATTGATAGAATACTTCGGCTTCTTCTACCTACCTTTTTGGTTTGTGGTATTCCTTAAACCACCATTAGTAGAAAACTTTGACTTTTTTTACCTCATTTAGTTTGCGGTCTTCCTTAAACCACTAGATTTAGAGTTCACATCTAGCCATTTATTTTTATTTACCTTCATATTCTAGCTCTCTTCTTGGACTCACTTCCACCCTTAAGATTTAGGCGAGGCTAGGGTAGGGGTGAATGTTGGAGACATAATCCTTAGCGGATTATGTAATTTGTAATACTCACTTGTGTGAAAATAAAAAATCCACAAGTGAACATGAAGTGTTATGATATGTCTAATATACCTCTTGGAATATGAAACCAAGTGTCATAATCTTTTGTATTTATGTGTATCATATGAATGATATTTGAATCTCATGTTTATCTAAACTTTCAAAAGGGCTAGATGCAAACATGGAAATGGAACCATTCATGAAGGATCAAGTCAATGAGAAAAGACAAAAAATGTACCCCTCCTCAAATGTGATGATAAAGGGAGGGAGATGATTACATGGCAATTTCATGTGTTCATTGTTATTATAGTGAATATATACTAAATTGATTTCAATTTTATCATTATTTTAAAATATTATGGACATCATCATAAATATTTCTTAAAATGGATAAAGAAAGAGTTTAAATTAATTTTTTTTTAAATCATATAATCATTTCAACTTTGTAATTTCTTTGGGTCTAGCTATTTTAAGATGATCCTATAAATTAATAATTTAAAATATTGAGACTTAAAAACATTAAAAGAAAAAAAATTATTGGAATTGTAAATATTTGTTGAGATAAAGGAAAAATTGTTAGGATCTCTACCAAAATTCAAATCTTCTTTATGATATAGGACGATACTGTAAATTAAGAAATTAAAATATTTAAAATTAAAAACATTAAAAGAAAACGTTATTGGAATTGCAAAATCATGGTTGAGATATCTAATTAGATTTAATTTCAATTTTCAACCAGTGATAGTATTTTGTTAAAAAACCTAAAAACCAAAATATTCATTAAATTAAATATTTATTTAACGTGTAATTTTGAAAATGTTTATATATATATATATATATATATATATATATATATATATATATGTAAAAATAAAAAATTATTTTAATTCTTCATATTTTTAAAACATGTTGATATCTGTTTAAATTTATTTGTTCTTTTATTTTATATTTTTGATATAACAAGATTAGATCTCATTACAACAAGGTTCATTTATGTGATTAGAAAAAAGTAATTTAGGTGAGAAGAATGATAATCATTCCTCACAATTACTTGATAAACTAATATATTAGATAAATTTATATAGGTATTAAAAATATTAAAAAATTCAATCTAATTTAAACTTATTATGATTTGAATTTGTTTAATTGTTTTTATTCAAAATTCAATTAAAAATTTTAAAAATTAAGTGGATTTGTAAAATTAATTATTGAAATTACACAATCCAAAATGATAAATTTTTAAAATATTTAATATATTTATATTTTCAAAAATACAATTTCATTAAAACTATATAACAAAACTCTAATCATATTTCTTTGAAAAAAAAAGTCAAATTTTCTTAAAAATAAATTTGTAAAAATTTCCATATTTAAAAAAAATAAATTTACCAAATATTAAATTTAAAAAACTTAATAAACAACCTTTCATATTTACCCTTTACACCTTTCCAAAACACGTAAAATTTCAAAACTCCATAAACAATTTTTCATTTAATTATTTACACCTTTCAAATAAAATTTAAACTTCTTATTTAAATAAATCATTATATTCTTATTAAAAATACATTTAAAATTTTGTAATACCATATAAATATTAAAATTTCATTAATAATTTCTTTTTAAATACATTTTATATTCATATATTAAAAAAAATATTTACAACTTTCAAATGAACGTCAAACTTCTTTAAAACAAATATTTATATTCTTGTAATATATATATATATATATAATCTTTTTAAATACATTTTATATTTATATAACCAAAAGTAATTAAAAAAAAACCATCCAAATATATCATACCAATACAAAAATTAAATTTTTACTAATATAATATTTTTAAATACATTACATTTACCCAAACATTATCACCCAAAAAGAAAAAGCAAACCAAACCATTGATACATTAAATGCACCATATTATAGCACCATGGTCGATGGGTGCATCCATTCATTTCATTACAGTGGAGATCTCTGTGGTGCAATAACCGTTTTTGTGCTTTCATAAAATAAAATGTAAAAAACTATGTACACTCTGTATGCGGCCTGCGGCTAACGTCGAACACACCACTGTTTTCAAATTTCTCCAATTTCTCACTTCTAGAGGTGGTTTTCTCAGCTTTAGAACTGATAATTATAGGCTCCAGGGACAGGGATGACCTGAAAATTATTAGGCTCCATATCTGGTAGTATAATAGAATTAATCATATGTGACACATTTGTTGTTTTTTCCGGTAACTCGTCCACAACATGTATATCAATTTCTACACCTTTATAATATAGATCATTTTGAATCTTATAAAGTAATGCATCTAGTACCTTTTTCCTTCTAACAGTGAAATAATAGCTTGATCCTTGCTGACCTTTTTTTCGCACCACCATCATTAAATCCAAGTCTTTAATATGTCGAGGCAATTTCTTGGCAACATCTTTAACATCTTGAGGAAAACTTATTGTGTGTCCTCTATATTTGTATTGGCCACCTATTGAATGCATTACCTACAAAATTGGACTCACTCTTGCTATCAACATTTCCTCAACTTGCGTAAGACTTACAAGGATCAAAGGCTGCAACCCCAGATTCATATGATTTTGTGATGAAAATCTATGTTTATTACCCTCTCGTTTACATCTTGTACAAATTGGACCTGTCTTTGTAGTCACCACTTGAATGCTGGGATACGACTCCTCACACACATGGCATATTTGAGGATGACCTAATTTATCAATTCTTTCACGAAATCTGTTATGTGCAATAACTTCATCTTCCACTGGTACATTGGAAATCATTTCACATTCATCGTCACATTGCTCCATTGGTTGATGATTTTGTAGATTCATACCTATAGGAGAATGAGCCTCAATTGTTGGCCCTAGATCACTAAGACCTTCTATTTGTCTTTTTCTATGTGATCTTACATATTGTTGTCTTTGTTTTATTCTATGTCCTTCTTTTTCGTCCTCATCCATTTCTTCAAATTTCATTCTTTTTCTTTGAGAATTATTTATTCGTTCTGCTTCCCTTTCATCCTCATTCTGCCTTTCTCGTTGCCGCCTTTTTCTTTCACGTTCCTTCTTTTGTTGTTCTTCCCTTTGATCATCAGTCATTTTTTGTCTTTGCAATCTTCGCTGCTCATTTTTTTCTACCCTCTTCTGCTCTCTTTCGATTTCAATTACTCGTTTCATAATATTTGATCCTTGTCTTTTAACTCTTTCTCTCTTTACACTTCTCATTTCTTCAATATTGTTATTATTAGTTTCCCCATTACTAGTACCCATGATATTATATTCCTGTACAAAAAAACCAAACACATCAATTAACCATATATATATATATAATACCTAGCTACAAAATATCAAATATCTAACTACAAAATATTTAATACTCTTTCTATGTCTATAAAGCAATTGTTGTACACGTGCAATATTGTAAATTGTGTTTGATAAAATTTGGACATTAAATATTAATATAAATATTTATATATTAATATTTATAAAATATTAATATATTTGTTATTTAATATATTAATTATTTCATTTTTATGATCACCAAACATATTTATATTAATATGAGTAATACATATTTATATTAATATGAGTAATAAATATTTATATTAATATTTATAAAATGTAAACCATTCAAACACTACGATATGTAAATATCGAGGTGATTAAAAGCTTCCCTTACATATATTTCATTATTATTCAACTCCAAGCTTAATTTCGAAGCTAGTCTTCCATCTCCAAAATATTACAAAACATGTAATCTACTTAATTTCACTGCCGGAAATCACAGGATTCACGTGAAAAGGAGAGAAGGTTGTTTTCGTTGTCATAAAGAATTCGGTGATTCTGCTGCAGTATGATACCAAATACTGAAACATCACCATATTTCTGAGTGGGTAACATTGCAAGGCAGAAGACTATGTTACCGCTGATATCGTTAATAGGGATTATGTAGTTATCTATGAGCAAATCGTAATCTGCTCCTTTGAAATTGAATGTCACAATAGGAAAAGTTGAATTCTAAAGGCCATATGGGATAAAGCAGAAGTCCAGCCCAGTGAGAGGGGAAGCGCTACGTGGGTAAGTAATCAGCGATGACAACGATTCTGTGAGGGAATCATAAGCAACTTGTGGCAGATGAGTGAAAAGGGTTCCAGAATCTATGATTAACCCTCCAGTGCCATTAGGTTGAAGATCAAAAGTACCAACAGGGATATTCAATGATTGACCATTAACGTTGATTTGTTGTAATGAAAGATAATAAAATGGTAGATTTTGTGTGGCTGGAAACATGGGAACGAACCTACAGTCGAGCCATTCATGGAACTATTTTCACCTATAAACAGAGGGCTGGTTTCGGTAGGAGAGTCGAGAACAGAGACGAGAGAGTAAGAAAACTTACTTCCCAGCAATGTGTCGATCTGTGAGACCAAAGAACGATGCCCTTTCTTAATTGAGAACGATAGTTCATGAAGCTTGGATATTAAACCGAGGAGAAAATTCGATACTAGTGATTCTGTTGCGCATTAAGAAAACTTACTTCCCAGCAATGTGTCAATCTGTGAGACCAAAGAACGATGCCCTTTCTTAATTGAGAACGATAGTTCATGAAGCTTGGATATTAAACCGAGGAGAAAATTCGATACTAGTGATTCTGCTGCGCATTCCCATACAGATGCTAAGCAGGCCATTGAATGGCAACTTTGTGGAATTATTATTATAAATGCACCGCTATTGTATCAAGCGTTATTTATTTCAGAAGGAAAATGCAGATAAGGAAATATAAATTATTTACCTGGAATTAGAGCCGTGAACCAAATGCGAATCACCTCTCTGTCGATCAAATAATTGCAAAGCTAAGTTGTTTTAAATTTTTTTCACCTCACCTTGTCAATCAAATAATTGCAGAGCTGAGTTGTTTTAAAAAAAAAAATTGGTTTATTTATATGATTGTTAAAATTTATTTGCTAAGCCGACACTTAATTTTTTTTATTTATTTTTATTTTTATTTTTATTTTTTAAATTTAAAACTTAAGCCGAAATTTTGTATGAGGATGTGACATACCTGACATAAGGGTCAAACTGCGATGTAGATGCGCCTCTCGGCGCAAAAATATTGAAAATTAAAAACATTAAAAGAAAACGTTATTGGAATTGCAAAATCATGGTTAAGATATCTAATTAGATTTAATTTCAATTTTCAAACAATGATAGTATTTTGTTAAAAAAACCTAAAAACTAAAATACTCATTAAATTAAATATTTATTTAACTTGTAATTTTGCAAATGATTATATATATATATATATATATATATATATATATATATATATATATATATATGACATCAAATATGTAAAAATAAAAAATTATTTTAATTCTTCATATTTTTAAAGCATTTTGATATCTGTTTAAATTTATTTGTTCTTTTATTTTATATTTTTGATATAACAAGATTAGATCTCATTACAGCAAAGTTCATTTAAGTGATTAGAAAAAAGTAATTTAGGTGAGAAGAATGATAATCATTCCTCACAATTACTTGATAAACTAATATATTAGATAAATTTATATTCATATTAAAAATATTAAAAAATTCAATCAAATTTAAATTTATTATGATTTGAATTTGTTTAATTGTTTTTATTCAAAATTCAATTAAAATGTTTAAAAATTAAGTGGATTTGTAAAATTAATTATTGAAATTACACAATCCAAAATGATAAATTTTTAAAATATTCAATATATTTACATTTTCAAAAATACAATTTCATTAAAACTATATAACAAAACTCTAATCATATTTCTTTGAAAAAATAATCAAATTTTCTTAAAAATAAATTTGTAAAAAATTCCATATTTAAAAAAGGTAAATTTATCAAATATTAAATTTAAAAAACTTAATAAACAACCTTTCATATTTACCCTTTACACCTTTCCAAAACACTTAAAATTTCAAAACTCCATAAACAATTTTTCATTTAATTATTTACACCTTTCAAGTAAACTTTAAACTTCTTGTTTAAACAAATCATTATATTCTTATTAAAAAACATTTAAAATTTTGTAATACCATATAAATATTAAAATTTCATTAATAATTTCTTTTTAAATACATTTTATATTCATATATTAAAAAAAATATTTACACCTTTCAAATGAACGTTAAACTTCTTTAAAACAAATATTTATATTCTTGTAATATATATATATATATATATATATATATATATATATATATAATCTTTTTAAATACATTTTATATTTATATAACCAAAAGTAATTATAAAAAACCATACAAATATATCATACCAATACAAAAAAAATTAAATTTTTACTAATATAATATTTTTAAATACATTACATTTTCCCAAACATTATCACCCAAAAAGAAAAAGCAAACCAAAACCGTTGATACATTAAATGCACCATATTATAGCACCATGGTCGATGGGTGCATCCATTCATTTCATTACAGTGGAGATCTCTGTAGTGCAATAACCGTTTTTGTGCTTTCATAAAATAAAATGTAAAAAACTATGTACACTCTGTATGCGGCCTGCGGCTGACGTCGAACACACCACTGTTTTCAAATTTCTCCAATTTCTCACTTTTAGAGGTGGTTTTCTCAGCTTTAGAACTGATAATTATAGGCTCCAGGGACAGGGATGACCTGAAAGAGTGCTCCAGACTGCATCTCCTGCAGTTGCACAAGAAGCTCCAGCTCTTGCACCTGCCATGGCGCTGTGGTAGGGGAACAGAAACATCGAAAGAATGGTGATGTCTTCGAGCTCAGCAAGAATAAATGGTTTATGAAAGACTGCAGCAGCCACACATGGCTTTTATTGTCCTCGTAAAGCTTTCGATATTTGATGAGTCTTTATCTTTAGCTTTAGTGGAAGAAGGTTGAGACTTCCTACTGGTTTCCTTGGAGTTTTTTGGTTCTTCATCATCAATAATAACCCCAATATCACGCAAGTCTTTCTCCAAGACGATTGCTTCTGCAAAGTTTAGTGCCAATTTTTATTTTGCAACTCTTTTAACAAATGAGGAAATGTTAGTGGGCAAGGAAACTGTGTAATAATCAAAAGTAATCAAATCATGAGGTTTCATTTCGAGGGGAAGCTTGCTGGTTTAATATGCTATTGAAATTTTGGTTAAAATATTTCACTTTCTCCTTTTACCCATCTTACTATTTTTGAGCTTTCACTAACATGGTGGGAGTCTTGCCATCAACAAACTTTTCCAAAATAACTTCTTAAACTCCATCCAATTATGGACTTCTTAAACTCCCGACAAGTAGACTATGGTACCGTGTTGTTTCTCTACCTTCTAATGTAAAAGGAAAATTCATGCAAATAACATCATCGTACCTTACCTCCAAAATCCGTAGATGTATGTATAAATCGTTGATGTGATCTTTTTACTTTGTCTTCTTACCTGGATCAAACTTTGATATCAAATTTTCTATATGTCTCGGAATCTTATGAATATTTTTCTAAAGAGAAAGAAGCCCTTTGGCTATCCAATCCAAATCCTAGCCAACCATGTATTAGTCTTTGGGTTCCTCCTCCTTAGAATCTTAGGAGCCTTCTCCTTGACTATCTAAACTGTCATTGAACTCAAAGACTTTGTAAGAAAGAACAATGTCTTCCTCGTACCCTTCATTAATTGGTGGAAGTGTCTCTTTCTAAACTGTGCCTTCTGAGGACTCTGTTAACTTTTCAAGAGTGGAAAAACCCAAATCTTCCATTGTTGAAAATAACATACCGGTACGAGTTATTTTTTTCTTTTTCGAGTGATACGGGAGATTATGTACAACAGGAAGTAAACTGATAGCCTTTGCAAACCAATGGGTTATAGGTCGAACTTCCTAGAGTTATTCGTAGGTATCCTCGTATGTTAACTCCAGACCAAGCTGAGAATGTCGTCCTACTTCCGGAATATGAGTTGAAACGGTGCTGAAAATGTTGCTACCTTGCCCAGGAGGAGATGAATGGTTAGGGTGGGTGGAGTTATCAACATAAAAAATGGTGACCCTCCTTCTAGCACCAGAATGTTGATGGTGTTGGATACTAGCAACATACGAGGAATCTCCCCGATATGAGGTCCCAATTAGACCTCACACCGTTTGGTGTAGGAGTCCCATCTTAAATACGACTCACCTTCTCTTTACTTAAAGATATGCCTTGGCTTTAGCAGTTAGCATGAGAGAGAACCACACATGTTCTTTTGAATGAGTAAGAGAGTGTGCCTTGTGAATTTTTGATTGCAAATGTATCAAGGTTTTCTTACTCCAAACAGGAAAATAAAGTGAGCCTCTAAGAGATAAGTAATATTACTACCTTAATGGAGACATGCATGAATGAGAAAGGCTCACCTAACATCAAGCGAAATAGTTCACATGGATGTGAAAATCCTTATGAACATTACAACACATCTCCAAGAAGTTAAGCACAGTAGTCACCGAAATAGTTCAGTTACTCCAATACATGTGAAGTAAAAATGAATATTAACCATTCAAAGAATAGTCTTAGAAACATCCAAAATCCACTTGTGAAAATGTGTTGGACATGAAGGATTCGCTATTAAGAAAAAGTTCCAAGATACATAAATACAATGAACATCACTAGCTCCAATATTGGAGCGTTAGAGCCACTACTTGCTCTGCAAAAGTACTAACTTTGTCTCTCTAATGCCTTGTGGGAGAATCCAAGGTTAAAAGTCCTTTACATGAGAAATGAGGATCCTTTTATGACTTGAGGTATGACCTTTCACATCCCCATGAATCTTGAATTTCCAACTCCTAATGTCCTTTGGACTTAAACAACATTTGAACTTCTAAATGACTTTTGGAATTAGATATGGCTCTTGGTATTACATGTCTTTTGGACTTCCATGGCTCTTTTGTCCATACATGAATCTTGGACTTTCGCTTATTTGTCTCTACAATTATTACATCATTACATTATAACTTCCACATCATCATGTGATGAAGACCGGACATGTCACTATCCTTGATGAATGAGACTAATACTGAATGATGACATGGAATTTCTTTGATGGTGACATGGTTTCCACTCGTACCTTTGTTATTCGTGCATCTTCTGATTATTTGATGTATTTACCCTCCAAAGGGTCTCTAATCTAATGTAGTCTTTAGGGTGCTTTGATCATAAAGATTTCAATGTGTCCTTTTTTCTTCAATTCTTCCTTTGTTTGCCTTCTTTTCCCAATCTTCTTCATGCATGCTTTCCATGGTGTTCCTCAAATACCTATAGCAGCAATCACTCATGGAAAGCAACCACCAGCCTGAAAATCTCCTATTCTAGCATGTTTCATACATATTTTTTATTCAAAGCACTTTGGAAAGAGAAAAGAGAGCTTATGGGCGCAAGCGTGAACTTCTAAAGGCTGAAGCGTTGAAGGGGAGAGGCTTAAGGGCTTCGGCATGTGCTTATGTGCTCAAAAGGAAGAGAAAATCAGGGCAGGGCACATGCCGCAAGTTTGAAGGACGAATCATAAGGCTTTGGGCTTCCCAAGTGCATTGTGTGCTCAAAGGAGAAGGGGAGGGTGCAAGGCACAATCCTCAAGGTTGAAAGATGAAGGCCTCAAGCCTTTGGGGTGCGCTCATGCAATTAGGAGGCCTAGGAGGGTGCATGGCGTAAGTCTGAAGGCTGAAGGGTGAAGCTTCGTTCCTTCGAAATATCCGCATGCACTCAAAGAGTCAGGAGGGTGCATGGAACATTTTGGAAGGATTAAGGGTGGATATTAAGTTCTTAAGGGTGCACTCATGCACTCAAGGAGGGCATACTACTTCGAGTCAAAGGAGTGTGCTCAAAAGAAGAATCTGTTTCTCAAAGGGCACAATTCATAACAAGGAATGGGCAAGAGGTTAAGGATTTCACTCTGCCCTCTTAGAGGGCACATGGAACACTTCCGAACAATGAAAGATTCATGATTGAGGATTAAGAGTGCACTCATGCTCTTCTTGCCTCCATGGGTTCACTTTACAACCAAAATTTGTCTAAGTTTGGGAAATGGGGCAAGAGGCAAACATGATGAGTTCATATATAAAACCATGTGCAACACATACCAATTCATGAAGAAAAATTAGACAAGCTTGAACAAGGATAAGTATACATCAAAATGACACTTTACCTGCATTCCCCATGTACAACAGCTGAAGTGTGTGAAACTGCGACCAAAAGTGTTGTATTACAACAGCAAAGATGTTACAATCATGAAATGTACTTTAAAAGATATTCTAACCAATGTGACGACACTTTAGAACACTCAAGAAAACTTGAAACATATAGTATGACATGAGATGACACTTTACGATCAGGACAACACTAGAATATACGATGGTAAAGTACGATCCAAAATTTGAATGTAGTGAAATTTTTGGAGGGTGTTGTAGCAGCAATATCAGGTTGGAATATAAGATGTAATTCTTTGGATGGATACTGCTCTATTTGGAGTGGATTCCGTTAATAGGTAGAAATAGTAGGAGACAAGTTCTTGTTCCATATATACATGTTGAACCAAATGTTTCCTATCTTGAGATGAGACGGAAAATGTTATGTTGTTATGTACTATGTGTTCCACCATCACTTTATCGAAGAATTTCTAGTCCATTCTCCTTTCAACCACCATGCTCGAGATTTTTGTTTCCAGGGGATCTCCTCTTTCTTTCTTCGCTTCTCTATTTGATTAATTAGTTATCCCTCTTCCATACCAGGGCATCCATGCAATCCTAATATAATATATTGTTGCATCTATTTCATACAGGATTCCAAGACTTGTTTCTCCTTAAGGATATGGCCAAATTCATTCCTATTCCAATCTTTGAGTTTAGATTTAAATTCTTTGAGCTTAAGTTGGAAGGTATGCATGTTGTTTCTACCTTGTATTTGTATTTCCTCCCAACAATTTTTGGCTTTTGGAATTAAATCCATATCTTGAAGCTAAAAAATTTCAAACCTAAAGGGTTGATTATGAGGAGTCACTTTAACTTCCAGTTCCAAACAAATTGGAAAATGGTTTGAGCTAATACCTAGAAGAATGAAAACTTCAACAAAAATATCATTTAAAAAAAAAAAATCTAACACTATAAATTAGTCCAATGTGTTGGCCACTTGATGTTTATCTCCTTTGCGATTATTCCAAGTATAAATTACAATTTATAGTGGTCAGGTCCACCACATGAAGTTAATGTAGGAGCTCATTGAATTGTTGCACGTTTGGTTCAATATTCTAATCCCTCTTTCCTCTCTTCAGGATATTTAACAATATTAAAGTCTTTTCCTAATATCCAAAGTTCCTCATTATGGAGGACCTTATTTTTTTTATGTTTGCTAGGAAATCTAGTTTTTCTACAGGTATATGTGGATCATATACTGTTGTTATACACCCTCAATCGCTGCCCCTACCTAATGGAATCAACCTGAGATAATACGGGGGAATGTTATCTAATCTTGGAATGACACCTCATAGGGGTTCCAAAGAATGACCAAACCCCCTATGCTTCTTGGGGCATCCATTGCTATAGCTTCACAACCCTGCCAACATTGAGAAGCAATCTCCTTAACTTTGTCCCTTCAAACTTTCATTTCTTGTATCATAAATATGGTCAAGTTTTCCTTTTTAATTCAACCCCTCAAATATCTCTACTTGCCTCTAATGTTGAGGCCACATATGTTCTAGGAAATAAATTTCATTGTGTGGGATGTTTGGGTGAGGAAAACACATTTGATAATAATGTCACCTATCTAGTATAAACCAAGTGTTCTCCAACTATTTGGATTGAGGCCTTGTTCATCCTTCTCCCCCTTCTTTGAATTCCTTATTAGACTCACATTTCCCTTTTCCACTTTTAGTAAGTAGCCCTAAACCCTTGCAAGACTATCCCCGCCACACCCCCATGATCCCCGCTCCCCATTGGATGCATATAGCTGGTCCTTCACTCTTAAATAGATTTGGTGGTATTGGGATTTCTGATGCTCTGGGATCTTTCTGGGATCTTTATCTTTCCATTCTTCAATTAGACTTTACAAAATTTTCTCATCTCTACTGAAGATTTTAGTGTCTTCCTCTTCATCTATTCTTTCCATGTTTGACATGATTACCTTGTCCTAAGCTAGGATTTCTTGTGGGGGTTTTGGAGCCTTCCTTTTATGTAAGAATTTGGGATGGGTCTCTTCTATGTTTGATTCTAAATTAATGATATCTTCAGGTACTCTATTTCTACATCCTGGTTAGTAAGTGTTGAGTAATTATTTGTTGTTATAATTGAGGTTACCTTTTAGTTAAGCAAGTTGGTTTCTAGGGTTTCTTCTTTTGGTACTTGATCTTTAAAAATTCTTTGGATGTGTTATTTGAGGTTACTTTTTGAGCTTCGTTCTGATGTATTGGGGAGTCTATGTACAAATTTCCATATTCAAGACATCTCTAGCAACGAAAAGGAATGTGCTCATAATGGAGAGGTTGATTCCAAGATTCATCTTGGTGTGATATTTCAATGAATGTCGACAATGGTTGAGAGATATTCATGTAGATACATGCTTTGGCATATGAGGTATACTTCCCTCATTTGGTGACCTCTCATATTTTGATAAAGAAGCTTATCGAGTCATTGAATCCTTCCAGAATCTCTAGATCCCAAAATTATTTGGGTAGAGAAGATGATCTCATCCAGATGAGGGCTAGTAGAAGTTGCTCCTTTTTAGGGTTATAACTTTCCTCTCAAAACTGCATAAATAAACCTGCATTGTTGTAAAAGGAAGGACCATTTTTAAACACTCTGGCCATGTCTTCTAGGAATATAAAGATGACTATAATGAAGCCTTTGGCCCCAAGTTCTAAATCAATTTGACCTTTTGACTTCCATTTGTTATGGATCCATCTTACCATGTCTTTCTTAGAAGGCCATATGCCCATGCACCTATAAATACAGGTGTGGTATTTCATGTATTTTCTATAACCTTCTAATGTATTGGGCCTTACCTCATATTTGGGATTTATTGTTTTTTTAGGCATATATCTACTCTTGAATTTGGATTGCCAAAATTTACAATTAAGTTAAGCATAATAATAATAATAAATATTTGAAACATGTAATTGTCACTAAAAGATTCATCACTTTTGATTACTTCTTGTTCTAATTATTAGGAAAAGATTCATTAGGCCATTTTCAATGAATTAAACCATTTTCAATGAAATTAAACTAACATAGTTATATAAATTAAATTGTTGATCAAGATAAACATTTATAACAATTAAAACAACTATAATAATTTGCAAGACTAAAAATTTAGAAATTAAAAATTACATCTCTTATATTTTCACATTATTAAATCAAACCATCGATAATTTAACCATCCTTAAAACCCTATTTGAAATAGCGTACACATTTTCACCTAAATATAAATTTCACACTCTACAAGTAATTCAGTCATTTCACATTCATATCGATTCCCATTTCATTTTTTAAATTGTTTTTCAAAAAGAAACTTTTATTTTCAACCGCTTGAATGGATTGAAGTGAGATGAAGGTTCCCACCGACACTCAATCGAACACACCTGAATTACAGTTTGACTAATTAAACCAGCAATCCCTTTTTCTTCAAGTATTCAACACTCTCATCGATGATCTCGTCGATCCCGAATTTGAAGGAGAAACCACTCTCCACCAATTTCTTCGACGAAGGGTATACCTTTGGGAGTGGTGGCAAATCCTCAAACCTGTATAATCCATTCCATTACTCGTTATATTCAAATACATAGCCATACTAATATATAAAATACTATAATTGTAATTATGATAGGATACTCACTGGGTAGTCACATTGTACTGCGGATAGCGTCTGGATAAGTAGTCTGCCAGCTGTGGGACAGATATATTGATGGCACTGCAAATGTAGCGGCCCTCTGCAGAGGGGTTCTCCATCAAGAAAATATGGGCGCTGCATACGTCATCGACGTGAACTAACGCAATAGCGCCGTATATCGCCTGTATGCCCTTCAAAGCTTCTATGCTTTGCTTGTTGCCTGTGAGGAGGGAAAGGGTTATCTCAACCGTGTAGGGGACGATGGGTGTAATGGCAGATCCCAACACCAACACAGGGTTGATGGTCACCACTTCTAGCCCTGGATTTTCTTTCCCGTATTGCAGCGCCTCTTGTTCTGCAAGCGTCTTGGCAACCCCATATGCCTACACAATCAAGCAATAAACAACTGTCACACATTTTATTTTGTCTGAACAACAATGGTTATCAATATATCTTGTGCTATCCATTCATTAATGCACGGGGTAGATTTTAGCAACAAGTGCTAAAATCTTGTAAACCGTTGTACCCAGGCAGGGGGCTTTTTAGTTCGGAGGAAATCCACGTCTGTCCAGCTTGTTTCGTCAATATACTGATTCTGCTCCTTCGATTCGGTAACCCTAACCGCGGACGCAGACGATGTGACCACTACGCGCTTGACGGTGTTGGCCCTTGTGCAAGCCCTCAGAACATTCAGCGTTCCCTCAACTGCCGGCTTTATCACATCGTTCTGCACAGCAGCAATTTCACGCTGCTAAATATCACTACCCAGATGCAGATATGTTAATCGCATGCTGTTGGCTTCAATTCATTCGGCGAAGTTACTTACCTCGGGATCTTTGGGGGCGAAGTCGACGGGACTGGCCCCATGGAAAACCCCATCACAGCCGTTGATGGCAGCGTCGAAACTGCCTTCTTCGATTAGATCAGCTCTGAAGAGTTTCAGCTTCTCCCCACCTTCTGAAATGTCAAGGAGATGCTTCACCTTTGCCTTGTTCTCTGAGAAAAATATTTTGGGGACAGAAATTTTAATGTAGGTTTCATTATTGAGGTTTTGACCAGTTTCGCCTAATTTTAAATAAAGATGGGGAAATCAATATTGAAATTACCTGGATCACGCACTGTTGCATGCACAGCGTAGCCTTTGTCCAGTAAGCGCTTGATCAAGCAGGAGGCTAGGAAACCTGTTGCTCCCGTCACGCAGACAATTGTTGCAGGACAATCTTTACCATTGATGGTTGCAGCGGCCATGCTGAGGAGAGTCTCGGTTCAAAGAAATAAATTCTAGAAAGGATGAGAAATAGAAGTTATAATGTATTTGTTTATAAAGGCAAGAAGATGAAGTTTGTGGACGTGGTTCTTGGTTCAAAGAATTAAAATAGAAAGGATGAAAAATGGAGGTAATGTGTTTGTTTATAATGGGAAGAAGATTAAGTTTGCGGACGTGAGAAGATTAAGTTCGTGGAAAAAGTTTGTAGGACGTGAGATTTACGTTTTCAAGAATTTAATTTTTTCGAAAGAAGAAAGAAAGTACCTTTAATGTGGTTAAAAATAGTTTATGAAACAGATTGCTTTGGCTACCCTTATTGCAGATTTAAAAATAATCTATAAGACAAATTGCTTTATATCAGGCGACCCTTATTGCAGATTTTGTTAACTGGCTGTTTGGTTCCACCTCTTGTTTCCGTTTATAGAAACGGAAGTTGAAATTCATTATCACACAACTTTTGCAACTCGAAGGCAATAGTGTGTTACGTCTGACATCTGTGATTGTCTGCGCGCCACGCCGTCTAAAGGGGAGCTCGAGGCATGGAATTCAGTTCAAGGTACAGCAATAGCGCCCCCGTGGGTCCTACTTGTGCAAAGTGACAAATGCACAGTGAAATGGTACACGCTGTACTCGGAATTGGAATTATGCATAGCGTAGGCTGAGGCGTGGGTGTCGTAATCAAACATTTTATATAAATTATATTTTATTTTTTAATTTCGTAATCAAACATTTTAAATAAATTATATTTTATTTTTTAATTTTGTAGATTTTATTTTTATTTTTATTTATAAATAAAAAGCAAGTTAAAAAATACTATTTTAGGCTTTAATTTTTAAAATTTCTGTACGAAATCAGGTTTGTTGGCCATCTTAAAAAATTACAGGTTTGTTGGCTCTTTGTTTCTAATTGTCTTCAAGTAGCTAATATCAGTTTTTGCAGGAATAGACATAATAATAAAGTAAAAGCTATCCGCTAACTTTTTTATAAACTAAAACTAGGGTGGTTATTTCTCATATCAACACAGAAAAGAGGTTCCACTGCCCGAGCTGCTCCTACACTCGGAGCGAGGCATATCAACCTGGTGCATGGATTGCAACTCCTTCTCGATTCTTCCTAAGCGAACATATTGATGGTGTTGCCCAAGGTTCATTTCTTGCATGGCCCTGTTGATCTCAGCTAAACTTGTTGCAGATTTAGGGTCACCCCGAACTCTTGAACAAACATTATAGCCTTAACCAGAAGGCATTTTAGCAACTAATATGTTCGAATTGAAAGATAGAATAATAAGATTTTGCTTCTAGTATGACCAAAACCACTAATGATGTGATTGAGTTCTTCCACACCAGTGTCTTCTTCTTCCTTCTTGACTCTTACATGGCCCTCCCATCTCTTGTATCTTTAAAATCAAAGCATATATGTTTTATAAAATTTGATTGCCACACTCAAAGTTGATATCCGTTGGCAACATATTGTCACAGATGGCTACTAAATAAGTTGATATGGGTAGGCAACATATTTTCACAGATGGCTACTAAATTAGGGATTTATTTGTTTATTTTTATTGAGTGGAATTTTTATTCAAAATTTAGATAATGATGACTATTGGTTATTGGAAAAGCTAAATTTAAAAACAAAAGTATAAATATTAATATTATTTAAAAAAATAATTGTTAGTAATATTGTGATTTTATTAATTATTATTCTAGAAATTTTATTTAAATAAAAAAATATTTTAGAAATTTTATATTTTAAAAAATTATCAATTTGGAAAGGTAATATTATTTTTTTATAAAATTTAAATTTTTTTCTTTAATATTTTAAAATTTATTAGTTTTTTTTTGACGATGTGTAATTATTTTTCTTACTCAGCCTTGAGATGACATATAAAAATGAAATAGTTTTTAAATAAAAATAATGTCAAATATTATTAAAAACAAAAATGAATATATTAATTTGATTAGTTTTAATTAAATTCCTTATAAAATCTTAATTATCCAACTTTCATTATGTTCATTGGGTTTGTTGTATAAATCTATTTGGTTAGTTTTAATTAAAAGCATTATAAAATATCAATAATCATATTGTTAGCTCTATTTGTTGTTGACATTACAATCTAGAAGATATAAAAAAATTCTTAGATATTAATGTGGAATAACATAATTTATATCAACTTTTAAAAGTGATTTTATATATATATATATATATATATATATATATATATATATATATATATATATATATATATATATATATATATATATATTTTATTTATTTATTTTTGAGTATGTATAATTCTTATATTTTTTAAAAATATTTCAATATAGGTAAAATATCCATATTAACTAATTTATTTCAATATCTAATTCCATTTCTTTTTTTCTTTTCTTTTTTGTAAATTTGTGCATAGAATTTCATTAATCAAAAAAAGTTTACAACACTTGCTTGAAGGCGGAGATTTTAAAGAGAGACCAAAACCAAACTGTAAGGACACATCTAGGTAAACAGAGTAACATAAACAAAAGTATCACCTAACTTGGGGCTGGTTTTCAAATTTACTTTCTTTCCTTTTCTTTTTGGTTACTTTCACCCACTCATTCGACGAAAGAGTAACTGTGACTTGCAAAAGAATTGCCTTTCAAGCTGCTATTGTGTCCTCATCATACTATGAGGAAACTAATTCATGGGCTATCTTTACCGCTCCCAACGAAATAGTAGTATTGTCTATTTATTTACAGAGTGTTAAAATTGTGTTCTCCTTACTCTCCTCGTAGTCCTCATTCGAAGAGAGCATTTCATCATTTGATTCATTATCCTCCCGATCTAAAGATGAGGAGTCATCTTCCTCCACAAGGGGCGGGTCACATGGCTTCCAAGCCTTAGATTTAGTCTTTTGTTTTATTGGATTTTGAGCGCAAGAGTTCTATAGGTGTCCTGTTTGATGGAAGAGGCGACAATGAAAATTTGTGTTCTCATAGTCCAGCAGCTGGAACCCATGAAAATCACCTATTTTTAGGTTGATTTTTTCAGGAAACCCTTTACCAATGTCGAGTTCTACACAGATCCTACCATAAGTATAAATTCCACTCTGGCCTCGTGTAAGATCTATGGATAGGAAGTGACCGTTGATGCTTGTAAACATTGAATCATGACATAGATGCGTCGAAAAGTTTGGAATTTGGACCTCAATGGGGAGCTTTGTGATTACTCTCGTAGAGGGGTCAAAGTCTGGGAACCAAGGGGTCATGAAAGCCCCACTTTTCCCCAAAACCATTGGCCCTTAGATAGAGCACTCTAATGATCTTCCTTGCAGAAAAATACAACTATGAAGAATCCCTTAGAACATAAGAGAACCTTGCAATATCTAGTCCAATTAGAGTGTATCCATTTGTAAATATCTATTGTTCAAGGCCACAATCCATTGAAGTGGCAAATCAAGTCATTATCTGCCACTAGCTCGTGAAAATATTCCAGATATGGATGGGAAATTTTAATAGAGGGAATATCCTCCAATTTTTCCATGATAAATGGACTAGGTACATCCTAGGAAGGGACTTCTTTTCCTGGAGGTTGAGGGTGAGTTGAAGGAGGATTAGCACCCTGGGGAGCCTGATTACGAGCTGGATATTTCTATGAGAAGGCCTGGGAGGAGGAGGGCTTCCCCAAAGCACCTTGTTACAGGCGAAGAGTAAAAATCATAGTGGAATCCTTACAAATATTATAATCAAATATGGCGAGTATCTTATAATTTCTTACCTTCATAAAGGAGGCATTTAACCCCTTAGGAAACCATGATTAAGCTCCAACAAAAGTTTGAGATCGCTTATGAGATTCGTAGATCTCACAAAAAAAAAATAGAGAGTGTCTAGACACCATTTTGACTGAGATCAGGAAGGGACTCTTGCATATGCAACCCTTTTGAAACATATATTTCGCATCACCTAGGGTTTTTGGCAAGGGTTGGGATGATTTTCTATCTCAATACGGATGACCTCAATCTATAATGAGGAAAACGTTTTGATTATCGCTTCTAAAGAGAATCCTATTTGAGATCTTTATATGGGTAAAGAGATTGAATAAGATTAAGGACTACAAACTTATATATTTCCATGAAATTTCATTAAAAGTTTTAGTAGTTTCCGAACCTAAGGGAAAATTCCCAAAATAATTGAACTAAGGATAGACACAACTATTTGAATACAATAAATAGTAAGATTTACAAGAAACTAGAGAAGCCTCAAGATGAACTTGTGTCTCGTTCTATGCATTTTCCCATAATATTTTTGAGGTAACCTTCCCCAATTGTTTCCTAGTGATTTTAGGATCAAGAATATACATAATAAATGATGGAAAAAATAAAAGGGCTAAAAAATAAAGAGATCCCGCAAATGAAAATAAGTGTCTGAGAAAAGGGAAGGAGCTAGTCTAATATGCCCAGACTCCTGCACTTAAACATTATCAAGCCAATCAAGTGGTATTCCTAAGCCAAAAGGACAAATTCTAGGTTTATGAAAGGGAATGGAGAGTGAAGAATCATCAAATGGAGACATACATTGTATAATTTGGTGTGGTTGAGCCCTAATCTTGCATAGAAAATGTTGATGGGAGGTCCAGGAGAAATAATAAGCATACCGAGGTTGTTATCCCCACCAAAAAATAGGATGTGCTACTGCCCAATTCTAACACCTACACACTCCATTACCCCATCAATGAAACACATAATATAATAGGATCCTCCGATAACCAAAACCAAAACTAATGAACACATGCTTAAGGGACTACAAAGGATCCTTCAATCTCTCAAACTAATGCAAATGGAATGATGAATTATATACTCACTCGCGAGAAAATAAATGTGATGTGAAACCATCAAATTTAACATAGAGTTGTCGGATATAACATGTATTTCTACCCCATTTTTTACAGTATTCCAATCTCAAGGTTTGAAGTTATGTTAGCCTACTTGTCTATGACACAGTTGAGGCGTATTTTGACATGGAAATAACAAGATTTTGAAATAAAATTGGAAACCTTTTTAATCCAAATGATAATGTTTTTCAAGTTCTCTCCCTTTAACACCACAAAGCATTCATGTGTTTAATGATGGCTATTGAATCTCTAACAATTTAAAACTTAATTTGACAATTTCCTCCTTTGAAATCAATATCCTTACATGGTGAGTAATCCTTTTCCTAGTTATAATAACTTGTCCTAATTCCTATGCAAAATTGGATATTATTTTTCTCTCAATATCAAGAATTAATCCCCTCATTATTTCCACCTTTACATCCTTAAAGAAAATTTAAAATGTATATGGCTAATTTATAAAAGTAGTGTTACATCTTTTATTATTTTATGGTAATAAAAATTGTAAAATTCATAGGTCTTTAAAAATAATATAAAATTTAAATAAGTTAATAAAGTTAAAATATGTTATACATTTTTTTATTAGTTTTTGGTAATGAAAATTGTAAAAATTATAGCCTTTTAAAATAAAGGAATTCAAGTACGAGGTGTTAGCGATACATGGAATATAATAGACAAATGGAAAGGGAAGTATGTGCATGTACATGGGAAAGAGAGGAGGGGGTAGGAGGATACAAACCATCTTAGTTTCATCCCAACACATCATGTCTCTCCATCACATGATTTCCAAGCTATTATTATTGCAAGAAGTCAAGCTAGTATTGAAAACTTTCACCCTCTACTTTCCATCATTATTTTATGCATTCATATAAAACCCATGCCCTATTTGATAGGATCTTTCTATTTGTAAACACCATTCAACCTGTCTCGATCATTGATCCATGGGCATGCAATCTGAAATTTCGTAAGGTATATTTATGTAGGTGTTTTTTAGTCAAATAACCATCTAACACTACAAGGAAAAGACCCTCTAGCGGAGCTTATAAAGGAGGTTTTTAGTGTTATAAAATTGGCCAAAATTGTCAAAAAACAATTGCCACAACATCTGTTTTCGGTAACAGAGGTTTTGGCGGAGCTTCTAATGAAACTTCAACACAACTACAAAAAACTGGGTGGCCAAAGGTTTTTACGGATGTTTTTCTCATCGGTGTGCGCATCATGTGTGAACGAACTAGTGTGTTTACCATGTACGCATCGATACTGTAAACACACCAAAAACTAGGATGGAAAACAAATTTCGGACGCCCCGAGGCATTTAGCAATGTCCCGGTGCGTGTCACCCAACAAGATGCATCGGGCTGATGGAAGGTGCATGCATCGGGTCGTTAAGGTTAAAAAATGCACCAGGTTGTTTAAGTGTTAAAACGCACCAGGCCGTTAAGTTAAAAAAACCCGCCGACGCGTTAAAGGCAAACCGTATCGGTGCATGTAACACCTATCGGACCGCCCAGGCAGTAGTCATCGATAAAGCGCACCGGGCGTTTTGATTGGTATTGGTATTTGTGCAATGCCCATAGGTCGTAGAAATGCATCGGTGTGCAATATCATACAAACGCACCGGTGTGTATTAACTGACATGCACCGGTGTTCATTTTTATTTTTTAGAAACATCGACTTGTGACAGTGCAATTATTGTGATTTTTTAAAATTCATTATTCATCAAAAGTCGACACATATCTTATAACAATATTCATATCAATTAATTTTTTATTAGTGCATTTGAAAGTGATGTTTGGATTAATTTTTTTATATCATATCTTCAGATTTCGCATCTCTTAATTATAATATTTAATCATCGATATACTTAATTAGAGGTGTAACATTTTATAGCGACAATGGAGAATGCAATAGAATAAATTAAAACGTATTTTAATATATATATATATATATATATATATATATATATATATATATATATATATATATATATATATATATATATACATATATATATATATATAAGGCACTCTTTGTCATACAAAATGTGACAGTTATTGATATCCCTTCGTCTTTCAATTAGGATAGTATGTCCATTACATTAAACAAAATGTCTGATTTTATAGACAAATATTTCAAAAAATACAACGTCTTACTTATATATCCAAACATATTGATCATCATTCTTCGCTGGAACTGTTTTCACTGTTCGAGCTACTTCCATGACATGGGCTATTTGGAGGAATGTTTTGTTCATTGTGTTGATTTTTTTATTCTTCTTCAAGTTCCATCTACAAACATAAAAATAAAGTGTAATGAGTGTATATACATTGGTGAGAATAATGATGTTGAGATTCAACAAGATGATGAGCTTAGTGAAAATCAGTCACCTTCACTAAGTGGGCCCGCAGGCTATTTTTAGGTGCAAGTCTATTTTTAGACTATGTCTATTTTTAGACATGGTGATCATGGTGTATACTACTGACATGTTTGATCTTTGCTATTAATAATTCATTATTTTTTATTTAGGGATGAATAACAAGCTTCCAATTGTATTTCATCCTCAATAATCTTCCCCTCCTATGCCAAAACCTTTTTCTTATTTGAGCTTCTATTACAATAGCAACATTATGGTTAGTATTTCCTCTAACCCTAGAGGATCCAACTTTGCCTTCATTTTCTTTTAACAAATAGAGAAAATTATGACCTCCATAACTAATGAGTGATTAAAAAGGTTTTTTTTTTATGTATATTCATCCTACCAACAATTTGGTGTTCTTTGACCTAAAGGATGATTCCCAATAACTGGTGTGTCTAATATATTTAGGCTCATGGACTTGATCTCTCTTCCCATTTCTCTCCTTTTCTTACAGATCCAACCAACCAATAAAAAATCCACTCTTCGTTAGAGAGTATGGGTTAATTATCTATGATGCCATGTCAAAATAGAGAAATTGAGAGAAAGAAAAAATCAAAAAACAAAAACAAATCATGCACACAATATTTTTCCTAGGAAACCTCAAATACTAAAAAACAAGCTAACAAATCTATTAATATCTTGGCCAAACTCCATCAAGTCATCCAAATGAGCCTTCATTGCTCACCTCCCTAGAATATTATAATGAAGTATCGAAAAGTT
The DNA here is from genome assembly GCA_034641835.2 of Pinus albicaulis. Classification (NCBI taxonomy): domain Eukaryota; kingdom Viridiplantae; phylum Streptophyta; class Pinopsida; order Pinales; family Pinaceae; genus Pinus; species Pinus albicaulis. The sequence goes on along the minus strand of CM076578.1, from coordinate 1,245,236,478 downwards.
TTTTAAATTCTTAATTACATGCAATCCACGAGCACAAAACTATGGGAAATGAAAACCATGTGCCTAAAACCATCATTGTTGACCAAATAACTTTGACTATTTTACCAAGTCATGTTTAACTTAAAAAATCCAACTTGGTAAAGAAAACTACTTCATGCAATTTATATAATAATTCAACAATGTAAAGAATATGAAACTCATTCTTTATGTTCATTTTGTTGATTTGTATATAATATGGACACATATGCAATGAACCATGATTTCTTGTAATCATCATCACTAGTGAAGAGAATTTTTTTTGGGTTAGGTTGAATGATGTCAATATGTAACATTTCTTAAATAAAATGAAAAATACCATTTTTCTATGCATATGGATACCTACAATGGCTAATTTTGGGTGGTACACTTCCAGGTTACAAATGAATAACATGGTCACGATCTCCAGTAGTTGGAAGACCCTTACTATATCTCCAAATGCCATGGAAGTATTGTTGATAATTATTTAGATATCCACTAGAGTAGAGGATACAAATGTTTGATCATCTAATGAGCACAATTATGCAATTACATCATGGCATCCCATTTTAAGGAATTTAGTCATGTTATTATAGCTTACCACTTTAGAATGTTTCCTTTAAATACCCCTAAGATCAATTTCCTTACAGTTCGAGGAAAATCTCATGAAAATATCTTGAAAATTAATGGCCACTATACCCAATGATTGTAATCATTGGAATCCTAATACAACATCAACACCACCCATTTGGGTTACAATCATGTTACTATCCAAGAAATACTCCCCCATATTTAGCTTAATAATGTGGCACTTTCTTCAACAATTTATGGCACCTCCATTTACAATGATTACTTGAAATTATGGTGCTAGAAGAAAAAAGTAATTGAGATGTTTTTCCAATGTGTAATTGATGAAGTCATGAGTACTACAAGATTATATTTTTCTTTTTGATATATCCTTCTATCTTGAGTCTTTTTGGAGTAAATATGCCAGCAAATGGATGACAAGATATTGTTGGACTAGTTTATTCTGGATCTGGATCTTGTGATGATTCATATTCTTAATCTTCTTCCTATTCGCAATCTATGTAAAATAATATATTCTCATCACATTTATTCCCCTTATTATACTTTCTATCATAATCAAAACATAGTCCATTTACTCGTCTTGCTAACTTGTCAATCTTGTTAGTTGATGAGGTTAGGAGAGGGAGTATGATTTTCTCTAAAGTTATTAGTGACCACTCTTTTGGTAGACATTATTTTACTTTCCACCTTTTTTCTACACTAAAAACATGCTCTAAGGATTTAGGTTCAAAGAGATGCAACTCATGTTAGACGATTTACTTTAAATTTCCCCTAAAGAGGTTGAACAAATTATTCTCTAAAATGTTCTTTAGCTTGAGACAAATTTTGGAATAATTTAATGTGCTCTATAACTGGACCATTTTGTCAAAGATTTACCAATTTAAATAATTTGTTCCTCTTAATATCCCCATAATGTGTTATGAGTTGCTCCAAAAAAATCAACTAAGATACAACAGAATTTTTTTCCTTGCACAAATCCATGGATACCATACCAATATAATGATGAAATTTTGTGTAGATCATAGTATTGATCCATCTAAAATATCCATGTTATAGGATATTTTCAATAAAAATTCCTCAAATCAATCTTAAGAATAAAACAGTTTCTTGGTGTTGAGTTTAACACTTTATGTTGAAAATCTTTGGATGGTAAATGATCATGATTCTTTGATTCAATATTTTTTCTCTCCAATTGTGATAACGTACTCCTTATATGTTAATGAGTTGCAATACAATTTTTCTCCTTATTTTCATAATTTACTTGAATCTCCATATATATCAAAGAAGATTTTTTATTTCTTCCATCTTCTAATCCATCATCTTTTCCACTTCATCCATCTTATTTTCCATGTGTTCATGATTTTCATTCATTTTTTCTCAATTTCTTTTTTAAAAACTTCTTAAGAAGACGATATATCCACTTTTTCAACATGATGGCTCATTTCATCAACTCATTTATTTAATTGGGAGAACTTAAATTATGAGTCTTCACTTTCTTCAGATGTCATGTTTGAGTTTTTCTGAGGAGTATCATTTCTTGTAGAATCCTTTGCTATATGAGAAAATAATAATTGTACTCCTCTTTATGAAAATTTTCAATCACCCAATAGTGGATTTTCTAATCAAATGCTTTGCATGTTATAAGTTGCATATATTTAAAAGCTTAATTTTGAGATTGTCTAGATGGTTGAACTTTATATTGAGATATCTCTAAAATTTGTGACCTTATGAGTCTGAAATTCCAACTTATGATATTATATATTAAACTTCTAAAATTTTCACATTTTGAAACTTTATTGAAGAAATGTCATAGAAAAATTTCTAAGATGATTTTTTAAGACTAATTTTAGGATTTTTAGAAACCATATATATATATATATATATAATGTCAAAATATTAAAAAAAAAAAACAAATGTAATTTGTTATGTTTCCTTACTATTCTAAAAATTTTAGAGTTTGAAATTTCATCAAAAAAAAATTATAGCATAAATTCTAAGATGACTCTTTTAAAATTGATTTCGATATTATTTAGAAACCTTTTATTAGACAATGAAAATATCTCTGAAATTATAATGTACCAAACTCTAAAATTATGACCACCTTTACCATAAAATTTCTCCTTAGCCTCCACAAATTTCATCTTCCAAAACATCCTATAAAAAATGTTGTAGAAAAATTAAAAATATTATGTGTTTTAGATTGATTTCAAGATGAGTGACAAACCCTAACATCCATATGCTATACCTTTAAAAGTATAGAGAACTAGAACTTTAATTTTTACCATGTGTACTTTTCTATTTATCCTCATACTCCTCAAAATTTTAGTATCTAAAGATTCATGGGAAATGTTTCATTGTGAAAGTGTCTTGGTGTAACGATCCAAGCACCTTAAAAATCAGAAAAATTAGATGATTGATATCCAATTTGATGGGGAAACCTCATTTTACAATGAATCCAATAAGAAAAACAAGATAAAATGATCCTAAGACTAGGTCTCCTTCGTGTATATATATAGGAGACAAAGGGTACAATTAGAGTGAACAAGTACAATCAAAGGTTCTAGGTGACCTACTAATATAACAATAGAAATGTAATATCCTAATATGCATGGCTAAAAAATGGGTTTTATGTGCTTAACACATTGATATATCACATAAGACAAGTTGGTATATGAAGGAGATAAAACCATAGTAAGACAAACAATTAGTATTTAGATTGCACAAGTCACCTTGGAGCACTAAAGAATGTCAAAGGAGGTAAGGATTTCTTGGACCACTTGGCGTCATATGTGGGATCCAATAAGGGATTCAAACCTTTAACCACAACACAACAAGGATGCAGACAATTGGTACATATTTGTGTTTTTGTTCCCCTAAATTATACCCTTATGAGGGGTAGGGGATTCATTTGGTGTTCATTCTTTGTGACTATGCAATCAAGGGTTCTACTATCTTATGAAATTAAATGAAGATTTTTCCCTAGTCACCATTCAAAGAAAGGTTCCATAGCCACTATTTAATTAAATATTTAGTCATAGTTGTCATTCAAAGGATGACTACATTCAAAAGAATGCCCTTATATAGTTCCTACCCTGCCTTTTATTTTTTTGGGTTCGATTTTAAGGTTTTAAAAGTTCGAAATTTGATCTCCATTCAGGTTTCGGGTCAAGACTTATAAAGTATATATTGAGGTTGAAAATCTTCATAATGATTTTGGTGACTTGCAACATTTTATTTTTTTATTGTTTTTCTTTTAAAAGGCTTTTCTTGTAAAAAGAAAAGAAAGAAAAGAAAAATATGGCTTCAAGAAACAACTTTGCACAACCAAAAATCCTCATTCATATAAGGAAGAATTGTGAAGTTCCAATAATCAAATTAGGAAATTATTATGTGCTTAATATGCTTCATATTTGTTGTTCATGAATATGTAGAACTAGCTAATGTGACCATTGAGGAAGCCTTCACAGATGCTCAAAAGGATAAACTTATAAATAATAGGAAGAAGGATGCAAATAACTCTATCTCATCCAAAATGGCTTGGATGATAATATATTTTCCAAGATATTAATAAAATATTTCTCAAAAATACCTTGGGATATCTGAGAGACTAAGTATTTGGGAATTGTTGAGGTAACGATAGTTAAGTTGTAGACATTAAAAAATATTTTGAGAATTTGAAGATGGAGTCAGAGTCAATATACCAATTCATGACCCAAGTCATGAACATTGAAAACGAACTAAGGATGGATGGTGAAGAAATTCTAGATCATAAAGTATAGAGAAGGTTCTTAGAAATGTGTCTAAGAAGTTTGATGAAATGGTTGTATTTGTTAAAGATTATAAGTACTTAATACAACTATTAATAGATGATATATTGGGATCATTATTATCTCATGAATCCAAAATAAACAAGAATTTTGATTCTATAGACATTTAAACCTTATGTTTATATCTCAAGAGGCATAGAAGGATCAAGGTCAAGACGTAAAGGTAGTCGTAATCAAAGTAGTGACCAAAGAGATAGTTCAGAAAAAGAAAGAAAACCAGATAAAAATTGTTGTACCTTAAGGGGGGGAAATTAGAAAAGAACAAAACCAAATAAAAGGAAAGGAAAATCCTAAGTCAAGTTTTATTACTGTAAAAAGCTAGGTCTTTATTTACATGAATGAAGAAAAAAGAAGAATGATCTTAGAAAAAAAATAAATCAAAGGCTTATGTTATTGAGAATTATGGAGATTCTTCATTTCTTACTTGTAATTATATTCATGAGACTTCTAATGATATCTATGTTATAAGTATTGGTGTCATAATCATATGATAGGAAGAAAAATCCTAATTGGAATTATAGATGAATCAGTAAGGATTGAAGTCTATTTAGGTTCAAACAATATTCTCAATGTTATGGAAAAAGTAATGGTCAACATCTTGCAAAACAAGGGTAGAAAAAGGCACATACTAGATGTGTACTATGACCCATGTTTGAAGCATAATGTTATTAGTGTTGGTTAACATACTAAAAGATGTATAATGTAATTTTTAAAGGAAATAATTATTTTATATATGACAAAACCCTTAGTAAGATGTTGATTTCTAGTGTGAAGATGAGAAAATAATAGAATGTATCTTCTTGTGATCATAACTTATGATAAGCATGATGCCCCATTTTCCGAGATGGAGATATTTTTTTGATGATTTTTTTTTGGAATTTCAGATTTAGCCATCTAAATTTTGGAGCACTAAAGTTATTTCATCATAAACTATTGGGTAAATTATTGATTTCCATGCAAAATCCAACCGCTTCATGTGAGTGATGCATTTTAGCAAAACAAGATAAAGAAAATTTATAAAAAGGAGTGCATTGTAGGACAAAGGCACCATTGGAGCTACTTTATATTGATATATGTGGTCCAATGCAAAACTCATCATTAAAAGGAAGTTACCACTTTCTAACCTTTGTAGATGATTAAAACAGAAAGATTGAGGCATACTTTTATTGGAAAGAAATATGAAAATTTTGACAAGTTAAAAGAATTCAAGGCATTGGTGGAAAAGTGTAGTGATTGTTGGCCACTTTAATTGCTTATTAATTTAAAAAATCAAGTGCTACATAAATTGTCAACCCAGGGAAGTCTGTTTATTTCAAAGGCAATCACACACTGTATATGCTCAATCTCAAAAGCAATGAAATGTTGTGGTAAAACTTACAGTAATCACACCTTGCTTCAACAAACTGAAATCTACTTGAGTTACAGCAAAGGCAATCTTTCTATTGCAGACAATCACCAAAGGAATCCTGGATTACATTAAAAAGACAACATTCTAGGAAAGGAAACCAATTCGCAGAAGCAAAGACCAATTATGCTATAACAGAGAACATGACCCTATTCCCCAAGAAGGAATGTTCAGCACTTGTTTCTGATTACCAAGCTTTCACAAACTCATTCTGTAAACAAGATTACCAATTAAAATAATTCAAAATTACCTAGGAACGAATTGTATGAAAACAATGCAACAAGTAATGGAAACAGAGTTTCGGAAATAGATAACAGAGCTCCAATACTGCGTAAATTATTTCAGCAAACAGAGTTTAACAAGGCATAAATGAAAAGAAAAGTTAACAAACTACGGAAATAAATGGGTGAATCTTGTGGAGAAGGCGGGCCCTTTCCTTCTCACAAGATTCCCCGAAAGAATGAATTAAAATGAAATACTCAGAACAAGCTTTTATTCATCTGTCGAAAGTAACACATTACAAAGGATTCACGTTCCTTCTCTGTAAAGCTGTTTCAAAAATAAATCTTCCATAGTCTCTCTAATCCCCCCTCTAATGTTGATGTCTCCTCTTTTTAAAGAGGAGACATCTATTACAATTGTTTACATTATAGAAATCCTATTTTTAACCTAATCTGATGTTCTATACTGAAATAGGACCTTCTGTTCTTCCATAGCAAAATGTTGTTACAATGGTTATGATAGTACTGGCTTCAAGGTGTAGTTGTTATGGCCAGTGTAACAGCTTCCTTATTTATCTTTTTCTATTTCTGTCGTGCCTGAAATACTGCTTCAAAATTGCAAATCACGGTTTGTTTTAGCAACGTGATTTAAAATTGCAAATCATGGATTGTTTCAGCAGCGTGATTTGCGTACTATCGTGACTGTTTCAGCAACGCAGTCTTCAAACAGCCATGATGGATTAACTTTATTCTTTGAACGGTTTTAGCAACGCAGTTCAAACAGCCATGATGAATTAACTGCAGTCTTCAAACTATTTGAACAACTATATATTTTCGATTAATGGTTAAATATGAAAGTAATGTAAATTACATGTAAAACAAGTTAAACATATAGTAAAGAGAAGAATATTATATACTTTTGGAAGAATGGATGAAAGTGATAGTATAGGATTTAAATATGGACTGGAAAAGAGTGGAGTGATAGCAAAATGTATGGTCAAAAAGGTACATTATAGAGTCCTAACATCCCCCCAAATAAAAAGGTTGCATGTCCTCAGGCAACTTTAATCTAAATCAGAGTCCAGATATTGGCTTTTGGCATGCAAGTTACTTAGGCAGTAGCTATGGAAGGTACTATCTATTAAGGATCTGAACCCTTGCGAATTTTGCAATCTTTTCCAAGCTGTTGCTTCATCCTTGTTGGGAAACCTATGATGAGCATAGTATTCCTCTGCTGGCATCCATAAAATAGGAAAATGAAAGTGGTACCCCATCCACTTTTCAGCGCATCGCTGAACACATCTGATGTAATTGGGTACTCTAGAGAATGCAGTTTTGAGATTAGTAGGACTGAAAGGATTGTACTCTTGCTTTTCCTTAGAACATTTTTGCCAAAACATATTATTTGCTCTTAAAGCAGCAGTTTCTTTGGCCTGAATAAAGTGTTGGCAGTCCTGGAGTACTGAAGCCTGTAATTTCCGTATGTGTTCATTCATCCCTGGTTTCTTCAAAAATTGATAATATTCTGCCACAAAGATGGCAGGGTTCTGAGGTTCTGGCCTTATCCAGAGAAGACGGTTGTATTCATTATGCCTGGTTGCAAGAAAAGCAGTCTGCCATGTAATCTGATTAGTAAGGAAAGAGGCAAATGCCTTGATCTGAATGTCGCCAACAAGAGGGTTAAGATTAACCCTTCTCTTTTCAGGGATGGCTTTATTATGAAGGTATAACTCACATAGTAAGTGGTTATCACTGGTGGAGGCTTCTGCAAATGTTTTCACAAACTGTTCGGATGTAAGCACCTCATGGGGTCTTCCATCTTTGATTGCTTTCAACTGAAAGTAAACAAGGCGTTCTAAGAGGAATAAAGAGTAATTTAGAGATGGTTTCCTAGTAGCCAGTAATTTTTGTACCAGTTCAAACATTAGGAGCAGTTTTCCTTTTAGCTCTTTATTCTGCTTCTTATGAGCCCTAGATTCCTGGAGTGTTTGCTCCAAGATCTTCTAGTTTGAATATATATGATTCTGTCATACTAATTTGTGCTGCTGCAAGACTTTATCTTGCGAAATGGCATACTCTTTCTTCCATTTGTTCATTATTTGCTACTCCTTCCATGGTTCAGTTTGCGTTTCAGTATTGAAAGTGGTAGGCAAAGGTATAGTCGGAGTAGAAATAACAACAGGAACTTCAGATTTAACAGTTACAGTAGGCCGAGGTACTTGTAAATTAAATTCTTTTTCTGAAATTTTGGAAGGCCCTATTGGTTCTTGTGTAACAGTAGGGTGTTCATATTTAACTACAGAAGATTTAGATGCTCCCAGCATCGGGACTTGAACTATCTTATATCCTGCTTGCTGATAAATGTTTCCACATTGGTTGCACATATATTCCTTATATGGATCATTTTCTGTGTGTTTTTCTGCCATGGATGCTGCATGGGCTAGGGTATACAAATTGAGCTCCTTATCATAGGCTTCCTTTGTTGTCGCCAATGCTTTCTTATAGGTTTCTAATTCTGATCTTAGAAACTCATTCTCTTGTAAAATGGAAGCCAAAGTAACTGGGATTTGTGTATCAGTGACAGTCTCAGGAACTGGTTGTTGTGTTTCAGCTGTAGCTGGTTCTTATGTGACAGCTAGAGTTGGTTCCTTTGTGGTAGCTACTGAATGAGTAGCATCTTGGGTGTCTAGTTCCTGTACATCAACAACTGGTTCTTGTGTTTCAGCTACTGACTGAGTAGCTGGTTCTTGTGGGACAGCTACTGACTGAGTAGCCGGTTCTTGTGGGACAACCACTTGTTTTGTAGAAAATAATGTCGCGGTACCCCGAGCATCTGGTTCTTGTGTTTCAATGCCACTGGGTGAGATAGGTAAAAATTTCGGGGTTTGAGAGGGTGGTGGTGTATGGGGTTTTAACAAAATGGTTGCAGGGTCAGGGGAAGTAGCAATGGTTGTTGTTTCAGCAGACACCCTCATTCGTCTCCTAGGTAAGAAAGCATAAAAAGCGGTAGTTTTCTTTTTACTTTTATGAGAGGGTTTTTCTCGAGGAGAAGGGCTATCAGAGGAGGTAGTTGCTTTGGTTACGGCCCTTGTTTGTCTTTTTGGTAGAAAGGCGGTTGTGATTCGCCTTTTCCTTTTACGAATAGAGGAATATGGTGGTATATCAGCTTGAGAATCATCACTGGGAATGTGGACAGTAGGATCAAATGATTCTACTATGTTGTGGGATGGACTGGAAGAAGGGTTAATTGAATCAGTTGGTTTTGTGGATGAAATTGCTAGAGGATCAGGTATGTTCTCTGGTTGCTGCTCGTGGGGATTTTCAGGGATTTCTTGAGGATTGTTAGCAACTTCTTGAGGAATTTCAGCAGCTTGCTCAGGGTCTAAAGATGGATTGTTTAGAGGAGGGTTTTGTTGATCAAAACCCCTCTGAATCAATAGCTGAAAAAGACGGTAATGGGTGAGGGAAAGGAGTGGGAATTTTACCCGTCTACAATAATATGACATATTTCTAATACACCCAAGTAAATAATAAGGAATATTTAGCAGTCGACCGTGTCATAAATGATTTAACAAAACAAAATCATGCTGGTAGACTACTTGATAGCGACCTTCACAAGTGAGGTAATGTTTGATGAATTCAACAACTTTTGGCCAAGGAGGTGGCAATGAGTGAAGTCGGGCACCTCGGCCTTTTGGCTCGACTTGTTCTCTTGGCAGAAGAAAATCTTGTTGTGCATTCAAAATGATATGCTTTCGACTAAACCATCGAGTGCCAGTGATCGGCAGACTTGAAACCTATGTTATGTCACCCTCTGAGACTGGAATTCGAACTCCTTGAACAGTAGAATGATCTTCCTAAAGATTGCATGCAAATTCAAGGACCTGTTATGGGTCAAATTCCTGAAGCCTCTGAAAATATCCTACCCAGCATGCCTGCTGAAAAATTTGATACACCTCTGGGTATAATTCAAGAAGAGCTATCGAGTCGAGCTCGTGGTGAATAGCAGGTCCTCCCAAAGTTAACCAGCTTTGGTAAAATGCATAGTCAAAATCCAAGTTACTGCACTTCGAACAGAGTAAATTTTGTAAATGAGAACATGGAATAACCGTGAAGAAGCGAGGTAATGAGTAAGAAGTATGATGGTAATTGACATGTTGTGAAATGATGGCATATAGTTTCGATACCCCCCCCAACTACGACTAAAATAATGACTTTAAATGTATGGGGATTTGTGAAATCTTCTCATTTAACCATAGTTTAACTGTACTTAAATATAAAATTTACATACCTCATGTTTACCTTTGATTTGTAGTTCGAAAAATATAGTGCTTGCTTATAATAGCTGAATAGTCATGGAAGAACTTTAGAAGCTTTTTGAAACATGAGGGAGATTATATTAGAGGTCTGTTTAATCATAGGAGAGGGTAGTGAAAGGACAAGAGTGGCATAAGCCATAAGAGAAGTGGAAATGAATGAACTGAAGAAGATGGTTTTATGACAGAAAATGCTGCATAATCATATTTTTGGAGAAAGAAATGGTGTTTCAGCAACGGGAAAAATGGATGAAATGCTGCTGAAAAGTGGTGTTTCAGCAGTGGAAAAATAGGGAAAGTGTTGTTGAGGAGTAATGTTTTAGCAGTGGGAAAATGGGGAAAATGTTTGCTGAGGAATGGTGTTTCAACAATATGAAAAATGGGGAAGATATTTGCTGAAGAATGGTGTTTCAGCAATGGGAAAAATAGGGAAAATGACATGAAAAGGAAAAAGGAATGAAGGGAATGAATGATGAAATGTTACTGGGAGATAGGAAAATGTGCTATGAATGGGTTGAAGTGAGGGGAGCAATGCTTCTAAAAATGAAGCTTGGATCTGCTTGTGGTGAAATTGCCCTTCCTTGGTAAGCGTTTCCTTAATCAAGAATCTGCAAAATAATCAATTGTAACATGCCAGCCCTTAACAGGGATTATTAGTTTAAGAAGTATAATCTAATGCTAAGAATACAATTCAGAATAATCAAATGCAATGAGGAGTAGAAGGCTCCCCTAAAAAGAGATAATGTGCATCTTCCATGCAAGTGGCCTTAAAATATTCTTTGGAAATAGGGCGCTGGTACAGAAGAAGCCAATGACCATTTACTAATAGTGGTGTTTTAGAGTCATTAATTGTCAAGAACCTTACTGTTCCATTGGGAAAAACAATATCTATTTCGTAAGGTCCCAGCCATCTTGTACGTAGTTTCCCTTGAAAATTTTCAAACCGAGAATCATACAATAAAGCCCAATTACCTTTTTGGAACTACTTATGCTTGATGAGTTTATCATGCCACTTTGTTCTTTGTTGTTGGATCATAGTTGTCTGATGAATGGCATTTAATATTTTTTCATCCAATTCATGAAGCTGCTGCAACCTAACTGCCTGTGCATCGGTCAAATCAAGGTTAACATCTAAATAAGTTCTTAAGGTTTTAATTTCAAATTCCACAGGAAAAACAACACTTTTACCATAAACCAATTCATAGGGAGAAAATCCTGTAGTATTTCTCCAGGTAGTTCTATAAGCCCAAAGCGCTTCAGGGAGCCTTTGAGACCAATCCTTCCGGTTGTCCTTCACTGTTTTTGTTAGAATGGCTTCTATTACTTTGTTTGTACTCTTCACCTGCCCATTGGCTTGGGGGTGGTATGGTGTAGTCATTCTATGATGAATGTGATATTTCTGAAGGGTGGCTTTGAAACCTTGATAAGTGAAAGGAGGTCCTCCATCTGTAACTAGCTCTCTAGGGACTCCAAATAAAACAAAGATTTCTTCAAATAGGAAAGCTAGGACAAATTCTTCATTAGCTCTAAGGAGTGCTTTAGCCTCCACCCATTTAGTCATGTAATCTGTGCAAACTAATATATAAACTCTTTGATTGGATGGAGGATTAATGGGTCCTATAAAGTCTAAGGCTCATCTTTCAAATGGTTCAAGTATTACCTGGGGGTTTAATGGAATTTCATCTCTATGATTAGGTTGACCCATTCTCTGACAGCTATCACAAGCCCTGACATATTTATCTGCATATTTAAAGAGTGAGGGCCAATAATAACCCATCCTAAGAATTTTATGTGTCGTTATTTTATTAGCAAAATTCCCTCTGCAAGGGCCATCATGACAAGCTTTTAGTATATCATAAACCTCATCTTCTCTAATGCATCTTCAGATTTCATGATCAAGTCCTGTATAGAAAAGACACCCACTTATCCAGCTATACCGAGCACTTTGTTGAATGATTTTTCTCTTCTCTTGATGTGATAGGTGTGATGGTAACTTCCCCACAACCAGATAATTGGCAATGTCTGCATACCATGGTGAGTGAGCAGAAACTACAAATAAATATTCATCAAGAAAGGAATCATCTACTGGAGTATTATCATCAGCTTTTAACTGAGAAAGGAAATCAGCAATAACATTTTCTTTACTTGGTCGATCTACAATTGTAATATCGAACTCTTGTAATAACAATAACCATCTGGTGACTTGAGCATTTGTGACAGATTTGTTCATTAAATACTTAATAGCCGAGTGGTCAGTATGGACAAAAGTAGAATAACTAGTAATGTAATGTTGAAATTTATTAATAGCATAAATTACTGCTAAAAATTCCTTTTCGGTAACCGTGTAATTAAGCTCAGCAGGAGTCATATTCTTACTAATGAAGTAGATAGCATAAGGAAGATGGTTTTCCTCTTGTCCCAGGATAGCTCCAATTGCAGTATCCGAAGCATCAGAAGATATATGAAAGGGAAGTGCCCAATCAGGTCCTCTATAAATAGGAGTTGTAGATAACTAATGCTTGAGTTCTACAAAAGTCCCCTAGCAAAGATTAGTCCACTTGAATTCAACATTTTTCATAAGTAACAAAAACAAAGGAGAAGCTATTTTGGAATTTTTTTTAATAAATCTCCTGTAAAATCCTGCATGTCCTAAAAAAGTCACATATGTTTGTGTTCTAGGAATAGGAAGATTCTGAATGACTTGTATTTTGGATGGGTCCACCTGAATTCCTTGAGATGAAATAAAATGTCCAAGCACTACTCCCTCACTCATCATCATATGACATTTTTCGGTGCTTAAGGAGAGGTGAGCTTGTATACATCGTTTAAGTACTTTCTCAAGATTCTGTAATGCATCTTCAAAAGACACACCATAAGGGGTAAAGTCATCCATAAATATTTCCATAGATTCATTGAGCATATCAGAAAAGATTCCTATAACTGCTCTTTGAAAGGTTGCTGGTGCATTACATAGTCCAAATGGGAGAACTCTATAGGAAAAAGTTCCCCAAGAAATAGTAAAAGTGGTCTTATCTTGGTCTTGAGGTGTAATTTTGATTTGGTTATACCCACTAAACCCATCTAAAAAGGAGAAGAATTTCTTCCCTGACAAACTATCCAACACCTAATCGATGAACTGTAAAGGAAAGTGATCCTTTTGAGCGGCTTTATTTAAGGCTCTATAATCTACACACACTCTCCATTTCCAGTTTTTCTTAGGAACTACTAGCAATGGGGAAACCCATTCACTATCAAAGATAGGATATATAAACCCTACATTAAGAAATTTTTGGAGTTCCTCTTTGACAATTTCTCTTAAATTAGGGTTGATTCGTCGTTGGGGTTGACAGACTGGTCAACAACCTTCCTTGATATAGATCCTGTGAGTACATAATTTAGGAGAGATTCCCTTCATATCTGTATATTCACATGCGAATGCTTCCTTATTTTCAAGAAATAACTTCATTAATTGTTGTGTTTCAGCAACTGTCAAGTCAGGGTTTATGTTCAGTGTTTTGCCAGGTTCGATTTCTATTGTTATACTTTTAGAAGAGATGGTGGTTGATGTTTGGGGTAGATCTTTAGGTTTAAGCTTTTCCTAGGTATCTGATTTCAAAAGTATAGCCAGCTGATTATATGTTTCAGGAATCACGGAGGAGGGTTGACAAATGAAATTATTAATTACCTCATCCTCAGTGGTTTCTTTAAGGCTTAAATCTTGTCCGATAGTAAAAATAGGTTGAATAACATGATCATCATAGTCCATCCATACAGAATTATCATTATTAATCATGGGTGTAGCGTGAGGGTAGAGAGTAAGCTTCTTAGTTTCATATCCATTGGAAATTGTCATTGAACCAGATCTGCAGCTGATAAAGGCATCGGCTTTGGCTAACCAGGGCCTTCCCAGAATTAGAGGATGTCCCCCCAACTTTGTTTTAGTCTGAAACACCACAAATTCAGCTGGGTAATTCCAAGATTCAACTGAGATAACTAGGTCTTCAATAACTCCTTCTGGTTTGATTATAGAACGGTCAGCTAACTCTAGAATGGTTGGTGTATCTCTGATTATGTTTTTCAGCTGTAACAGTTGTGAAGTTTCAAGAGTCATAGTATTTATAGCAGCACCTAAATCTACCAGAACTTGAGGGATTATTGTTTTTCCAATTTGGACTGTCACAGTAGGATGGCCGGGGTCACTGTATTTAACTGGAGGAGCTTTACCAGACATTAATGCAGATAGATCACCCATAACATGGACTGTAAGGGGATCTTTAGCTTTCCTACCAGGTTTCTTAACACAAATATCTCTCATCGTTTTGGCATAAATTGGTACATCTCTTAGTGCCTGTAAAAGTGGAATTTTAACATACAGATTCTGCAATTCCCTAAGAAGATTAAAAGCAAGTAGTTCAGGCTTTCTAGTTAAAACTAAACGCTCAGGGAATGGTGGTTCTGCTGTTTCAACACCCTTATTAGGGGGTGGTTGTACCTCTTTATGTGAATCATGTTTTTCAGTCTCTTCTTTGTCAGAATCAGAAGAGGTAACATCATCGATAATGGGTTCAATTATTTTCCCATATTGTAAATGAATGTCATTACTTTGTGCAGGGAAAACATGAAGTATAGACTGGTTCTGGATATATATAACTTGCACAGATTTATTTTGGGGTTAGGATTTGGTTGTACAGGTAGCTGGGATCTCATCATTTGATTATTCGGTGGAGCACCTGATGGTAGAGGAAGTGGTTGTTGAAATTGAGGAAATTGATTTGGAAACAGGAGTTGTTGACCCCTCCAATTCGAATTCCAATGGTTAAAGTAAGATTGTTGTTGTGGAGGCCAAGGATTCCACATTGCAGGATCTACAAAGGGAGGGTTTGTTTGTTGCATGGGTGGGTAATTCATTTGATTGAAGGGCGGGTATTGCATTTGGTTAAAGGGAGGCTAATTTGCTTGAATAAAAGAAGAATAATTGTTCCAATGATTAGAAGATGTAAATGGCATATTAGAGTTCATACCTTGTCCTCGTGGTTGCCATTGTCTTCTTTGTGTCAGCAGATAGACTGCTTCAACTTCTTCTTCGGTTGGTTGCAAAGCTGCTTTTATTCCTGGTAAAGAAGGACCTTGTTGCGTTTCATGATCCTTCTCACAAAGGGTGCAAATTGGCACCTTGTCCAATGAGCATTCCCTTAGTGGGTGTTTATCTTTGCATTTGGGGCAAAAGACAGCCAAAGCTGCTTCTGCTTCAGCTTGTTTCTTCTTAACCTACAAGGTGTCAATCTGTGAAGCAAAAGAACTTAACATTTCAGTTTTAAATTCCTCAAGTAAATTACCTATTTCAACTCTTGTTGCTCCTCCACTGGCTGATTTTTGAACTCTTGAATATGTGGTATCCCTGTTGTTTGACCTGTTCCTTGCAGCTCCTTTTGAACATATTTTACAGAGGTTAACAATTTCATCATATGATTCTTTAGATATGTCCCCTTTACCAAGCATATTTAGCATATCTAAACAGTCATCCCTCACCCCTTTCAGTAATATTGTTTTAAGAATATCCTTACTTACATCGGGATGATTGGATCTCTGCAGGTTGTATTGTAGTATTTCCACAAAGTCCTCCAGATTCTCGTCCTCCTTTTGTACCATCTTAAATAGTTCCTCTCTTTTCTCTCTCGTCCCACAGTAGTCTTGATATTTAAGGAGAAAATTTTGTTTCATCTGTTCCCATGTTGTGATTACATGGCCTCCCAGACTCATGAACCATCTCAGTGCATTTCCTTTTAGCGTTGCTGGAAATAGCTTCAGTTTTTTAGCATTAGTAATGTAATCATAACTTCTGCATAATATATCAAACTCTAAAAGAAACTCATCAAGATCTTCAGAAGATAAACCATGGAAGTTAGGTAAGGCTGAAAGTGGGATATTCTTCATGGGGGTTGCTCCTCTAGGGAGATCACCAATAGAAAACCCCAAGGTAGATAGAGAATTCTCATCTTTTCCCCCTCCTTCAGGATCTATTGGTCCTCCTCCGAAGAATTCATCATTGTTCCCTTCCATTGCTTGATCTCCTACTGCGCTCGCTCGATCCTCAATGTTTTCTACTGGCTCCTCAATGTTTTATGCTGGCTCTTCAACGTTTTCTGATGGCTCTTCAACACTTTCTGCTGGTTCTTCAACATTTTCTGCTGGCTCTTCAACATTTTCAGGGCTCACAATTTCTTCTGTTTCGTAATTCGATTGGGGAGAATGTTGAGGCTTGGGCCTTCAAGAGCTTAGCCTCTGAGAATATTCAGCTTTTGATATGATCTCATCAATAAAGGTATTTCTTCCTCCCCTTCCTTTTCCCTTGCCACCTGTAGGGTTATTTTTCTTGGGGGCTCTGCGTCCTCTCATGCAATCTGCACATCTGAAAGAAAAACATCAATGCTTTTGAAATCTACAATTGCCTTCCCCAGCAATGGCGCAAAAATGTTGGCCACTTTAATTGCTTATTAATTTAAACAATCAAGTGCTACATAAATTTTCAACCCAGGGAAGTCTGTTTCTTTCAAAGGCAATCACACACTATATATGCTCAATCTCAAAATAAATGAAATGTTGTAGTAAAAATTACACTAATCACACATTGCTTCAAAAAATTGAAGTCTACTTGAGTTACAGCAAAGGCAATCTTTCTATTGTAGACAATCACCAAAGGAATCCTGGATTACATTAAAAAGACAACATTCTAGGAAAGGAAACCAATCTGTAGAAGGAAATACCAATTATGATATAACAGAGAACATGACCCTATTCCCCAAGTAGGAATCTTCAGCACCTGTTTATGATTACCAAGCTTTCACAAACTCATTCTGTAAACAAGATTACCAATTAAAATAATCCATAATTACCTAGGAACGAATTGTATGAAAACAATGCAACAAGCAATGGAAACAGAGTTTCAGCAATAGATAACAGAGCTCCAATACTGCGTAAATGATTTCAGAAAACAGAGTTTAACAAGGCATAAATGAAAAGAATAGTTAACAAAATACGGAAATAAATGGGTGAATATTGTGGAGAATGCGGGCCCTTTCCTTCTCACAAGATTCCCGGAAGAAGGAATTAAAATGAAATACTCAGAACAAGCTTTTATTCATCTGTCGAAAGTAACACATTACAAAGGATTCACGTTCCTTCTCTGTAAAGCTGCTTCAAAAATAAATCTTCTGTAGTCTCTCTAATCCCCCCTCTAATGTTGATGTCTCCTCTTTTTAAAGAGGAGACATCTATTTCAATTGTTTACATTATAGAAATCCTATTTTTAACCCAATCTGATCTTCTATACTGAAATAGGACCTTCTGTTCTTCCATAGCAAAATGATGTTACAATGGTTACAATAGTATTGGCTTCAAGATGTAGTTGTTACAGCCAGTGTAACAGCTTCCTTACTTATCTTTTCTTGTTGCTGTCGTGCCTGAAATACTGCTTCAAAATCGCAAATCACGGATTGTTTCAGCAACGTGATTTGCGTACTATCCTGACTGTTTCAGCAACGCGGTCTTCAGACATCCATGATGGATTAACTTTAGTCTTCGAACGGTTTCAACAATGCGGTTCAAACAGCCATGATGAATTAACTGCAGTCTTCAAACTGTTTCAGCAACTATATATTTTTTATTAATGGTTAAATATGAAAGTAATGTAAAATTATATGTAAAACAAGTTAAAAATATAGTAAAGAGAAGAATATTATATACATTTGGAAGAATGGATGAAAGTGATAGTATAGGCTTTAAATATGGACTAGAAAAGAGTGGAATGATAGCAAAATGTATGGTCAAAAAGGTACATTATAGAGTCCTAACATTGATTATCAAATTAAAGTGTTAAGATTAGAAAAATGAGGTGAATATGATTAAATATTTTTTATGATTTCTACAAGCAACATGTGATCAAAAGAAGATGTACGACAAGGTACACATTTCAGAAAAATATTATAGAGAAATGAACTTGAAAATAAGCATATTGAAAGAAAAACATTTGTGAAATGATTTTGGATGGGGATATGTAGTAGCTTGTTGTATTTATTTTTGAATAGATCACCGACTCACAGTGTGAAGAACAAAATTCCACAAGAAACATGGACATGTATGAGTTGTAATGTAGCACATTTTAGAGTATTTGGTCATATGGAATATGCTCATGTTCCTAAAGAGTTAAGAAGATAATTAAATATAAAAAGTGAAAAATACATCTTTCTTGGGTACAATTATCAGTCTAAGGCACATGAATCTTATAATATAGTCACAAAGAAGGTAGTAATAAATAGGGATTATGAAGTAAGAAAAATGAAGCATTGAATGGGAGCATAGACAAGACTATAACTATTGGAGTAGCAACACCTAAATTCGAGGATGAAGTAGATGAACACATTGCATAAGGAAAATAACAAGGTTTGCAAAACCAATCATTAGTAAGAAGTACTCCAACATTAACTTCCAAAAATTATGTTCAAGGTCATTCATCTAACCCAATAACCTAGTATGTTCCTACTTCTAAATCATGTAGTGAATTTGACTCCATAATTGTTTCTCTAAGGTCTAGAAATCCTATAGGTTTAAAAGAAATCTATGAATGTCTAAATGTGAATACAAATTTTCATTGTTTACTTACCAACCCACATATTTTGAAGAATCGATTAAAGAATAAAATTGGTTCAAAGCAATGGAGGAGGAAGTGGAGTCCATAAAGAAGAATTCAACATTGGATCTAGTAACATTACTATAAGGGAAATCTTACATGGGTGTAAAGTGGGTTAACAAAACCAAGTTTTATGAGAAAGAAGAAGTTGAAAAGTACAAGGCCATATTGGTAGAAAAATGTTTTGCACAACTACCTAGAGTGGATTATGGTGAGACTTTTGCACCAATTGCAAGGTTAGGTATTATGTGAGCTATCTTGGCCATAACAAATCAAAACAAGTGGAAAGTTTATCAAATGGATGCAAAGTCATCATTCTTAAATGGTATTTTAAAAGAAATTTGTGTGGAGAAACCACCAAGAAAGTGCTAATAGGGTAAGAAGATAAAGTGTACAAGCTCTCTATCAACTTAACTTAGGTTCCCAAATCTTGGTATAGTAGAATTGATTTTTATATGATCACTAATATATTAGTAGAAGTAGTTTTGAACCTACATTGTATATAAAGGTGAATAAACAAGGTCAGATCTGGATTGTTTGTTTATATGTTGATTATATGTCTTCAAAGGGAATCAATAGAAAAGTTTGATTTAGCCATAAAATAAGAATTTGAAATGTCTAATTTGGGATTAATGAGATACTTCCTTTGATTGAACTCATTCAATCAAATTTAGGAATTTTTTTATTTTAAGAAAAGTATGTCGTGGATATGCTAAAGTGGTTTGAGATGTTGAAATGTAAATCAACACCAAGTGCAATAGCAACTAGGGAAGGCTCGTTCGAGAGGACATGTAATATAATGTAGACCCAACTCTATTCAAGAGATTGGTTAGCAGTCATATGTATCTCACTACCTCTTGGTCAGCAATCATATGTATCTCACTACCACGGGACGCTGAAATGTAAATCAAGACCAAGTCAAATTGCAACTATGACAAAGTTCATCAAAAAGGATATGGAATTAATGCAGACCCAACTCTATTTGAGAGATTTGTTGGCGGCCATATGTATCACGAGATGCTGAAATGTAAATCAACACCAAGTCCAATTGCAACTAGGACAAAGCTCATCAAAGAAGATATGGAATCTAATGTAAACCCTACTCTATTCAAGAGATTGGTTGGCAATCATATGTATCTCACTACCACTAACCTATGCTATATGTTATGCATTTTGTTATTTTGATTTTCAAATTCATGGAGTCTCCAAAAAATTCACATTAGTAGGTTGGATAAACACCATGCTACCATGCTATATGTTATGCATTTTGTTATTTTAATTTTTAAGTTCATGGAGTCTCCAAAAGACTCAGATTGGTAGGTTGGAAAAAAAATTCTTAGATATATTGCTAAAAGAACAGTTTATCTCGTATATATTATATTCCAAGCTAATATTTATTTCTTATTTGAATATCTAACAATGGTTTTTGCAAATTGCATAGATGACGGAAAACATACTTCAAAATATGTCTTTCATCTTAATTCATGTCTGGTATCATGGTTATCCAATAAGCAACCCAAGCAACCCATTATGACAATCTCATTACTTCATTACTCGAGGTTAAGTATAAACTCAGTCAATTCATTTGGTTATGTATACTATTAAATGAGCTTCGTGAAAGAAGCCCTTATCAAATTAGAATATAATTTATAACTTTATATTAGAATTGCTAAAAATAGAGGAAAAATAAAATGATTCGGATACCTACTCTTTTTCATGCTGCCTTCATGATCAAATACGCAATTCAGGCTATACAATTTCAACACTTCATATTTTCTTTTGTACAGTCAGGATCGTAAAGGAGCAATTAAAGTAACCCTTTGGTCTTGAAGTATTCCACAGAATCATCAAAGGTTTCGTCGATGCCAAATTGGAATGAGAAACCGTTCTCCAACAGTTTCTTCGACGAAATGTTCACCTTTGGAATATATGGCACATCCTCAAGCCTGGACATATACACACAAACATTCAGTTGCCCATTACTTGTGTATATATACATATCCATAAAACAGAAGAAGCAAATGCAATACCGATGTTGATACACACTTGGTTTGGTTTGGGACATTGAACTGCGGATATCGTTTTGACAAGTAGTGTGCCAGCTGTGGGACTGAGGAGTTGACTGGGTAGCAGATGTAGCGGCCCTCTGCAGAGGGGTTCTCCATCAAGAAAATATGAGCGCTGGAGACATCGTCCACGTGGACCAACGAAAGGACGCCGTATATGATTTGTATACCCTTCAAAGATTCTATGCCGTCGTTCTGGCCGGTGAGGAGCGAAAGCATTAACTCCAGAGTGTAGGGAACGTTAGGGGTAATGGCAGATCCCATCACCAACACAGGGTTGATAATCACAACATCCAGACCGCGTTCTTTTCCGTATTGCAGCGCTGCTTGCTCTGCAAGTGTCTTTGCAACCGCATATGCCTGAACCATTAACCATTAATTAAACACTGTCATAAACTTTATTTTCTGAGGAACAAAACATTGACTCATTGTCAAATCTATTCTCATGTTTTAAAAAGGAGCAGCGTAATCATCAACCAACATGTGTGCCCTGTTGGGGCATCCGAGGACTCAGCTGCAAGGTCTGCAATATTTAATTTTGTGGTTGGTTATTGATATTCATTTTATGATTTTGGGAGTGTCTTGAAATTTGGGGTAGGCTAATAATACTAAACAATTAACTCCTTTTGAAATTTGATATACAAGAACAACATCAAACAATTAGCTTTCCTTCTTAAACAATTCATTTCACTCCATCTCAGCTCCTTTAGCTCCTTTTAATGATGCCCCAATTTATAATCTAGCTATCTCAAATTTACAATCTAGCTAAAGATACCCATGAGCAATTAGCCATTAGCAATTGCAATGATCATTTCCTCCATCAGATTCCTAAATATTTATCATGAAGTTAAGTTTATCCCCTTTTTAATCCCAATCCCCAATTTACTCCTAACTCCTAAATATTTATCAGGGAGTTAAACTCATCTTCTTTTTGATGCCAGCCCCCAATTTACATTCTGGTTTTAATGCGAGTTAAACTTATCTCTTTTTGATGCCAGCCCCCAATTTACATTCTGGTTTTGATGACGGTCCCAGAGTTTTAGTCCTTAGATTCCTAAATATCTACCACCATTGAGTTAAGTTCATCTCTACCATCGAATTAAGTTCATTTATTTTTAATGTCAGCCACCAATTTACATTCTGTTTTTAATGTCGGTACCCAATTTATTGCCCTTACGAATTCCTTAGATTCCTAAATCTTTGGGATCGAGTTAAGCTAAGCTCCTTTTAATGATGGATTTCAACTTACAATTTGGTTTGGTTTTAATGGCAGTCCCCAATTTATAGTTATTAGATTCATAAATATATATAATCAATTTGGTTTTAATGGTAGTCTCCAATTCATTCATAGATATATATATAATGGAGTTAAGTTTTAACCAGCTTAGATCCATCTAATTTTGGATCTATCATGCACCCAGAGGGATCAAATCTCTCGAGTTGCAAACCTATTTTTTGAGTGCAAAACTTGAGGAAAGGTTTGCACCTCGAGAGATTTGATCCCTCTCGGCGCATGATAGATCCAGAGTTAGATGGATCTAGGCTGGTTCCAGTCGGAGGCATCAACGTCACATTTTTTAGATTATTAAAATTTTTGTATATTTTTGAGATGTAAGATGGATCTAGGTTGGTTTCAGTAGTGTGCTGCCAAAGAAAATCTATCAAAGATATGATTAATTTTATCAGCAATATATAAATATATCAAATATTAATATAATCATTTTAAATATGATAAATATTTCTGAGATTAACTTAGTCATTTTAATTTTAAATTTTCTTAGTTATCTCAGTTCGTTTAGATGATAATTATTGTTAATAACTATAATGATGAAAAATGATGAAATATTTTTTTTAAATGCAAAGTGACAATAATAGTGTTGAAAGATAGAAAATGTGAATAATAAGAACGTACTCATGTTACAATCATTCTCAAACTATTTTATTCTACTATTCTTATTTCCTCCCTTGTTAGTTTTGTTATCTTTTCATATCGATTATATGAAAAAGAAAATTTAAATAGTAAACCATTTAAATCTTTAGCTCGATCTGTTGTAGTAAACATGATACCTTGTCTCTCTTGCTCTCCAATATTAATAGCTTAAATTACTATAACACAAAAATCAATCTACATTGTTAATAAATTTTTGTGCTTACACTAAAATCAATGCATATTGTTAATCCAATCACTTTAATATTAATGTACCGTCATATATCCAATTACATAAGATCATAAATCAACATATACATTGAAATCAATGCATTTAATGCAAGCAATCAAATAAGATTAGAAATTAACTTCTACATTAAAATCAATGCACCTAATGCAATCAATCAAATAAGATTATAAACCAACATCTACACTGAAATCAATGCATTTACTCAAAGCAATCAAATAGGATTAGAAATCGCCATCTACACTGAAATCAATGCATTTAGCGCAAACAATCAAGTAGTATTAGGAATAATCTACATTTAAATCAATGCATCTAGTGCAAGCAATCAAATATAATTATAAATCGACGTCTAAATTGAAATCAACACATCCAGTGCAAGCAATAAAATAGTATTAGGAATCATCACCTACACTAAAATCAATGCATCTAATGCAAGTAATCATATATCATTAGAAATAAATATCTGCACTAAAATCAATGCATCTAGTGCAAATAATCAAATAGGATTACAAATCACCATCCCCACTTAAATCAATCCATCTAGTGCAAGAAATATTCTTCCCTCTCTCCACCCTCCATCCATATCTATATCCCCCTCCATCTCTTTTTTTTGTCTCTATCTCACCCCCCTAAACGCACACGCTTTCGCACTCCATATATATCATTCTCTTTGTCGATCACCCTCTCTCCCCATCTCTCTCTTCTTCCCTCTCTTCCCCTTCTCTCCCTCTCCCCCGCTAATATCTCTCTTTCCTCCTTTTTTCCTCTCTCTCTCTCTCTCTCCATCTTCCTTATCACTCACACACTCTCTCTCTCTAGGAACCAACATCTACACTAAAATCAATGCATTTACTCAAAGAAATCATATATGATTAGAATCGCCATCTACACTAAAATCAATGCATTTAGTGCAAACGATCAAATAGGATTAGAAATCATCTACATTGAAATTAAGTCATCTAGGCAAGTAATCAAATATAATTATAAATCGACATCTAAATTGAAATCAACACATTCAGTGCAAGCAATCAAATTGTATTAGAAATCACCACCTACACTGAAATCAATGCATCTAGTGCAAGTAATCAAATATCATTAGAAATAAATATATACACTAAAATCGATGCATCTAGTGCAAATAATCAAATAGGATTAAAAATCACCATCTCCACTTATATCAATCCATCCAGTGCGAGAAATATTCCTCCCTCTCTCCACCCTCCATCCAGATCTATATCCCCCTCCATCTATTCTTTTTTGTCTCTCTATCTCACCCCCCTAAAAATACGCGCTCTCGTACTCCATATATATCAATCTCTTTTTCAATCACCCCCTCTCCCCATCTCTCTCTTCTTCCCTCTCTTCACCTTCCATCTATATCTCTATCTTTCCCTTCTCTCCCTCTCCCCCATTAATATCTCTCTTTCCTCCTTTTGTCCTCTCTCCCTCTCTCCCCATATTCCTTATCACTCTCTCTCTCTCTCTCTAGAAAACAACATCTACACTGAAATCAATGCATTCACTCAAATAAATCAAATAGAATTAGAAATCGCCATCTACACTAAAATCAATGCATTTAGTGCAAACAATCAAGTAGGATTAGAAATCATCTACATTGAAACCAATTCATCTAGTGCAAGTAATCAAATATAATTATAAATCGACATCTAAATTGAAATCAACAAATTCAGTGCAAGCAATCAAATTGTATTAGAAATCACCACCTACACTGAAATCAATGCATCTTGTGCAAGTAATCAAATATCATTAGAAATAAATATCTACACTAAAACCGATGCATATAGTGCAAATAATAAAATAGGATTATAAATCACCATCTCCACTTATATCAATCCATCTAGTGTGAGAAATATTCTTCCCTCTCTCCACCCTCCATCCATATCTATATCCCCCTCCATCTCTTCTTTTCTGTCTCTCTATCTCACCCCCTAAACACACACACTCTCGCAATCCATATATATCAATCTCTTTGTCAATCCCCTCCTCTCCCCATCTCTCTCTTCTTCCCTCTCTTCACCTTCCATCTATATCTCTATCTTCCCCCTCTCTCCCTCTCTCTCCATCTTCCTTATCACTCACTCACTCTCTCTCTCCCCACCTTTCTCTCTCTATTTCTTTATTCTTACCTCTCTCCCCCTCCCCCACCAAGTCCATCTCTCTTTCCCTCCCTCTCTCCACTCTCTCACATCCTCTCTCTTCCTTCCTCTCTTTCCCTTTCTCTCCCATCTCTCTCTCTCCCTATCTCTCTCTCTTCAACCACCAACTATGTTACTATATCCCTCCCTCTCTCCTTATATCTTCTTCTCCCCCCTTATCTCCATCTCTCCTTATTTGTCTCTTTATCTCAGCCCCAAACATACATGCTCTCTCTCTATCTCTCCCTTGTCACTCCTTCTCTCTCTCCACTTCTCACTTTCTATATTTCTTATTTCCTACATCTCTCCCCCTCCAACTCCATCTCTCTTATCAATCCCTCTCTCCTCCTCTCTCTCAAGTCCTCTCTCTCGTCCTTCCTCTGTCTCTCTCCCCTAAATCCCTCTCTCTTCCCTGATCTCTCTCTATCTCTCTCTCTCTCTCTCTCTCTCTCTCTCTCCAATACTCTCTCTTCCCCCATCACTCTCCTCCTCTCTCTCATCCTTCCTCTCTCTCCCTTTCTCTCCCACCTCTCTCTCTCTCTCTTTTCCCTCCATTCCTCTCTCTTCTCCCATATCTCTCTCTCTCTCTCTAATCCTCTCTCTTCCCCCATCCCTTTCTTTCTCTCTCTCTTTCCACCCCTCTCTCTCTCCAACTACATTATTATATCCCTCCCTCTCTCCTTCTCACTTCTTCTCCCCCCCCTTCTCTCCCCCCTTCTTTCCATACATCTTACTTTGTCTCTTTATCTCACCCCTAAACATACACACTCTCTCTCTATTTCTTCTTAGTTATGTAAACTAATGAACATAAATATTCGTAAATATAAAACAGATTATGGAGTAAATATGAAAAGAGGTTTTATTTACTTACCATACCTCTAGTTTATTTATATTTTTATTTATTTACCATACCCCTTTTCTTTACTATGGTATTTGGCCCATAGGCTTGTTATATAATTAGAATTTTATTTATAATCCTATTTGATATATTGTTATTTATTTACCTTACCTCTTTATGCCTCTTTTATATTTATTTATTTACCATACCTCTTTATATCTATTTTATATTTATTTATTTATTTATCATACTTGTTTATACATCTTTTATATTTATTTATTTACCCATGGTATTTGGCCCATGGTATCAATATTAATTTGTCCCATGGTATTCGTCCCATAGGCTTCATCTAAATAAAACCTCTTTTTAAAGTTTTTTTAAATATAAAAAAGTTTATGGAATAAATATAAAAATAATTTTTATTTATTTACCATACATCTAGTTTATATATTTTTTTATTTATTTACCACAGCTCTGGAGTAAGTATAAATTCATTTTACAAATATTTAATTAAAAGAAATATTAAAATATTTTGGATTTTGATTGTTTGTGTTGAATTAACTCTTTTCTTTTGATTTAGGAAATAGTATTGACTTTAGTAAAGGGTAAAGATGTTTAAAATTTTACTTAATTTGGAAATTCAATGTGGTAATTTTTTTTGTTAAAGGTAAATTTATGATCCATTCAAATTCACGTATATAATTTACTATCCATTCAAATTATATAAATAATACATAATTGTATTAGAAATTGATATATGTTCGAGCAAAATGCGATTTTTATTTTCTACTTTTTTTTTTTTAATTTAATACTTAAGCCGACATTTTGTATGAGGACATGACCCACCTGACATCGGGGTCATACTGGGCTGTAGATGCGCCTCTCAGCGCAATGACGGTTTCCAATTTATAGTCATTATAGGCAACTAAGAAGGACACACAAATTAGCAACTTTTCAATTGGGCAACCAAGAAAAAGCTCACTCTTTCCTTGGAAACATCTAAGAGTGGAAAAGAGGGAAACATCTGAAAATCTAGGAAAGAAGGAAACATCTCAATGTATTTTCTTTATCTAATAATGCATTTGATTTTATGAAAATATCTCTTGTAATTACAAAATGAAAAATAAGGAGAATGATTGCATTGTTTATAAAATGCTCACCTCTCCCTTGTAATAAATACTGTGGCATTGTTTCCAAAGCCGATGTGTTATTCCTTTTTCGTGTCTCTATCATGTTATGTGATTCTCTGCATTAGTTTTTTAGATTTGCAAGTAGATCAATTGGTATGAGAGCATAAGATCTTGGAAGCCATCCACCTGTTCGAAGATTTTTTTTTTTAGGGTCATACATTTCAATCCATTCGGTGGATGAAAATCATCTTGCTTGAAGTTAAGGATCTCCTTTAGACTCATGATGGGATTTGTAGGTATATGGAGATAAACACATAACCATAAATACAGAGATGCAGCGGAAATAACACTTCATTTCATTAATATCAGATAACAGAAAGATGCTTACGGACATAATGGAAATAAAATAGCTAGGGTGCTGGTAGCGAATCTCTGAGAAGAGATGTGGTGGCTACAGACCTCTGAACTGCTTTACAATGAGGCGCGAGGGCCTATTTATTATTGAGAAAAAATGGAGAACCCTAAACATCCCAAAAACCTAACCCTAGGAGATGAAGCGCCAAAACTATGGGCCCCGTTTGGGTAAATTGGTGTTTCAACTTCCCAGGGACGTAACTTTGGCATACTATCTCCGTTTGACGCATATGATACATCATTAGAAAGCTCTATCCGAGGACTACAGCTGCCGGGACGAATTTTATCAAAAAATTCGCTGGCGCTTTCGTACCCAAAAACGTCGTTTAGGGCCTCAAAACGGAGGGCCTCTAAACGGCTGCGGAAGTTCGGGACCCGCATAAAAATAGTAAGTTTGTTGCAACAGAAAAATGACAACGATGATGAGGTTCGATGAGACTGATGGTCAATACCAATATCCACCTGGATCATTAAGCCCCCAAAACGGCTTCGAGAGTGGAGGGCCCGAAAACCTACTAAAAATAGTAAGTTGTGCTGAATGTGAAAAGATGCAAGAATTGATGGTGCTGGTCCAAATGGAATAGGTGGGTGGCCACCGATATCCACCTGGATCAACTCACCTGTAAATGATTTAGCTAGGGCTCTTCAAGAGCTAATGACACTACAGCAACAACAACGTCCTCCAGGGCAAAGGAAACTTCATACATGATTTCAACTACCCAAATTCTCAGGTCAAATGAATGGTGAGGTTGTTGATTCTTGGCTCCGCAGTCTCTCAAACTATTTCAGAACTTGTCCAACGATGGAAGAGGAGATAAAACTTCAGATCGTGAGTCTACAATTGGAAGGCCTAGCACAAATATGGTGGGATAGTCATCTTGAGAATATGTCCTTGGTTGTCAAACTTGGAGAATCAACTGAGACCATATCGACACCTATCACATCTTGGAATCTATTTTTCTAGGCCTTATGAGAATGCTTCTATTCTCCAGGATATATACAAAAACTCCTTGCAAAATGGTTACAACTTCGACAATACCCAATCAATCAGTGCAAGCTTACATTTATGTCTTCTACAAGTTACGCATTCAACTCCATATATCTGATCCAAAAAAGGTACTAATTATCAAATTAAATTCTGGTTTGTTAATACTTTTTTGACACGAAGTTTGTTTGTTTGATAGTGCTTCATTAGAAAAGGCCTTTATTCGGGCCCTGGCTGTGGAATGCAAAGTGGGTACTCAAATCCGATCTCCTCAAGCCAGAAATGGTCCATCTCCCTCTGGTTCTTCTAATGTCACCTCTGCCTCACCCCCCACACCTCACAATACACCCTGGTGTACATTTGATAAGACCAAATCCACCGCGCTACAGTTTCCCAGTGCGAAAAATCTCGCCTCCTGGGGCCTCTTTTACGAATTCGAACAACCAAATGCCACTACCTACTTCTTTCATTTTGTGTCAAAATCTCTAGAGCAGACCCTATGGAATTTAGGTAGATTCCTTAGATTAGACACCAAAGGTCACCGCTCACAAACATATCACAAATCAAGTACACCAATATATCACATGGTTAAAACCCTCAAAGAGGGAGACAGTCCATGACTTGAGCCAACGTGGCCACTTAAGGAAATTTATTAATATAAAAAGAAAACTTACATATGTTTCTCTCGTAAACGGTTACCGGAAAAATGACCCTCCATGCTCTTTAAATAAAGATCATGGACCAATCACATGTTAAGCCACAGATCAAGTGTCGTTAATACCGAGGAGAGAGTGAACCGTCAGATCACTATAAATCGTGACAGTCAGATTATAAGTTACAAATATACATAGTAAAGAAACACACTTTACCTAACTCTACACTAGACTAGATTATTTAACTATCTCCTATGTGTTGAATATCCCTGCTGTCCCCCTTAAGAACAAATTGGGGTAGGATTGAAGGGTTTACAAAGGTGACACACTGGGAGACTATTTCCTATGTATCGAAATATGCTAACATCCCCCCTTAAGAAAAACCTAGGATAGGATTGAAGGATTTACAAAGGTGACACAATAGGAGAGGGAAGGCGACATTAATCCTATCCTCCCTTAATGACAACTTTCCTAAACTCCAAGCATATGTCGAATTTTGGTAACCTTAGCTTCTGTGAGAGAGCCTTTGTAAATATATCGACAACTTGATCATTACTTGAACAATACTTCACTTGAAGAACATGATCATGAATGAGATTTATGATGAAGTGTATATGAAGCTCAATGTGTTTCATATGCTGACACTGAACTAGATCTTTGCATAGTTGAATTGCACTATGATTATCACACCAAAGTGTAGTTGGATGCTGCGGATGAAGACCAAATTCAAACAGGATCTGACGAAGCCACATGGCTTCCTTGCTAGCTTCAACTGCACCACGATACTCTGCTTCTACTGAAGAAAGAGAGATGGCACTTTGTTTCTTACAAGACCAAGTAATAGGTCTTGAACCAAGAGTGAATACATATCCTGCAGTACAATTTCAATCATCGAGGTCACCAGCCCAATCAGAATCAGTGAAACCAATCAATAATGGAGATGCTCCTGCACTGTAATGAATCGCGAACTGAACTGTACCTCGAATATATCAAAGTATTCTTTTAGCTTCTTTCCAGTGACTTTCATGAGGTTGGTACATAAACCTAGTGACAAGATCAACAACAAAGGAAAGGTCAGGACGATTTTGGGTTAGATACAAAATTTTACCAACAAGTTGATGATATAAGGTAGCATCAAATTTAGGGTTGTTCCAAGTGACTAAAAGCTTGACTCCTGATTGAAAGGGAGAAGGGGATGGCTTACAATCTTCCATGTGAAAGTGGTGTAGAAGATCACAGGCATACTTGGACTGAGAGAGGGTAATACCTTCCTTGGATTACAAGACTTGAAGACTAAGGAAATAATGCAAGTGTCCTAAGTTTGTCATTTCAAACTTCATTTTGAGGCTAGAATTCACATGGTTTCTCTCTGGGTTCACACATTAAGGATAAGATCATAAACATAAAGAACAAGGATGATGCAGGACTTACCCTTTCTTGGTGTAGACGGTGTTGTCGAGAATGACACCTACAGCTTCGTATCTAATGAAAATCTATCATTTTGGCATACCAAGCCGAGGAGCTTGTTTGAGACCATAGAGAACTTCCTAAGGCGGCAAGCAAGAGTTGGAGCCTTTTGGACAGCGGGGGTTGTTCCATGTAGATTTCTTCATGTAAATCTCCATGTAAGAAGGAAGATTTAACATCCATCTGATGGACTTCCCATTTAAAGTAGGCATCAAGGGAAAGAACAAGGCGGATATAATTCATTTTGGAAACAGGGGAGAAGGTTTTAGCATAGTCAATGCCTTCAACTTGTGAAAATCCTTTAGCAACAAGATGAGCATTATGTCTATCCACTTTTCCATCTCGTCCAAAATTTTTTTTTGTAAACCCATTTGCATCTGACAAGTTTTCTTCCTTTTGGAAGAGAAAAAAAATCCCAAGTATCATTTTCCAATAAGGAATGATACTCTTCATTCATAAATTCATCCCAATTTGGATGACCGGAGGCTTCTTGAAAGGTTTCTGGATCAATTTTTTCTGGAACTTGAGCCAGTAAATAAGAAGCTATTTTTAACTAAGAACATGTATGTCGTCAATCAACAGGGTCACCTACAAAAGAGCCTACTGCATCCCGAGTAGTGCGGACCCATCTTGGAAGCGGTGGAGTATAAGGAACAATTTCAAGAGGTGGAAGAGGATTTTCATCCTTGTTGTCATCATCTGAACTAGAAGGAATGCTATTAAAAATAGAAGAGAGTGAGAGAATTGCTTTATATCTTAGAATGGGCTGTAGGTAGTGGCACATCCATAGAACTGAACAACGAGGCGATATATTTTCATCAAAATTTACATCTCTTCTAATGATTATATTTTTGGATTTTGTTTGAAGAAGTCTATATTGTTTGACATCTTCAGAATATCCAAAAAAAATGCATTTTTCACTCTTAGGTTCTAAGCCTTTATGTTTTACATCTGGAATATGGGCCCAAGCATCACTTCCAAAAACACGAAAGTGACTTACATCAGGTTTGATTGAGCTCCAAGCTTCTTCTGGAGTAATATTCTCTAAGACCTTAGTAGGAGTGCAATTTACTATGTAATTTGCACAATTAATTGCTTCTGCCCAAAAATTGAGACTAAGTCTTTTAGATTGAAGCATGCAATTAGCGATTTATTTTAAGGTGCGATTATTCCTTTCAGCTACACCATTTTGTTGTGGAGTATATGGAACAGTATGTTGCAATTGAATGCCATGCTTAGTGCAGAAGTTGATAAATTTTTTGTTAACATATTCTCTACCATTGTCTGATCTTAACTTAAGAATTTGATGTCCAGATTGTTTCTCAACAAAGGCCTTAAAGGCCAAGAACATGTTAAAAAATTCACTCTTGAGTTTTAAGAAATATACCCAAGTGTGTCTAGAAAAATCATCAATGAAAGTTAAGAAGTACTTGCAACCAAAGAAAGAAACAACAGGAAGTGGACCACATAAATCACTATGCACAAGCTGCAAAGGGGCTGAAGCGTGCCAAGAGGCACGTTTTTCAAAACTATCTCGATGATGTTTTCCAAGTACACATCTGGAGCAAACACCATCTCAGCAAGATACCATAGGAAGACCCGTCACCATATTTTCCTTATATAGAGTTGAAGAGAGCGATAGTTTAAGTGACCAAATCGCTCATGCCAAAGTTTGCTCACTTCATCATTATGAGCAACAAAAATGGAGGGAAGACATGATGATCCAAAGTTATCAAACTTATACAACCTTGTGGAATCATCAACAATGCTAATAGCTAAAATATGTTTAGGATATTTGAGGTCCTTGATTACAACATCATGAGGTGAGAATTCTACTATTTTCCCTTCACCTGAATGAGTTATCTGATAAACAGAGAGAAGGTTGCATGAAAAGGTAGGAACACATAGTACATCATTAAACTGACCATTATCTAGATGAATGGTTCCAGATCCTACAACACTAAGAGATCTGTCATCACCAACATAAATATGTTTGGTGTTACAATCATTTAAAGAAGAAAACATGGATTTATTTTTAGCCATGTGGTAAGAAGCTCCAGAATCAATGAGCCACTCATGATAAGGAGAAGAAGAAGATACATTTAATGCATAACCAGATCTTGATGCTTGACAACCACAAGCAGAAAGTGCCATGCCTGAAGATGAAGGTGAAGAGTGCTCCAAATTGATGTTGTGCTTCTTCATTGCTGCTTCTAAGGCTTCCATCTTCTTAAAACATTTGGACTCTAAATGGCCATCATGATTGCAAAAGTTGCAATGTCTATCTGTCTTCTTTCCTTTGTTTTTATATGCCTTATCATTTTGGTGAGTTTCTTTTTCAGTTTGTGGCTGAAATTGCTTAGGACCCTTGTTTGGTTTCGGACCATACTTTTTAGGATACTGCTTCTTGGGATTCTTTTGATATGATTGATGTTGGGCTGCTAAGGCTTTCTTAGAAGCGTTTCCAGCAGTGATAAGACCAAGGTGTAAAAGTTTTTCTTGTTCTCTTATCGAAGAATCACAAAAGGCATCAAAAGAGGGATTCTTGTAGGTGGTTCTTGAAGAAATGATGGCTTCTCTAGTGGAATGGAAGGCGGAAACAAATACAGAGTATGCAGGGCCAAGCTTAGTAAGAATGCAATAGATGAGGCTACCATCTTCCTTTTTGACCTTACAACCTTCTAAAAGAAGTCTAAGGGTCTTGAATTTGGACAAAAAATCTTCAATAGAGGAGAAATTGTTGGGGTCCAAAGTAAGCAACTCATTTTCAAGCTGGTGGGCCCTGATTTGATTTTGAATGCCAAAGACAGTATTTAGCTTATCCAGGGCTTCATGAGGGGTGTCAATGTCAAGGATATGAAATCGAAGATCTTGAGCAATGGACATTCCTATCAACCCTCATGCTTGATCTTGTTTATTTTCCCATTTAGCGACTTTATCATCATCAGAAGGTTTAGTTTCTAGCCCTGTGGCTATTCTGTAAAGCCCTTTACTTCAAAGTATATCTACCATGTGAGGTAGCCATTGGAAATAATTGGTGCTCTTAAGAATAATCGGGCATGCACTTTCCATTTTTTTTTTTTTAAACTGAAGCTAAGAAAAGCTGAGACTAACTGCTCCAATGGAAAGATCTCGAAAAATTAGGCCATTTCAAAAAAAAAAAACGGCTCGAAAAACGACTTCTGGATGAAGAAGTTATGCCTTTTTTAAAACAACGAGTCAAAGATGCCAAATAGTTATGGGAACTGGATGAAGTGTGGCTTTAAAAAAAAAAAAATTCTGCCCCTTAAAAAAAAAAATAAAAAATAAAAAAAAACTTGAGAAAGAGATTTGAACCCAAGACCTCTATTCTCATAAACTAACTCCTCACCATGCGAGAGAGTAAAAGGATTCTGTTATTGTTTGAAAGGAGGAAGGTTTTTTTTTTTTTTTTTTTTTTTTTTAACTCTTTGGTTTGCGTGCACAAAAAATAAAAAAACCGAGCAAAAAAAGCGAAATGCAAAGCCTCACGGTAGAATGTTAGATTTCCGGCTACCCTTACCGGCAACTATCAGTTTTTTTCTATTTCTGATTTCTCGAGATCGCACAAAGACGCGGAGAAAGAGCATACGTAGCAAAAAAAATCCATTTTCCTATTTCTGATTTGTCGAGATCGCATGCAGCGCACAGTAAAGAGCATACACAGAGAAGAGGGTATAGATCCGGAAAATAAATAAAACTTATAAATTGAAAATAAACAGAATAAACTGAAATAAGAAGAACTATTAACAAATATAGCTGCAAAAAAAAAATTATGCTTTATACCTCCAGATATAAATTGTCATAACTTGGGCAGCCGAAAACCTTTTCGCATGAAACGAAAGGCGTTCCTCACTGTAAAAAATGCTCCAGATACAACAGAGCAGTTCTCCAAGTCCAAAAATGTTCAGAAATAGTAGATCTACAAAACGACAATCACAAACAGTCAAATCAGCTTCAGATTTTGATCAACAACGGATGCAGCCCTCAAAATAGCTCTGATACCATGTAGGAATTTACAGGGTAAGTTCCGTAGATCAAGAAACAAAGGTCACCAATCACAAAAAGATCACAAATCAGTACACCAGTATAATCACATGGTTAAAACCCTCAAAGAGGGAAACAGTCCACGGCCTGAGCCAATGCGGCCACTTCAGGAAATTTATTAATATAAAATAAAAGTTATATATGTTTCTCTCATAAACGATTACTGGAAAAATGACTCTCCATGCTCTTTAAAAAGATATCATGGACCAATCGGGTGCTAAGCCATGGATCAAGTGTCGTTAATACCGAGGTGAAAGATAACCGTCAAATCACTACAAATTCTGACCGTCGGATTATAAGTTATAAATGTACATGGTAAAGAAACACATTTTACCTAACTCTACACTAGATTAAGTTATTCTTAACTATTTCATATGTGTCAGAATATCCTAAGAGACCCCTCTCTCATCCTCATGACTGCTAATACAACAAACACATATGTTACACCTTTTTTTACCCATAATTGTCAAATTAAACATGAGTTGGACACACTTATTCTTGACAATGCGAGTCAAAAGAATCTTGTGTCACAAGACTTGGTTGAACGACTTTGCCTTCCCACCACTACTCACCCACACTCGTATCATCTCGGTTGGGTCCAAAAGGATGGTCCTCGTCTTACCATCTCCCAATGTTGTGTTGTCACCTTTTCTATTGGACCTTTCCGTGATACTGTGGTATGTGATGATTCTCCTCTCGATTGTGCCAATTTATTACTAGGCATTCCATACCAAGAGGCTAGACATGTTGTTTATCATAATACATATCACCAATACCACTTGCAGCACGATCGGTGCACCTATGTGCTCACATCCTCAGCTAGCACATCAACCCAACCTTCTATTAGCAAAGCTCCCATTATGAGAGTCAATTTAAACCAAGGTGTTTCTTTGTGCTTGGTTTGCCCTGTCAAGCCACACAACCTCACTAATACAGTCCCTCCTAGAATGAATCCTCTACTCCACGAATTTGTAGATGTCTTCACCCAACCCACACGGTTGCCTCCAGCATGCTCTCTTGAATACCACATTTATCTTATTCCTGGTGCTTCCTTACCTAATAGCCCATCTTATCGGCTTGCTCCTCGAGAGGCAGCTGAGATAGAACACCAAATTGAAGAATTGTTGACATCCAGTCATATTCAGAATTCATCCTCGCCATGTGAATCTCCATCTTTTATTATTCCCAAAAAGTATACTTCTGAATGGCGCCTCATGATAGAATATTGAGCCCTTAATAAAGCCACTGTTAAAAAATGCTACCCCCTTCCCTGCATTGAGGATTTGTTGGACCACTTACACGGGGCTTGTTTCTTCACAAAGATGGATTTAACTGCAGACTACCATCAATTTTGCATGCATGCCGCAAACACATGGAAAACTACTTTTAAAACAAATTTTGGGCTATTTGAATGGTTGGTCATGCCATTTGGACTAACCAATACATTGGCCACCTTTATGAGATTCATTAATGTTGTTTTTAGGGCACATTTGGGTAATTTTGTGGTCATCTACCTTGATGACATTTTAGTATTCAGTAAATCTTGGGAAGACCATCTTCAACATGTTCACACCATACTTGAGTTATTGTGAGCACATCACCTTCAGGTCAAAAAAAATAAATCCTATTTTGGACAAACATTA
Source organism: Pinus albicaulis (assembly GCA_034641835.2). NCBI lineage: Eukaryota > Viridiplantae > Streptophyta > Pinopsida > Pinales > Pinaceae > Pinus > Pinus albicaulis. Next base: position 1,245,199,829 of record CM076578.1, on the reverse strand, counting down.
GTTCAATATTTGGAATTTATTATTTTCAACACAAGGGTTCGCCCAGATCCCTCTTGTGTACAATATTTGGCGCAATGGCCAGCCCCTTCCATTGCACATGACCTCAAGAGCTTCATGGGAGGTATTAATTTCTGCAGAAATTTTGTCTCTCATTTCTCACAGTTGTCTCACCCTTTTTGCCTGTTGTCTCATCAAGAAAAGTTTATTTGGGATCTCAAATCTGAGCGACAATTTTCTCAACTCAAGAATGCCTTATGCTCTGCCCCTGTTCTTCGTTTTCCAGATATGAATCAACCATTTGAGATGGAAAATAATGCCTCTCAATTCGCCATTGGAGTTGTACTTAAATAGGGAAGCCACCCTGTGGAATACCATTCTTAGGCACTTGCGGATGCTAAGCTCATGTACAACACCGATGACAAGAAATTCCGCAATTTAGTGCAAGGTTTGAAGTAGTGGCACCATTACATTCTGGGCAAAAAGACCATCCTCCATACAGATCATCATCCACTAATATTCACCAACTCACAACACAATATTCAAGAGCAATGCCATTTAAAGTGGGTTGCTTACATTCAACAATTCCATCTGGTGATTAAATATAAGAAGGGGACAAGTAATAAAATGGTTGATTTGTTAAGTTTACCACCTACTCAGGTCCTACACATTCTAGAGGTGCGTTGTGATGCATATGATGCTTGGCAAGATATGTATGCAACAGATCCTATCTTTGGTGAGATAAGGGAAGGTCTGCAACAACCTACAGTCATAAACCAAACTCCTTTTCTTGATTATACCATTCGTGATGGTTGGTTGTATAAACTTAACCAACTATGTGTAATATTCCCAATTAGCAATAGCTAATTGGAAATATTAATTTTGACTATTTTACCTTTATAAAGTTAAGTTATAAATAAAGTGGGTGAAGAGGGACACTTAACTCACAGTTAGGATAAAAAGTATTTCCTAAAGTCACTTAAGAGACATGACTAGTTGGAAACGTGGGGCCTAGTGGCCAAGTGGCAACGTGGGAAAAGGGACAGTGTAGGCAGCGTGGGATGAAGCCAACACAGAGAGAGATGGACATCGTGGCTCAAGGAGACAGTGCAGTTGATGGTTGGGCTTAAGTGAGAGCAAGGCTCACCAAGCATAAAAAGAGGGAGGGTCTCCTCATTTTGATTCATTCTGATTATGCATCTATGTTATTTTTCTTTTGACATTGAGCACGCTTGCTGGTTAGCAAAGTTTGCACATACTGTTCAGTACATCAGGTGTCTCCGAGCGGAGATCCCAACCTCAGCCCCGGGGGACTTCAAGTGCCTGCTCGGGTGAGGAGTTCCATCTTTGTTTTTCTGGAGAGAGTTGCAGCAACCACAGTCGGGAGCATTCACTCAAAGAGACAACGCAGTCAGTGAGAGGGAGCACGCAGTCTTGGGAGGATGTGATACCGGATTAAGGGTTTATCAAGGGATTCAGCCCGGGATAGTTGGAAAGGGATCAACACTTCCCTATTCTAGCATTTTGGTGGAGCCAGAGGCCATTATTTGTAGCAGGTCATTCAAGGCTAGCATTCCTCATTGGGGAATAATGTAGTGCCTCAAGGGGGTCATTTTTGGGGGTCAACCATTTCCGAAAAGCTTTTTGGGATTTTCTGGGTATTGGGTGGAGAGGCCATCCCCAGAGTTTCACAATTTTTCGAGGTGGGAAGTAGCCCCAATTTGTCAGTTCATTCCAGCAGTAACAACAACACAGTAGCAGTACCAGCAGCACTGGATATTATGCAGTCTTTGAGGGAGCAACCATTCCGAGTCATCTACGGAGAGTATTTCTACATTTGCCTAGTGCAAGCCAAGGTGCCATCATTTTGATTACCTTTTGTACTCATTCCATATTTCAGTATTAATAAAATGGCTCAGCGTTCTCTATATTGTCTATTTTTATTATGATCTCTCTCTAGTTGTTGTATGTATTTGTTTATGTGCTTCATATTGTTGTTTATTTCAATTCAGGATATTACAGTGGTATCAGAGCTCATAGACTTGGCTCAGCCTATGGAGCAGATTGTCTATGACACCAATAGATAAACCATATATTTGTTACCAAGGGAGGAAGTACAGAGACCAAGAGCGGAGGTTGGAGATCATCTTCGGGAAAGGTGACAGTGTTCTAGTAGTGGACGCAGAAGAGGAGGAACCAATGGCAGAGGAAAAAGATGTCTGGAAGGAGTTTGGGGAACTTCTCCTTAAATGAGTGCAGGATTTGTCGAGACGAATAGAAGAGATGGGACAAAGGTTCATGGCAGAGTCTAGACAACGTGAGACCCCAAGGGGTTTCCATATTGGAGAGGGCTCGGGCACATCTCATCACTTACAGGAGCACCTCACAGTGCAATAAATGGCATCACACACACCTCCCCATTCCACGATTCATACATTTCTTGCCACAGATACTGGGGCAGGAGCACAGCAGGAGAAGGAATCGGCACACATGGGAGATTACTTTGCTGAGTACCAGTCCTATGGTCAAGAGTTCAAAGATGCCCTCACTTTCCATGATTTCGTTCAGCTCAAGCTGGACAACAGACCCCATAACCATCACAGGGGGAATAGGCACTCGCATGACGGGGATGTACAACGCACTGTAGGCAGGTTCCATTTACCGACATTCGACGGATCATCCAAGTGTTCGGCAAAGGCTTGGGTGGAGAAGTTGGATACATATTTTCAGCTTAATCAGATGGCAGAGCTAGAGGCCATCAAGCTGGCAGGGCTGCACCTAGAGGGCGAGGCCCAGGACTGGTGGTTTCACAGGATGGCTACATTGGGGCACTCGGGAGTGACAACATATGTTGAGTTTACACGGAGGCTGGTAGAGTGTTTTGACCGGAGGGATCCAAAGGAGCATTTTCTTGAGCTGACAAAGTTCAAGCAGACCGGGCGCCCAGACACATACATGTCAGAGTTTTTGAGACTCTCCGTGATGGTACCTGATTTATCCGCAGCCTGGATGATCTATATGTTCATAGACAGATTGGCAGAGCCTCTACGGGGATTATTCAGATCGACGAGGCCAGCGACACTCCATGATCCAGTTTGGAGGACTCGGGATTTGCAAGATGCACTACCCGGACAGAGCTCCTTTTCCCCAGAGACCGGCATTCCAGCCGAAGGGGAAGAACGTGAGGGTTCCACCTCCAAGGGGGAACCAAGGTAGAGGGCCTAGCGATGATGAGGTCAGGAGAGATCTGAAGCGGAGGAGGCTATGTTTCACATGCCAGGAGCCATGTGCACTAGGACACCGTTGTGCCACAGGGAAGGCACATTACATCGAGGTCTTCTCCGACAGTAGTGGGGAAGAAGAGGATTATGAGGAGATAGAAGCAGGAGGCAGCAGTACAATGTAGAGAGGGGACCATCTGCCACCTCCACCACCAAGAGCGGGAGGTGCAGCTTTTGCACCTACGAGGGAGCCCTTACAGCCTTGCGGGGAGTTCTCAAGTACTTGACACTGCGTGTCCGAGGCACAATACGGGGACAACGTGTTTCAGTGTTAGTGGACAGAGGGGCCACCCACAATTTCATTGATGCCCAACTAGTAGAGAAGAGGGGCATACCAATGGAGAGCTTTGATGGGATTTCAGTACTGGTTCCAGGGGACTATACCATGCAGTGTGCCAGGTATGTGCCAGCCTTGGCAGTGACTATGGGGACATACACCCTGACAGATCACTTCTTCGTGGTGGAAATTCCAAACATCAACATGATACTAGGGATACAGTGGTTGATCACGCTGGGAAAGGTCACCATTGATTGGGAGACCTTGGAGATGGAGTGGACGGATAAGAAGACTAGGAGGCATGAGAAGATTTGGGGTATGCACACCTACCCACCACAGACAGTCTCAGCACACCGGATGGAGGCAAATTTTCGGAAGGGGGACATAGAGTGGGCAGTGGAGTTGCGTGTGTCAGAGGCAAGATCTACAGGGCAGGCCATACAACCAGATGTATAGTCCATTCTAGACAGGTATGCTATAGTTTTTGGGGAGATACCACTAGGGCAGCTACCAGATCGGGGGTTTGAGCACACGATTGAGCTGGATCAGGGCATATAGGCTGTCATAACTACACCCTTTAGGCATCCTAAGGCCTATCGGGATGAGATTGAGAGGGCCATCCATGAGTTCTTAGCTCTTCGACACATCCACCCCAGCACTATCCATTTTGCTTCTTCCGTAGTATTGGTGAAGAAGAAGGACGACACATTGAGGATGTGCATTAACTACCGGACCCTAAACAAGAATACCATGAAGAACTGGTACCCCATCCCACGGATCGATGAGTTGATGGATGAGCTAAGAGGATCGAAGTTTTTCTCAAAGATTGATTTGAGATCTGGGTACCATCAGATTCGCGTGAGGGAGCAGGACATTCCCAAGACCGCTTTCAGGTGTCATTACGACCATTTTGAGTTCTTGGTGATGCCCTTTGGGCTAACCAATGTTCCGACCACATTTTAGTCATGCATGAATCACATCTTCCGCAGTCACTTGAGGAAGTGTGTATTAGTATTTTTTTATGACATCTTGATTGACAGCAGGACATGGGAGGAGCACCTCCAACATATAGAGGTTGTACTGCACATCTTGGAGGAGCGGCAATTTTATACTAAGCTCTCCAAATGCGAGTTTGGGTTGACAGAGATGCTCTATCTAGGGCACATCATCGGGGTGGACGGAGTAAGGGTCCATGAGGAGAAGATCAGGGCCATCAAGGATTGGCCAAAGCCGAAGAATGTGACAAAGCTTTGGGGATTTTTGGGTATCTCCACCTACTACCGGAAGTTCGTCAAGGGATTTTCCCAACTTGCAGCACCCCTTACGGATCTCACCAAAAAGGGAGCATTCAGTTGGACTGATACAATGCACAAGGCTTTCGACAGGCTCAAGGAGGTGAATCTGAGCAACTGTCTGGTTTTGGCATTGCCAGATTTTACATAGCCTTTTGTCCTGGACTGTGATGCATCAGGGGAGGGGATAGGCATAGTTTTGAAGCAGGGAGGTCATCCCATAGCTTTCGAACGCCATAAGTTGCTGCTACATGAGAGGTTGTATGCTATATACGATAAGGAGATGTTGGCCATCATGCATACATTGGCCAAGTTTCGACAGTACTTGGTAGGGAACAGGTTCATAGTGAGGATAGACCACAACAACCTCCGATTCTTCCTAGAGCAGAAACAGTTGCAGGAGAGGCAGCAGAAGTGGGACAGCAAAATCCAAGCATACGATTTTGACATCGAGTATGTCAAGGGGAAGAACAACGTGGTGGTTGATGCACTTTCACGCAGACTGGCAGTGTTGTCCTTGATGAGTTTGGACACGGACTGGAGGGCTCAACTTCTGGTGGAGTAATCCAAGGACCATTTTTCCTGTGAGATTTTGGACAGACAGGTGACAGATGATAGGTACATGGTGATGGACGAGGTGATCTACTATAGGGACAAGATCTTCTTGACTGAGAGCTTCTAGCTCAAGAAGAAGATATTGCATGCCTCACATGACTTGCCATTATCAGGCCACCAAGGGTTCACCAAGACCTATAGGGCCATCAGAGAGAGGTTCTCTTGGAAGGGCCTCAAGGAGGACCTATTCCAACATGTCAGGGAATGTGAATTTTTCCAATGTAACAAGGGGGAGATGAACCATCCGATAGGGTTATTGCAGATTCTTCCTATACTTAAGGGGAAATGGGAGAGTATTTCGATGGATTTCATTACAGGGTTGCCCATTGTGCAGGGCAAGGATTTCATAGTTGTAGTCGTTGATTGGCTGACTAAATATGCTCACTTCTTCGCCATATCAGCACGTTACACTACAGCACAGGTAGCGGAGTTATTCTTCAGGGACGTTTTCAGATTGCATGGTCTCCCAAAGACCATTGTCAGTGATAGGGATAGTGGCTTCATGGGCGGGTTTTGGCAGGAGCATTTCTGTTTGGCATTAGGGGAATTTTAAGATCTAAAATGGGCCTCCTAAGAAAAATGTACAATCAAAATTCACTTTATGATAGCCAATCACATTTTAGGGGATGACATCATCCCTAATGGTTAAGGTGGCATTGTTTGAGTTAAAGGTACTTACTTGTCACATTCTCAATGGTGGATAAAAACTCATGGTTAACCATGGTAGCGCTCTAAGTACTTTTAAAGTCAAAGTAAAGTACTCATAATAAATGTCATTTCACACTTTTTGAATAAAATTCATACATAAAATAATATATTACATTTATTATATTATTTTTATATGGTACATTAATTACAAGTTATTATACAATTTAAATAATATAAATTTTAATTAATAACATATTATATAATTAAAAATTTATGAATTTATATTTATATTTTATTTTAAGTTAATTAAGTACAAAGGACAAATGCATTAGTTGTTCAATGATAATGGTTTTTTTTTTTTAAACTCATTCTTATTTATAGTCACATAAATACAATTTTTTATTAATTTTATTTTGGTACAACTTTTGAATTAAATTTAACCATGGTTACATGGATTGTGGTGCAAAAAGTGAATTGCAAATTCATAAATATTATTTTATTGATTTAGCTATTATTTTATTGTTTGCATAGGAGGCCCATTTAGAGCTCAAAATTCCCCTAATGTGGGCACTGAGTTGACACCGAGTACTAGTTACCACCCCCAGACGGATGGGCAGAGAGAGATAATGAACAAGTGGCTGGAGGGCTACTTACGTAACTATGTCAATGGACAACAGAAGGCATGGTTGCGATGCTTGCACTTGGGGGAGTACTGCTACAACAACACTCATCATATGTCCTTCGATATGTCTCCATTTTATGCATTGTATGGTTATCATGATTTATCGTTTGCTGACATGATGTTTGATGCTAGCAAGGCTCCTAGAGCCAAGGATTGGATCCAAGAGAGTCAGGATATACTCCGAGCTCTCAAAGATAACATGGCTACAACACAGAATCAGCAGAAGCTGTACGCCGACAGGGGACGTGTTGAGAGGGAGTTCGAGGTAGGGGATTTGGTCTACCTATGTTTGCAGCCATATCAGCAGTCCACGCTGAAGTATAAGGGGGCTGAAAAGCTCAAGCCTCGCTTTTATGGACCATACAGGGTGACACGTAGAGTTGGAGACGTTGCATATGAGTTGGAGCTGCCCACTGGTAGCAAGATTCATAACATTTTTCATGTGTCGTGCCTAAAGAAGGCACTAGGACAATAGCTGTCTGCAACAGAGGAGCTTCCACCCATCGATGATGAGGGGCATTTGGTGCTATAGTCGAAGGCCATTATTGACACTAGGGAGAGGCAGCTGTGGAGCAGGACAGTCAGAGAGTACCTGGTGAGATGGAGGAATTTACCGGATGAGGATGCCACCTGGGAGAGTGAGAAGATTTTGCAGCATCCATCATTACAGTTGCTTGAGGACAAGCAACGTTTTTCCGGGGAGGACTGTAATATTTCCAATTAGCAATAGCTAATTGGAAATATTAATTTTTACTGTTTTACCTTTATAAAGTTAAGTTATAAATAAAGTGGGTGAAGAGGGACACTTAACTCACACTTAGGATAAAAATTATTTCCTAAAGTCACTTGAGAGACATGACTAGTTGGCAACGTGGGGCCCAGTGGTCAAGTGGCAGCGTGGGAAAAGGGACAGCATAGGCAGCGTGGGACCAAGCTAGCGCAGAGAGAGATGGACATCATGGCTCAAGGAGACAGCGCAGTTGATGGTGAGGCCTAGGTGAGAGCAAGGCTCACCAAGCATAAAAAGAGGGAGGGTCTCCTCATTTTGATTCATTCTGATTATGCATCTATGTTATTTGTCTTTTGACATTGAGCACGCTTGCTGTTTAGCAAAGTTTGCACGTATTGTTCTGTACATCAGGTGTCTCCGAGCGGAGATCCCAACCTCAGCCCTGGGGGGCTTCGAGTGCCTGCTCGGGTGAGGAGTTCCATCTTTGTTTTTCCAGAGAGAGTTGCAGTAACCACAGTCAGGAGCATTCACTTAGAGAGACAACACAGTCAGTGAGAGGGAGGACACAGTTTTGGGAGGATGTGATACCGGATTGAGGGTTTATCAGGGGATTCAGCCCGAGAGAGTTGGAAAGGGATCATCCCTTCCCTATTCCAACATTTTGGTGGAGTCGGAGGCCATTATTTGCAGCAGATCATTCAAGGCCAACGTTCCTCATTGAGAAATAACGTAGTGCCTCAAAGGGGTCATTTTTGGAGGTCAGCCATTTCCGAAAAGCTTTCTGGGCTTTTCTGGGTATTGGGTGGAGAGGCCATCCCCAAAGTTTCAAAATTTTTCGAGTTGGGGAGAAGCCCCAATTTTTCAGTTCATTCCAGCAGTAGCAGCAGCACAGTAGTAGTACCAATAGCACTGGAGATTACACAGTCTTTGAGGGAGCAACCATTCCGGGTCATCTTCAGAGAGTATTTCTACGCTTGCCTAGTGCAAGCCAAGGTGCCATCATTCTAATCACCTTTTTTACTCATTCCATCTTTCAGTATTAATAAAATGGCTCAGCATTCTCTATATTGTCTATTTTCCTTATGATCTCTCTCTAGTTGTTGTATGTCTTTGTTTATGTGCTTTATATTGCTATTTATATGCATTCGGGATATTACACTATGTGTGCAACAATCTGATGATCATCTCCTTCTCATCCGTGAAGCACATGCCTCTTCATGCAGAGGGAATTTTGGCATAGCCAAGACCATTCTCAATCTTCAACGCCACTTCTATTGGCCTGCCTTACCCAAGTAAGTGGAAAAATTCATTCGTGCATGTTCTCTTTGTTCACAAAGCAAGCCCTCAAACCGTGAGCATGGCTTGTATCATCCATTACCAATTCCCTCTTATCCTTGGGAATCCATTTAGTGGCCTTCCTACTAATTTCCTCAAACATGATGCTATCTAGGTAGTGGTATGTCATTCTCCAAGATGGCTATATTTCTTCCTTGTCATAAGACTACCTCTATTGCTTAGACCGTGGATCTCTTCTTCCAGCATGTGTGGCCACACTTTGGTTTGCCGAGTAACATTATTTCTGATCGTGACTCTCGTTTTCTCAGTACATTTTAGCGTACTCTTTGGTCTTTGTTGGTTTTCCACCTCCGTTTCTCCACTGCCTTCCCACCCACAAACAGATGGACAAACCGTCGTTGTCAATCATACTTTGGTTCACTCACTTCGCTGCTATTTTTCCAAAAACAAATAGTGGGATACATATTTGCATATCATTCAACATAGTTACAATCAGGCAGCACACTCCTCAACTGGTTTCTCACCTTTTGAGGTTTGCTTTGGGTTTCTGCCAAGTGCACCCTCTGAAATGCCACTAATGATCACCCCTTCTGGGTTTGCACATCAACAACAGGAACAAAATTTAGCTCATCATTTTATACACTCCATTTTTGAACGCCAAGCTCAAGTAACTACTACTTTGCAAGGAACCCAAGATCGCGCCAAACAGAGGCATGACAAGCAGCGAACATCCTTGTATTTTCAACCTGGAGATCGCGTGTGGCTCTTGTTGGACAAGCAACGCTTCAAGGACCAACATCATAAGCCACACCCTTTGCGATATGCCGCACCCTCTGCGATATGACCTGTATACTGTTCTGGAATGCATTGGAGAAAATGCACATCGCTTGGACTTGCCTTCCCAGCTTGGCACACACGATGTGCTTAATGTTAATAATCTCAAACTATTTGAGCCACCTCTCATTGAGGAATCTGTTACAATTCGTCATCCGGTCATTAATATTCTAGATTTTTAGCCTCCTCTGCTCAAAGATACAATTATGGACTCCAAGAAACAGAATACACGCCAATAGTCATAATTCTCATATCTGGTTGGTTAGAAGGGACACACACCAGCGCATGCAAAATGGATGACTACAGAAACATTGCAACGCACTTTCCCTCATTTGGTGGAGGAAGTCGGGATGCTTCTTACTCTAAAGAGGGAGGAATTGGACAACCAAGAAGGACACACAAATCAATAGCATCTCACTGATTGTGCAACCAAAAAAAAACACACTCTTTCCTTGGAAACATTTAAGAGTAGAAAAGAGGGAAACATCTAAAAATCTAGGAAAGAAGAAAACATAAGGATAAGGATTGCATTTTTTATAAAATGCTCAGCTCTCCCTTATAATAAAGAGTATTGTTTCCAGAGCTACTGTGTTATTCGTTTTTCGCACCTGTGCATTAGTTTTTCAAATCTATAGGTAGATCACATTAGATTCATAAATATCTACAACGAAGTTAAGCTTTAATGGCGGTCTCCAATTTACAATGTGTTAGGAGTAAAACCAAATCAAAGTAAAAGGTGAAATTGTTCACATTCATGGTAGTGGAATGAAAACTACCATGAATTTTTTTTAGAGGGGTACTAGTAAACAAATGCATGTGAAATGTAGTAGATGCAATACTTTTGTTGTTATTGCAATTAAAAAAACAAAACTTTAAACTCTTTCCTTATTATTTTGTTTCGATGGGGTTTTCCACTAACAATTGTTTCAGTTTTTCTTTTCTGGTGAATATTGAATACCATGGCAAAACAATGGGCTTTCTAGTGAATATTGAATACCATGGCAAAACAATGGGTTCTCTTTTCTTTACAGATCAATAATACCATGGGGAAAGGGTTCAGCCAAACAATGGGTTTTTATAAACTTGAAGTTTGCCTAAACCACCTTCACAATCTGATCAATTGGATTTTAATAGCGATTCCCAATTTACAAAGTTAAATATCGTTGTTGCAATGGACCACACAGGTTTTAATGGAGGTCCCCAATTTGCAATCTAGTTAAAGATAGCCCGTTACAATGTACCAGTGTAAAAATAATAGAAACATACATAAAATTTAGGAATTCGATTAAATGAAGCTGTGAAATTTAGGATTCAGATTAAATGAAACCGTAACTATATAGCTGTGTTATAGGTGGGTAATTATATATCTACCCATGCAGGGGCATTTTTAGTCTGGAGGAAATCCACATCTGTCCAGCAGGTTTCGTCAATGTATTGATTTTGCTCCTCGTTCTCGTTTATGCAAGCCGTGGCTGCAGACGATGTGACCACCACGCGCTTTACGGTTTTGGCCTTCGTGCACGCCCTCAAAACATTCAGAGTTCCCTCAACTGCCGGCCTAATCACATCGTTCTGCGCAGCAGCAATTTGAAGTTGCTAAATATTAAGAACATTAACGGCAAATACAAGAACGGCACAGTTAGTTACCGACCTCAGGATCTTTGGGTGCGAAGTTGATAGGACTGGCAACATGAAAAACGCCCTCACAGCCATCGATGGCAGCCTCGAAACTGCCGTCTTCCGACAGCTCGGCTCTGAAGAGGTTGAGCCTCTCCTCAGCTCCCGGAATGTCCAGGAGGTGCCGCAACTTTATCTCGTTCCCTGACAACAATATTCTTCTGGTTAAATACAATACCCCCTATTGAATTAAGAGGAGGAGGAGAAGAATGGAATTACCTGGATCGCGCACTGTAGCGTGAACAGTGTAACCCTTGTGGAGTAGGCGCTTGATCAGTGAGGAGCCCAAGAAACCTGTCGCTCCTGTCACGCACACGGTGTTCGCCTTGTAGCTTTTGTCACTGATAGTTGCAGCGGCCATATTCCTTACAGATTTTACAAGGGTTCTTCCTTCCTTACAAGATTTTACAAAGTGCAATGACCGGTAGATCCTGGTCCTGGGAATGTATGCAGGCAGGGCACATCATGGCAATTAAAATATGCAGAGAAAGGGGATCAGAGGGCGTCCACGTAAACATTTTGCATGGGATATCGGAAGGCTCTCTCTTCAATGTTATCACGGACTCAAACATATGTAAAATATATTACGTAGCTGCCGTGCCCACGTGAAATGTTACAGCGCCGTGCTTTATATAATTTAATTTATTCAGGACATGCTTTATATAATATTATTTATTCAGGCCCTGCTTTCTTTGGGGAAATGCATCACACACCATCACAAAGCCCTGATTTGAAGACTTCCATCCTGCATTTTTGGGGCTGCCAACCTTTTCAATCTCACTAAAACTACCAAACTTGTCTTTGCAATGTTGGGTACAAATTTTTACAAATGTTTTTAAGGCCGTGGGCAATGTTATCAACCAGTTTATTTCAATTTCATGAGAGAGAGTTTCATTCTTTTAGTGAAACTGACATGTTTGCAAAAAGGTCTTCCTTTTTTAGTATGAACACATACACTCAAAATGACCTATGGATTATGAAAGCATCGTTTTCACGTCTACACACTATCATATTCATGGTGATTAAGATGTTTGTCATACAAAAAAGGAATAGAAAGCAAGTTGCAAGATAACAAGGAAGTAAATAGAAGTAAGTACAAGATGGAATATTTGGTTAAGTCGTCATACAACTACTCTAGCAGGAAAAAATACTGCAGAAAAAAACCAGGCAGACATGTTATTCTAGGAAATAGATGATTTTGTATCACTTTCAAAGATCTCAAGATATTTTAGATGTTTTAGACTCTACACCTGAGCAAGGAAGAAAACCAAAGATGTTGAAGGAAAAACAATGAAAAATCTGAAAAAGGAAATGGTAAAAATAATGAAAAAAAGGCATCCCCTTCAAAAGGGAGCATGCATCCAAGAAAGTGGAAAGGGAGGGGACCCTCATTAATAAAAAAAGGCCTCTCCTTCAAAAGCGAGCATGCATCCAAGAAAGTGGAAAGGGAGGGGACCCTCCCCGCCCTAAGGAATTTGGAGGAAAAATTAGTATTATTAATGAGCATAGCAAGGAAAGAGTGGAGTTTGTCTAAAATTTCAAAAATGATATTGAAAAAAAAGCAAACACTGGCATGAAAGTTGTTCTAAGGAATTGTTTCTACAAGGCATTGATAAAAGGCCAAAAAAGAATTTGAACCCTCTAGAAATGTTAATATTTTTTTATGGAGACAAGTAACATATACAAGGGAATGGATTGAGTAACAAGAACATGTTTATTTAGGATTTCCTCAAGTACACTCTTAGAAAATGACGACTCTTTCCAGAAGAGAAATGCTCAATTTGAAGTGCATGTTGATGTAATTAATTTTATCCATGATTAAGTTTTAAAACTATAAGGTGATAAATAAAACCATAATAATGAATGATGATAACAAGAAATTGGTTATAGAACAAAAGATATTTGAGTTCTGAACCCAAAACATTAGATAAATTTTGAGGTAAAAAATGGGCCTCAAAACAAAAATATACGACCAAAATCAACTTTATAAGAACCAACAGGATTCAATATGATGATGTCACCATGGGGGACGATTCACCATTTTTGGAGTAAAGAAGTAAAAAGAATAAAAAATAAAAAAACTACTTTTTGAAGTCATATTTTCAACTTATCTCCCTGTGGTTTTACTCAACTTTCGAGTGAAAGCACTCATTGGGTGCAGAATTTAATTCCTCGTCCAAGGAGTAACCATGTTGCATACTTTTGTTGAACCCTATTTTATGGAAAATTCTCTTCTATGGAAATAAGATACTCAACCTTCAACTCCTGTCCATTTAAGAGGGACTCCTCTTTATCAAGCTCACCCTTTTCTTACTCCCCTTGCTCAAATACAAGCTCCTTCCTATCATACTCCTCATTTTAATTCACCTTTGAACCTCCATCAGCAAGCTTCTTTGAGAAGTTCAACCATAACTGAGTCAACAATAGTTTCTCAACCTGTGTCTACAATCATTAGCTTTTCAACTGAAGTTACAACCTCTTCTATGTTTGTGACTTCACCGGAAACCCATTTGTATGGTATTCCATCGGTACCACCTAGCTACTAGTCACTGTCTGGAACTTTTTCTGGTGTGTTGACTAGCCCATGGACTTCTCCCTTATCAAATTCATCGGGAATATTATCTGGTCCCTCTTTGATGAGAACCCCACCATTTATTCCACATGGTGTGCTTCAATCTCCTTTGGAGCAACTGTATTGTCAATTTCTTAGTGGATTGGGACATTTATAGCAACCTATTCCATCCTATATTGGGTACCCTACTCTAGGGGGGGATTTCCTTTATACACTCCTCATCCTTTAGCAGGGGGGATTTTTTTCTAGAATGTTCCCTTATGTTGATCAAACACTACAGGTTAGTGCTCTATCCTATTCAAGTCTTCTTCCTACGTGTCCTCCATTTCCAGGAATGACTGCTAATCCTTGGCATCCTACATTTTCCGTTCAACCTTATTTGGTTTCAAATCAAATCTCGACCTTTCAACCTGTTATGGATACACCCAGGTTCCTACTTATTAATATGTCCAATATTTACCTCAACCTACCCAAGTTACACCTCAATTGAGTTAACTTGCTCAGGTTGTATCTCAAATACAACCTACTCCAACAGTATCTGGAATTTCTAAAATTGCACCTACCCAACCTCTTCAGGGAGAATTAAAAACTCCACTTTTTGGTCAGTCTATACCTTAGATACAAGTAAACCAACCTGTGCATGGCATGACATAGGTACCAACCAATCAATCCTGTGTTAGAATGATGAAAAATCCATACAAGCAACTATTCTAAGGCATTCCATAAATACGTATTAGTCAATTTACCATTCTGCAAATTCCTTATCAAGGTAAAAAATTCCAAACTCAAACGTTTGAATCTTATCAATGTTTTCATCGAACTTGAAAACCTGGTTATGGTTACGTTGGTTATCAAAATCCTCCTTATCTTGGAATGCAAATACTTGTTGCTCAACCTATTCTACCATACCCAAGGTACCCTCAACCACATGTCAACCTTCCCAAATGGACTTTAATAGATAGTTTCCATTTATTGCAATGCTTGAGTTACCAGATTTATCCATGCTCATGAATGACCCCATTTTCCATTCTCCTTGGTCGTCAACCATTCCTACTAAATTTCCGAGTGACATTATGAAATTTAACGGAAATCCTAGAGAAGATTTGTTTATTCACATTATGACCTATCATTTATGGTGTTCATCCAACTACTTGAATGATTATTCTCTCTGTTTACGGCTTTTCCAGAGAACTGTTACTGGTATGACATCTAAGTGGTAAATTGAATTGATACGATATTCTTTCAACAACTTCAATGCCTTGGAAACCAATTTTCTAAGTACCCATTTCTAATTACCCATATGTTATGAAACTGGGATTGAGATTTTGGCCTCCCTGAAATAGTCTAACTCCACTCACCTATCTGATCATATTCATGATTGGATAGGACGATGTCGATTGGTCAAAACTTACATTCCCGATCAGTTATTGGCTGAATGGTTTGAAAAATGTTTCCAAAGGTAGAGCCGTTACTAAAGATAAAGCCACTTCTCATGCCCAATATTTGGATTTGGTATATACTCAACCTAACATGCTCTATGAAAGTATACCCAACGCTCTGAGACCCCAACATACTATTCCACGTGTTCTTCCTTCAAAATAATCACATGTTTCTAATGGCATGATTGGTTCTGTTGGTCAACAATCGAGGAGAAAATATTCTAATTCACTTAATTTGAAATCATGTCCCGCTCCGACCAATCAAAATCCTTCCCAACCTTCTCCTTTGAGTACAGTGAAAATTTCAACATGGGAATCCTATGGCGAAAATTGGTATTATTTATTCTAATTGTTAATTAAATTAGCTGTTTATTGCTATGGAAACAACGAAATAAACACATTACAACCTTCAAAAAAATACTGTGAAAAATAAGTGCGCTAGAAATTGAGAAAATACTGGCACACACACACATACAAAAAAATGACACACTTACTTTTGGACAAAAGTCCCCAAAAAAACCCAACTTGGAAAAATCGATGCAACACCATAGAGTTTTTATTATTAATCAGTAGTGAGAAATTATGAGTACAATCTATATGTCAAAAATTGGCAATCCATAGTAAGAAAATATTGAATAAAATTTCTAAGGGAATTTCTCTTCCTCTATAATCAACCCCAACACAACTTCGCTTCAGAAACTCGTCCACTTGGACCCTTCACGTTGGATTCTGCACAACACTTGTGCATACCCTTAGACGTCTAGCCCATAACTGCCCCCGATCAATTCATTATTCCTAACTCTGCTACGGGAAATGATTCTTCGAACTTATGGAAAAATTTCCAGGCATTTGGAAGTTGAATCGATTTTTCCCATAGATAAATTGAATTTCCCTCTGAAGTTGACTGTACATCCTTATGTACTGCCTCACTGGGAATAACTCAGCCTCTTATTGTTTCCTCTCCAAAACTTGAAAACTTTCCTTCAGCTCATTTCCCTTCCCCTCTATGTCTCTGATTCCCCTCTCTAGCTCTAGCTCTTCTTGCAACTGTTGTTGCTCTCTGGAAAATCAAACTCTCCAAGGAAATCGATCTCTAGTGTATGCTCTCCATCTACCCATTAACTTCTTCTTATAATCTTCTATTGGGACTCCAATTACCATGATTAAAATATAATCTAGGGTTGATATCATATATGGTTCAATCCATGTGAATTTTTAGATTATTCACACATTATCCCAATTAATACTAATTAATTAACCACTTTTCCTAAGTTTAGACTTAGGAAATATTTAAAAATAGGCTAATAATCTAATTGAGACACTTCTAGATGGGATTCCCATAAATTATTTCTGGGTTATGGATAAAACCTATCTTTTATCCTCTCCACAAAATTTTGAGACTATAACACCTCTGATGCTACAAAAACTAACACTCCCTCTTAGTGAGAAAGGTATTCTAGTGATGCACTATCGCTACAACACCCTGTCTTTGTATCACCCTTTGTCATGCTGCTAATGTCTAGCCACTATGGTTGGCTGCCACTGCCCACCAACCACTATGCAAAACTTATGTTGCATATGTGCTCATGTTGAAAATGCTATATTGTTGTCAACTCTGCATCTACACTACAACTCCCTCTCAAAAGTTGTTTCTGGAATTGCAACTCAGTTCAGCATCCAAAATATTGAATCATTTGTGTCTCTGTGTTTCATATTTATCCTGATCATACGATTGCTACTATCATCTGCATTTTTCACTAAAGAAATTGCGTTGTTGTGGACTCTGATATTTATCTTCATGCTCTGCTATCAACACTGCATTACACTCCTTAGCACTCGACTACAACTAGTTTGCAAATATCACTCTGGAATCTGACTGCATCGACTGACATTGATCCATCTTGCAACAAAATATTGTGGGCTCCTGTAGCAAGGTAAACATCCATGAGGGGTACACCTCAATGTACCTTTCCCAAAATCCGTAACTCTGGAACTATAAATCCATATTGCCTCACCTCACTTCTAGAGATATAGCTGCAAACATGGAAAAATATTCCTCCAACCTGTAGGAAAAATTGTTTATCTATGTGGACGTTGTCGCCTGGTCCTTCTCTTGCGTGTCCTTCTTCCTGAGAGGACATTGAGTACTGTAGTGGCCAAACTTGCCAAACCTGAAGAACTTGACCTTAGAGAGGTCCTACTTCTTTTTATTTTCCCTATGTGCCTGAATCATACCCTTTGATGCTAGGGCCACATTCTCGTCTTCCTTCTCACCCTTCATGCCCTTGTTATTGCTTTCACTGATAGTGTTCTTTAACAAATCTCACATCAACTCCTGCTACTGTAGGTCGGCCCACATCCTGTCCCATCTAGGAAATGTGTCTTGACGCAAGATACTTTGGAAAAAGACCTGCCACTCCTCTAAGACACATTTTAGTGCCAACCATACAATCTCTATTGGTTGAGGTTCCTCCCCAACGACTGCAAGATAATATCAGACCTCCTAAATCCTGGTGAGGAAGGAATCTATGCCTTCACCATTCTGCATCCTGATGTTTCTTAGATTCTGCAGGAGAAATATCTTCTAGTACTCAAAACTACTCTGATATAACTGGATGAGAGCATCCTACATCTCCTTAGAAATTTTATTGCTAGTTATATGTGATACTATATGGTCTCGGACTCCATTTAGGATCAAATTATTCGCCTTATCGATATATTTTTTGTAATTCTTCAATTTATATGCATCTTGGGGTACTACCACCACATTATCTACATATAATTTCAAGCTATATTCATATAGAAGGAAGGACATCCTAGAAATCTGCAATTGGAAAATCATATCTGTAAAACTCGAAACCCCCTATAAGAAATTTTCCTCAGTGTGTGCTCTATATTTTCCACCCAACATTGATTCTATTGTTGCAATAAACTTATTCACCTAATAAAGGAATCTTCTCAATGAAAATACTAATCCTCTTCGTCGGAATTACTTCCTGGCTTCACTACTGCCTATTGGAACGACTCCTAGGCTTTGTAGATTTTTCCTGCCACTTGCACTTGAAAAATTGAACTCTCTGCCCAACAGTTCGATCTATTAAGCCAACCTCTACGCAAATCTAGAAATCATGCTACCAAACTCCCTTTGAATTTGGATGATCTATGCCTTTCTCTTTTGAGCTTCCAGCCTAATCAATCTCGCTTTGATACCATGTGAAAATTTCAACACTAAAATCTTATTGCAACAACTGGTATTATTTCTTCTAATTGTAAATTAAATTAACATTTTATTTCTATGGAAACAATGAAATAAACAAATTGCAATCTTCACAAAAATATCGTGGACAAAAAGTCCCTAGATTCCAAATTGGGAAAATCGTTGTAGTAGCTAAGGGATTTTATTATCAAGCCTTAATGAGAAATTATATGTACAATCTAGATGTCTAGAATTGACAATCCATAACAAGAAAATCTAGATGAAATCTACAATATTTCATCCAATATTTGAACTTCTCACTCTACAATATTTTATATGTCTTCTTCATCCATATGCATGTCTGCATGATGGGTTTCACTTTTATAGTCTTTATGACCATCATCCACATTTGAGTGAGATTCTCCAAGCTCTATTTTCCTCCTAGAGTCTTGCTCATTTACTCTTAGTCCTGTACTTTAATTTCTATTGATTCTTCAACAAATTGTAACAAAATTTGTTGCTTTATGTCACTTTCCATTATACTAAATTCCACTTCCAAGGTCTTCCATGCTTCCTAGGAACATGCAGATTTTTCTACCTTGCACAAGGAATTCTCATCCAATGCATGTTTTATAAGATATAATACTAAGGCATCACATACTTCATCATATGGGTTACTATGTTGGTACTCAATCAACTCTTTAAATCGAATGAAAGTTTTCATTTTGACAGTTCCCAAAAATTAAAATTTTTACTAGTAAATTTTGGAAGTGTTACCAAATCTATCCTAATCCATTCATCCTCAAATTTGTCTAATTCATTTACTTGTCTTTTAGATTCCTTGACTGTGGCGATAACCTCTATGAGCTCTTTGAAATACTTTAGCTCTTCCTTTCGATTTCTTTTCACGGTTTGCTTCAGTCTTGCTTTGTGCCCCATGACAGTTGTCTTTATTTTGTATTTTTTCTTATTTCCTTATTGCGTTAGCCTTTTAGAAATGAATGTCGCATACACTTGACTATCTTTAAAACTAAACATGTTAACCTTCACTTTAACATTGGCTCCCAATAACTACTGGCAACTTTTCTAATCTCTTCTATGCATATTCTTATGGAGGATCATGGCTACAATGTACAGTGGAGACTCCTTTGGTCAGTGGCGATGGTTCTTTCCTCTTGATATGGTGGTGGCTCTATAGGCTAATCACCCTAATATTTTAGTAGTTAGGCTTACAAACTCTCAATGAGCTCTAGTTTCTACTTATGGACCAATGGATGCAAAATTTCATTTATGGGCTACTCACAATAGCCAAGGCTCTTAGTGGAAGTAGCTCATGACCTTCTTAACTCCTTTAGTTCTTTGAAACCTTGCTAAACCTCAATCTAACACCACTTATTATTTAGAGGCAGAGATAAACATGAAAACAAAAGAAAAATAAGTACACAAGATTATACTTGAATAAATAATTTATATTCATTAATTATTCTCTCACATATATCCACTGAGTTGTTGTTATTCTATCTTGTTACTTCACATTCCAATGACCCAACCATGAGTATATAAGCACTAAAATTAGATTATATAACTCTAAATATCGAATCATGAAAACTGTAAATTCATTTTCCTCATGGAAACTATGACTTGACGCTTTAACTTAATTTTTCTAACTTCACTTTAACATAAATCGACTTTTTTCTTTTCTTTAACTTAGTTTTTCTTGATAAGGCATTAAATTTTTAACTCTAGCTCACTTGAGTTTTAATATTAGACTTAACTTTCTTTCCTTCACTTAACTTAACTCTTCACACATTACATGCATACGAGAGTACTTACTATTTTTATCAAGTGAAACAATTTTGATTAATGGCAATGTTGTGATCGATGGCAGTAAATCAAATAGGAAATTTGGGGAAAGGTTTGTATGAATTGTTTGCTCTTATAATTTTTAAATTGCTATAAGAGACTATAATTCACTTGGTTGTAATGTTAGGTCCTTATAATATTATTCTAGACCCGTATTGTTATTGTTAGTGTAGCCCCCTTATTGTTATTGTTGTGCCCATGTAGTCTCCATAGTGTTATTATTGTGCCTCATAGAAGCTCACTATTGTTATTGTTGCGCCCTTACATTATTATCATTATGTAGGCTCTGTTTATATTGGGACCCTTAGACTCTTATATATAGAAAGTAGGCTTTTGTCATATCATCCAAGATTTGTTCATTTATGTAATTTAAATGAGGTTTAACACTCAAAGAGGTTGATTTATAATCCGTTTAATCTATATTTTCTTCTATTTTTTGAGTTTGTTGCATAACATTTGGTATCAGAGCTTAGGATTCTAGGGTTTCACTTATTCAAACCGGTCATGTTGGAATTTTCGCTATAACTATTTTTCTAAGAGGCTTCAAAAGCTCAAATGTTTACCACGTGGAGCCAAAATCTTGATGAACTTTGTGTAAACATTTCAGACCTTTGTTTGCAATATTTTTGGAGATATTATATGTATAAATTAGGTTTTTTACAGGCTCCATAATTTTATCTCAAATAGATGACCGACGGAAAATCATCATAACTTTCATTTCAGGCATCAGATTTGAATTTTATAAAAAGTGGAAGATATTACACCGAATTTGGTTTCTTTTGTAATGATTTTAGAGATGAAGATCAAAATAGTGACACATTGCACGTCGTACAAGTTGGCTCTACTGAACCAATCCATAATTAGGTCATTGTGGGATATCGGGCATAATTTTGCCTTGAATAATTCAAATTAGGTCTCATCTATGGCACTGGAAACAATACAAGACCGAAGTTAAAATATTGGGGATTCGAAATCACAAATATACATCAGGTTCAATATCGAGCTCCTCAAAAGTAAGAACAAGGTTTGTTTCGTTTAAATAAAATTGCATAGCTTTTGTTTAAAAAATCAATTTGAAGTGATTCCAAGTGCATATTAAAGCATTGATATCAGTATTGGATTATATAATTCCTCCCAAAAATAATTCCACACCCATTAAGCCCTTAATAAGCTCTACTATGATGCATGAAGAGGAAGAAGTGCAACATGATATATCAAAATTGCGAGACCAAGTGCAAAAAAATTATCTGTCGCAAAAAGTAACCAAAAATGAAATGGAAGCTAAGATGAATGGTTTGAAGAAATGTGTGGAAGCTAAGATGGATGCTTTGAAGAATGGTATGGAAGTTGTTAGTATCAGTTTTTTCATCCTACCACCAGTGATCAAATAGACTCTTATCATGTCATGTTAGGGTCCCATTCTGAAATTTTTGTCATTCCATTAGGTCATCATGCAAAAATTTGGTCACTCGATGTAGATCTAGGTCTGATTTCACTCCTCTCAAAATTTTATTTCTTGCTAGCTCATTTCACTTATTTACTGAGTGTACCATCAGTTATGATTTTTCATGATCATTTCAGTCATTTTCATCATGGTTTCATTCAGTTCAGTGTGTCCATTAGGAATTAGGGTTTCCAAGGTCATTAAATCACCATTTCATGCATAAATTCTAGCAAGTGAAGGAGTGACAATAAAGAAATTTCATCAGTAAATTTGATTTGTATATTTGATTTCAAAGCAAATGTAATTTTATGTTCCTAATTTGTAATAAGTTATCAGAGTTCCAAGTAGTTGCAACACTCAAAATTCCATCAACAAATGATCAAAGTTCCAAAAATCCATTCAATATTCCTAAGCCATCAGAAGATGAAGTTAAAAGATCAAATTCAAAATTTAAAGGTAAAGAAGCAATGTAAATTTGATTTCAAAAAAGGAAAATTGGTTCCATGTCCATTTAAAGATATTTCTTCAAGTATAAAAGGCCCTTAAAGAAAAAAAGTCATTCATTTGCATCCTCAAGTATCGAGATCTCAGCCTCTCCAAGCAAAAAATAGATTTTTTCCTCAAAAAATAGAGTTTCTCGGTCCTTTGTTGTGTTTTTTCCACAGGCGCTGCGCTTTTTGCAGAGGCCACACTGCGCTTTTTGTAGGGTTTCACTGCATATTTCTTCAACTCTCTGCGCTTTTTGCAAGGGAGAGCCATGACCTCAAATATTCTTTGCAAAGGTTATAAACTACAATCAATGGTTTCTACACTCATTTACAAGTAAGTCACATCTTCACGGCCCCTCCTTTAAGCTTGTGGTCTTAATTTTATGGTGCAAACCCTCCCTTACTATCCATGTCATGTTCTAAGTAATTAAACCCTAGTTTTCAGTTTACAATTTTAAAAATTGTTTTTACCTAGACCCCATTTACCTTCCTCATACCCTAAAGCACTCCCCACTACCCTCACATCCCCTCATTTCCCATTCCCAAGCTATATTTTCTAAAACCTTACCCCTATGTTGCACTTTTATAGGCAGCTAGACTACCTCCCTGTCTTTGAATTTCTTACCCATCCCCCTTATCATTTCAACTCCCCATCACTTCCCTAAGATTCATAACTCCCTTACACACTTCCCCAAATTTTTCCTCACCTATCCTAGCTTCCTAACCCTAAAATTCAACTCCCTTTCCCTTCCCCTTCTTCCCTAGTGTTTCTAGAAAAAACTAAACATAATGGAGCAGGAGGGAAACATCGTGGAGGAGGAAAGAAACACCACAAAAGATGTGAATAAAACATACAATAAAGGAGGGAGAATCTTGAGGTTAGAACCATAAGACACTAGGGAATTGATGGAATCACCCTTATCAGTCAAATGTTTGTAGCATGTAGGTTTCTTTGAGTTTTGTGAGATGGTCCAAAGAGTGTAGAGCCATCCTATTTTGACCAGGGTTTTCATCACCAACCTACAAAAAAAACCAATTGACCATTGCAAGGGTGATATTCACCATCTTTACAGAAATCATTGTAGCAACAACAAGCATACCCAATGTGGGTGAAAAGTGGTTCAAAACTAAAGATTTGGATACCCAGCTATATGAACCTTACCTCAAGGCACCTTATAAAGACAACATCGATAAAGTATTTCCTTTTGGTCAATTGATGAATAGGTTTGCTCCCAAGATGAAGATCATCATGAAATATTTCACTTGTGAGGGCATATTCTACAGGTTGTACAACTATCACATCAGGTTGCTCATGCATTCCACTAGGGTGAAATTTCTCAACTGCCCCTACTATTTGTACAGGTGCATTGACAAGATGGCCTACATGGTGTGTAATATCCCAAATATCAAAATTATAAATAACTCAACACATCACACAACACAACAAACATATAAGAGATTGAAGCCCAATTGTGAATCCTGAATGGATCCACCACATAAACATTACCGCGAGGTTTTCGTCCCGGGATCAATAAAAGAATTGGCCAGGCCAGATTCTCAACCCAAACATAATAAAGTAGATAATCCAGAATGCCCCCAATGCCTATCTTCTCTCCCCTTTTATAGGCTTGATGGGTCAAAACCAACAAAAAATACCATGGGTCAATACCATGGGTCAATACCAACAAGAAATACCATGGGTAAATACCATGGGAAAATACCATCAAGAAATACCATGGGTCAATACCATGGGTTAATACCATGGGTCAATTCTATCCACTTTGACGGGATCAAGAAATGGGATATTACAAATCCTCCCGCCCAAAGATTGCTTGTCCTCAAGCGATCCACTTCTATCCATAACAGAAGCATTTGTACATGGATACCAGGATCCCATACAATCTGATGTGCCCTCCATTTTGAATGGTCCTGAATGGATTCTTTAATACCTGGATCCCAAACAATCCTTTGACCAATCCTTCACGGAATAGATTTACCTGGATCCCAAACAATCCTTTGGCCAATCATTTCCCCAATGGATTCTCCTGGATCCCAATGCCACCTAAATCCTGGGACCTGTGGGTTATGGTGCCATTTCAACCCTCCATCGTTGTTCGCACCAAAGGGCCCAAGCTGCAATATGCCCTCGGCTGTGAGTATCCTCCAAAGAATCAACCTATCGATAGAATACCAACTCATAATCTCTCGCCAATCCAGACTTGGGGAGGGATGAATATTTGCAAATCTACTATGTTGATGTTGTTCGATGCTCAATTCATGCTTCTCTACTTGGTTACCCAACCTGATGCAGTTGGAGAACTCTTCCCTTCTCTTCCCAATGTATAAAGGTGGGTTGTTGGTGTTGCAAGCCTTATCTATGTATTCCTGTAGAGCGCTGCTATGGGACTCCCAATTGTACTCCTCATGCGGCCTTGTGAGGGACTTGAGTTTTTCCTCAATACTAGACAGCTTGGTCGATGATTTGGCACATTTCCCTATGAGTTCCTCAATTTTTCTGTTCTCCTGTAAGACAGTGTCTCGAACTGTCCAGACTCTTTGCTTCAACAACATAAGATCTGTCTTGAAATGCATGATCCTCTCCTCATTTGATTCTCCTTGAG
Source organism: Pinus albicaulis (assembly GCA_034641835.2). Classification (NCBI taxonomy): domain Eukaryota; kingdom Viridiplantae; phylum Streptophyta; class Pinopsida; order Pinales; family Pinaceae; genus Pinus; species Pinus albicaulis. The sequence goes on along the minus strand of CM076578.1, from coordinate 1,245,174,877 downwards.
TGTATTCATTATAGACCTCTTCACATGTGAGGATGAGTTGTCCATCCTTTCTGGTTGTCAAACATGGATGTACTGGTGGACTGTTGTCTATACCTGATTTCCCATACTCTTTATGGATGTCCTCCATTGTATTTATAGATTCAACTACCACATCATCATGAGGAATTGCATCATTCCTTTTGTCATGTACTTTTTCAGGTTGACTGATCAGCTTGTCCTGCAAGTTTCTCTGAACAACATGGTGTTGTTGTTCACCATTTGTATTTGACTGCTCAGATCCTTCATAGGCCCTCTCTTGAAAACCAATGAACCCATCAATGGATGAATCCCCATGATCTGAAGAAGTTTCTAATTTTGTTATCCTTGTTGCCTCCTTATTGTCTGGACATGAATGGTCAAGTGCCCAAACTCCCTTGCATACAAAGCATAAGCCTTTCCTCCTTAGTTCATTCTTGCTGTCTCCAAAAATCTTTGTTAGTTCCTCCTTGGTTAACTTCTTTCTAAGTAGTTTGATGCTCTGTTTGATCAACCCCTCAACTAGTTCATAAGCAGCAGGATATGCAATTAGCTCCTTCCTCCAAATGGCCAACAATTTGGATCTCAATTGTTCGCAGATGGCCCTATCTTCTCCTAAGATCGGAGACATGATCTTTGTCATGTCTGTTTTGATGTAGTTTGGATGAGATGTTTTAATTCCATTGCAGAAGTATTGGAGCATCTGAAGGATTAAATCATCACACTCTAGATCCAGCATAAGCATACCAAATCTGAATTTTGCCATGCGTTCCAAAATTGTGCGCTTCTGGAAAAAAAGTAAGAATGGTGGTGTTGTGTTGTCCAACCCTTGGATTACTTCTACCATTACCCGAAAAGTCCTCCTCATGATGTCATCATTGTAGGGCAATAGTGGTGTTGTTAAGGCTATGATTTTACTGAGACAAGAAGCGACAGTGAGTCTAAAATTTTCACAAGAATACTCCAAGAACCTAGGTTGTATCAAAGCAAGCATGGATGGCTTCAAGGCCCAACTTGAACCTTCCCATTCTGATTTATCTATCAAGCTCAAAGTCACATCTAATGTGTCTAACTATGGGAGAACATCTTTTGACTTTGTACCCTGCAATTTGGATCCAAGTTCACAGAGACACTTGCTTGTTACATCTTCCTTCCGGATATCTTTTGACTGCTGAAGAATAACATGGACCTTTCGAGAGAAAGGCCTGTCGCTTTGTTCTTGCTTCTGATTTGTATGTTGTTGCCATCTTTGATCCACATAAGTATTGTAGCCCAAAGAATCGACTGATATATCATTATGTTGATTCTTGTGGCATCTCCAAAAACAAAATGATGACATTGGCATCAATGGATCTCAATACTTAGCTAATGAGAAACCTGAGAATGATCCCTGTCTAGCAATAGCTTCCCAACCTTTCAACAATGACCATATTTGCAAGAAAGACATGAATAAATATCATGGGTACATTCACAATATTCCATACAAATGAATAAATATCATGGGTACATTTATTCATAAGAGGCCATATACAAGCTATAAATGATTTTTTTTAATCATGCCTTCAAATATTTTCACAAATTTAACCCACAGACATATAAATTATTTTCCCTTCACTTATATCTCCCAATAAAATAATTTACTGCAAAATAAAAATCAAACTAGGGTGATAAATATCACCGAAGTGAGAAATACTGGCTAGGGTGAAAAATAAATTTCACTGAAGTTCCTTGCGTAAAATTCTCAGGCTGGCAGGATGCACAGCTATGATACCACTCTAATATCCCAAATATCAAAATTCTAAATAAATAAACACATCACACAACACAACAAACATATAAGAGATTGAAGCCCAATTGTGAATCCTGAATGGATCCACCACATCAACATTACCGCGGGGTTTTCGTCCCGGGATCAATAAAAGAATTGGCCAGGCCAGATTCTCAACCCAAACATAATAAAGTAGATAATCCAGAATGCCCCCAATGCCTATCTTCTCTCCCCTTTTATAGGCTTGATGGGTCAAAACCAACAAGAAATACCATGGGTCAATACCAACAAGAAATACCATGGGTCAATACCATGGGAAAATACCATCAAGAAATACCATGGGTCAATACCATGGGTTAATACCATGGGTCAATTCTATCCACTTTGACGGGATCAAGAAAGGGGATATTACATGGTGAAAAATAGAGAGTATGAGCTTCAAATGAACAACCTCTTCCATCATTCACTCATTAAAATAATTGTCCTTCACCACCTCAAACTAGTTGAATATTGCATGGGAGACTTTCATTGAGGCAGATGTCTTCACTACAACACCAAATCAGCCTGCTAGACCTATTCCACTACCAACATCAATTTCTCACAAGAAAACTAAGTTATCTAGCAGGGCTAGACTAAAGAAAACCAAAGAGGTCAAAACCTACTGTTGGGTCGTGAATACGACCACTTTTTAACACTTATTTCATCCATTTTTACTCTTCTTTATCATGTTATTTATTATAATTTATCATATAAATCCATCTTATAATGATTTATACTCTTATGGATGAATATTATTTCTTCTCCTTTATTTTTAATAAATTGATGATTACTATTCATAATTTTATCAATGATGGTTTATTAATATATTTTGTAATATCACCGAATGTGGTTGCTGGTTCGACGTAATGGGACTTTAGTTCCCTGGCGAGTCCTGAGGGTGCTCGCACGTAGTGGCCATATGGCCCCCTGAAATGCCATAACTCATGCAGTTAATTTGCCAGCCTGCAATGCATTAATTCATCTCGCCGTGCCGGCTCATTACCTCGCTCCGTCGGTTCAAGTTGATATGGCTTTCATTCTGGAGAATTCGACCAGTCCCTGTGTTTTCTGCAGCTCTCCGTCTCCTGTTCGTGGTGCATGTCCAGCTGATTGTACAGAGCCGAATGCACACACCCAAACTGGGCGTCACTGCACCATCCTTGGCTGTCTGGAAACTCTTCCAGGTTTCCACTTCACTCAAAGCAATTTTTGTAATCTAACCTCTTGTTTGCATTCTCAGTCTGTTGATTTGCTATGGTCTTCCTCAAACTCTGCCTGCACCTCTTGCCTTAAGCAACCCTCACAACGCACTGTGGGGATGCCTCGACTTCAGCATCGGATGAGGTGTCGGTGATGAGCAAGCAGAGAACGCCCTTCCCGCCCTCGCCCTTCTCCCAGTCCAACCCCTGGCTCTTCTGCGGAGGATGACAAATGGGGCCTTCGTTCGGATTCTAGAAGGCAGAGGGGTCGCACCTTGCATACTGGAGGCTCTCACTCTGCTCCGCCTGAACAGTGCCCTCCGCCCGTCCCTCCTCCGACCACTTCCCCTGTTATTCATCCTCTTGCCAGCCCGACCCTCCACCAGACCTCTCAGAGAGCGGAATTCCGCTTCAACTGCACCCTAGAAAAACCCGTCCTCACTGCGTTTGTCACCATTACTGTTTGCGAAGGCTCTGCTAGCACCGACTAGGCTTCTGTCCCCTGCTCTGCCACCACCCTGCCTCGCCCTCAACTCTCTCAGGCTAAAAATGATGCGTCTGGTCCTAATGCACCCCTTGACATTGGGAAATCCAACTTTGAAATTGATAAAGTGCAGGTGGGCTTCTTCAGCAAAGACAACGCCCCTAATAAGGATAATGTAGAGGAAGAAGACGAGTATGGTTGTAGAATTGTGGAAGAACTGGACTCTCCAATTCCGAATCAGTGATTTTGATCTCCTTTAGCCCATCATGGTCCAGGTTTCCATCTTCGTTGGAAAATTTTGGTTTTTGCTGCTTTCATCAGCTGAACAAGTTGTATGCTTTATTAGTTTTCAGTATTTTGGTTGATTAAAATGTATGCATTGTATACTGGTTTCCCTTTTAAGGGTGGTAAAATTTCTCTCTCAAGAACTATTTTCCCACTCAGGGCAGTTCAGTTGTTTTTGTAAAAGCATGGACATCAAGCCCAGTTCTCAGGCTTACACAGCTGAGACTGGCGCAGTTTTGTACTATTATTTTTCATAAATAGAATTAGTTTTACCGAGAAAAAAAAAAATATTTTGTAATATCATTCACCATTTTAGCCTCCAAGATATTTTCCAGACTACAGATTTGATTTCCAAATCATCATGAAATATTCCAACTCAGAAATTCGCTGGAATAAGAAGTGACAGTTTTGCGGTTAAGATTCTGGGCCAATGAAGAAGAATCTGGAAAATACGGAACATGGGTTTTGTCCAGAATGGGCCCAATTAACTTTTCTAAAGAATGGTTTGCCCAAATTAGGCTTGTATTGAGATAAACACAGGGTTATTTGAGCACGATTTTCTCAGATTTGTTGTTGCGACCGTCCTACAAATCTCAGCTACAAAGCCAAATTCGACTTTCTCTTATTGAAAGATGGATGGAAATATATTTTCTTGTTGATCAATTGGTTGAGAACAATCCAATTTTGTTATGAGAGATCTTATTTACTATTTAATTTCTCCTCTCTTTGGTTATAAAAGGAGACATTTGTAAAAGAGAGGGGAGGGATCATAGTTGTTGCTTTTGTGAATTGTAAGCTTATTCAAAAGCTGTGTTATTGAAAGCATGATTCCATTGTAATGCTGCTCCATTTTAATGATTAATTGAAGTTGTTGTTCCATTCACATCATCTGAAGTAGCTTGAGCAGTCCCTGCTGGTGGTTAAGGGCCCGACCCCTGGCAGCATGAACTGCTCCTTTGTGTTATATCTCCAATTCCTACAGCGTGTGATCAATTTTCTACATACATGTTACTATGAGTTTATTTCATTAGTTTTTTATCATTTTATTGTCTTTATGTATGACGTGCTCTGTTTATGAGTTATTTCATTATCGTATGATATGAATCTTATTTCTTACAGCGTGGGTTAATTGAAACAACATATTGCCTTACTTAGAACATCCTTGGATTCGAGGAAGTGATATTGGTTCTATCTTACTTAATTCATAATTCTGTGTTTAATAGTTTACTATTTTATTATAATGGATTGCGTTGCCGTTCCTTCCCAATTTAACAAGAATCTTAATCCTCGAATTACTTATCTTGTTATGCTTCATTGTTCGGCATTTGATGTTCCATTCCATTTGTTGTTTCATTTAACTGCTGTTCATTTTAGAGTGCAAATACAAAGCTTCGCTATTCAATTTGCTGTTCAATAGGATTTACCGTTTAATAGATTTTTGTTGTTTAATTCCTTTAATTTCGGTTTGTTGTCCATTTACATTGCTTTTCATTTCATATTAATTAGTTTAAAAGAGTTTGCTTTCATTTCGATTGCTTTAAGATCACCAACTGTAGAGGACATTGGTTATTGCTTCCAAGTTCCCAGATTGGTTATCTTGCATCGATTTCTAAGGGAAAGAGTTATTACTACTACATCCCATATCGATGTTTTACAGATTGGTTTAATTAAGGTTTCAGAGCATTTCCATTTATGTTACTGTAATTAGATTTCTTTACAAGCATCCATTTACTCTTGTATCTCGAACACTGTACTACATATTGCAAGGCATTACTCTTGGATAAATTGTTGCCTCAGACTGAGTACACTCTTGAAATAAAAAGTCGCTCTCAGATTGATAATTAATGTGAGATAAATAGGTGTTAAAAAGATACCTTTTATGCACTCGACATTTTGGCGCCGTTGTCGGGGAGAGTGTATGCCATTTAGAAAGAGTGATGCATATTTAATTTTTTTTCTGCTTGGGAAGAATTAGGTATTAAAGACGGAAGGTAAGAATCTGTGCACTGAGCAAGAAACACACTTGTTCATTGGCGTGCTTCACAGTAGAATTGAGTGAAAGCTTAAGGTAGGAATGAATGCTTGTGTTTTTTTTTTTTTAATTTTAGAGGTAGAGCTTTTTTTTGAAAAAATCTTGTAATTCCACTCGAGTGGTGATGTAAGCACCACCCATTTCACTAACCAATTGACAGGAACATTTGAAGGAGGATCCTTAAAGAAACACCTGAAGAACATCTTCTATTATGGTAAGAAATGGCTCACATTGCAACTTTTGAATTCCCTATCAAATATCTAGGAGGAGTGACACAAATGCACATAATTCCCCCATTGTCTCTACCAAATTTTCATGGTTTGACAAATTAAGATCCAAATACATTCTTATTTGAGTTTGAAATACTTTGTAGAGGATATGATTATTATACTAACGATCAAAGGTTGAAAGTGTTTCCTTTTACTTTAAAAGGAGCAGCTCTCCGATGGTTCATGAGCCTAGGTGGAAACTGCATCCAAACATGGGAGGACATGAAGAACATATTCTTGAAGAAGTACCAAGACTATTGCAAATCCAATGAAGATATTTTCGATATGACACAAAGGGAAGACGAAAGCTTAGAGGACTATGTAGAGCGATTTCGATACAACCTTCAAAAACCAAAGCATAAGCATTTGGAAAAAGAGATCTTGAAAACACTCATTCTTAAAGGAACCAAAGATGATTTTTTAGAACTCTTAAATATGATAGGAAAAGGTGATGTTTTTCAGTTATCATATGATGATGTTTGTGAATTGTGCATAAGGTATTCAAGAGGAATTTCCAAGGCTGGTAATAATTCTAGAGAAGTTTCTTCTTTCTCTTCCAAATTTACTACAAGAACAAGAGACATAAGAGCTGAAATCAAGGTTTTATTCGAAAATTTTAAATATGATTTTACTAGCTCTCTAAATTCACAATCGAATGTTTTGCAGGTTCAGAAAAATCAAGAATTTGATGAAGTGTTTTGCCCTCATTACCAAAAGGAGCATCCCCTAGATAGTTGTTCTTCCTTATCAAATTTGGAAGTGGCATATCAAAGAGATGGGGAAGCTGCAACAAGGTCAACAGGTATGGTTCAAAACACTTCCTCTTCATTCCCTTACTTGCATAATCCATTATGGAATATTCATATGTTAGGGCAGCCATGCCAATCTCAATATAACCACTACCAATCTTGTCTACAAAATTGGCATGGTTCATCTTATGATTGTATGACTACTCTCCCTCATCTTGTAGCACAAACACATCTTCCAACCCTTCCACAATATCTTGCTTGCCCATCAAAATCATCCATTCAACACAATCAACTACATCATCAAAAGGCTCCATTCCCTACACAATCTCCTGCTCAACTCATTCCACACCCACACGATAATAAACCAGCACAACATGCTTATAGTGTTGAACTGCAAAATTCACACACCCTTCCCACCCATTCTATCTCACATGTACTATTGGAAAAAACTTACACTGAGACTCAGAATGTATCAAATCCAAAAATTGTAGAAGTTATAAAAGAAAATGAGGTTTCTTCTAGTTTGCACCAACAAACCATTTTAAAAGCTCAAGAAATTCATGATATGATGGCTATGGGAAATCAAGGAAGTAAAGAATATATTGAAGATTATTTTCACTCCATCATTTGTTTGCAACATCACTCCATACTTCAACAATTTTTGGTACCATATTTTCAAGGGAAGTTGGCTTCTCATACCCTAATTTTTATTAACATACATTTTTCAAATTTGGGTATGTACATAATTGAAGCCTTATTTCAGAAATGGCTCCACTGGAAATACTCTTATACTGTTTCGGGGAAAATCACCCTAGAGGTTTGTTGGGTCAAAACCTCCACATATCAGGGCATGCTATTCAGAAGGACTCACACACAACCATACTTGAATGCAATAAACTAGATGACAACGATAGTAGAACTCACCCGTAGTCCTACGTTCGATGTAGATCCCGCGGGGTCCAAACCCCCAACAACCCTTCTTCCTCCTTCAACCTGGAAAACAAGAAAGAACATGCACGGAAACCTAGTTGTACAACATATATTTCTCCTAAACGTTAGTGTAATCCATGTGAAATATGATATAAACGATAATAAATGCTTAATAATCAATCTTTTCACATATACAAATAGATACTAACACAGAAGTTCAGGAACAAGATGGTTCTTCATTATTACAAACAGCATGTACAGAAGTAAAGAGTGGAGAGATCACCTGAATCCTTCCACGATCTTCGAGCAGACCGTCGTCCGGATCTGTCCCGCCCTTGCCTCACTAAGATACTTTCAAGACTTGTGCACTCGAGATGGCATATAAACGGATGAACATCTCCAGGAAACAAGGGTTTCCTGTATAAATCTGGGAAAGTGCAGGAGGCACGGGAATTCAGACTTGAATTGGGATTCCAACAGAGTATAATGTCTATAAAGTTTCTCCCTCCCTTAGGCCATGCACATGAGGGGCTTTTATACTCCCTCAAAGTAGTTTCAATCAGTTGGAAACAGTTGGCCACGTACTGGGGTGGTTGAACTACTGGAGTAACCATCAACCCAGCCCGAAAATAGGAAATTTTTATATATTTTTTAATGATTTTAATGGCATACGCGGAAAAGTACATGTGGACTCGCGTATACACGCGGAAAAATCAGGGCATAACCGCGTATGGGAATTTTAACACTGTTTTTTAGTGAATTTTGTTCAAGTCTGTAGGAATGGGTGCCCAAAGCCATAAATACAATCATGAATCACCTGAGGGTGAAAAATGATACTATAACAGATGCCCTCTAATATATGAGGTCAGAAGGGGTACATGATGGCCGAAATATATTATGCACATAGAAAGAAATTCGCAAGGACAAGAGAGGACTTCACCAGATTTCAGCCTGCCAAAAACAAATGAAAGAAAACAGAGAATCAACTCATGTTGAGGCGAGCATACCCATGCTCAGTAAAAAATACATCATACGGAAAGTACATAATAGATCCAACATGTATACAAGTATAGCTGAACTGAAAATACATAATGAATCATCTGAGAATGGCCCGGAAGTATAAGTCTGAATTAATGTCCAAGTATCACATATAGAAAGCTGGTCAATGATGCTGAAACTGGATGTCTGATCATATAAGTAACTGAATCTCCAAGTACCAAATCATAAGAGGTGGAACACATGGTACAATCATGCAACTCGGGAGCCAACATATAGTATGCTGTTGTACTGACACTGCAATATATAAGGGTGGATGGCATCACTGGCAGAAACTGAATAGAATGTCAAAAGTGAACCGAGAAATGCTGATGCAACCCGAGGTCTTCACCAATCACTATGGCACAATTCTACACAATGGGAATAAATAAGCTGAAGTCGACCATGTGAGAAATCGTTGGATTACCGGTCAATGATGTATACCGTTAACCAACGCGAGACAACCCACCAATAATGAAAATGAGTGTCAAGGTGCCCCAGTACAATCTAACAAGTGCGAATGAATGAGTTGAAGTCGAACACTTGAAAGAATCTACCAATCGGGAGGCAATGATGAATCCCCACTGTCGATAGCGAAGAGTCTGCCACTGATGACTGCAAACCCTAAGGTACTGACAAAAAGACTCTAGACCTTATTCCCAGAGCAATGAGTTGGAGTCGATGGGAAAAGATCTGTTGGAAGGAAGGCATTAAGGCATCCCACATCAGTCCAGCGCGAGTGTAACCCGCAGGCCAAGATTTGGAAGGAATCGGACGAAGTAGAGTGATGGAACCAAAAACCGAAGTACGTTTCTGACGTGCACAAGATGAAGCTAGCGCACGGAAGAAACCCTCTGAACCAACCAATAATGAAAACTGACACAGAGGTGAGAAATCCACCGATAGGGTCAAATGGAAATCAAGGTACTGCACGAATCCCAAGTGTGATAATGTGTGCTGACGTCGAACACAGGGGAAACCACTCAGTCAAAGACCCATGATGATGATCAAATGCTGAGCACGAGGTCACCTATCAATGATGGAAATAGGCCCACGGTGCGGCTCTAGGTTTGCTCTCAGAGCAATGTGTCGTAGTCGATAAGAGACAAACCCGCCGGCAAGAAGTCAATGGAGACCTTCTCAAACCAGCACGAGCAGAAGATCAAAACATCTGATGTGATAGAACATGATACTGACAAGACCGGGAAGGCCGATTGAATAATGAGTCAAGAGACACCGCAGAATGGCCGACTCAGGCTAGACTTCCCTTGAACAAAAGCACGACTCTGTGATGACCATGGCAGTAAAAAGTGACACTGTATAAGTCTGTCTTGCAGGAGGCAAAACAAACTCTCCATATGATTGGAAGAGATAACCAGCCGGGGGAGAACTGACAAGTGAAACATGGTAAAGGCTGAACCTAGGTCAAACTAGAACCATCCCAAATGAAGGAAATATATATAAGTATATGTGCTTTGTTCAAGGGCGAAAAACTGACTCTGTACTGCCATCAAAATAACGAAGATACATCTCGTTCCCGCTCTTTTTGTTATATTTGATTTTTTTGTCTTTTTCATATAATAAGCCTGAAAAAGAATAAAAGAATGCTATGGTACAATGGATAGAACGAGTATCAAGAAACAGATGCACTAGTTCCTGGGATTGGAATGGTCCTATGCTCAATGCAAGGTGGCAAAAACTGGTAAGCGATACTCGGAGGAATGTTCCATCCATGGGTAAAGAGGGTGTCAAGTCGCGATAGCTAAGTTCATGCAATGGTTAACTTGTACAGATAGTCAAGGTCAAAAGTTGGCTTAAAAATTGAGTCCAAAATGAAGCCGGCTAAAGGCCAGGATAAACAAGTAGCCAATATGCAATGCAGTAATACAACTCAACAACACCAGGGAGCCTCTAGGGTAATAGCCAGAAAAATGATAGTGAGGAAGAAGAATAATGAAGCTTCAACACATAAGTCATGGCGGGACTAAAGAGGACTCCCGAGCCTACATAAAACGCAGCATGGGCAACAAGTGATAGCGAGGAACTAAATAAGAAGCCCATGTAAAGGAAGGCTCTACCATCAAGTCATGATTAAATAATCGGCGAGTGAAATGGGTGTAATACTCATGACCTGATGGGATCGACCCTATGGAAAGTGATCAATATGGAGGCTAGTATACAAGATGCAACGGAAAAGGGATTCCCTAACCTATATGCTAGTGAAGATCATATACCTGCCATGACGAGTCAGCAGTCACGGATCAAAAATGGGAAAAAATCTCAAATTCGTCAAAATGTACCTGAAAATATACCAATCTGGGCACTTCCAAGCATCCAGGTTATGTAGCTTAAGATAGATTGAAAAAATAAGCATAACAAATTTTTGCGAAAATTTTCAACTTTTTGGGCATAAATAAACAAATTACCTCATATTTGGTTCATTATTACATTGCTGATTTGGGAAAAAGTGCTCTAGAGAAAAAAACCTCTTTCATCAAAACAGGAGCAACCGACCGTCAATATTCACTAAATTTGTCAGGTAAGCTCATCAACCATCCTTGCTATTCATTTTGTCCGTTCATAAATTAAAATTTAGGAATTTTCACCGTAGAATATCTTGCTAAAAATCACGGGTTTGCGCATACGCGGGTTGGTAATGACCAAGTCACATATACACGCGACTGTGCACAAATAAAGTCGTGTATGCGCAACCCAAAATCAAAAATGCGTAGCTAATGAACAAATTATTGAAAATTTTCAGGATGACCATATCATAGAGAGAGCGTGAACACAGTGCAATAGACAATGAAGTCATGCAGGACCAAGTATCACTGAATATTATTCGGAATTGCGGATTGCTCAAGTTTTTTAAAATGCCAAATATGAAGAGTAATGTCCGGTTGCTCGAAATGCTTGTAAACTATTGGGAACCGGAAGAAAACTGTTTCACGATAGATCAGATGCCCATACGCATCGAAGTGGAAGATATATATTTTATTACTGGACTCTCCCGGAGGGGGGAGCCAGTAGACTTGCACGGTAAGCCTTTGGGAGGGCTAACCATGGAAGATTACGTCCACGTGTACTGCGTAGAGGGTTCCAAGAAAGTTGGAACTCAAATTGCTATCAAAGATCTACGAGACTTGCACCTAAAAATCCTCCTTTTTACCATTGGGAGAGTAGTAGGATCAGTTTCACTACACCAGGCATCCAGGACGCAAATGAGTATAGCAGTGGAATGCTTAACTCATGTATATGAATGGTGCACAACTCTACTGATGAATATGAAGCAAAAATTGACTTCAATCCGAAAGGAAAAGACAAAACATTTTGGATATGGTACAATTTTGATCACATTCTTCTTCGAGAAGATACCAGCATTGAGACCCAAAGTGATCTCTACCATCAGCAGCCCTAGAGATCCAAGAATTGCCCGCTGGGCAGACATGATGAAGAGATTGGGGGGAAGTGAAGTTCCCCGGACCACTTGGGATGATGAGTTCTTCCTTTGGTGGGGAGAACAAATCATCGATGTGGACGAATATCCCTATGCCGGGATGGACTTTCGTGGCGATCCAGATCTTGTCCTTCCACCAGGCGCGGCATGGGGTGCAGTCGGTAAGTTTGCAATTTTTTTACTTATATAATTTTTTGGATTTTTTCAGATATGTATGAAAAAATGAAAAACAAACATGTTTTTGATTGGATTCATAATGACTTACAATTTAAAAATGATAATGATACAGATATTGGACCAGTTCGACCTGAGGGTTTCCCACGACACAAGCGTCGCAGAGGTGAAGCGAATACAGTGGATTCAGACAGGACCCTCCAGGCTGTACAGAGGAACTTGGAGGGATTAACCTGCCAAGTACCTATGGCTGCAGTGGAAGATCTGCCGGAAGCCATCCAAAGACGGGTGGTAGGAGTGCCCCGAGACTGGGTACGGTTATTCTGCCGAGTTGCCACCGCGATCGTGTTCTATAGGAACACAACTTCTGGGCAGGGACCTCAAGAGTAGATAGATATGATGTATCAGATGACTGTATATTTTTTGAAACTGAACATGATCGGGGGCATAAGCCCAATTTTTTGTATGACTTATGGATCCAAATTTTGTATAGCTTTTTGAACACTCTGATGATATATATACAGCGATGTTTGATGTGATGTGACAGATGTATCAAAATGTATGATGTTTTTGATGATTAAATTTTATTGTATGGAATGATTAATATGCCAATCCAGTGCTTGATTAGCTAATGAGTCTGCCAACCAATTGTCAGCTCGAGGAATATGAATGAAAGTTAAAGATTGAAATGATCTTTGTAACAAACGTACCCTCAAGAACAACCGGAGTAAAAATGGATCTCGAACCCGGTAAGTATTGTTCAACTGCGACACCACCAGCTGAGAGTCCAAAAAAACTACCAACGAATCAACACCCACAGATATTGCCTCAGAGAGTAGATAAACAACTGCAGTGTATTCTGCTATGTTATTGAAAGTAGGACCAATGCAGACCCCTCTTGATACTAACAGCTGACCGGATGGATAATGAAGTACCCAAGCCGCAGAAGCTAAGTTCTGGGTGTGTCTACTAGCACCATCGGCGAAACCAAAATGACTCATGACATCCGACACAACCTGCCAAAGCAGATAAAAAACATCACCAACCCATCAAAGATGGAAAATCAACCAGATATGTACAAAGAAAAACTACTATATACAAAAGAAAAATGTCAGGCCGAAGCCTAGGCATAATACTTCTTCAAATAGAGCCCATTTCTGGGCTCCGACAACTTGTTCCCTTCAAAATCAACCAAGGTATATGCTTCTTTTTTAAGGACTTTTTTAACGATGAAGGGGCCATACCACATAGACTTAAATTTTCCTGCCCCCAGGGTATCTTTTTCTTGGGCATAGACCAAAACAAGGTCACCTTCCAAAAAAACCCTAGGTTTGACTGCCTTATCGTACTGAGTTTTAACTCGGTTTTTATGCGCTTCATTCATCGTGGCGGCATCCCGACGCTGCTCATCGAGATGTTCCAGATGAAGGAGCCGTTCTTCAAGACTAGAAGTGTTAGGAAGAAGTTCAACAACTAATTTAAGAGAAGGAATATCACATTCAATGGGAAATATGGATTCCAACTCGTGCACTAGCTGAAACGGAGTAAAGCCAGTTGTAGTTTTCACTGACGTCCTGTATGCCCAAAGTGCAGGATATAGCATAATATGCCAGTTGGATCTAGCTTTATCAATTGTCCTTTGAAGAATTGTCTTCAAGGATTTATTCACGGCTTCCACTTGCCCATTGGCTTGAGGATAATATGGAGATGAATGCTCTTGCCGGAAACCCAATTTGAGAGCCAACTCAGCCATCATACTATTCTGAAAATGACTGCCATGGTCAGTGACAATCTCTCTAGGAATACCAAAACGAGCAATAACCTGGTTGAAAAGAAAAAGAGTTGCAGTCTCACCATCATTCCCAAAAGTAGGCATAGCCTCGACCCACTTCGTAAAGTAGTCTACTACTACAATAATGTACTTATGACCTTTAGCCAAAGGCGGGTTACAAGTAGTATAATCAATACCCCACTTTGTAAAGGGACCGACAGTAACGACTGGAAAAAGTGGAGTTGGATGAGCGCGCATTTTTCGAGTATAAACCTGACACGGATGACACTTTTTTACCGATTCAATACAGTCTTTGAAAATCAAGGGCCAAAAGTATCCAGCACGCAAAATCTTTTGGGCTGTAGCAAGCCCAGATAAATGACCCCCACAAGCTCCACTGTGAGAATCATTGAGCACAGCCTCAGCTTCTTCGAGAGTTAAGCAGCGTCTCAGGATTGAATCAACCCCTCGACGGTATAAAGCATCACTGATAATCAAATAATTCTTGGCCAAGTGACGCAGCTTACGACGCTCATCTTTCGAAAAAGTAGAGGGAAACTTCGCAGTCTGGAGATACACAATGATATCTCCATACCAAGGATCCTGTGAAGAGATAAGAAACAAATGTTCATCCGGGAAGGATTCATCATAGATCATCTCTTCCCCACAGGGCAACTCGGAGATCAATTCTGCGAAAACCAATGATTTCTTGGACTTGGCAGACATAAACTCAAGATCAAATTCTTGCAAAATCACAATCCATCTATTGTATTTGCCCCCAATCACTCACCTACTGAGGACAAACTGAAATGGATTGGCTGCTGCCAAAACATAAGTTTTTCGTAGAATAATGTAATGCTGGAGTCGCTGCACAGCATGAACTGCTGCTAAAGCTAATTTTTCTATCGGAGTGTACCGGAGTTCAGGTCCTACCAATCCTCGACTAAGATAGTATATAACATGCTCTGCAAGAGCATCATCTTCCTGAACCAGAACCATACCAATAGTAGATTCTGCTGCTGCAAGATACAAAAGGAAATCCCTGCTATAATCAGGTGGACTCAATAAAGGAGCAGAGGTCAATGCTTTTTCAAAGCATCGAATGAGCGTTGAGCGAAGTCATCCCAAAGAAATGGAACTCCCTTCTTCAACAATCTCATAAATCCCTTGGTAACTTCAACATAATTTACAATAAATCTCCGAAGAAAATTAGACTTTCCTTGTAGACTTTGAAGTTGACGGATAGAGGACGGGGGAGGCAACCGAAGTATTGCCTCAACCTTGAAGAGATCTACCCTTATCCCTTCCCTAGACACAATAAATCCCAATAACCGACTGGATGTAACCGCGAAAACGCACTTGTTCGGATTCAACCTAATATTATAGAAACGACACCGTTCAAATATTTGACGGAGGTGAGCAGGATGATCCATCCTCTTTCGAGAATGAGCAGCTAAATCATCCAAATACGCCTCGATAATCTTTTTGATGTCGTGGAAGGCATATGACATGGCCCGCTGAAAAGTAGCCCCATCATTTTTAAGACCAAAAGGTATCTTCTTGTATGCAAAAGTACCCCAGGGACAAATAAAGGCAGTCTTATGCTGATCTTCAGGATGGATAGTAATCTGATTATATCCGGAGAAACCGTCCATGAAGGAGAAAATCTCATTACCGACACACTCATCAATGATCTGATCGATAAATGATGTGGGGTAATTATCTTTAGGACATGCTTTATTTAGGTCTTTGAAATCAATGCAAACTCGAATTGTTCCTTGTTTTTTATCTACGGGAAAAGGGTTTGAAACCCATTCAGTCAAAGGAACAGGGAAAATGAATCCCGCCTTAAGCAGCTTCTCCACCTCAGCTTTGATAGTTGCAGCCTTCCTAGGATTGACCGGACGAAGCTTTTGCCTCACAGGCTTAGCGTTTTCGTAAGTCTTGATCTCATGCTGGACAATAGATGGATCTATACCAGGCATTTCCTCATAAGACCAAGCGAATACATCCCTATACTCTTTAAAGAGCTCGGTGTAAATCTGAATCTCTTCACAGGAACATTCAGCTTCGATGAAGACATTCTCAATAATATTGGGATCCCTGGAAATGTTCACCGGGATAGTAGGAGAAATCACAGCCATGTTCCCTTCAGCATAAACCTGTGTTGGTGCTAAAGGGTTCAGGACTGGGCAAACAGCACCAGAAGACAGAGGACTTGGAAAACTCGTTTCAACTTTGCTCAAATCCGGTAAAAAGTAAGACCAATGATGAAAATCATCCCACGGTCTATCTATACCAGTCATAGCTTCCAGTATGGCCTCTTCAGATGGAAGAGTGGTATCAAGGCAATCCTGGGCAGAAGAAGAACTAAGTGCCCAAGCCGGAGCCACATCTCCATCCAACTCTTCCGGTGAGAGAGGAGCTGGGATGGATTCTGCAGAGTCAACAATAGACTGATAAGCAATCTCTGCTGCAGACATTGGAAATGCCATTCCACCCACTTGACCCTCCGCTAATGTGGTAGTAGGGGAAGGTAAGGTCCAAGGGTCCGAGAAATAATGAGTTCTAAAGAACTCTCTTCGAAGAGGAGCCTTGGAGGATGAAATTGCATTAATATGAACCGTAGGAGGAGGAATATCAAAAGTACCCATCAAGGAAGAATACATTCCAACTCCTAAATTCTCAACAGGTGCCTTGGTATTATCCAACTTGGGAACAGATGAGTCAGTGGACGCATTCGGGTCTACAGGAGGACATTCCAATTGGTCCACTGTAACAATCCTCCCTTCATGAGGGAAACAAATAATCCGAAATAATGAGGATGCAATGGCATCCATCTCATAAATCCAGTTTCTCCCCAACAAAAGGTTGTAGTCCAAGCTTGCATCAACTACCTCAACCTCTATATTCACAGTTTTTCCCCCAACACAGATAGGCAAAGCTGGGACAATACCATGCAGTCTGTGAGAATGACCATCAAATGCAGTCAGAAGAGTGGTAGATGGAACAGCTTTGGGAGATCCAATCGTCTTCCAACATGTGAGAGACATCACGCATGTGGAAGCACCCTCATCAACAACCGTCTGAAAGATGTTGCACTTCCGGTACGATGATTTAATATGAAAATCCATATGATGGGGGAGTCTCTTCTTAAAATTAGACATATCAAAAGTAATCAGAAGAGAATTTTTCGGATCAATAGCCCCAATGGCAGTGAGCAAAGCACTGCGCTGAGCTGGACAAGACTGGAGCACCTCTAAAGCCGACATGGCACAAGGACTCTGCGCCAGATATTCCACAATAGAGTAGTTCTAGGCAGCCCTAGCATTTGGATTAATCGTCGAACGCTTAGTGGATGCTTTGGGCATCCGAGGCATAGGCTCAACAGTAGGCCTTGTAATGTGAAGCGTCTCAGTAGCATCAGGAGTATCCTTAGCTTTCGAAGACTCTTCTCCGGCATAATCACGGGATCGCGTAGCGACATCCACGTGAGCACTCATCATGAATATGTTCGATGGAATTTCCCCTTCCTGGGTGCCCCCAGAGGAAGCCCCAGGATTTTTATTCACGCCAACAACTAGCTGTTGCCCTTGGGGAAAAGGGTTTGTTAACACAACCTAAGAACTGGAAGAACTCTGCTAAGCTAACAAGCGCTGTGCATCCTAAATTTTAGGGCAAAGGTGAGTAAGATGGTCTCCAGCACACAACTTGCATGGAAATTTCACTTTCTTTTTATCCTTTTGACCCTCACCAACATGCTCGTTGGTTTTATTTGCATTACCATTCCAATTCTTGCCCTTTTTCTTATTATTTCGTCCCTTCTTATTCCCTTCGGATTGTTGATTTCCTTTGGGATCAGAAGCTTGGACAACATTTCTCGACAAAGATTGGGAAGGCGATGACTCAGCAGGCACAACCTGACCAGAAGGAGCAGATTGTATAGACAACTGCTATAACTGAGTAAGCAAGTTATCTGCACCACTATTGATCGACCCGATAAGTCCATCACCATGAGGACCAGGCTTAGTTTTGGATAAATCTAATTTGGAGCGAGGAGCATTGGGAAAATATTTATGGAGAACCCCAGACTGAGAATATATCAGTTCTAGCTGTTGGGCCCTAAAAATGGCCTGCTCCTCAGAAAATACCCCTGAGAGGGATACATCTTTAGAAATGTCTGACTGCAGAGATTTCAGAAACCATTCCAAAAGGAATTCTCCTGGAATATGAGCTTTAATAAGCCTCTTCCTTCTCCTCCATTCCTGAATATGGTCAGAAATGTGGGTTGCATCGTCCTGTTTAAAATTAGATAGGATTTCAGTCCCAGCATCATATCGGACAGGCAACTGGAAATGGTTTAGAAATGTAACATCCAGTTCTCCAAATGTAGCAAAACTGCCCCCAGTTAGCTCAATATACCATTTGGCAGCGTTTCCAGTTAGGGTGCGTTGAAACAATCTCAACCTAATCGAATCATCGATTAGGGAGTTAGAAGAACACCATAAATGGAATGTGGTGATGTGATCAGCCGGATCCTCTCCATTCTTGCCTTCAAACTTTGGAATGTCTGAAGGTAGTTTGGTCGGGACCGAAGGCCACCCCGGACTGTACCGAATCGGATCATTCGTCAATTTCGACAGATCTGGCAAGTTTAACGTTGCCAGAAAAGGTAAACGAGGCGGAGCCTGAGGATTCCATCCTTGATAGGATGAATTCCCAACATTCTGAAAAGAATACCCTGGATTTGATGAGGCACCAGGTTGCCAAAAAGAACTCATAGAAAAAGGAGAAGAACCTCCTCCCAACGCAGAGTTACCAAAGACCGGACCAGTTCCCCCTCCTAAAGTATTAAATGAAGAGGAAAGCCCCTGATAGGGGTTCCAGGCATTAGACAGAGGGGAAAAAGTCTGATAAGCACTCGACGAAGGGAAAGAAGCATTCCCTTGGTGACCAGCATAAAACTGATTCCCTGCCCCCGCTGTAGTGAATACAGGGTTCCATCCTGTAAAAGTAGTCGAATTCTGACCTCCAGACCAAGGGTTGAAACTCTGGGTCTGAGAAGTAAACGGAAAGGACCCTAAAGAAGGATTCGAACTAGGAATATGTCTAGTTCCGAAGGGGAACCCTTGAAAAGAAGCTGATCCACTAGCCATGGAAGACATGGATGTAGATCCAGCTGCAGCAGCGGAAAAGGAAAAAGAAGGAATCCCACTAGTGGGCATTCCAAAACAGAAGGGACTAGATTGAGAAGCATGTGCTTGGGTGAAACCAGAGCCAAACACAATAGCACTAGAAGCAATCCAAGATATAGCAATAGTGCCCCCTCCTTCAACAGAAGCAGGAGTCTGAATGCCTGCAGCACTCACATCAGAAGCCGCGTTCCCAGTCGTGGCCATCAAAAGGTATGTATAATAAGGAGGATCTTCCGGTCTCTCTGACTCGGGTCCGATGTACTCAACAATGAACGGATAATCAGGAGGAAGAGGAGATGGAAGTGACTCTGAGGGTTCAGATACTTCCTCTACCTGTACTTCTTCTTCCTGCGGAAATAATACTCACGAGGTGAGCGGAGCGTTCCTCTCGGAACCAACACCAGAATCAGCTACGAAACCTTTAGACCCTTGTGGAGGATCTCTCTCCACTGCGTCAGATGCCACAGGGTGGTAACCACCTGCTAAATCACTCCTACGCCTTCTTGAAGAAGGCTCTGGACTCTCGGGAGATAACCCCCGGATTCTCCTCGATCGACAAGGTGCTTGATCAGCCACTTTAAAAAATTTTAATTAGACTCAAAAAGTATAAAGCTAGGCAAGCTAGGAGCAAAGAGCACTCACTACAAAAAATAATCCCTGAGATACAATCAAGCAAATAGCCTTCAGGTATTTCCGCTCCGGGTGATTAGGACTGGACATCAAAATACAAGAAAGCAAATTATAGGACCTCCTGAAAGTAGTCTGGGATAATTACAGCCCAGGCCTACTAGCAAAAGTATCAGAAACAATTACGCCGACCTCCTAATGACAGCCTTTGCTGGCACAAGTACCCAAGCTTCGCAAGGGCAACCCCTAGAAGTACTGCTGAAAGTGATGCGACGTTTGCCTTAGGTACTATGGGTATTCCCCCCCGCAGTCACCTATGTGGAACCTAGGAGTGGCAACTATGGGCACCAATCCATGTCAGAAGCCGGGCAGAACGGTCTTGAGGTCAGATTCAGCAAATCAGAGAGTGGGTATCTATCTTCTCAGCCTTCACTTCCCCTCGCGCTTGACTCTCTGGAGGAGAGCTTTCCCGGTCCACCTAACGGAGTTTTGCTCAATTAATCAACTTCTATGTTTTGTTTGAGTGGCCTTGGAGAGTTAACTCTCCACTCACCTAATCCAAGGCCCTACAACCTAGCTAGTTGGTGTATGACACTTAAAAAACTTGCTAGTTGATTTTAAATTATATCGCTTATTTTAATCGGTTGTTATGTTAAGTCAGAGGGATACGGAAATGAAACTTGTGGTGTTTTGACGCAGAAAAGAAATTAATAAAAACCAAACTACATGAAAATGAAGTAATTGTCTTTCGATGAAAAGAAACTTCTACACAGGTTATACGAGACTAAAAAAAATATTTATTTTTCTTTTCAGATAACAAACTTCACACTCACAAAAACTATGAAAATGACTAAATGCTTAAGTGCACCTGATGCAAATCACTAAGAGCATGCAAATTCTAAGATGCAAAATCTACTAAAGCAGAGAGAAATTTCCCAAAGATCCTTCAGTTTTATCTCTTTTTGGTTGTCCAGAAAGCTAGTTCCCAAAATCAAAAACTCTTAATACAAAGACACCAAAAACGCTTGAAACAAGAGGAAGAAACTAATGACAATTCCTTTCCAAAATCAAGTCAAAAACTAAAGGCAAGAAATCCCAACAAAGCTTCAAGAGATATAATGAAACGAAAACAAAAATGCAAAAACAAAAGCAAACAACAAAACAAAATGTTTTTTGAGCTTTTGAGTTTTATAAAAAGAAGAGCTCGAAAAGACCAAAAAAAACTATTAAAATCCAAGCCAAACAACACTGAATTTCAAGCAAAGACTTCAAAAATGCTCCAAACCTTATAGGGCTACTTAGTAGCAAGATTTATATGAGCAATAGAAGACAAGAAACTTAGCAACTCAGCCTAGAAGAATAGTACAACCTTGCAGCAAACAAAAACTTCAAAGAACCAAGAAAGACTCTTCAAAAATTGCAACAAGACCTAGTCAACTGAACTCAAGAAAACCAACCAAGAAATGGGAAAAAATCGAAGTGCAAAGCAAGACACAAAGGTAGGAAAGAGTAAATGAGCAGAGGCTCTTTCTTCTGATAAAGCATAACAGCCAAGAATCCCCAGAAAGAGATCTTGGTACTCGACCCAGAAATGCAAGCACAAAAAACAAGATTTGCCAAATAAGCTAGTTTTCAACCAAACGAGAGAGAGAAAAGACACAAGAACAATTTCAACACAATCCAGAGGATACAAAGACACTGTAGAAACAGGCCTCCACAGGCAGACAAGACTAAAAAGCCAAGAAACCTAAAATTTCAAAATTGACCCAGATATACGCGACTTTACAGTTTTGAAACAAGCGTGCATATGCGACTGTGTTAAAGGAAACCCGCGTATACGCGACTCCCTTTAACAAAAACGGAATGTATACGCGTCTGTGTGCAGACAAACCCACGTATTCAAAGGTAAATAATGAAAAATAAAAAAGATCAAGCCTGGATAAGGAACTAAGACTTCAGTCTGACTGAGAAAGAGTTAACTGGACTGGAAATAAAAGTTAAAATTGTTGGAAACCTATCAAACAGCTGAAACCACCCAACAGGAGAATCACAAAAATGCGTTCCCCAGCGGAGTCGCCAGTTCTGTTTCGGGGAAAATCACCCTAGAGGTTTGTTGGGTCAAAACCTCCACAGATCAGGGCATGCTATTCAGAAGGACTCACACACAACCATACTTGAATGCAAAAATCTAGATGACAACGATAGTAGAACTCACCCGTAGTCCTACGTTCGATGTAGATCCCGCGGGGTCCAAACCCCCAGTAACCCTTCTTCCTCCTTCAACTTGGAAAACAAGAAAGAACGTGCACGGAAACCTAGTTGTACAACATATACTTCTCCTAAACATTAGTGCAATCCATGTGAAACATATATAAACCATAATAAATGCTTAAATGATAATCTTTTCACATATACAAATAGATACTAACACAGAAGTTCAGGAACAAGATGGTTCTTCATTATTACGAACAGCATGTACAGAAGTAAAGAGTGGAGAGATCACCTGAATCCTTCCATGATCTTCGAGCAGACCATCGTCCGGATCTGTCCCGCCCTTGCCTCACTAAGATACTTTCAAGACTTGTGCACTCGAGATGGCATATAAATGGATGAACATCTCCAGGAAATAAGGGTTTCCTGTATAAATCTGGGAAAGTGCAGGAGGCACGGGGAATCAGACTTGAATTGGGATTCCAACAGAGTATAATATCTTTAAAATTTCTCTCTCCCTTAGGCCATGCACATGAGGGGCTTTTATACTCCCTCAAAGTAGTTTCAGTCAGTTGGAAACAGTTGGCCACATACTGGGGTGGTTGAAATACTGGAGTAACCATGAACCTAGCCTGAAAATAGGAAATTTTTATATATTTTTTAATGATTTTAATGGCATACGCGGAAAAGTACATGTGGACTCGCGTATACATGCAGAAAAATCAGGGCATAACCGCGTATGGGAATTTTAACACTGTTTTTTAGTGAATTTTGTTCAAGTCTGTAGGAATGGGTGCCCAAAGCCATAAAGACAATCATGAATCACCTGAGGGTGAAAAATGATGCTATAACATATACGTAATCATATTCATTTTCCAATTCAAAGGAGGATAGTGGAGAAATAAATAAAAGAGGAAATAAAACAAACACAATTTTTTTATTTATTTTTGTAAAAATAGTTGTTTCTTTGTTGCAACACGCTGTGAAATCAACATTGATGATAAATATTTTAATTTATTTGTGTATGTAGATGAATTATATTGCAAATAACCATTCTACAAACAGTTATATTCATTTTTATCATCAATATGAAAAATTGTTTGAATATCATTTTTTTTGGTTTGTGGGCTTGATGAAATTCCTGAAAACAAAGTTGGGACAATCATGTTTTGGGGGAACAAAAATGAATATTTTTAAAACCTGTTTCTATCCTAAGTAGCCCTTGATGTCTAATTTCTAACCCAATTTGAATCACTCTATTTGGATTTGAAACGAAAAAGTTAAAACCAAAACATTGACAAGGTGTCTAGTAGGCAGCTCAAGAACAGAGTTGGGACAGTCGGTTTTTGGAGGCCTAAATGACTATATTTTTAAAAACTGTTTCTATGGTATATTTCTCTATGAATATAGTTTACAAATCAATTTGAATCACTCAATTTTTACATCATATGATGAATTTATGACCAAAATACTGACTGCCTATCATAAATCAACACTCTTAAAACTATGTTTTCTCGGCTATTCCTTAACGTATTTGACTCATCAATTCTTCTTGTCCTCAAAACTTGTTTATACTGAAGATCAATAAATGAATCTACTTTAATCTCCAATTTGAATCCCTTAAATCCGCCATCAAACGAATAATTTATGCTTGAAATACCAACTGTTGGTCTGAGCTGGAAAATTGAAAATGACTCTACTAAGCAGGTTGTTCTAAGCAAGTTTAACATATCATTACATGGAATTTTTAAAACCTGTTTCTATTGGAGATAAAACTTTGAATTGGCTCTTATTTGGCTTTGGAATCACTCGAATCAGACGAAAAGCAAAGAAGTTATGATTAAAACACTGCTGATTAGTATGGTCGACCACTGCTCTTCTGCAGGTAAAAAATATAATTTGTTTTATTTTTCTGTGGATTTTTTCTACAGAGTAACTACTTGTTAGTTTTTTGCATAATTTTTCGATTAGGGGAGCCTGATCACCTCTCTTTCTCCATGATTTAATTTTTTATTACAGGTAGACACTCTTTTTTTGCAGGTCTTAGAAGAATAAAGAAGGTCAATTTATGGACGAGCGATTCTTGAGAGAAATTTTAGTAAAACAAGGGAATTTCATCCAATTCATTACCTAACAGATTCATAACAAGAAGAAATGAAGAATTGGTTTCAATTTGAAGATTCATGTCACTGTTGCCAAACATTTTTTCAAAAGATCATTTTTTTCCATTAATAGATTTGATATTCTCTTAGAAATAACATCATAGCTGTTGTAACTTAATAAAGTGTTGTTTCTTTTCTGATTTCTTTTATATTTTTGTGTTTCAGGTGTTGATTCCTCTAAATTGTAGTTTCTGTTCCATTTGCAATTGAACAATAAGGACCCCACCATGCAAGTTTCAGTTACAGAAGACAATTCTTCGGCAGCACCAATTCTGTGAAAAAAAAAATAAAAAAAATATTTTTTTCTTAAAACCTGTACATAAACTTTCCTTTCTATTTGATTGGATTTGCTTGGTAATGGATTGCATATTAGCTTTGTTCTTTCCTTTTTTTTTTCCTTTTTGCATGTTTATATTTGTTTGTTGTTCCTCTTAAGGAACAACAACCGTTCCTCTTAAGAAGCAGTGCGTTTATGTGTTTATTTTTTTTATTTTTTTTGTTCCTTCCAAAAGGAACAACATTCTCGTTAATTAGTTTTGTTGTTATTCAAAAAAAAAAGGAACAACATTTTTTTTGCATGATTTCGTTGTTCCCTTGAAAATGAACAACACCGCTTGTTTGTGCTGTTTCTTTCAAAAGGAACAACACTGCTTGTTTTTGTTGTTCTTTTCAAAAGGAACAACAGTTTTGCTATTCCCTTCAAAAGGAACAGCACCGACTGTTATTGTTGTTCTTTTCCAAAGGAACAACATTTTCGCAGATTGTTTTTGTTGTTCCTTTCCAAATGAACAACACATTTTGAGTGCATTTTTCTTGTTTTTGAACTACTTTTTGAGGATTTTTTTTGAATTTTTTGAAAGACAAACATACAATTTATGGAAGGATACACAATCATACAAATTAAAGCTTACTGTAATCAACAAATCAAAAGAACTCGTCATTTTTAAGAAAGTTGGTTAGTAATGATAAGAAAAAGGAAAAAGAGACATAATCAATAACATGATCTTGTTGTCTTACTACCACTAAATTCATATGATTGATTATATTTATCATGTTGGTTCTTTCCCATATTTTATAACTTTCTTTGATTTTTACTTATGGAGTAGGAACAAGGGCATATTCTTCTCTATTGAGCTGTTCAGACTTCTTCCACCATCCCTACTCTTAAGGAGTGTTCAGCCATCCTTTATGAATAAATAGGGAAGTGCTATATGAAAAGAAAAATATTTACATATTTCATTAATAATTTTATAATTTGGCAGATGGAGAATAGGGGGTCTCATCAAGAGCTGGCCTACCATGTTCATAAGGAAGCAAGTGAAGTGGCATTCCCATCATGGCCACCAACAAACCAGGGATATGGTCCAATGAACAATTGAAAAAATTAAGAAGTCCTTGGAACAGGAGGTCTCATCACGAGCCGGCCTGCCCACTTTTCACTTCTTCCCAGTGAATGGCATTGTGATTGATCTGGTCACCAAGCCAGCACAATGGCCTCCGTTATGACAATTAACAAGCACTTCCTTAGCATAAATAAAGGACAATGGCTCCAAGGGTGAGAGAGCAACTCTGTCAAGGTTATGGACACCTATGGGCAACAGAGCTCTGCTGATGGTATTGGAGTCACATTTATACACATCAATAGTAATATTAAACCCTTTTTCATATATCTCTATTTAAATATCGGATGAAAGTATGAATCCTTAGCTTTTTATTTTGAACCTATTATACATGAAAATCATCATAAATCGATCACATTAGTTTAAGTGGGTAATAAACGCATTTGTACTTATGTTTATCTTAAGCTGTCCCTTTTCTTTATCCTTGAATCATTACAAAACGCTTATATATCTGTTTACGATTTATCACATGCATGGATTTCAGTAAATACTATAATTTCATTGATTGTATCATAAGTATGTATGTCTTTCCATGCTGTACAATTGCTGTGCAATATGCCGCTCTTTCATTTTTACTGCATTTTTACAGAATTTTTTCTGCTTGAACTTTTTTGCATACATCTTATCTGTTGCCATTTAAAACTAAAACTGTGGATTCAAGAAAATTGCATACAAAATTGTGATTTATTTATAGGAGAACAACAAGTATGGGGGAAAATTCTATTTGCAGCATGACCACACTATTGCAATTAACAGTGAAGGCTCGTGAACGCACACAATTCTTAAAACATGATGTGCTTGCATGGCTTCCACCTTTTGCATCACTTTCAGTATCCGCTCAGACTACATCAGCTTCAATAAAGGCCAGTCCCTACATGTTATTCCACATTTTTTGGAGGTAACACTTGAGGTAAAATAGCATAATTTTCTGATTTATTATGAATTTAGGAGAATTTCATGAAAATCCGTTGAGCATTGTTTATCATCATTCATTCCACATCTTTACCACTTCCCATTTTTTTAGACATGTCTCATCTTTCAGTTTGGGGGAGTGTTGATTTCCTTCATTTCTTTCTTTTGACCATGTCAGTAATATTCTTTATCATCCATGGATATTCTTATTCATTCTCAACACCTCCCTTATTCCATGTTGTTTTACACCAAGCATAGATTTCAACAAATTGTAGCAACCACCTCTCTTTGTTTTCTAGCATCACATGAGGACATGCTAATTCTTCAGTTTGGGGGGTGGGGGGGGATTGCTACACATAATGGATGTTTTCCACTTTCTTTTTCATTTAAGGCATACAATTTCATTTGTATATAGTGCAGAAATTGTTTTGCATATATCTTTAAAACTGTCAACTGAATTCTTGTGATTTCTGGATAACAAAGAGGTATCATTAAAATACACAAACCCACATAATTTCACGCTAAATTAGTTCATAAATTTCGAAAATTATGGACTATCACCTACAATCATTTTTTTTATATCTCGTGATCCATGCATCCAAATGATCTGATTCTTGAGAAAATGGTTAACGAAGTTTGCTATTACTTATGTCACATTTTTCTGCAACTTTATATACATATAATTGAATGTCAACTATAAAAATTGTTATGCCTTCATCAAGATTGTTAAAATTGAATATCCATTATTTGATGAAAAATTCATTTGTTCCATCCATTTTGTGAGTTTGAATGAAAAATTTTATTTTCTTAGTTAACGCATGGGTTTTGTCTTTGGGTTGCATGAGGACATGCAATATATTCAGTTTGGAGGTATGTTGGGTCGTGAATACGACCACTTTTTAACACTTATTTCATCCATTTTTACTCTTCTTTATCGTATCATTTATTATAATTTATCATATAAATCCATCTTATAATGATTTATGCTCTTATGGATGAATATTATTTCTTCTCCTTTATTTTTAATAAATTGATGATTACTATGCATAATTTTATCAATGATGGTTTATTAATATATTTTGTAATATCATTCACCATTTTAGCCTCCAAGATATTTGCTAGACTGTAGATTTGATTTCCAAATCATCATGAAATATTCCAACTCAGAAATTCGCTGGAATAAGAAGTGACAGTTTTGCGGTTAAGATTCTGGGCAAATGAAGAAGAATCTGAAAAATCTGGAACATGGGTTTTGTCCAGAAGAGGCCCAATTAACTTTATTGAAGAACAATTTGCCCAAATTAGGCCTGTATTGAGAGAAAAACAGGGTTATTTGAGCACGATTTCTCAGATTTGTTGTTGCGGCCGTCCTCCAAATCTCAGCTGCAAAGCCAAATTCGACTTGCTCTTGTTGAAAGATGGATGGAAATATATTTTCTTGTTGATAAATTGGTTGAGAAAAATCCAATTTTGTTATGAGAGATCCTATTTACTATTTAATTTCTCCTCTCTTTAGTTATAAAAGGAGACATTTGTAAAAGAGAGGGGAGGGATCATAGTTGTTGCTTTTGTGAATTGTAAACTTAATAAAAAGCTGTGTTATTGAAAGCATGATTCCATTGTAATGCTGCTTCAGTTTAATGATTAATTGAAGTTGTTGTTCCATTTGCATCATCTGAAGTAGCTTGAGCAGTCCCTGCTGGTGGTTAAGGGCCCGACCTCTGGCAGCATGAACTGCTCCTTTGTGTTATATCTCTAATTCCTGCAGTGTGTGATCGATTTGCTACATACATGTTACTGTGAGTTTATTTCATTATTTTTTTATCATTTTACCGTCTTTATGTATGACGTGCTCTGTTTATGAGTTATTTCATTATCATATGATCTGAATCTTATTTCTTATAGCGTGGGTTAATTGAAACAACATATTTCCTTACTTAGAACATCCTTGGATTTGCGGAAGTGATATTGGTTCTATTTTACTTAATTCATAATTCCGTGTTTAATAGGCTACTGTTTTATTATAATGGATTGCGTTGCCATTATTTCCCAATTTAACAAGAATCTTAATCCTCGAATTACTTATCTTGTTATGCTTCGTTGTTTGGCATTTGATGTTCCATTCCATTTGTTGTTTCATTTAACTGCTATTCATTTCAGAGTGCAAATACAAAGCTTCGCTATTCAGTTTGCTGTTCAATAGGATTTACCGTTTAATAGAGTTTTTTTGATTAATTCTTTTAATTTCGGTTTGCTGTCCATTTACATTTCTTTTCATTTCATATTAATTAGTTTACAAGAGTTTGCTTTCATTTCGATTGCTTTAAGATCACCAACTATAGAGGACACTAGTTCTTGCTTCCAAGTTCCCAGATTGGTTATCTTGCATCGATTTCTAAGGGAAAGAGTTATTCCTACTACATCCCTGATCGATGTTTTGCAGATTGGTTTAATTAAGGTTTCAGAGCATTTCCTTTTATGTTACTGTAATTATATTTCTTTACAAGCATCCATTTATTCTTGTATCTCGAACACTGTACTACATATTGCAAGACATTACTCTTGGATAAATTGCTGCCTCAGACTGAGTACACTCTTGAAATAAAAAGTCACTCTCGGATTGATAATTAATGTGAGATAAATAGGTGTTAAAAAGATACCTTTTATGTACTCGACACCTACTAGAGAGGACATAGGCAATTGTTTGATCCGTAGATTGTGGAAGGGGCCTTTCATTCTACATCAACAAAACATGGATATCAAAAGCAATAGGAGGCAGTTGTTCAAGAGAATGAAGACCTTCACCATGAAGAAGAAAAGGAGTTTTACCTGGTGGACTTGGATGTCCAAGATAATGATGAAACCTCAAACTTGATCATCAAAGAGAAAGATGCCACAATCAGAAAGCTGAAAGACAATTTGGCAAGAGCACACTCTGTCATTTCCTTCCTTGAGCAGGAAAACAAGCAGTTAAGTGATAAACAAGTACTCTTGGAAATGGAGTTGTTAAAGGCCAAGAGGCAAGCTAAAAAAGGAAAAGTAGTGATGGAACATGATGAGTCTAATCATGATGATACTCGGATCACTGAGAAGAGACCAAGAACAAGATGTCTTAAAAGACCATTAGAGCAGGAAAAACATGAGGAAAAAGAACTCGCCTTTGAGGAGAGAATTGCAAGAGAAATCAACGATGATAGAGAAGTTTGGCTTGATAGAGTTAACATACACCTTGAGAAGCTCATTCATAATTCCAACAAGTAAAATTAGATGTTGAGACACATGGGTAACTTCTAGAACACCAAAAACAAGATTTGTAATATTAGGATCAAGAAATTGAAGGACAAACTCAACCAAACCCCAATCAGTCAAAAGGAGAAGGGAAAACTGGAGCTACTTGTTGATGCCTCCTTAGTTGCTTGACCTACATCATCAACACTTCATCCAATAGCTTTGAAGGTTTTTGGGAAATTTTTGTGCTTTTTGGGAATTTTGGTAAAATTTAACAAACTTTTTTCACAGTGAGCTTGCAAAAAGTGCAATGTGGGCCATGTTGTGCTTTTTGTGGAGGCCTCCAAATGCTAAAAAATCTGCATGATTAGATAGAGAATGATGTATACATCAAATTTTGACTACTGGCACTCCAAAAAACGAGCTTTTGACAATTGGAAATGGCCAAAAACCTCCCTAAAAACACCTTTCTGCCTCCTTTTTCAGCCTCACGTTGCACTTTTTGACCAGTCTTGGGGGATTGCATTTTTGAGAAGCTTCACTCAATCATTTTTATAGCTTGAGTACATTTGTGACAACTATACTGGAAGATATTTCCAATGAGCCATCTTGGGCCCAATTTTTACTTTAGGAAGGCCATCAAAAGTGGATTTGAAGACCCACGTTGCACTTTTTACCAGGCACGTTGCGCTTTTTACAAGCACGCTGCGATTTTACAGTCTATTGTTTTCTTCAAAATTTTCAAATTTTCTCTATTGATTGATGGATGCCATGGATATTTACTGATGTAAATGGAAAAATTAAATTTATTTATCTCTTGTATAGTTACTAGAGGTATATACATCAAGTAAAATTATATTTTTGGGTCAAGTGAATCAGTTTCATCAAAGATAGGGATGAGTGTATTGACCTCCCTAGTCATTAGGATTCAAGTTGATGACTTTGGGAATGACTTCACAAGTCATGGATTCGACCTATGAGAGTGGGAAATTTTTTTTTTGGTCCATATATTTCATTTCCTTTGTCACTGCAAGGGTTGGATGCTATGTAATTGATCTTTGAACACTAGTGTAATGAGTCATCTTTGGCAGGAAATAATAGATAGAGTTGCAGCTATTTTGGTGGGATTCCTATGGGAATGTGTTTTAGCATTGTTTCCTCTTGTGTTTACATATGTTTGAATGTATTATGATTTCCATATTCATGCCATATCTCAATGTGGTTAATTCCCAAGTTAGATAGACATAATTCATTAGTTGATACTCTGTTTTGGAGGAATTATTATAGTCGTGTTTCATTTTATTTTGATTGAAAGAATTCATGATTTCCATGCTCTTTTCTAAAACCCTAACAGTCTAATCCACTCCATCGAGAAACATAAATGTGTTAAAACATATGCCTACCTTGCCCCATCAGATCTCTGCAATTCTGATCCTTTTTGCCCTGACCTAGTTCTTCCGTGACCTATTCACCATCCAACACTCCAAATTAATCAAACAAACCCTAGTGCTACTATATCTAGCCTAAAATCCTTAATATCCAATCATATTGATTGTGATCTCTTTATGAGAGCCCTCTCCTATTTAGTAGGGCTAGCTACTTGGAAAAAGATTGGTATGTGGTTACCTTTGCTGGTCTCTTTCTTAGCCTTTGGAGATCCAGTGGAGTGATAACATCTTGGCAGCCATACTGGGGAAGAAAGTGACAGATCCTCCCTGGTTGTACCATAATTTCATTGAATTCTTGGCCTGTGGGTGATAGGTCTAAGTTTTCGTGGAGGTTGATTTGAAAGTTTTAGACAATGAAGTTGTTGAATATTGAACATTCTGGCTTCAAGGAGATACTCAAGACCAAATCCAGATCCTCATCCAGCTGATCCAGTTGAAGATCTAGATAGACTTGTTCGGAAGAAGAGATATCAACACACATAATTACAGTTGAATTCTATTCCATTGGTAAGATTTTCTTCATTACCTGCAACATCTTTATCTCCCGAAGACATACCTTTTGATTTGAAATTTGAGTTGTCTTTATTTTCATCAAAGTCTGAAACCTCACTATATCATATATTTTTTGACCCATTAAGACTTTATGAAGTAAAATCATTATCTATGTAGAGTTTTAATTCCTTGAAACTTGAAGAGAATTTACCTTTTGAAGAAACTAAATCTGAATTAGACTTTGACACAAAGGTCTGGGGTCAATTATATAGGCTTGAAAAGTTAGCTAACCAAATTCAATACCAATATCAAAAATCCATTATCCAATAACAACAAGAGTAATTACCCATTCTGACACAATCCCAATCAGTTGTAGCTTCTTCATATACGCCATCTACTTCATTACCCATTCAGTCAACTCCTTCCATTGTCACTCATGTACTTCACTCAGCGGGAATCATGGCCAGATTTTCACCCCTCGCTCTACTAGCTCAAATCAATGCCTTACCAAAAGGCTATGGCCAGAGACTCCCTATATTTGATGAGAATTATCAAATCACTGCAAGACAACACATAGTCAAATTCATTGACTTTATTGACCTGGAAGAAATAGATACCGACGATGCTAAGATGAGAATCATAGTTCAGATCTTTTCTAAAGATGTTAAAACTTGGTTTAGATCTTTGACTGAAAATTCAATAGCTACTCCAGATCAACTGATTGATGCCTTCATAGCCCGATGGGAGGTGAAGAAGAACCCCTTGCAAATTATTTCTTAATATGATAATCTGACAAGAAATATGAATTAATCAGTTCAGGATTTCACTGCTCATTTCAACCGAATATACAATTCAATTCCAAATGAGATCAGACCTCCTCCAGATTTGGCTCTTTTGAATTATCCGGATGGCTTTGATATAGAAATGGCATATCAATTGCGAGAAATGAATCCTATAACATTATAAGACATGCAGAAAAATGCAATTAGTGTGGAAGAAAACTTGTCAATTAAGAAGTCAAAGATGAAGAGTGAGAGAAAAGTAACCATCAAAGAAGAATCCTTTGCATCCTATGAAGTAAAATTGGACACTTTGATAAGGACAGTTGAAAGGATGGTTGACAGGATTTCCATTACAGAAAGATAGTTGGAAGCACAAGTTAGAAATCCTAACTTCGGATTCAATAGTAGTAGCAGCTTCAATTCATAATCAAACAAAGAGAACAAAGGGCTCCTCAACAACTAGCACAACAAAAGTAGATTCAAACACCCTTACAACAAAATTATTCTCAAGGATTTCATGAAGAAGAAGAATATTCAATTGTTGAATAAAATCACTTTTTTACAGCTGATGGCCCACCCATATTTTTGACAGAAAATGAAGAATATGTTGAGAAGATAGATGTGCCTAAGGATGAAGATTACATATTAGCCAATTATCATGAGTTGGAGGTTGAGTTTGATGATTATCAATGGGGTTATTTGAATGCACTCAGCTCATAACAGAGGCAATACTCATTGAGGAGTAGAGATGTCCCAGTCAATCCTATTCAAAAGCGGGCATCCCAACAAAAGGATACTCAACCGAAGAAAAATACTAAATTTAATCATAACAAAGGTAAAGAACCTGCAGCTACAAATCAGAGCAAGGTTAATCAACCATCTACAAGCACACCGAGCAAAGAAAAAGATAGTCAGAAAAAGGAAGCTACACTAAAGGATCAGCCCGAAAAAAGAGATATCGTCATTAAAGAGGTAGACAAATCCATTCCTTTCAGTTTAGAAACTGAAATATCCAACTTAAAAGTCTCTATCCCTTTAACTGAACTTCTAAAAAACAATCAGTATAAGTCTCATGTAGCCAAATTGTTAAAAGTGGATCCTTTATCTGATATGGTAAATGTCGAAGATGACCAACCTGAAATCATTTTTGGTCCAGCCATAGATGTTCAGTTAGAGGATAGTGAAGTTTCCCCATTCTATTTGAGTCTGATAATTCATCAATGTATCCTTCACAATGCCATGCTCGACTCTGGAGCTTCCTATAATTTGATGTCGAAAGTTATTATTGAAAAATTGGGCCTAGATATCACTCGTCCTTACCATGACTTGTATTCCTTTGATTCAGGTAGAGTTCGTTGTCTTGGTCTCATAAAGGGTTTGGTAGTTTCCCTTGAACAAATTCCAAAAAATAATGTCTTGATGGGTGTGGTGGTAATTGATATATCACCATGGCTTGGTATGTTTTTGTCAATATCTTGGGGAGCGAAGTTGAGAGGCACTTTGCAACCAGATTTATTTTATGCCACCATCCCAATTTTCAGACAATCGAGAAATTTATATCGGGAAACGAAGATGAAATACATGATAACCAACAAAGAGAAGCCTAACAATCATCCAATTAATGATCTACATATAGATCTAGAATCATTTATTTTGTTCAATGATAGCAGTTTGAATGATGTAGATAGTCAGCTTGAAGAAGTACAAGATATTATGAAAATATTCAATTGTGATAGAGCAGTTTTAGATGAGGGAAAAAAAATATTCCCACTTCTTCATAGCAGTCATCAGATAAGGTAGATAAAATTTCAGAACAGAATGAAGTGGCCCGGAAAGATGAGATAGAACAGAAATCATAATTCTAACACTTGGAAGATGAAAATGGTCTTTGGACCATGGGTTTTGATGGTGCCTTAGGGAAAGACGGGGCAGGCATCGAAATTAGGATCCGCAGTCCTCTTCATCAGCAAGGTAAACTTCCAAAAAATGTAATATTATGTTCATACAAGTTCTTTTGATTGTTATAATAATGAGGCGTTGATCACTAGCCTCAAGATCCTGAAAATTTTAGGCGCAAGAAGAATTTAAGTTTATGGTGACTCTGAACTTGTTATAAAATAGGTAAAAGGGGAATACCTGGCCAAGCATCCATGAATGAGAGCATACAGTAATGTTGTACTCAATATCCAGATATGTTTCCCAAACATACATTGTCAATAGTGCCAAGAAGTCTAAATCTTATGGTAGATTCGCTTGATACAACAGCAAGTAATTTCAAGATCCCCATATTTTCCAATAAGAACTTTGAAATCCATGTAAAACATCGACTGACTGTCCCTGACAACTTGCAGTATTGGCAAGTGTTTTGGGATGACAAATGGGTAAAACATTTTCTACAAAATGAAGGTGAATTCGAAAATTCTTTCACTGGTGAAGTTTGTGACAAGGATGATCAGGTAATTGAAGCCACTCAGGTTGATATATTACAGCTGAAGGATAAAAATATTCCAAGATGTCTCATACCTTTGGAAGAGTTGTTTGATCATGATGATGTTGCTAGGAAGTCGACATTGGTTCCTACAGAGAAAGGTGTGGAGGATGTGAACACCGGCACAACGGAAAAGCCTAAGATGGTAAAACTATCCAAGTCATTATCTCCTGGGGTAAAAGACAAATATATTGATTTATTGTCTGAATTTTCCAATGTTTTCTCTTGGGATTTTGCAGACTTGAAGGTTTATGAGAAGAATATCATTTAGCATACCATTCCAACTGAGCCTGACCAAAATCCCTTCAAACAAAATCTAAGAATAATCAACTCGAGGTTACTGCCATTGATAGAAAAGGAAGTGAGCATAATTTACAAGTCTGACATCATTGTTCTTATCATATTTTCTGATTGGATATCAAATTTGGTTCCGGTATGGAAGAAAACTGGAGAAATAAGGCTTTGCATTGATTTTAGAAATTTAAACAAGGTGTCTCTTAAGGATAATTATCCCCTTCCCAAAATGGATCACATCCTACAAAGAGTGGTTGGGGCTTCTCGATTATCACTTCTTGATGGATATTTAGGATACAATCATATTTTTGTACATGAGAAGGACCAATACAAAACTGCCTTCATGACACCTTGGGCCACATTTAAGTATGCTAAGATGCCATTTGGACTCAAGAATGTAGGGGCCACCTTTCAGCGGGAAATGGACATAGCCTTTGTAGATGAGAAATATGTTTTCTTAGTTGTATATCTAGATGATTTGATAGTTTTATCTCATTCCGATGATGAATACTTGTATAATTTAAGAATTGTATTTCAGAAATGCAGGAAATTCAGAATTTCTCTTAATCCAAAAAAGAGCTTGTTTGCCATGGAGGAGGGCAAGCTTCTCGGTCACATCATCTCCAAGGATGGTATTCGGATTGACCCTTCTCGGGTTGAGGCTATTCAACAAATTCAATTTCCATGCAGTAAGAAAGAAATCCAAGCTTTCAATGGTAAGATGAAATTCTTACACAGATTTATTCCAAATCTGGCTGAGCATCTTCGAGAAACAACCAAAATTTTAAAGAAATACAATGAGGTGAAGTGGTCCGAGGATGCCAAAAAGTATTTTAACTCAATCAAGTTTGCCTTAACTACAACCCCTGTTTTAATCAACCCAAATTATTCTATTGATTTTATCATATTCTCATTTGCCTCCTAGCATACCTTAGTTGTAGTCTTTATGCAAAAGAAGGATAAGACTAAGCAGCCCATTGCATTTTTCAGCCATACTATCAGAGATGTAGCTATTCAATACAATATCATTGAGAAGAAAACCTTGGCTTCGGTAAAGGCATTGAATAATTTCCATGTATACATATTACATTCACATATTCTGGCTTATATCCCTAATGCAACAATAAAATATGTTCTTATGCAGACTGATCCAGAAGGTAGAACAGGGAAGTGGATAGCAGCAATGTTAGAATACGACCTTGAGATCAATCACAAAAAATTGGTCAAAGGTCACGGACTAGCCATTCTCATGGCTGAGTCAAATTTACATGATCTAGACATCAACCTCATTTCAGCATTGTCCGATGAAGAAGAGGATGGAACTCTCATACAAGTATCTGATATTTTTCTTTAGTCTCCTTGGTATTCATACATTATATATGTTCTTCAGCATTTAAATTCTCCTCTAGGCATATCTAAGAGTAAGGGTAGGTCATTGAAGTTGAGGGCTTCAAAATACTGCATTTTGGACAATGCTCTTTATTGGAAAGACCGAGGAGGTTTTTTGCTGAACTGTTTAGTTGAAAATGAAGCAAAACAAGTAATGAATGATTTACACAGGGGAGATTATGGCGGCCATCTGTTTTGGAAAACCACGCCTAACAAAGTGTTGAGGGCAAAATATTATTGTCCAACTCTTTTTGAAGATTTGTATAAAACGATGATGATTTTCCATTAATGTCAGGTGTTTCAAGGTAAAAGAAAACTTCTTCCATTACCTTTGCGGCCCATTTTAGTACATGCACCTTTTCAGCAGTGGGGTCTTGACTCTATCAAAGAGATTCACCCTACATCATCTTTATAACATAAATGGATCTTAACGGAAACCGACTACTTCACCAAATGGATCGAAGCGATCCGAACAAGGCAAGCAACAGATTTAGAAATTATTCAGTTTTTGGAGACTAGCATTTTGTCTCGTTTTGGTTGGCCTCATAAGATCATTACTGACAATGTGGTTGCATTCAAGTCTAAGAAAATTCTTGACTTCTATGACAAGTACAAAATCAAATTGGGGTACTCAACTGCATATTATCCGCAAGGTAATGGCTTAGGATAATCCTGTAATAAATATTTGATTAATATCATAAAGAAGATGTTGGAGGCAAACAAGAAGAACTGGCACAAAAATCTTGTTAATTCTTTGTGGGAGGACAGGGTGAGTAGTAATAAATCAATAGGAATGTCCCCTTTTCAGTTGGTTTATGGTGTAGAAACTATTTTTCCTACATCACTTACAGTCCCGGTCATGAAATTGTTGCAAGAAGCAGGAAGCGAGGAGAATTATGTACAACGTCAGATCAATAAGAGGATCCATCTTCACCAAAAAAGAGATGAGGTTTTTCATAACACCTCAAAGCTTCATGAAAAGACAAAGAAAGTATATTAATGCAAGACCAAGGTGGATGATTTTAATCTTGAATATGTGGTCCTATGATGGGATGCAAGGAATGAGGAAAAAGGGAAGCATGGAAAATTTGAGAACCTATGGAAAGGGCCATACAAGATCTCAGCCTTTCGCGGACAACATGCTTTCATATTGAAGGATATGAATGGAGAAGAATTCTTAGGAAGATGAGTCAATGGTAGGCTCCTTAAGCATTGATGCAGGAGCATCCAGATTTAGCCAGCAATGTGATTTTGTGTTCACATGTTGTGGCTAACAAGAGGTGGAGAAATATTGATTATTAATATTTTATTTAGTTTTAAATGAGAGGAGTTAGTCTGTTTTGATTTGCTAAATTAATTATAAATAAAATAACAATTGGTTTCTCCCTGCGAGGATATTAAACCAAATAGATTAGATCATGAGGATAGGATAGCATTTGTTTTTTAGAGTGGTTCAAATATAAATCTATTAAAAGATGAGAAGAATCGCTTTTAAGTATATATATATATATATATATCTATATGCATGAGTAGGTGTGAGAAAAAGTGTGGAATAGGTGTGAGAGAAAAGTGTGGAATAGGTGTGAGAGAAGAGTGAGAGAGGTATGAACAGAGAGCAAAGGAAATGTAAAATCCTGCCATCCAAGGGCCTGGCTCTGTATAATTTCATTTCTTAATTCCAAGTGGTTTGTATTTTAATTTGGCTCTCTGGTTTAAACTGTCTGTTTTTCATTTATCTATTGAATATCGCATTAACGCACAACAAAAGGCCTATCGGACATGCAAGAAATAGTGAGGACCATTAGATATTGCACAAATAAACGGTGGGAAATCACATCGCAACCCATGAAGACTTCACATATCGCAGATTTTAGTGATTGTGGTTAAGACTTTGCACGATAAGTTATTTAACTTGCGACACGAATTAGATCGACAAAAACAAGTGTGGAATCGTGTCAGGTGGAGAATGAAAGCGCACATCGCAAATCAGCGATTATAGTATTTATGTGTTAATGACTTTGCAAGTTAAACAAAATAACTTTCGATGTGGTAAGGATTGAAAGTT
Source organism: Pinus albicaulis (assembly GCA_034641835.2). Classification (NCBI taxonomy): domain Eukaryota; kingdom Viridiplantae; phylum Streptophyta; class Pinopsida; order Pinales; family Pinaceae; genus Pinus; species Pinus albicaulis. The sequence continues at coordinate 1,245,135,977 of CM076578.1, read as the reverse complement.
GCGATGCGATAAATGGAACAGTCACATGTGGGCCCAGTGCTCTAGCGCATATCACACATCGTCGGGTTTAGAGTTTAGTGTTAAGGCCATCGCATGGTAATTTGTTTTGTATGTGATGAGATGTGATCACAGATCACATGGAATAGGGGTTAACCACTAAGTAAGTATTAATGTATGTGAAGTGAGAAATCGCGAAATCGCAAGTTTATTAAATAATTAAAAGTGTGAAGTTGTGGGGAAGGTAAATCATATAAGTTGCGAAGTGCGATTCGCTTCTGATTGGTTTATAATGTTGTGGGATCCTCCAGAAAGAAATTGCACGCATATTTTGATTATATTGCAGCTTGTCTGCATCATTTGGTATCGGAGCAGATGTTGAGTTTTGTTCTCGAAGGTTGGAGCAAATATGCCACCCAAGATAGGAGTCTGCATAGGTCGAGGAAGGCCGGAAGCTAATGCAATTTTTCTAGATGAGATTTGACATCTTCGTACAAGAATGGAGACAGTAGAGACTGCTCAAAGGAGAGCACCTGATGAAGGATATGTCGGTGCAGAAGAGGAAATTTTTGAGGAAGAAGAAGCAGTAGAATACGAGGCAGCTAGGGTTTTCAAGATATTAGAAAAGGTTAGTGGGAAACCAAGAATGGAGATTCCTTCATATGAGGGGAACCTTAATGTGGACAAGCTGATGGATTGGATTAGTTTAATGGATAAATATTTTGACTTGGAAGAGATCAAAGATCAGAAGAAGGTAAAGTATTCAACTACCAAGTTGAAGGGCCATGCATCTATCTAGTGGGATGAACTACAAACATCCAGAGTTAGAAAAGGAAAGACTAAGATCAAGCAGCGGGATAAAATGGTAAGGAAGTTGAAGAATAAGTTTATGCCAAAGGACTATCAATTGAATCTTTTCAAGCAATTGCATAATTTTAGGCAGAAAGGAATGATTGTCAAGGAGTATACATAGGAGTTTTATAAGTTGAGCATTAGAGTAAGATATGTTGAAGATGATATGGAGAAAGTAGCCAGACACATCAATGGTTTAAGGTTTGACATACAGGATGAAATCAGTTTGTTGTGTTTGAATAAAATTGAGGATTCCTACCAAGCAGCTTTGAAGGAAGAGGAGAAAATGTTGAGGAAGCAAGGTCAGAGGAATAGAGGTAAAAGTCCAGCAAGAGGAAGAGGAACGTTCAGATCAAGATTTCAACACTCTCAGAATGAAACAGGAGATTCTAGTAGCAGACCGCCACAGAGAGGATAATTTTGTAGAGGGAGATTTGCACCCAGAGGCAGAGGCCGAGGAAGAGAAATTCAGTGCTACACATGTGGAGAATGGGGACATGGATCATGGGATTTTCCTCATAACAAACTAGCAAATCAACGGAATGTGAATGTAGTTGAAGCAAAGGAAGAAAATACTCAGGTAACAGGAAAAGAAGAACCACATGAGTCAGGAGATTCTTTATTGCTCAAACAAGTATTTCTTAAGGCATAGAAGGAAGAAAATGAGCCAACGTAGAGGAAGATTCTATTCAGGACTGTATGCAAGTGTAAAGGAAAATGCTGCAAAGTTGTGATTGACAGTGGAAGCAATGACAATTTTGTTTCCACAGAGATGGTTGAGAAATTGGGGTTTAGTAAGATGGTACACCCTACTCCTTACAGAGTGTCGTGGCTACAGAAGGGGCATAAGATTTTGGTGACAAAACAGTGCAAAGTAGAGATACAGATTGGTACATATAAGGATGTCATATTGTGTGATATGATTCCAATGGATGTGTGGCATTTATTGTTGGGAATACCTTGGAAATTTGACAAAAAAACCATTCATGATGGAAAAAGGAATACTTAAACGATAGAGAAGGATGGAAAGAAGCACACATTGCTACCTTTGAAGGATGAAGTAGATAAAGGAACATCTGAGAATAATGTTATGCTGATTAGTGGAAAGGAGTTGCTGCAAGAAGTCAAAAAGGGGGGAGAAATGCATTTTTCTATTGTGGGTAAACCTAAGGTAATTCTGACTTCTACAAATGTACACAATCTGCATGTGGAAATTAAAAATATATTAGATGATTATGCTGATACAGTTGTTGATGAATTACCAAGTAAATTTCCACCAATCAGAAGTATTAGTCATCACATAGATTTAATACTTGGTGCAATTTTACCAAACAAAGCAGCATATAGAATGACCCCTCGGGAGAATGAAGAAGTTGGAAGACAGGTACATGAGTTGTTAGATAAAGGACTAATCAGAGAAAGTCTTAGTCCATGTGCAGTACCAGTCGTGCTTAGTCCAAATAAAGGAGGTGAGTGGCACATGTGTACTTATTCCAGAGCCATAAACAAGATCACTATCAAGTATAGATTTCCATTGCCACACATAGATGATTTGATGGATTGTGGGTCAAAGTATTTTACTAAAATAGATCTGAAGAGTGGATACCATCAAATAAGGATTAGAGAAGGAGATGAATGGAAGATTGCTTTTAAGACCAACAATCAATTGTATGAGTGGTTAGTGATTCCTTTTGGGCTCACTAATGCACCAAGCACATTATGAGACTAATGAACGAGGTTTTGAAAGAGTATGCAGGAAATTTTGTGATAGTCTATCTTGATGACATTCTGATTTTCAGTCAGAGTAAAGAGGAGCATTATGAGCATGTCAAGTTGGTGTTAAGTACTTTACAAAAGGAGAATTTGCTCATAAATTTGAAGAAGTGTAGTTTCATGAAGAAGGATCTCTTTTACTTGGGATTTATAGTCTCAGAAGAAGACTTGAAGATGGACCGAGAAAATATTCAGGTAATATTGGATTGGCCAACTCCGAGAAGTGTATTTGAGCTAAGGAGTTTTCCTGGTCTTGCAAGCTTTTATAGCAAGTTTATAAGAGGTTTTAGTCATATCTATGCACCAATAATTGAAGCAATCAAGGAGAGAAACCAACCATTTATATTGACAGAAGCAGTAGATCAGAATTTCAAGTTGTTGAAAAAGAAGATCACTGAAAGACCTGTTTTGGCCTTGCCAAATTTTGATAAAATAATCGAAGTTGAGACTGATGCCAGTGGGATAGCAATTGGAGTTGTCTTGAGTCAAGAGCAGAGACCGATAGCTTATTTGAGTGAAAATTTAAATGAGGCCAAGAAGAAGTATTCATCCTATGATAAGGAGTTCTATGCTATTGTGAAGGATTTGAAGAAATGGAGGCATTATTTGTTTCCCAAAGAATTTGTGTTGTATTCAGATAACCATGCACTACAGTTCATAAATAATCAGCTGAAGTTGAACCAAAAGCATGCAAAGTGGGTAGAGTTTTTGCAGAGTTTTACCTTTGTAATCAAACACAGAAGTGGTAAGTCAAACAAAGTTGTTGATGCTTTAAGAAAAGTAAATTTGGTTTTGCATGAATTGAAGATTGGAATTTTGGGGTTTGAAGAGATGATTGACATGTATGAGGAAGACACAGATTTCAATGAAATATATGCAATTGGTAAGAATCCAATGATTCATAATAGAAGCCAGTGGTTAGATTAATTTATTCAAGGAGGATTGTTGTTCAAGAATAATAAACTGTGTATACCTAAGCATTCCATGAGGGAAAATATGATTAAGGAAAAACAAAGTGGAGGACTGTCTGGACAATTTGGACAGGATAAAACATTTTCTCAAGTAAGTGTTTTTTATTATTGGCCAAAAATGCAAACTGATATCAAAAAGTTTGTTGAGAAGTGCAGGATTTGTCAACATGCCAAAGTAAGAAGACAAAACATTGTGTTATATCAGCCATTGCCAATACCCAATAGACCTTGGGATGCTGTCAGCATGGATTTTGTTTTGGGTTTTTTGAAGACTCAAAGAGGACATGATTCTATCCATGTTGTCGTAGATAGTTTTTCTAAAATGGCTCATTTTATTGCTTGTAAGAAAACTAGTCATGGAACTCACATTGCTAATTTGTTTTTCTTTGAAGTTATAAGATTACATGGACTACCTGTGAGTATTGTTTCAGACAGGGATAAAAATTTTGTAGGACACTTTTGGAGGACTCTATGGTAGAAGCTAGGTACAACCTCAGTTTCAGTTCAGCCTATCATCCTCAGACGGATGGAAAAACTGAAGTGCTGAACAGGAGCTTGGGAAACGTATTAAGGAGTTTGGTTTACAAAAATCCAAAGCAATGGGACTTAGTACTTGCTCAAGTTGAATTTTCCTATAATGATACTCCTAATCAGAGTACTGGAATGAGTCTATTTCAGATATTTTTTAGGATGCATCCAAGAGGGGTGTATGAACTTAGATATTTGAGCAAACAAGAGACAAGGAGTGCAAAAGCTGAAGAATTTGCAGAACATATATAGAATTTGCAAGAAGATGTCAAGAAGAGCTTACAGAAAAACACCCAAAAGTATAAACAAAGAGCTAATATGAAGAGGACTGAAAGGGAGTTTCAAGTAGATGATTTAGTCATGGTTTATCTAAGGAAGGAAAGGTTTCCTACGGGACTTATAATAAACTAAAACTGAAAAAGATAGGGCCATGTAGAATTTTGAGGATGTTTTCCTCAAATGCCTATGAGATTGAATTACCAAAAAGAATTGGAATATCACCCATCTTTAATGTTGTAGATTTGTACCCATACAAAGGAACAAAGGAAGAACTGCAAGAATAATTTACAGAAGAGGAGGACCAAACTTTGAATTGGAAGGAATAGATGCCAAAGACAAAAAAGAAAGAAGTGGAAGCCATTATGGAGAAAAGAGCAGCAAAAAAGACTAGAGGACAAACCTATTATTAGTATCTAGTCAAATGGAAAGGCCGCCCAGTGGAAGATGCCAGTTGGATGATAGCAACAAAGTTACAAAATTTTAATACAGATCGTGAAACATTGATGGATAAATCTTTTCTTCCCCGGGAGTCTGATGCAGGAGCATCCGGATTTAGCCAGCAATGTGATTGTGTGCTCACATGTTGTGGTTAACAAGAGGTGGAGAAACATTGATTGTTAATATTTTATTTAGTTTTAAATGAGAGGAGTTAGTCTGTTTTGATTTGCTAAATTAATTAGAAATAAAATAGCAATTGGTTTCTCCCTGCGAGGAGATTAAACCAAATAGATTAGATCATGAGGATAGGATAACATTTTTTTTTTAGAGTGGTTCAAACAGAAATATTTTAAAAGATGAGAAGAACCACTTCAGATATATATATATATATATATATATATATATATATATATATATATATATATATATATATATATATATCTATATGCATGAGTAGGTGTGAGAAAAAGTGTGGAATAGGTGTGAGAGAAGAGTGAGAGAGGAGTGAACAGAGAGCAAAGGAAATGTAAAATCCTGCCATCCAAGGGCCTGGCTCTGTGTAATTTCATTTCTGATTTAATTCCAAGTGGTTTGCATTTTAATTTGGCTCTCTAGTTTAAACTGTTTGTTTTTCATTTATCTATTGAATATCACATTAATCACATAGCAGAAGGCCAATTGGGCGTGCAAGAAGCAATGAGGACCGTTAGATCTTACACAAATCAACGGTGGGAAATCACATCATAACCTATGAAGACTTTGCATATCGCAGATTTTAGTGATTGTGATTAAGACTTCGCACAATAAGTTATTTAACTTGCGATGCGAAGTAGATCGGGGAAAAAAAGTGTGGATGCGTGTCAAGCAGAGAATGAAATCACACATCAAAAATTGACGATTATAATATTTATTTGTTAAGGACTTTGCAAGTTAAACAAAATAACTTGCGATGTGGTAAGGATTGAAAGTTGCGATGCGATAAAGGGAAGAGCCACGTGTCGGCCCAGCACTCTAGCTCATATCGCACATCGATGGGTTTAGAGTTTAGTGTTAAGGCCATCGCATGGGTAGTTGTTTTGTATGCGATGCGATGTGATTGCAGATCGCATGGAATAGGGTTTAACCACTAAGTATTAACCTATGTGAATTGCGAAATTGTGAAATCACAATTTTATTAAATTGTTAAAAGTGTGAAGTTGTGGGGAAGGTAAATCATATAAGTTGTAAAGTGCGATTCACTTCTGATTGGTTTATACTATTGTGGGACCCTCCAAAAAGAAATTTTGTGCGTATTCTGATTATATTGCAGGTTGTCTGCATCAAGCATTATTTTTTTTTATGCAGATTTTAGATTTCCCAATTCCATTGTATATATCAGTTTAACTTTTCTGCAAAGTGTGAAGCGGAGAATTGTTGGAGCTTGGAGCCTAAGGTGAAGGCCATAAAGTTTCATTGGTTTTCTATTGTTTTCAAAGTTTAGTCATAGTCAAGTCAATAAGTTTTAAGTCAGTTTTGAGTCAGTTTCGAGTTAGTTTATTATATCAAGTTTTCAACATTCAGTTTGTTTTCAACGTTTGAATCCATGCCCAATGGTTAGGCTACTTGGTCTACGGTGTTCTTGACACCTCCAAGGAGGTGCCATCCCCAGCTAGAGCCAATGTTAGTGTCTGTTTTTGCATCTTGCCACCAGTGATCAAATAGACTCTTATCATGTCATGTTAGGGTCCCATTCTGAATTTTTTTTCATTCCATTAGGTCATCATGAGAAAATTTGGTCACTGGATGTAGATCTAGGTATGATTTCACTCCTCTCAAAATATCATTAATTGTTGGCTCATTTCACTTCTTTATTGAGTGTACCATTAGTTATGAGTTTTCATCATGATTTCAATCATTTTTATCATGGTTTCATTAAGTGCAGAGTGTCCATTTGGTCTTAGGTTTTCCAAGGTCATTAAATCACCATTTCATGCATAAAGTCCAGCAAGTGAAGTAGTGACAATAAAGAAATTTCATCAGTAAATTTGATTTCAAAGCAAATGTAATTTCATGTTCCTAATTTGTAATAATTTCTTAGAGTTCCAAGTAGCTGCAACACTCAAAATTCCATCGGAAAATGATCAAAGTACCAAAAAGCCATTCAGTGTTCCTAAGCCATTAAAAGATGAAGTTCAAAGATAAAATTCAAAATTTAAAGGTAAAGAAGTGATCTAAAGTTGATTTCAAAAAAGGAAAAGTGGGTCCATATCCATTTAAAGATATTTATTCAAGTATAAAAGTCCCTCAAAGACCAGAAGTCATTCATTTTCATCCTCACGCATTGAGCTCTTAGCCTCTCCCATCAAAAAATCATTTTTTTCCTCAAAAAACAGAGTTTGTGGGTCCTTCGCTGTGCTTTTTCCATAGGCGTTGTGTTTTTTTTAAAGGCCACGCTGCGCTTTTTGTAGGGCTTCGTTATGCCTTTCTTCAACTGGTTGCAGTTTTTTCAGGGGAGAGCCATGACCTCAAATCTTCTTTGCAAATGTTCTAAACTGTAAACAAGGTTTTCTACACTCCTTTACAAGTAAGTCACATCTTCACAAACCCACCTTTTAGCTTGTGGTCTTAAGTTTATGGTGCAAACCCTCCCTTACTATCCATGTCATGTTCTATGTAATTAAACCCTAGTTTTTAGTTTACAAGTTTAATTTTTTTTTTCCCTTGGACCCCATTTACCTTCCTCATACCCTAAATAACTCCCCACTACCCTCACATCGACTCATTTCCCAATCTCAAGCTATATTTTCTAAAACCCTACCCCTATGTTTCACTTTTCTAGGCTGCTAGACTACCTCCATGTATTTTAATTTCCTACCCCATCCCCCTTATCATTTAAACTCCCTGTCACTTCCCCAAGCTTACTAACTCCCTCACACACTTCCCCAAATTTTCCCTCACCTATCCCAACTCCCTAACCCTACAATCTAACTCCCTTTCCCTTCCCCTTCTTCCCTAGGATTTCTAGACAAAACTAGACATAATGGAGGAAGAGAGAAACATCATGGAGGAGGACAGAAACACCACAGAATACGAGAAGAAAACATACAATAAAGGAGGGATAATCTTGAGGTTAGAACCATCAGACACTATGGAATTGATGGCATCACCCTTAACAATCAAATGTTTCCAGCATGCAGGTTGCTTTGAGTTTTGTGAGATGATCCAAAGAATGCAGAGCCATCCTACTTTCACTAGGGTTTTCATCACGAACCTACAAAAATACCAAGTGACCATTGTAGGGGTGACATTCACCATCTCTATAGACATCATTGCAGCAACAATAGGGATACCGAATGTGGGTGGAAAGTGGTTCAAAACTAAATATTTGGATACCCAGCTATATGAACCTTACCTCAAGGCACCTTATAAAGACAACATCAAGAAAGACTTTCCTTTTGGTAAAATGTTGAATAGTTTTTCTCCCATGACGAAGATCATCATGAAATATGTAGGAATTTACAGGGTAAGTTCCGTAGATCAAGAACCAAAGGTCACCGCTCACAAACAGATCACAAATTAGTACACCAGTATAATCGCATGGTTAAAACCCTCAAAGAGGGAAACAATCCACACCCTGAGCCAACGTGGCCACTTCAAGGAATTTATTAATATAAAAGAAAAGTTACATATGTTTCTCTCATAAACGGTTACCGGACAAATGACCCTCCATGCTCTTTAAATAGAGATCATGGACCAATTGAGTGTTAAGCCACAGATCAAGTGCCGTTAATACCGAGGTGAGAGATAACCGTTGGATCACTACAGATCGTGACCGTCAGATTATAAGTTACAAATGTACATGGTAAAGAAACACACTTTACCTAACTCTGCACTAGAATTCATCAGAAAGCTCATTCATGATCGTGTTCTTAAAGTGTAGTATTGTCCGACCAATGATCAAGTAGCCGATATATTTACGTAGGCTCTCATAGAAGCGAAGTTTACCAAACTTAGATCCATGCTTGGAGTTCAGGAAAGTTTTCATTAAGGGAGGATAGGCTCTAATGCCTCCTTCCTTCTCCTATTGTGTCACTTTTGTAAATCCTTCAATCCTATTCCAACTTGTTCTTAAGGGGGGATGTTAGGATATTTCGACACATAGGAAATAGGCTCCTTTTGTGTCACCTTTATAAATCCTTCAATCCTATCCCAAGTTGTTCTTAAGGGGGGATGTTAGGATATTCTGACACATAGAAAATAGTTAAGAATAACTTAGTCTAGTGTAGAGTTAGGTAAATTGTGTTTCTTTACCATGTACATTTGTAACTTATAATCCGACAGTCACGATTTGTAGTGATCCAACGGTTATCTCTCACCTCGGTATTAATGCAACATGATCCATGGCTTAACACCCAATTGGTCCATGATCTCTATTTAAAGAGCATGGAGGGTCATTTTTCCGATAACAGTTTATGAGAGAAACATATGTAAATTTTCTTTTATATTAATAAATTCCCTGAAGTGGTCGCATTGGCTCAAGGCGTGGACTGTTTCCCTCTTTGAGGGTTTTAACCATGTGATTATACTAGTGTACTAATTTGTGATCTGTTTGTGAGCGGTGATCTTTGGTTCTTGATCTACGGAACTTACCCTGTAAATTCCTACATGTTATCAGAGCTATTTTGAGGGCCGCGTCCATTGTTGATCAAAATTTGAAGTCGGTTTGACTACATACGAATGTCGTTTTGTATATCTACTATTTTTGAACATTTTTGGGCTTGGAGAACTGCTCGGTTGTGTCCAGAGCATCTGTTATAGTGAGGAACGCCTTTCGTTTCATGCGAAAAGGTTTCCGACTGCCTAAGTTATGTCAGTTTAGATCTGGAGGTATAAAGCATCTATTTTGCAGTTATATTTGTTAATAGTTCTTCTTATTTCAGTTTTTTTTCTGTTTATTTTCGGTATTAAAGTTTTATTTATTTGCCAGAGCTATACCCTCTTCTCTGTGTATGCTCTTTGTTGTGCGCTCCGTGCGATCTCGGCAAATCAGGAACAGGAAAAAGGGATTTTTTTGGCTACGTATGCTCTTTCCCCATGTCTTTGTGCGATCTCAGGAAATCAGAAATAGTGAAAAAAGTGATAGTTGCCAATAAGGCTAACCGAGAATCTAACATTCTTTCGTAAGGCTGTGTATTTCATTTTTTTTGCTCGTTTGTTTATGCAGGAAAGGCACGCACTCCAATAATAATAATAATAATAATAATAATAATAATAATAATAATAATAATAATAATAATAATAATAATAATAATAATAATAATAATAATAATAATACCCCTTTTCTCCTTTCTAAAATAACATAATCCTTTTACTATCTCACTTGGTGAGGGGTTAGTTTATGAGAATAGAGGTCTTGGGTTCAAGTCTCCTTCTCAAGCTTATTTTGTAAAAGGTTTTTTTTTTCAAAGGGGCGGAATTTTTTTTTAAAGAGCCGCACTTAATCCCGTTCCCGTAACTATTCGACATCTACAACTCATTTTTTTTCAAAAGACATAACTTCTTCATCCGGAAGCCATTTTTCGAGCCATTTTTTTTTTAAACGGCCTAATTTTTCGAGATCTTTCCATTGAAGCAGTTAGTTTCAGCTTTTCTCAGCTTCAGTTTTTTTTTTTTAAATGGAAAGTGCATGCCCGATTATTCTTAACAGCACCAATTATTTCCAATGGCTACCTCACATGGTAGATATACTTAGAAGTAAAGGGCTTTATAGAATAGCCACAAGGCTAGAAACTAAAACTTCTGATGACGATAACGTTGCTAAATGGGAAAATAAACAAGATCAAACACGAGGGTTGATAGGAATTTCCATTGCTCAAGATCTTTGATTTCATATCCTTAACATTGACACCCCTCATGAAGCCCTGGACAAGCTAAATACTGTCTTTGGCATTCAAAATCAAATCAAGGCCCATCAGCTTGAAAATGAGTTGCTTACTTTGGACCCCAATAATTTCTCCTCTATTGAAGATTTTTTGTCCAAATTCAAGACCCTTAGAGTTCTTTTAGAAGGTTGTAAGGTCAAAAAGGAAGATGGTAGCCTCATCTATTGCATTCTTACTAAGCTTGGCCCTGCATACTCTATATTTGTTTCTGCCTTCCATTCCACTAGAGAAACCATCATTTCTTCAGGAACCACCTACAAGAATCCCTCTTTTGATTCCTTTTGTGATTCTTTGATAAGAGAAAAAGAAAAACTTTTACACCTTGGTCTTATCACTGCTGGAAACGCTTCTAAGAAAGCCTTAGCATCCCAAAAACAACCATATCAAAAGAATCCCAAGAAGTAGTATCCTAAAAAATATGGTCCTAAACCAAACAAGGGCCCTAAGCAATTTCAGTCGCAAATTGAAAAATCAAGTCTCCAAAATAATAAGGAAAATCAAAACAAAGGGAAGAAAATAGACAGACATTGCAACTTTTGCAATCGGGATGGCCATATAGAGTCCAAATGTTTTAAGAAGATGGAAGCCTTAGAAGCAGCAATGAAGAAGCACAAAATCAATTTGGATCACTCTTCACCTTCATCTTCAGGCATGGCACTTTCTGCTTGTGGTTTTCAAGCATCTAGATCTGGTTATGCATTAAATGTATCTTCTTCTTCTCATTCTCAAGAGTGGCTCATTGATTATGGAGCTTCTTACCACATGGCTAAAAATAAATCCATGTTTTCTTCTTTAAATGATTGTAACACCAAACATATTTATGTTGGTGATGATATATCTCTTAGTGTTGTAGGATCTGGAACCATTCATCTAGATAATGGTCAGTTTAATGATGTACTATGTGTTCCTACCTTGTCATGCAAACTTATATTTTTTTATCAGATAACTCATTCAGGTGAAGGGAAAATAGTAGAATTCTCACCTCATGATGTTGTAATCAAGGACCTCAAAGATCCCAAACATATTTTAGCTACTGGCATTGCGGATGATTCCACAAGGTTGTATAATTTTGACAACTTTGGGTCATCATCTCTTCCCTCTATTTTTGTTGCTCATAATGATGATGTGAGAAAACTTTGGCATGAGCGATTTGGTCACTTAAACTATCGCTCTCTCCAAACTCTATGTAAGGAAAATATGGTGACGGGCCTTCCTATGGTATCTTGTCGAGATGATGTTTGCTCCGGATGTGTACTCGGAAAACATCATCGGGATAGTTTTGACAAATGTGCCTCTTGGCACACTTCAGCCCCTTTGCAGCTTGTGCACAATGATTTATGTGGTCCACTTCCTGTTGGTTATTTCTCTGGTTGCAAGTACTTCTTGACTTTCATTGATGATTTTTCCAGATGCACTTGGGTATATTTCTTAAAACTCAAGAGTGAAGTTTTTAACATGTGCTTGGCCTTTAAGGCCTTTGTTGAGAAACAATCTGGACATCAAATTCTTAAGTTAAGATTAGACAATGGCAGAGAATATGTTAACAACAAATTTATCAACTTCTGCACTGAGCATGGCATTCAATTGCAACATATTTTTCCATATACTCCACAACAAAATGGTGTAGCTGAAAGGAAGAATCGCACCTTAAAAGAAATGGCTAATTGTATGCTTCAATCTAAAGGACTTGGTCTCAATTTTTGGGCAGAAGCCATTAACTGTGCAAATTACATAGTAAATCGAACTCCTACTAAGGTTTTAAAGAATATAACTTCAGAAGAAGCTTGGAGCTCAATCAAACCAGATGTAAGTCACTTTCGTGTTTTTGGAAGTGATGCTTGGGCCCATATTCCAGATGAGAAACATAAAGCCTTAGAACCTAAGAGTGAAAAATGTATTAAATTTGTTGGATATTCTGAAGATGTCAAAGGATATAGACTTCTTCAACCAAAATCCAAAAATATAATCATTAGAAGAGATGTAAAGTTTGATGAAAATATATCGGCCTGCGAGCCTAGTTTGGTGGGTGTGCCACCTTTGGCCTGCGAGCCTGATTCAGCATATGTGCCACCTCTCTCTCTCTCTCTTCTATTTTTAATAACATTCCTTCTAGTTCATATGATGACAGCGAGGATGAAAATCCTCCTCCAGCTCGTGAAATTGTTCCTTATACTACACTGCTTCCAAGATGGGTCTGCTCTACTCGGGATGCAGCAGGTTCTCTTGCAGGTGACCCTGCCACTCGACGATGTACACATTCTCAGTTCGAAAGAGCCTCTTCCTTATTGGCTCAAGTTCCAGAAAAAATTGATCCAGAAACCTTTGGAGAAGCCTCCGTTCATCCAGATTGGGATGAAGCTATGAATGAAAAGTATCGTTCCTTATTGGCAAATAATACTTGGGATCTTGTTCCTCTTCCAAAAGGAAGAAAACTTGTCAGATGCAGATGGGTTTACAAAACAAAGTTTGGACCATATGAAAAATTGGATAGACATAAAGTTCGTCTTGTCGCTAAAGTTTTTTCACAAGTTGAAGGCATTGACTATACTGAAACCTTTTCCCCTGTTGCCAAAATGAATTCTATCCACCTTGTTCTTTCCCTTGCTGCCTCCTTTAAATGGGAAGTCCATTAGATGGGTGTTAAATCTGCCTTCTTACATGGAGATTTGCATGAAGAAATCTACATGGAGAAACCCCCTGGCTTTATCCAAAAAGACTCCAGCCTTGTTTGTCGCCTTAGGAAGTCTCTCTATGGTCTCAAACAAGATCCTCAGGCTTGGTATGCCAAAATGGATAGATTTCTCTTAGATAATGGATTTTCTAGGTGTCATTCTGACAACACTGTATACACCAAGAAAGTGGGTAATTCCATCACCATCCTTGTTATTTATGTCGATGATATTATCCTTACTGGTAGTTATCCAAAACATATCAACCATGTGAAGTCTAGCCTCAAAACGAAGTTTGAAATGACAGACTTAGGACACTTGCATTATTTCCTTGGTCTTCAAGTCTTGCAATCCAAGGAAGGCATTACCCTCTCTCAGTCCAAGTATGCCTATGATCTTCTACACCACTTTCACATGGAAGACTGTAAGCCTACCCCTTCTCCCTTTCAGTCTGGAGTCAAGCTTTCAGTCAACTATATTACCTCTGAAGTTGATGCTACCTTATACCGTCAACTTGTTGGTAAAATTTTGTATCTAAATCATACCCGTCCTGACCTTTCATTTGTCATTGGTCTTGTAGCTCAGTTTATGCACCAACCTCATGAAAGTCACTGGAAAGAAGCTGAAAGAATACTTCGATATATTCGAGGTATAGTTCAGTTCGAGATTCATTACAGTGCAGGAGCATCTCCCTTGTTGATTGGTTTCACTGATTCTGATTGGGCTAGTGACCCTGATGATCAAAATTCCACTGCAGGATATGTATTCACTCTTGGTTCAGGACCTATTACTTGGTCTTGTAAGAAACAAAGTTCCATCTCCCTTTCTTCAGTAGAAGAAGAGTATCATGTTGTAGTTGAAGCCATCAAGGAATCCATGTGGCTTCGCCAGATCTTGTATGAATTTGGTCTTCATCAGTAGCATCCAACTACACTTTGGTGTGATAATCAGAGTGCCATTCAGCTATGTAAAGATCCAGTTCAGCATCAGCATATGAAACACATTGAACTCCACATATACTTCATCAAAAAGCTCATTCATGATTGTGTTCTTGAAGTACAGTACTGTCCGACCAATGATCAAGTAGCCGATATATTTACGAAGGCTGTCACAGATATGTGTCGGAATATCCTAACAAAATATTTCACTTATGAGGGAAGATTCTGCAGGTTTTAAAACTATCACATAAGGTTGCTCATGGATTTCACTAGGGTGAAATTTCTCAACCTTCCCTACTATTTGTATAGGATCATTGACAAGATGGCCTACATAGCGCAAAATATAGAGTATGAGCTTCAAATGAACATCCTCTTCCATCATTGAATCATTAAAATCATTGTCCTTCACCACCTCAAAGAAATTGAATATTGCATGGGAGACTTTTATGAGGCAGATGTATTCATTACACCACCAAATCAGCCTGCTACACCTATTCCACCACCAGCATCAGTTTCTTACAAGAAATCTAATTTATCTATCAGGGCTATAGCGAAGAAAACCAAAGAGGAAAAAGAGATCAAAACCTAATAGAGAGGAAATAGTCAAGTGTTTGCTCCACATATTGTGGAAGGGGCCTTTCCTTTGACATCAAAAAAACAGAGATATCAAAAGCGGCAGGAGGTAGTTGTTCAAGAGAAGGAAGACCTTCACAATGAGGAAGAAAAGGAGTTTGATCTGGTGAACATGGATGTCCAAGATGATCATGAAACCTCAAACGTGACCATCAAAGAGAAATATGCCGCAATCAGAGAGCTGCAAGACAATTTAGCAAGAGCACAATTTTTCATTTCCTTGCTTGAGCAAGAAAACAAGAAGTTAAGTGACAAACAAGTACTCTTGGAAATGGAGTTTTTAAAGGCCAAGAGGAAAGATACCAAAGGTAAAGAAATTATGGCACGTGATGAGTCTAATCATGATGAGACTCAGATCACCAAGAAGAGACCAAAAACAAGAGGTCTTAATACAACATTAGAGCAAGGAAAACATGAGGCAAAAGAACTCGCATTTGAGGAGAGAATTGCAAGAGAAATCAATGATGACAGAGAAGTTTGGCTTGATAGAGTTAACATACACCTTGGGAAGATCCTTCATAAGGAAAAAAAGGACAATCAGATGTTGAGACACATGGCTGACCGCTACAACACTAGAAACAAGATTTGCAATATCAAGATCAAGCAATTGAAGGACAAACTCAACCAAACCCTAATCAGTCAAAAGGAGAAGGGAAAGCTCCAGACACTTGCTGACCAACCCTTGGTTGCTTGACCTACATCATCAACACTTCATCCAGTAGTTTTGAAGGTTTTTGGGCAAGTTTTGTGTTTTTTGTGAATTTTGGTAAATTTTAACAAACTTTTTGCACAGTCAGCCTACAAAAAGTGCACCATGGGCCACATTGTGGTTTTTGTGGTGGCCTCTAAATTGTAAAAAATATGCGTGGTTGGATAGATAATGATTTCTAGTTCCATGTTTTATTACTTTCACTCCAAAAATAGAGCTTTTGATAGGTGGAAAAGGCCAAAAACCTCCCAAAAAACACCTTTCTGCCTCTTTTTTCAACCTCACGTTGTGCTTTTTGACTAGTCTTGGGAGCTTTCATTTTTTAGGAGCTTCTCTCCATAATTTTTAGAGCGTGAGCACATTTTCTGTAACAATACTAGAAGATATTTCCAATGAGACATATTGGGTCCAATTTGGACTTCAGGAAGGCCATAAAAAGTGGATTTGAAGGTCCATGGTTTGCTTTTTACCACGCATGCTGCGCTTTTTATAGTCTACTGTTTTCCTCAGAATTTTTAAATTTTTTCAGTTGATTGATGGATTCCAAGGATATTTACTGATGTAAATGTAAAAATTAAATTGAATGATGTCTTGTATAGTTACTATAGGTAGATACATGAATCAAAATTGTATTTTTGGGTCAATTGAATCAGTTTAATCAAAGATAGGGATGAATTTGTTGACCTCCCTAGTCACTCGGATTCCAATTGTGGACTTTGGGGAACAACTCCACAATTCATGGATTCAACCCCTAAGAGTGGGAAAAGTTCATTTTTTTATATATCTTTCATTTCCTTTGTCATTGCAAGGGTTTGATGTTGTGTAATTGATCTTTGAACACTTGTGTAATCCGTCATCTTTGTCAAGAAATAATAGACAGAGTTGCAACTATTATGGTGGGATTCCTGTGGTAATATGTTTTAGAATTTTTTCCTCTTGTGTTTACATATGTTTGAATGTATTATGATTTCCATATTCACTCCATCTCTCAATGTTATTAATTCCTAGGTTAGATAGACATAATTCATTATTTAATGCTTTGTTTTGGAGGAATTATTATAGTTGTGTTTCATTTTCTTCTGATTGAAAGATTTCATGATTTCCATTATCTTTCTTGAAACCTTAGCAGTCTAATCCACTCCATCAAGATACCTAAATGTGTTGAAACATATGCCTACCTTTCCCCATCATATCTTTGCAATTCTGATCCTTTTTTCCCTGACCTATTTCTTCCCTGACTGTTGGCGAGAAAGGAGGTCTCTAAGAAATATCTAGGTTCAGAAGAGAGGCCAACAAGGTTTCCGCAGTATTCTAGCACAACGCTGAAATTTTCACCCTACTCCAAGGAGAAGAGCATCTCACCCGAGGCATGTCGTGACCTTAATAAGGTTAGGAAACATATCAATTATCGACCGATTAAAACTATAAAATACAGCTGAAGGGACTTGAAATAACAAACAAATCTTACTACTTTTCATAAGATATCACTCATTAAGCACATTCAGTATGTAGAATTAAAATTTAAAATAGGCCATACATTCACAATAACCAACTAATTAACATGGAACTCAGAACATCAAACACGGGTAGAGATATATTTCATTATCAATAAAAAACAACTACATTACTCCGCAGAGTCTATTACAGAGTGATACAGTACAATAGCAACCGAACAAAGCTCTCTTGTGGCTCTCCTCCTCAACCCTCTGCTGGACTAACCTTCCATCTACACTGTCTGATATTCTATTTGTTCTTCCACCAATGTGATTGTTAGTCTTCCCTATTTCCCTGCTTCGCTGTTTGCTTCTTCTTCCTGATCACTGGAAGTTCTGCTAACTGTCCTTGTCACCATTCCTCCCATCTGTGCTGGTTTTCCACAACTGTCGCGCCACCTATTCTCCAGCTCTCTGCAACCGTTATAGCTCCCTCTCTACCGTGGTTGCGCCCCGCCGCCTATTCTCCGCAACTAAAAACTATTTCATTTTCAAAACAAAGGCCCCAATAGGGCCCGACCACATGCTATTGACTCGTCTCGAGTCAATCCTTTTCTACTACTTCTGTCTCCATTGGTCTTTCTATTTCTGTGGTTGGCTCTATCTTCTCCATTTCCTTGATCTGTCCAAACAAAGGCCCCGACTCGAGAACTTTTTCCAATGCAGAAGACTTGAGTTCTACGAAGTTGTTAATTTCATATTTCCATTCCTTCATGAGCTGGTCAGTTTCAGTCGCAACTCTTTCAGCCTCAGTTTCGCCTGCAGTGGATGATAGTTTGCTGAATACTTATTCTATTTTGATTTCGGCCTAATTGGCCATTTTTTGTATTTCCTCTGCAGTATGCTTGACTGGTTGCCTAAGCTCTCTGAGGACCTACTTTTTGGCAGCAGAATGCTCCTCTATATTTTGTATTGTGGTTTCCAGTGCCTTCGCTTGATTGTATAACTAGGTTATGCTGACAGGATCCATGGACTCCTTTATTTCTTGTGAAATCTGTTGCAGTTGTGATGAGATTGGTTGGGATTTCATAGTTAACGAGTTAGAACACTCGTGTAAATGTTTCAGGAGGTTGTAAGCCTCTCTTACTGTTGTCCCCAAAGTTTCCTACTTGTTTTTTTTTGCTTCTCAGTAACCTTCTCGGCATATATGACAATAGGATCTGGTAACACTGGTCTTGTCACGAGCACTTCCTTTAGCTCTTGATTTTCCTTGCTAAGATTCGCACAAGTTTTCTTCACATGGATAGACCATTCAACTATGGTGCAAGCCGATATGTCTTTCGACATCTTATCATCCTGGGTCATTACTATTGGCCAGATATCCTTGAAAATATATGTTACCTTCTCCAATTGTTCCTGCAGAGTTTCCTTCTCCCCTTTTAGCTCGTTGCGCTCTTCAGTAAGCGCAATGATCTACTATTTTTGCTGCACGAATATTTGCTGGAGGTCATTGTGTAGCCCTTCTGCCTACTATGTTTCTCGTTGGATGAGATTGTACAGTTGTTCAGTGCCCTAGGTTTGCATAATTTCAACACCAGACATGGCATTGTTTGGCGGTCTCTCTCTGAGGGGTTGACTGCTGGCTATTGATCTTGCTGAGTGCTCATGTGGTGATGTGGGTTGGTTCCGTTGTGGCAGCTAACTTCCTGGGTTATTCATACTTATGGTCAACTAAATTTTCTGTAGTATCAAATTGGCTTGTTGAAAAGGGTTCAGCTCCTTTGGCGAGGGCGTTGTGTCTGCAGTAAAAGATCCCCCCCGAACTAATAGGTCCAGGAAAGTGCCCTATCCCACCAGAGGTTGGTTAACCTCGGGTACCATAGTCATACTCGAGTTAACTTTTGCCTCGATGTCCCCATTTGTCTTGCTTCTTACCTTTACTAGGTCTGATATAATTGCTGAGGTGGATGGAGTGCGGGTGGAATGGTCCTTGGAGGTGAATGAAGTATGAGGTGACGAATGGTGAGTGGGAGGTGAAGAGGTATGAGGGTGAGGTGGCAATGAGGTTTGAATATTCAAAACCGAGAACAGATTGAACACAGGTAGCTCGAAGGTGACTTGGGTTTCCACCTCTAGCACCTCTTGAATTGGTACTCCCATATCCATAGGTTGGGTGTGGTCTTCCTCAGTGAGGTCGACTATTTTGCTAGGCATAGTGATTCTTTCTTTCTTGGCCTTAGGGGTGGCTACAAGTGGTTAAGTTTCCTTACTCTTTTGGATTGGAACTACTATGGTTGCTGGGGGTGAATTAAATATGGTGGACGGAAGGGCAGTGACGATAGTTGCAATCATGGAAGGTGATGCAGAACTTGAGGATTGAAACTCTTAGAAAGAAGGAAATACAGGAGAAGCACTTGTGCGAGTTTGAATTACTCAATTTAAGCCCTTTCACCTTGTGTCCAGCTCGTCTAGTAAAGGTGTTAGCTGCAGTCGCGACACTCTACTTGCTGTCTCATCTAGTGTTTCCCCTGGTAGTGCTCTTGGCAACATGCCCTCAAATGAATAGTGATGGATTCTACTTCTGATCTCCATTCCAACCCTCAACCATGAACAGATCTTAGTATGGAATGACTTTTCGTCAACCTCGAACTTTAACGGTCTCATCTTAAATGTTGTTTCATCCACGCAAGTGGGCCTAATGTATGTCTGCTTGTGAGTCACCCCGAACCATATCTGAGAGGAATATTTGTCTAATAGATTCCTTGGAACCCTTTGCTGCCTCGCTACTATATCCACCATCTGCCTGTACCAGAATGTGAACGCCTCTTCATTTACCTCCTTTGTGCTGGGATCTCCCGAGATTTTCCAAGGTGTAAACTTCATCACCATTGGCTGATCACTTATGATTTTTGCGAGCTGTCTCACCCCCGGGTGAGTCCATTTCCACTTAGAAAACACAATGATGAAGCAGCTGTAAGTGAACCCAGTGGCTCTTTTGTAGTTACCTTCACAGGCTTCGAACAATTCGTTCAGCAGAAACATACCCCAGTTCAGTTAGGTTCCTTGGAGGCAGTGTTCCGCAACAAAAATGGTGTCTCAAGGGTGCATTCGCCCTTCATGTAGTGCCTCATCATCTTTCCTGCAATTAGGTAACAGGTAAATTTAACTGCTGGGCTGTTTGTGAGGTCTATCTTCGCCCCCTTCCCTCCTCTTTTAGTGTCGTATTTCTTATAGTAATCACAATCTCCCACCTTCTTTGCTCTCTTGGACACGTTCTGTAATGCCGTGGAGACATCCCTTCCTTCTGTTGATAATACCGTGAGTCTGTGGATATATTCTGCATGTATTGGTATCTCTCGCCCTAGCCACATTGATCCATTATGAAGTCTACTCAGCAGGAATTTCATACACTGCATTGTTGCCCCTGTGGTTCCAAACACTGGGAGGTTCTTGAGGTTCAGTATTGTCGACCTCTGGATACCTCTGAACTCTAGATTCAACCTTACTGCTTCCTCTCCTCCTTCCGTAGCATGGTTCTTTATGTAGACCTTCCTCTTCATAGCCAGAAACTGGTATGAATCTATGAAATTTGTGTCGATCAATGATGCATTGTATTACTTTCCCACTAACAATTCCATTTTCTGAATTCTCTCATCGAGCTCAGGCTTGACGACTGCTGGTGCTACCTTTGTCATATTTGATCTTCTTTTGTACACTTGAAGTGTTATGCCTGCTCTCTCTCTGTAAATTCCTGCTACTGGATTATCCCTTTGAACCTCCTCTGATAAAATTTCACTTACTGCTGCTGTTGTTTCTTATTCTAACTCAGAATTTTTCGGCATTCTTGTGCTTTCTTCTTTCATGCGGGTTAAGTAATGTAACTGGCATGAATGAGGTTGATAGGACCCCATAAATAATTAATTTTTCTACCTTCCCCATGGCTATAATCATGTTATTAGTTACCGCGATGAGGTGTATTCTGACATGGCTGACTGTGACTTCGGGATTTGGGTAGACGTGATGGGTAATGATCATGGCTTGATATGGAAAATTTATTACTGTATGGTTGTTACTAATTATGGCAATTAATTCTCAAATCCGAGTAATCCTATGGACTGATATTGGTATGATGGGTTATTATGATGGAATGATGTTTGACACGCTTGGCTTTCTGACATGGATGAAGCACTAGAAACTACCCTCCCCTTGACCACAATCGGTTACAATATGGTTTCCATATCGCAACTGTTGATTTTCCTCTTGCCACTGCAGTCTGTTCTTTATTAGGATTCCTATTCTATTATATTCTCGGGTGAGATAGATTTATTGACTCAATCTATCGCTATTCTACCCTACTGACTCCTCTCGGTTGCGAGAGTTATTTGAAAAAGAAATAATGCAACTTACTTGTGATAAGGCTTCAGGCATGCGCCATTTACCCATCCTAGTAACACTTGGCTGTCCAGTTGTACCAACCAAAATGTGCCTAAATCTCGAATCTCAATTACATGGTATGGTCCCATCCAGTGCATTCTAATATTGCCCGGGAACTTTTGAAACTTGCTGTCATACAATAAAACTTTTCCTTCGAATGCTAACGTTTTATGTTTGATGTTAGGTCATGCCAAGCTTTCTATCTGTCTTTTTGGACCGTCTGATGGAATTATGCCAGAAATCTGTCCTCTTCAAGTTCTTGTAGCTCATGGAGGGGTTCCTTGATTGAGTCATCCTCTATTAAATGTAGTGTTGAAGCGATTAACAGAATTGGTATGATAAATTCAACAGGTGCCACCACTTCCCTCCCGTACACCAGCTGGAAAGGAGTTTAGTAGAAAAATCTTTTTATAATTGTTCTGTATGCCCATAATGTTGTTGGTATGCGCTCATCCCAACCATATCGATTAGCATTGAAAATCTTTGTTAGTCCTTTTTCTAAGATCTTATTAAATGCTTCAACTGTTCCATTTGCCTGGGGATGGTACAGACTGCTCTTGTGATGTTGTACCATAAAATTATCTAACATAGATTTAATTTTTGTATTGATGAAGTTTGTACCTTGATCACTAGTTAGAATTCTGGGGAAGCCAAATTTGCTAATGATGTTTTTCAAAAATGAACCTGGTTGTTGTATCTATCGTGCAATCCTTCACTGGTGCCTCCTCTGCCCATCTGATAAGATGATTTGTTGCAATAATTATGTACCTTTCCTGTGAATGTATTGCAACAAGTGTGATTGGTCCTATAAAATCAATGGCCCATTTTTCAATTGGCTGTAGTGCTCTTACAGGTTGAAGTGGCAACTCATCTCTATGTGATGCACATCCCATTCTTTGGTAGACATCACATTTCCTTAAAAATTCTTTATTATCCTTGTGTACTGTGGGCCACCATAACCTTTCTCGTAATATCTTTCTTGCAGTGGGTTTTACACCAACATGACCCCCCGCAACTCCGCAATGGCATTCCCATAGTATATCCTCCCTTTCATGGACCATGACACATCTCCGCAAGACTTGGTCTAATCCCATCTTATACAGTTTTCCTGCTATTAATTGGTACTCAAATGCTTTTATGAAAAGGTGTCTCCTTTGAGTTTTTGTATATTCAGTCGGGCACTGTCCTGTTGCCAGATGGATTGCTATCTGATCTAAATAATCCGGGATGGCTTCTACTCTGAAGAGATCAGTGTTCAGAAGCTGATCATCTAGGGACCCTCCATTCTCTCCATTTTATAGCCTTGATAAATGGTGAGGAACCACATTTAATCTTCCTAGTTTCACTATCACTTCAAAGGTAAACTCCTGGAACAGTACGAGCCATCTAAAAATCCTTCCTTCAAGGACAGGCTTGTTAACTAGGTACTTCAATGCTGAATGGTCCATGAAGAATTTGAACATACCCCCTAATAGGTAATGGTAAAACTTTTGAATGGAATACACCATCGCCAAAGCTTCTCATTATGTTGTTGTGTAGTTCCTTTCAGCCGTCGACAACTTCCTGACCACAAAGTAGAATGGGTGGTCAATTGAAGCCTCTCATGGCTGAGCCAAAACCACTCCTAATGCAATGAGGAGGCATCAATATGGACGTGGAACTGCTTGTCCCAATTAGGATGATCTAAGATGGGTGCAATTGGTAATTTTTCTTTTAGTGTATTGAGTGCAGTAGTACAGTCGTTAGTCAAAATGAATTGCTCTGATTTCCGCAACAGCTTCTCCAATGGGGCTGTTATCTTTGCATAGTTGCGGATGAATATTCTGTAGTACCCAATATGGCTGAGTAGTGACCTTAACTATTTCACAGTTTATGGTGCTTCTATGTTAATTATAACTGCCACCTTTGTTGGATCCACACAAACACCTTGTTTACAAACCACATGTCCTAGCAACATCCCAAAAGGTACTGCAAAGATACATTTCTTAATATTGAGTGAAATCTCGAGTTGTCTGCATCTGTCAAACATTATCCTTAATAAGGTTGCATGATTTTTCAAAAGGCTGTAAACTATCCAGTAATCCATATAAACCTAAAGGAACTTGTGGATATATATTTGAAATGATGATATTACGATCCATGAAAACATCGTTGGCACATTTTTCAGCCCAAAAGGCATGACATGGTATGCGAATGATCCCCATTCAGTTGTAAAATTTTTTTTCTTCTTGTCTTCTTTGATTATCCTCACTTGATGATATCCTGAAAATCCATCTATAAATGAATAAGCTTCATTCCCTACCACATTTTCGAGAACCTCATCACTGAACGGAGTGGGAAATGGATCATGTATGCATGCATTATTGAGGCTTCTGTAGTCAACACATACTCTAATCTCAGACTTTTCCTTTTTTCTTTGTATGACTATGGGACTGACCCACTCTGCTTCTTCCACCGGAAAAATCAATCATGCTTTCAACATTTTATCTATCTCTGCCTTGACTTTCTCTTTTACCCTTGGATTCAGACGGTAAGGTCTGTGCTTTACTGGTCTTGCATCAGGCTTCAAGGTTATACGCATTTCTCCCATGTCTATTTTTATTCCCTTTAGCTCCGCTACTGAGGATGAGAATAAGTCTTCATATTCCTATAGAAGATTAAATATATCCTTAGTCGTTTATGTATCCAAGTAGTCACCAATTGATGCAATTTTGGGTTTTTCCTTGGTTATGATGTTCGTATTTTTGGTCTTCAATGGTAGTAGATGGAATCCCTTTATTGTAGGTTCTTATTGTATATCCCGCTCCCCTTATTTTTCTTCAAAGTGTAAGTTTCTAAGATTTTCTAGATCATCGTCATCCATATCACTGTCTATTCTTTTGCATGCTACTGATTGTTTGATAATATGTTCTGAGAGCAGTTGTTCTTCATCTTCCTGAATTGCTGGAAAAAAATAGTACTCTTTTGATGGCTTGTAGTGCCTGTGTAACTGGTTTTGTTTCTCCTTCAAAAGAAAAACATTGCGTAAACTTATCGGCAACTAATTTCCAAGTGTCGGTTCCTCTTTTATTCTCTTCAGTTAAGTACCAAGCCTATGGAACTATATCTAGTGAATGTATAAAATTGTGCATCCACAAATATTCTAGATATCCTGCTTTCTTCCAGTGGTAATCACAATTTTGTAAGTGTTTCATGGGATCAGAATAGCCGTGGTATTTCTCACTGAATTGGGGTCTTTCATCTTCTTTGAATCTGGCTCTTAATGTTCTTGCAACACCTTCCCATCCCAAAAGTGAATTGCGATGTTTGCTCCACCATCTTGCCGACGTGGAATGTAGAGCTACATCCATGAGCGAGACTCTATGTTCCATTGGTACTTTATCTTTTATTTTTGCAATAAATGTATTTACAATGTTCATATTTGATAAAGATGGATATCCTCTTACCTTAGTTCCAATCCAGTTGACTCCTCGGATGTTAGCACATATTCTTGTATTAGTCTCATATCCTCCCTGCTGCCTATCATCCCAGGCTATTTCTGAGCCTAAGTCTGAGCTCTGAACACTTATCCATCTTAAAATCCCCCCCACTGTTGGGTTGATGTAGTCTTCTCTCTTCCCTATCGTCATCTGATAAAGATGATCAAGAAGTTGAACATCCTCTATGTTGTCAATTTTTTCTGTATATCGAGGTCTTTGATATGGGTCAAGTGGATGAATGATTGTAACTTCCCCGTCTTCAAATATCATCAGTTCCTTTTTCAAGTCGATTACTGCGTAGTTCTCAAAATTCCAATCTATCCCAAATAATACTGGATAGGGATCATTATCCCCCATGATATCTATCACTTCAAAATCTGTGTATGTCTTTATTTCCGCAACATCAACCTCGACCTCCTCCAGCCTGCCTATGGGCACAATGCAATACTGATTTTCCATGCAGAGCTATATTGGTGAGTATGCCAAATTTGGTCTCCCCAGTGCTTCCCATGTCTTTCTTAGCATAATGTTGACATCTAATCCTAGATCAAGCATGGTGTCTTTGATTTGGAATCCCGT
Source organism: Pinus albicaulis (assembly GCA_034641835.2). Taxonomy (NCBI): domain Eukaryota; kingdom Viridiplantae; phylum Streptophyta; class Pinopsida; order Pinales; family Pinaceae; genus Pinus; species Pinus albicaulis. The sequence goes on along the minus strand of CM076578.1, from coordinate 1,245,110,344 downwards.
GACTTGAGTATTCATGCGGAATTCCTTTCCTGTTCTTATCTTATTTATTTTGATCCTCCTTATGTATTTCTGGGTTGAATCGTTTGTCTCCTCTGGTTTTGCATTTTCCTGAACCACCATCTCCAGATTTTGTTTCAGTTGTTCCATCATTGGTGCATTGGTTACAATTTTCAAAAATAGTCAGAACCATTCTACAATCATTGTACTTGTATGGGTCTGCTTCTATTTTTCTACAGTCTACTATGGGAGCTCAATGCCTTTGCTCCCCTTGATTTGAGAAAATTCTTCCACTGCCTCTTTAGAATAATACTTCTTTTTATCTGGCCTGAAAATTGGCTCTGGAGATGGTGGCTTGATCAATTTTATCGGGTCTATATTTTTTGCATCCTCACTTGTTCTATTTCCTCCCCATGTTACTATGGCTACATTTTTCATAGCTTGAGCCTCTACTATTCTTAGTTCTGCGTTCGTTATATTTTCTCCTCTCCGTCTAGCTCTTTCTTCCCATCCCTTAATTAATTCTGGACAGTCTTCAGTTGCATGTGTATTGAATCTGCATTAAGAGCACCATGGTCTTCTGGTAGTGGAGATTCCCTTGCTACGTGGCCTTCTTGGTCACAATTGTAACATTTTATAGGTCCTCTTCCTCTAGCTCTACCTCCTCTCATTCCTCCTCCTCCTCCTCTTGGAGCTTTGTTCACTCTATAAGATGGTCTATTCAACTATTTTGCCAGTGCATCTAGGGCTCTACACTACTCCGTATTATGCGTTGTGGAAGCGTAGAACTCACAAAATGTATTATTTGGAATGTTGGAGTATTTCTGAAAAATTGGGCATAGGCATGGTGGATGACCAATGCCTTTACATATTTCGCAGTATTCAGTTGCGGTCTGATTCTGTTGGGAAACAGGGAAACCTAGGAAGTGGGGTTGTGGCAGGTATAACCCTTGAGTGTTTATCTGCGCAAATCCCCCTACTGGTGGAGTCCCTTGTGCCCCTGCTACTGAAGCCCCCGTATTTTGTCCCCGCAATCTTGCACATTCGGTGACCACATGTCCCTCCATCAGACAATGTGTAAATCACACATTGGGTCTTGCAGGTCGCATTGGCTGAATGTCTTTCAAATTTTCCGTTAGACTGGCTATCTGATGTTGTAACCCTAATATGGAAGGGTCTTGAGCTACTGACCCTCCTTTAAATTCTTGTGGATACCCCGCCATAGCCTCTATCTTCATGGCTTTCTCCAATGCATCTTGTAATGTATCAATATTATGTTGTGTTAAGGGAGTTCTCGTTAATGGAAGAAGTGCTTTGATAAACCAATCTCTTTGATGATTCAGATTGATTGGGTAACTCAGTTTTCCAATTGCATCCTTGAAACTTCTCATCAGATCCCACACTATTTCACCTTCTCATTGTTTAATCTCCCACATCTCTGTTAGGCCCTGCTGATCTATCTAAGGTAACTTAGATTCTTTGACGAATTATTTATTTACATCATCTATCGTTGGGTTTGGATGAGCTTCAGACCATTTAATGAACCAACGAAGATCGCTCTCTCTTAGAGTAGTTTGAAACTCGATCAACTTAACCACCTCTTTTGTCTGCCGAGCCCTCCATATGGCTTCGCAGAGATACTAGTGCTGCTCCACATCGTCGTTTCCCCTCCAAGAGAATTCTGGGTATCGAGTAAATGATCCCGCCATATTTATTTGTGTGGATGGTACTAGAATAAAACCCCTATTCCCTGGCTGTGAAATTGTATTACTAGCACTATTGCTAGTAGATATTGGTGTTGTAGACTGAACACTATTCAACTTGCTAAACTCTCGTAACTTAACTAAAATTTCACCTAGTGGTTGATAGAGTACTAGGGGAAGGTTGGGACTAGAGCTAATTGAACTTTGGGGAATAGAGTTACCTTGAGTTACGGGTGCCGACCTCTCTCAGAATAGTTTCTCCATCGCAACATGCAACTCCTCATCATATATCTCCTCGGGGTGCACATCCTCCACATTGGACTTTTCTCCCTTTTCTCTCTGGGCTAGGCTCCTATACACTTGCCTGACTTCCTTGATGGTCCCTCCTATTCCTTGGGATCCCATCTGACCTTCCATTTCATTTGTCATCTGTGGTGCCTTCTCCTTGTCCTGTCGACTACTTTCCTGCTTCTCTAACTCCTTTTTCATCCTCTCCCACCACTTCTCAACAATATACGCCCTCTAATGTGCTCGTCGCTCTCTCAACCTACTGGAGGTCTTGGCATCCATATCCCTACTCGCCCTTCCAACTTACTTGTAGCATCTCTCCCTCAGCTCCTTCCCCCAGTACTGGAGGTTTAATTCTCCATCTCTGATTTTTGAAATTCTATCAAACCCTCGTCTACCATTAAAGCTTCGATCCACAACATAATTTCCTTCAACAGTTCTCCCCACAATCTGGATCTGAATATGTCTTCCGCTTTTGAAAAGGACTGGTAACACTCAGCTGCAAATTCCACAATGTATCCTTCCAAGTTAGATTGTACCCAAAAATCTATGGCTCAGGTCAAATCAGTATCAAACCGATGGAGTGCTACTAGATTCCTGTGTGTCCACTTGTGACAGACCTTACGTGGCCCTCCTTGGAGTGTCTTGACTTGTAGTCTCCGAAACCAATTGTAAAGTTCTTTCGGAAAATTTCCCTAGAAAAATTCGTATATATCGCTCACAGACTCAGAGAATAGAACCTGATCCTCGACAGTTTTTTCCCTCTGCTGTCGCAACTCCGCTTGCTGTGATATGAACTGATCTAAGTGGTTATCCCACCAGATTCGTAGTTCTCTCTCGTAGATCCGCGATATCGTGATCTAGCTCCTAAATGAAATTTTAGGTCCCTGCAACGGAACCATTTTTTGGCAAGAAAGGAGGTATCTCAGCAAGACCCATGTTCAGAAGAGAGGCCAACAAGGTTTCCGCAGTAGTCTAGCACAACACTGGCATTTTCACCCTATTCCGAGGAGCAGAGCATCTCACCCGAGGCATGCTATGAGCTTAATAAGGTTAGGAAACAGATCAAGTATCGACCGATTACAACTATAAAGTACAGTTGAAGGGACTTGAAATAGCAAATAGATCTTACTATTTGCATAAGATGTTACTCATTAAGCACATTCAGTATGTAGAATTAAAATTTAAAATAGGCCATACATTCACAATAACCAACTGATTAACACAGAACTCAGAACATCAAACACAGGTACAACTATATTTAATTATCAATAACAAACAGCTACATTACTCTGCAAAGTCTGTTAGAGAGTGATACAGTACAACAGCGACCGAATAGAGCTCTCCTACTGCTCTCCTCCTCAACCCTCTGCTGGACTAATATTTTGTCTACGCTAGTTGATTGCCTATTAGTTCTTCCGCCAATGTGACTGTCAGTCTTCCCTATTTCTCTGCTTCGCTGTTTGTTGCTTCTTCCTAATCACTGGGAGTTCCACTAACTGTCCTTGTCACCCATTCCTGCCATATGTGTTGGTTTTCCGCAACTGTCGTGCCACTTATTCTCCAGCCCTCCACAACCATGACAACTCCCTGTCTACCGTGGTTTCGATCTGCCACCTGTTCTCCGCAACTCAAAACTGTTTCATTTTCAAAACAAAGGCCCCAACACTAACCTATTCACCATCCAACACTCCAAATCAATCAAACAAACCCTAGTGCTACTATACCTAGCCTAAAATCCTTATTATCCAGTCATCTTGACTGTAATCTCTTGGAGATAGCCCTCTCCTTCCTAGTAGGGGTAGCTACTTGGAAAAAGAGTGGTATGTGGTTACCTTTGTTGGTCTCTTTCTTACACTTCGGAGATCCGGTGGAGTGATAACATCTTGGCGACCATACTGGGGAAGAAAGTGATAGATCCTCCCTGGTTGTACCATAATTTCATTTAATTCTTGGCTTGTGGGTGATAGGTCTAAGTTTTTGTGGAGGGTGATTTGAAAGTTACAGAGAACTAAGTTGTTGAAAAGTGAACATTCTGGCTTCGAGGAGATACACACTATCAAATCTAGATCCTCATCCAGATGATCCAGTTGAATATCTAGAGAGACTTGTTCAAAAGCAGAGATCTCAACACACAAAATTGCAGTTGAATCATATTCCATTAGTAAGATCTTCTTCGTTACCTGCAAATTTTTTATCTCTCAAAGACAACTTTTGATTTGAAATTTGGGCTGTCTTTATTTCGATCAAAGTCTGAAACCTCACTACCTGATATAGTTTTCGACCCATTAATACTTTCCAAAGTAAAATCATTATCTGAGGTAGGTTTTAATTCCTTTAAAGTTGAAGAGAATTTATCTTTTGAAGAAACTAAATCTGAATCATATTTTGACACAAAGGTCTGGAGTCAATTATATAGGCCTGAAAAATTAGCTAACTAAATTCAATACCAATCCAAAAAATCCATTATCCAATAACAACAAGAGTCATTACCCATTCCAACACAATCCAAATTAGTTGTAGCTTCTTCATCTACACCATCTACTTCATTACCCATTCAGTCAAATATTTCCATTGTCACTCTTGTACTTCACTCAGTGGGAATCATGGCCATATTTGCACCCTTCATTCTACCGGCTCAACACAATGCCTTATCACATGGCTATGGCTAGAGACTCGCTCTCTTTGATGAGGGTTCCCAATTCACTGCAAGACAACACATAGTCAAATTCACTGACTTTATTGACCTAGAAGAAATAGATGCCGACGATGCCAAGATGAGAATCATAGTTCAGAGATTTTTTGGAGATGTTAAAAATTGGTTTAGATCTTTGACTGAAAATTCAATAGCCACTCCAGACCAGTTGATTGATGCCTTCATAGCCCGATGGGAGGTCAAGAACAACCCCTTGCAAATTATTTTTGAATATGATAAACTGAAAAGAAATCTGAATGAATATGTTCAGGATTTCACTGCTTGTTTCAATGGAGTATAAAATTCAATTCCAAATGAGATCAAGCCTCCTCCAGGTTTGGATATTTTGCAATATCCGGATGGCTTTGATTCAGACATGGAGTATCAGTTGTGATAAAGGAATCCTGCAACATTAGAACACTTGCAGAAGAATGCAATTAGTGTGAAAGAAAACTTGTGAATTAACAAGTCAATGATGAAGGGTGAGAGAAAAGTAACCATCAAAGAAGAAGCCTCCTCATTCTCTGAAGTAAAATTGGATTCTTTGATAAGTACAGTTGAAAGGATGTTTGACAGGATGTCCATTACAGAAAGACAGTTGGAAGCACAACCTAGAAATCCTAACTTCAGAGGACAAAAACAACAGCCTCAATTCATAATCAAACAAAGAGGACAAAGGGCTCCTGAGCAACCAACATAGCAATAGCAGATTCATACACCCTTCCAATAAAATTATACTCAAGGAGTTGAGGAAGAATAATAAGATCCAATTGTTGAAGAAAATCAAATTTTTATAGCTGATGGCCAGCCCATATTTTCACAGAAAATTAAGAATATGTTGAGAAGACAAATGTGCCTAAGGATGACGATTACATATTATCCAATGATCATGTGTTGGAGGTTGAGTCTGATGATTATCAGCATGGTTATTTGAATGCACTTAGCTCACAACAGAGGCAATACTCATTGAGGAGTAGAGATGTCCCAGTCAATCCTATTCAGAATTGGGCATCCCAACAAAAGGATACTCAACTGAAGAAAAATACTCAAGGTAATTAGAACAAAGAAAACCTACAATGGAAAATCAGAGCAAGGTTCATCAACCATCTACAAGCACACCGAAAAAAGACAAAGACAGTTAGAAAAAGGAAGCTACACAAAAGGATCAACCAGAAAAAATGGACATTGTCATTAAAGAGGTAGATGAATCCATTCCTTTTAGCTTAGAAACTGAAATATCAAAATTAAAGGTCTTTATCCCTTTAACTAAACTTGTCAAAAACAATCAATATAAGTCTCATGTAGCCAAATTGTTAAAAGTAGATCCTTTATTTGATATGGTAAATGTCAAAGATGACCAACCTGAACTTTTTTTTGGTCCAACCATAGATGTTCAGTTAGACGATAGTGAAGTTACCTCATTCTATTTGAGTTTGAGAATTCACCAATCTATCCTTCACAATGCCATTCTCGACTCTGTAGCTTCCCATAATTTGACGCCGAAGGCCTATATATCACTCGTCCTTACCATGATTTGTATTCATAGAGGATTTGGTAGTTTCCCTTGAACAAATTCCAGCAAAGAATGTCTTGATGGATGTGGTGGTAGTTGATATACTGCCATAGTTTGGTATGTTGTTGTCGAGATGTTGGGGAGCAAAGTTGAGAGGCACTTTGCAACTAGATTTTTCTTATGCCACCATCCCAGTTTTTTGACAATTGAGAAATTTGTACCAGGAAACGAAGATGAAATACATGATAACCAACAAAAAGAAGCCTAACCATCATCCAGTTAATGTTGTACATACATATCTAGAATCATTTATTTTTTTCAATGATAGTGGTTTGAACGATGTAGATCATTAGCATGAAGAAGTACAAGATATTTTTAGAAAAATTTCAATTGAAATCACATGAGAATGATCTTTGTGGGCGTGTTTCAAACCAACAAGTGTGGTTCATCTCGTCTTGAAGATGAACCACACTTGTTGGTTTGAAATGCGTCGACAAAGCTCATTCTCATGTGATTTTAACATAATTTTTTCTGAAAATTATTATGGATCACAGAAGCCTCAATTCAAAGTACAAGATATTCCAGAAATCACCAATTGTGTTAGAGGATTTTTAGATGAGGGAAAAGAAAATATACCTAATTCTTCAGAGTAGTCATCATATAAGGTAGAGAAAAGTTCAAAACAGAATGAAGAAGTGGTCTGGAAAGGATGAGATAGAGCAGAAATCAGAATTCGAACACATGGAAGATGAAAATGGTCTTTGGACCATGGATTTTGATGGTTCCTTAGGTGAATACGGGGAGGAATCGGAATTTGGATCCGCAATACTCTTTATCAACAAGGTAAAGTTCCAAAAAATGTAATATTAGGTTCATACAAGTTGGCTTTTTATTGTTCTAACAATGAGGCGAAATATGAGGCGTTGAACATCGACCTCAAGATCCTGAAAATGTTGGGCACAAGAAGAATTTCAGTTTATGGCAATTCTAAACTTGTGATAAAACAGGTAAAATGGGAATACCAGGCCAAGCATCCACAAATGAGAGAGTACAGGAATATTGTACTGGATATCCTAAAGATGTTTCCTGAACATACATTGTCAGTAGGGCTGAGAAGTTAGAATCTTATGGTAGATTCGCTTGCTACAAAAAAAAGTAATTTCAAGATCCCCATATTTTCCAATAAGAACTTTGAAATTTATGTAAGACATTTGTTGACTTTCCTTGACAACTTGTGGTATTGGCAATTGTTTTGGGATGAAAAAAAGTTAAACAATTTTCTGCAAAATGAAGGTGAAATTGAGAACTCTTTCATTGATGAAGTTTATGACAAGAATGATCAAGTCATTGAATCCACTCAGGTTGATATATTATAGCTAAAGGACAAGAATATTCCAAGAGGTCTCATACCTTTGGAAGAAATTTTTGATCAAGATGATGTTGCTAGGAAGCCGACATTGGTTCCTACAGAGAAAGGTGTGGAGAATGTGAACATCGGAACAATGTTCAAGGCTAAGATGGTCAAACTGTCCAAGTATTTATCTCTTGAGGTAAAAGTAAAATATATGGATTTATTGTATGAATTTTCTGATGTTTTCGCTTGGGATTATGAAGACTTGAAGGTTTATGATAAGAATATCATTCAACATACCATTCCAATTAAGCCTGACCAAAAGCCCTTCAGACAAAAGATAAGAATAATCAACCCAAGGTTGCTTCCATCTATAGAAAAGGAAGTGAACAAAATTTACAAGTCCGACATCATTGTTCCTATCATATTTTCTAATTGGATATCAAATCTGGTTCTGGTAAGGAAGAAAACTAGAGAAATGAGGCTTTACATTGATTTTAGAAATTTAAACAAGGTGTCTCTTAAGGATAATTATCCCCTTCCCAAAATGGATCACATCCTACAGAGAGTGGTTGGGGCTTCCCAATTTTAACTTCTTGATGGATATTCAGGATATAATTATATTTTAGTACATGAGAAGGACCAAGACAAAAATGCCTTCATGACACCTTGGGGCACATTTAAGTATGCTAATATTCCATTCGAACTCAAGAATGCCGGGGCCACCTTTCAGCAGGCGATGGAGATAGTCTTTATAGATGAGAAATATGTTTTATTAGTTGTATATCTAGATGATTTGGCAGTTTTCTCTCATTTCGATGATGAACACTTGTATCATTTAAGAATTGTATTTCAGAAATGCAGGAAATTCATAATTTCTCTTAATCCCAAAAAGAGCTTGTTTTACATGGAAGAAAATCTTCTCGGTCACAGCATCTCCAAGGATGGTATCCATATTGACCCTTCTCGGGTTGAGGATATTCAGAAAATTGACTTTCCGCATAGTAAGAAATGAATCCAATATTTCAATGGTGAGATGAACTTCTTACACAGATTTATTCCAAATTGTATGAGTTACACAGCAAAAACAAATAAAAAACATACACACATCAATTAAAACATGACGACAAGAATATTTAACGTGTTTCACCCAACCAATCTGGGCTACGTCCACCAAACAGAGGCATCGACAATCTCATTCAGAAAAAGGAGAATTAAAACAACATATTTCTTCATCTGCACATCTCTTCCACTCACCTCACATTCCTCATGCTCATTTGCCTCTGCGGGCTTACATTTTATAGCTGTGAGTAGGAACTGAATCATAAATTCACTCACAACAAAATAGGATGCAATAACTCCACATCAGGATTAGATGGAGTCAATTTAGCAACAAATCCTATTGTTGTCACATTCATGACATTTTCTCCAAATTTAATTAAAAGAAATCTCAACAATCTCCACCTTGACAACAAATAGCCTGATACCCTGTTCCATTATTATTTTTATCTTTTCTACAAGCCAAGAGAATCCAAACACCATCGTAGCTTCTCTAATAAAACTGGTTTCGTGAACAAGTCTGCACAGTTTTCCTTTGTATGCACTTTTTCAAGAGAGACTCCCCATTCAGTGATAACCTGTCTTACAAAATGGTACTTGATAGGTATATGCTTTGATTTAATGTGATAGGCCAAATTTTTAGCCAAGTGAATTGCACTTTGACTATCACAAAATAAATTTATGTTGTCCTGCAACCTACCAAACTCACCAAAGAAACCTTTCAACCAAACCGCTTCTTTGCAAGCATGTGAAGCAGCTATGTATTCTGCTTCTGTAGTGGATAAAAAAACAATGTTTTGTAGCTTTGACAACCAGCTTATAGCTCCACCTGCAAGAGTAAAGACATATCCTAAAGTTGACCTTCTCTTATCCAAATCACCTGCAAAATCGGAATCAACATATCTGCAAATAAATTAACTACTTCTGTTATAAGTGATATAGTAATCACTTGTGCCTCTCAGATACCGAAGCACCCATTTCACTGCTGACCAGTGTTCTTTTCCTGGATTTGCCATATACCTGCTAACAAATCCAACTGCATGTAAAATATCTGGTCGTGTACAAACCATTGCATACATCAAACAACCTACTACATTGGCATATGGAATTCGAGACATATATTCCTTTTCTTCATTTGTGTTAGGACATAAACTTGAAGAAAGATTAAAATGGGAAGCTAAAGGAACTGAAACAGGCTTCACATTGTTCATACCAAACCTCAAGAGTATTTTCTCAATATACTTCTGTTGTGATAACCACATCTTACCATTGCTCCTGTCTCTGAAAATCTCCATGCCCAAAATCTGTCTTGCTGCTCCTAGATCTTTCATATCAAACATCCTAGCCATCTGAGCCTTTAACCTGTTGATCTCTGTTATGCTTTTGCTTGCTAAAAGCATATCGTCAACATATAACACTAATACAATGAACATGTCATTAATCAATTTCTTAAAGTAAACACAATGATCATATTCACTTCTTATATAATTTTGACTCATCGTGAAAGAATCAAATTTCTTGTACCATTATCGAGGCAACTACTTCAGACCATATAATGATTTTTTGAGCTTGCAGACAAATTTCTTGTTGATTTTGAACAAACCCTTCTGTTTGTTGCATGTAAATCTCCTCATCTAAATCTCCATGTAAAAATGAAATTTTAACATCTAGTTGCTGTAATTCTAAATCAAGTAAAGAAACTAATGCTAACACAATCCAAATTGAAACAATTTTTACAACTGGTGAAAATATCTCATGAAAGTCAATTCATGATTTCTGAGAAAAACCTTTTATGACCAGCCTTGCTTTGTACCTGTCCTCTGTATCATCAACACCCCTTTTCAATTTGTAAACCCATTTACATCCCACAGTTTTTCTGTCTTTAGGAAGTTCCACCAGATCCCATGTGGCATTCTTGTCTAATGCCATCATCTCGTCCTTCATAGATTCTTTCCACTTATAACTATTAGAACCTTCTACACCTTCCTGATAGCACAAAGGTTCATCATCATTAGCGGTTAAAGCAACTAAAGTAACATAATCATCATACCTTTTAGGAGGACGTCTGATTCTCGTGGACCTCCTTAAAGATATTTCTGGTTCTTTCACAATTTGTTGATTATTATCTGTAGGAACTTCTTCATGATCTGCATCTGAAACATGTTCATGATCTACATCTAAAAATTGTTCATGATTTGCACTATCATCAGTATTTGAACTGGTTTCAAACTGAATGTGTTAAAACTTAGGTACATTATCTTGTTTCAATTTATCATCTACATCTGGATTATCGAGTGAAGATTCATTGAATTTAACATCTCTGTTAATGATGATCTTGTGAGTAGTAGGATCCCGCAACCTGTATCCCTTAGTCCCATCACCATATCCAACAAAGATATATCTTTTTTATTTAGGATCTAATTTAGAACATTGTTGTTTCGAAATTAGAGCATATGCATCACAACCAAAAACTTTCAGTTTAGAATAATCACAAGGATGACCTTTCCATACCTCTTGAGGAATTTTGCATCCTATTGACGTTGATGGTGATCGATTTATCAAATAGCAAGCCGTAGATACAACTTCTATCCATAATTCCTTCTACAAATTGGCGTTACTAAGCATACTTCTTTCTCTCTCTAAGAGAGTCCTATTCATGTGTTTAGAAACTCCATTTTGTTGAGGAGTATATACAGTAGTTCTATGTATTTCAATCCCAACTTCGTTGCAATAATTATCAAATTCCTTTGAAGTAAACTCACCACCATTTTCAGTTCTTAAACATTTAATGGTTCCTCTAGTGATATTTTCAACTAATGCTCTAAACTACTTGAAAACTGTGAATACATCAGAATTTCTTTGTAACATGTAGACCCATAATTTTCTACGGAAATCATTAATAAAAGATACAAAATATGACGATCCTCCATATGAGGTTGTAGGAGATGGACCCCAAACATCAGAATGGATATAATCAAGAATTCCCTTACTAGTATGTTTTCCATTTTTAAACTTCTGCTTGCTTTGTTTCCCATATAGACAATGTTTGCAGAAATCTAACTTAGAAAATTTTAAACTAGGAAGTAACTTACGATCAGATAAAATTTTTAATCCTCTTTCGCTCATATGGCCCAACCTTTGATGCCATAGATGAATAGAATTACTATCGTTTTCAGATACTGTAGAAGCATGATCTGACTCTATTCTTCCTTCCAACTTAAAAATATTTCCAACCTTCTTTGCTTTCATTACTAGTAAAATTCCTTTATAAACTTTCATTACTCCTCCTTGACTAAAGGTTTTATATCCATTTGTATCTAGCACTCCTAGAGAAATGAGGTTTTTTCTAAGTTTAGGCATGTGTCTTACATCAGTTAATATTTTATTTGTCCCATAAAACATTTTAATCTGGATGCTTCCAATTCCCACAATATTACATGAGACATCGTTTCCCATGTAAACAACTCCATCATTGATTGATTTATAATATTTAAACCACTCTCTATGAATGCACATGTGATTTGATGCACCATAATCTAACAACCAATGTTGATCATGATTAAACAAACTAACTGATAACACTTCATCACTCATACCTTAAACAGATGCTGAACCTGTATATGTTGTGTTTGCTTCTTTCTTCTCTGTCAAAGAGTCTCCTTTGGATGTTTGTTGTCTTTTCCAACAGTCCTTCTTCAAATGTCCCGATTTTCCACAAAACCAACACTTTACCTTATTCTTCTTCCCTTTCGATTTTGACCGCGAGTTGTTCTGCTTACTAAAGTGTCTTTCTTTAGAACAAACTCTAACCATCATTGCTTCTGATGTAGAGGTTTCTGAATTTGACCTCTTTCTTGTTTCTTCAGATAACAAAGCTCCAACAACATCATCAAATTCAAGGGTTTCTGATGAAATAAGACTTATAGAAGTAACAAAATGATCCCATAACTCGGGCAAAGAGCATAATAAAGTTACAACTTTATCTTCTGATTCAAATTTTACTTCTATAATTTCTAACTCCACCAAGAGAGTATTAAAGCTATTCAGATGATTAGTTATCATCGTACCTTCCTTCATGCGCAAGCTGTACAACTGTCTTTTCAGAAGAATCCTATTTGTTAAGGATTTTTTCATGTACAAATTCTCTAACTTTGTCCACAAACCAGCAACTATTTTCCCTAACACGATGTTAAACAAAACATCATCTGCCAAACACAATCGAATTCCACTCAGTGCTCTTTCATCCATGTCACTCCATTCGTCATCTGTCATGGCGAAAGGTTGTTTGGCTTTGCCCAAAAGCACCTTCTCCACACCTTGCTATACGAGTAGATCATGCATCTTCACTTTACAGATCTCGAAGTTGTTTTTCCCATTGAACTTATCGATCTCAAATCGAGCACTTTGTGTTTTTGCCATGTTTTAATATAAATTTCTTCAGACAGCACATAAAGCTTCACACAATACTTTCAATATCATTACTTTATTTGCTGTGGGTTATAAAATAAAATTTAAAGGATAGTTGAAATGTTATTTCGGCTGGTTAGAATTCTTCTTGGCCCTTATAATGGAATATTACAAAAATTGATATTACAATTCTTATAAACCCCATTTAAATCAATTAATAAAATATCGATTTACCATACAAATCGATTTTAAAAAACTTTTAAAACAATGAAGTGCCACCATGACATATTAGAATTCCAAAAACGATATATAATGAACTTCAATATAATCGATTTTAAAAAACTTCAAATCGATATACAATATATATCGAATAAAAATTGATTTTTAAATGGCACTTCACTCAATTCCACTGCGATAGAAATCACTTACCAAGCCTCCATGAAACATTCAACTGCACTCTTCATCAGACATATATAATTTTTTGTGCAACTAGTTCAACGCTGCCCAAACGACTCTTGGATTTACAGTTTTATGTGGGCAAACGACCATCCCACCACACGCAGCCTTTAGACGCAATGAACGACACAAAAATAAGAGATACAACCCACGGCATTGTGTATTTACGCTGATCCAGAGTCACTGCCGGCTTTGTCTGAGCATAGGAGGATGCTGACAGTGCGATAGGCTACAGTCACATTATCACAGCCACGAGCATTGACACAATAGTCCATGGAATTTCAAAACAAATCGATATTAAAAACAACATATTAACACAAGCCTTCACCAGTCAACGCTGCCCAATCTTCCATCTCACGTGCCAATGACCATCCACAACAATCATGGTTCTCTAAATATATTTCTGTAGAAAAAAATAGAGCCTTTACACAACTCAACATCTCTACAACTTACCCATTACAATTGCAGAGAACTAGAAATTTGATCCAGCTCACATCATCCTCGGTCCAAGCACTCAAATAACAAAAACACACACAGCGTTTCATGTGATCTAGTCTTCGACACAGCAATTCACAGCGTCTCATGTGATCTAGTCTTCAACACAGAAATTCACAGCATCTCATGTGATCTGGCCTTCGACACAACACCCTTTTGAAAAAGCAGTTAATGCAAACACACACAACAATCAACTAGCATGCGTTCTCATCTGCACTCTGATACCAATTGTACGTGTTATGCAGCGAAAACAAATAAAAAACATACACACAGCAATTAAAACATGACGACAAGAATATTTAACGTGGTTCACCCAACCAATATGGGCTATGTCCACCAAACAGAGGCATCGGTAATCTCATTCAGCAAAAGGAGAATTACAACAGCAGAGTTTTTCATCTGCACATCTCTTCCACTCACCTCACATTCCTCATGCTCATTTTCTTCTACGGGCTTACATTTTATAGTTGGGAGTAGAAACTGAATCATAAATTCACTCATAACAAAATAGGATGCAATAACTCCACATCAGGATTAGATGGAGTCAATTTAGCAACAAATCCCATTGTTGTCACATTCATGAGATTTTCTCCAAATTTAATTAAAAGAAATCTCAACACAAATCTGGCTGAGCATCTTCGAGAAATGACCAACATGTTAAAGAAATAAAATGAGGTAAAGTGGTCCGAGGATGCCAAAAATTCTCTTAACTCAATGAAGTTTTCCTTAACTATAACCCCTGTTTTAATCACGTTTTAATCAGCCCAGATTATTCTATTGATTTTATCATATTCTCATTTGCCTCTGAGCATACCTTAATTGTAGTCTTGATGCAAAATAAGGATAATATTGAGCAGCCCATCGCATTTTTCAGTCGTACTATTAGAGATGCAACTCCTCGCTACAATATCATTGAGAAGAAAGCCTTGGATTTAGTAAAGGCATTGAAGGATTTCTGTGTATACATCTTACATTCACATATTTTGGCTTATGTCCCTAATGCAGCAGTAAAATATGTTCTTACGCAGACTGATTCAGAAGGTAGAAGATGGAAGTGGATAGCAGTAATATTAGAATGATCAAAGGTCAGGGACTAGCCAAGCTCATGGCTGAGTCAAATTTACATGCTCTAGACATCAACCTCATTTCAGCGTTGTCTGATGAAGAAGAGGATGGCACTCTCATACAAGTATCTAATATTTTTCTTTTGTCTCCTTGGTATTCAAACATTATATAAGGTCTTCAGCATTAAAATCCTCCTCTAGTCATCTCTAAGAGTAAGGGTAGGTCATTGAAGTTGAAGGCTTCCAAATAGTGTATTTTGGACAACCCTCTTTATTGGAAATGCCCAGGAGGTATTTTGCTGAACTGTTTAGTTGAAAATGAAGAAAAATAAGTAATGAATGATTTCCATAGGGGATATTGTGGAGGCCATGGTTTTTGGAAAACCACAACTAACAAAGTGTTGAGGGCAGGATATTATTGGCCAACTCTTTTTGCAGATTTGTATAAAATAGTGATGAGTTGCCATGAGTTTCAGGTGTTTCAAGGTAAAAGAAAACTTCTTCCATTACCTTTGCAGCCTATTTCAGTACATGCACCTTTTCAGCAGTGGGGTCTTGACTTTATCAGAGAGATTCACCCTACATCATCTGCACAACATAAATGGATCTTAATGGCCACCGACTACTTCACCAAATGGATCGAAGTGATCCCAACAAGGCAAGCAACATAATTAGTAATTATTCAGTTTTTGGAGACTAACATTTTGTATCATTTTGGTTTTCCTCATAATATCATTATTGACAATGTGGTTGCATTCAAGTCGAAGAAAATGGTTGAGTTCTATGACAAGTACAACATCAAATTGGGCACTCAACCGTGTATTATCCACAAGGTAATGGCTTAGCAGAATCCTCTAATAAATCTTTGATTAATATCATAAAGAAGATGTTGGAGGGAAAAAAGAATATTTGGCACAAAAATCTTGTTAATGCTTTGTGGGTGGACAAGGTGAGTAGTAAGAAATCAATAGGAATGTCCCCTTTTCAGTTGGTTTATGTTGTAGACATTGTTTTTCCTACATCACTTGAAGTCTCAGCCATGAAATTGTAGCACTTAGTCATGAAATTGTAGCAAGAAGTAGGAAGTGAGGAGAATGATGTACAAGGTCGGATCAATCAGATGATCCATCTTCAATAAACAAGAGATGAGGTATTTCAGAACACCTCAAAGCTTCTTGAAAAATAAAGAAGGTATATGACCGCAAGACCAAGGCAGATACTTTTTAGCTTGAATATGTGGTCCTCCGATGGGATGCAAGGAACGAGGAAAAAGGGAAGCACGGAAATTTTGAGAACCTATGGAAAGGGCCATACAAGATCTCATCTTTTCGCAGACAACATGCTTTCATATTGAAGGAGATGAATGGAGAAGAATGCTTAGGAGGACCAATCAATGGTAGGCTCCCTAAGAATCATCTTTTTTTATGTAGATTTCAAATTCCCCAATTCCATTGTAGATATATCATTTTAACTTTTCTGCAAATTGTGAAGCGGAGAAACATCGGAGCTTGGAGCCCGAGGTGAAGGCCATAAAGTTTCATTGGTTTTCTGTTGTTTTAAAAGTTTAGTCAAAGTCAAGTTAGTCAGTTTTAAGTCAATTTTGAGTTATTTTATTATATCAAGTTTTCAACATTCATTTTTTTTTCATCTTTTGACTCCATGTCTAATGGTTAGGCTACTTTCTCTACGGTGTTATTAACACTTCCAAGGAATTGTCATCTCCAGCTGGAGCCAATGTTAGTGTCAGTTTTTGCATCCTGCCACCAGTGATCAAATATACTCTTATCATGTCATGCTAGGGTCCCATTCTGAAATTTTTGTCATTCCATTAGGTCATCATGCAAAAAATTGGTCATTGGATGTAGATCTAGGCCTGGTTTCACTCCTCTCAAATTTTCATTACTTATTGGCTCATTTCACTTCTTTACTGGGTGTACCATTAGTTATGAGTTTTCATCATGATTTTAGTCATTTTCATCATGGTTTCATTCATTTCATATTTTCCATTAGGTCATAGGGTTTCCAAGGTCATTAAATCACCATTTCATGCATAAATTCCAGCAAGTGAAGGAGTGACAATAAAGAAATTTCATCAATAAATTTGATTTCAAATAAAATGTAATTTTATGTTCCTAATTTGTAATAAGTTCTTAGAGTTCCAAGTATCTACAACACTCAAAATTCCATCAAAAAATGATCAAAGTTCCAAAAATTCATTCAGTGTTCTTAAGCCATCAAAAGATGAAGTTCAAAGATCAAATTCAATGTTGGAAATATGATGCAGAGTGTTGTCCTTGATGGCAACCCACTGAATGAAGATGAAGACGTGCGACTGTTGACATGTATTGTCCTTGATGGCACTCCACCTGATGAAGTTATGCTTGACTTGATGGACTTGTTAAATGATGTAAATCTGAAGTGATATGATGATTGTTGATGATATGATGTTGAGTGTTGTACTTGAAAGGAAACCCACTTGATGAAGATGATCACAACTTACTTGATGAAGTTGTGTTTGATAGAATATGTCCTTGATGAAGGAAATCTGATGTATCTACAGTATTTACAGAAGGCAATGAAGAAAGGATTTCAGAATGTACTCAGAGAATGATGAAAAAGAGCATGTCTCTTGGTATACGCGGATTGTCCTAGGGGAAGTCGCGTATGCACGCGGAAAGGAACGTTACAAGTCGCGTATGGGCTAAAGCGCTCAAAAAGTGCAAATCCAAGGGTAACCACCATGGTATTGACCCATAGTATTGGGTAATGATCTGCCTAATTGACCCCGTCCAGGTAGTTTTGGGCTTATGGTATTGTTTTGGTCCATGGTATTGAAAAAGGGGCTCATGGTATTGAAAAAGGATAATCATATAAAAGGAGAAGAAATTCATTGTGCACAACATGGGTGTGGGAGCAAGATGTCTGAACTTGAATAAATACTTCTCTATGAAGTATATCTGTATGGAAAGGGTAAAGGTTTGTTGATAGATCTGAATCTATGATGCACTTATGAAGAAATGATGAAGCGGGACTTCTAGATCTGAAATGTACTTGTATTTGCTAGATCTGGTTATGGAAGGCCTAGATCTGTGATGAGGCGAACATCTAGGCGAACATCTGTCTGAAGTAAAGGGTTGAATCTGAGCTGAATGTCTGATCTGATGAAGTATGCTGCTCTGTAATGATTGAAGATCTATACGCTACTTCGTCGTGGAGGAAGCGCGTATATACGCAGCTTCGCTGAAGAAAAAGCGCGTATGCGCAATAAAATATACACTGAGGTATACGCCGGTTTGTGTGGACGGAAGCGCGTATATACGCGACATCAGTGAAGGGAAAGCGCGTATGCAAACTAGGGTTTGCTGAAGCAAGGGGTATGAAATATCTGATCTGTTCTGCTGTGTTTCTGCTATCTGATCTGTGTTGATATGTATCTGTTGATGATGTATGTTCGTGCTTAAAAATATGGAAAGGGTTCCGTCTGGAAATATGATGAATTGCGGTCTACAAGTTGTGTTCTATTGAAGTGGTTGGATCCAGTGTGAAAATTGATGAAACGTGGTCCAAGGTGGTGCTGAAGGTTGTAGCCTTCAGTCAGGGGGTTGTAGCTCCCTTCCAGGTGAGGCTTGTAAACGAGATCGGGGGGTCGTAGCTCCCTTCCAGGAGAGGCTGGTAAACGAGTCAGGGGGTTGGAGCTCCCTTCCAGGAGAGGCTGGTAAACGAGCGCAGGTGGGTGCCTGCGTGCTGGTCAAGTCTGCGCCAGCACATATGTTGTAATATGTTTTCTCTATAATAAAACATTGAAGGCTGAGCAACTGCAGCGGTGGTTTTCTCCCGACTTGGGTTTCCACCTAAAAATCCTGGTGTTCATGTGTGATGCTTTGTGTGATGGTTTATTCTGTTCTTACTGCACATGTTTACTTCTTATTGAATATCCGAAGAATAAATGATGGAATGGTTTAAGTGAAGAATTAATGACATATCTAGATCTCTGTGTATACGCAAGTTTCATAAAGGGGATCCGCGTATATACGCTATTTTACTGAAGTAAAGTAGCGTATGGGTTTTAAGGAATGAAAAAGTAAAAAGATTTGATTATGCAGTAAATACTGATTCACCCCCCCCCCCCTCTCAGTATTTTTCCCAACATTCAAAAGTTAAAGGTAAAGAAGAAATGTAAAGTTGATTTCAAAAAAGGAAAAGTGGGTCCATGAGAATTTAAAGATATTATATCAAGTATAAAAGGCCCTCAAAGACCAAAATTCATTCATTTTCATCCTCAAGCATCAAGCTGTCAACCTCTCCAAGCAAAAAATTGATTTTTCCTCAAAAAAAAGAGTTTTTGGGTCCTTCGTTGTGCCTTTCTTCAGCTCGCTATGATTTTTTCAGGGGAGATACACGACCTCAAATATTCTTTGCAAAGGTTCTAAACTGAAAAAATGGTTCTACACTCATTTACAAGTAAGTCACATCTTCACAGCCCCCCCTTTCTGCTTGTGGTCTTAAGTTTTTGGTGCAAACCCTCCCTTACTATCCATGTCATGTTCTAAGTAATTAAACCCTCATTTTCAGTTTACAAGTTTAAAATTTGTTTTCCCCTGGACCCCATTTACCTTCCTCATACCCTAAATCACTCCCCACTACCCTCACATCCCCTCATTTCCCATTCCCAAGCTATATTTTCTAAAACCCTACCCCTATGTTGTGCTTTTCTAGGTAGCTAGACTACCTCCATGTATTTCAATTTCCTACCCCATCCCCCTAATCATTTCAACTCCCCATCACTTCCCTAAGCTTCCTAACTCCCTTAAACACTTCCCCAAATTTTCCCTCACCTATCCCAATTCCCTAAACCTACAATCCAACTACCTTTACCTTCCCCTTCTTCCCTAGGGTTTCTACACAAAACTGAACATAACGGAGGAGGACAGAAACATCATGGAGGAGGACAGAAACACCACAGACGATGAGAAGAAAAAATACAATAAAGGGGGGGAGAATCCTGAGGTTAGAACCTGTTGTGTAAATCAACAACCCCCATTATTTTAAGCCATAGTTACTTTATAAAATAATTGGGACCCTTTTAATTTTTATAGTTTAAGAAAATAAACCCTTAGATTATTTCTTTTGATAGGAATAGGGGTTAAAAAGGGATTAAAACTTTAAGAATTGGATTTCCAAATGCTTAAGCGGAGATAAATCGCATTTCGCAAATCACAAAATCATGTACATAACGAAAATAATGATTTGAAACATCTTTGCGATCCAATGAATATTATTGAAACGCTTTTATATGAGGAAAAAGCCATATTTTTAAGTAAATCCGATAAAGAATACCATGGGACCGACTTCTGCCACGTCATCTTATCGGATTTCTCAAATCGTAATTTCTCCTGACACTCAATTTCTCCTACTCATACTCGCCAATGCGATAAAGTATATCGCATCGCATTAGCGCAAAAAAACTAAATCATGCTATTTTTTTACCGCCCATAATCGTCGATGCGATAATGCGATCGCATCGCAGATCGGATATTCCATGCCCATTACACAGACACATATTGAATGTTTTTAACCTCGCTGATATTGCGATTGCGATGTCACGATCGGTAGAACAACTAGCTCGTTAGTATTTAATGAAGATATTACACGAGTCATGATGTAATACGAAAGATCTGGTTTTAATTGAGAAATTATTATAATGGCACAATATCTAGATCAATTATCAATGTCATAAATTACCGGTTTTATCACCCACACCACCATAATCATTTCCCTACAACGAGAATTCAATTCATATCCCATCAGCATGCGAAGTCTCATCCATTTGAAATGTTTCTATTTACTACGATATTTTTGTGTATTCTAATACTCAAAGGTTCCTACTTCCCACTTACTCTTTCTTACTTATTTATAGGCAAGTTCGAGTAATCAAAGTTCTTCTGAAATGTCCAAGCCTTTGAAGAAACAAAAGAAGCATATGGCTCTAGTTAATCCCGCGCCTACTACTTCAAAGAGAACGGAGATGTTGCCCTTATTCACAGATACGACTTGCAGACCTAAAATTGGATCCTCTTTGTGGGAATCTATGTATAAGATATTTGAAGACGATAAACCGTGGAAAATTCAGATAAAAGCAATAACGAATTCCCCAAATTATTCTGAATCTACAATTGGAGATGTATCAAATTCATTTCTTCATTAGATTGCAACAAGGCCTAAGATACTACCATATATTGATATGGTGAGGTGGAT
This sequence comes from Pinus albicaulis, assembly GCA_034641835.2. Lineage (NCBI taxonomy): Eukaryota > Viridiplantae > Streptophyta > Pinopsida > Pinales > Pinaceae > Pinus > Pinus albicaulis. Next base: position 1,245,089,061 of record CM076578.1, on the reverse strand, counting down.
TATCAACAATTGTAATATCGGGGACAAAACTTCCATTACAAGTAGAGGAAAAATGATTGGTTCCTTTAAGGCAGAAGACCTGAATCAATTGTACCATCTTCCAGACCCTGATAAGACTTATGATAAAGAATTTATTGAAAAAATCACTAATGAAAATGAACTCAAATCAATGCCAATAAAGCAGAGGAACAATCTTAACAAACACAAGAACGATCAAAAGGGATTGTATTCTACTGATTATCTTGCAAGTCCCTATTGCTATATCTCAGCTATGATGTCTAGACTTTTTGTTTAGTTGGACACAACTAGATTCTCAGTAGAATGGCTTGCCCTTATGGAAGCAACAGTTGATTCTTATGTTATGGATTGGGGCAATATTTTGTCAAATAATATTTCCACCCAAATTTTAGAATACAGAAAGAATCGCTCTATCTCTTCTAAAACTTTTCCTCCATTTTATATGAGTGGTTATATTATGGATGTCGTATGTTTTACATCAGATTTTCTAGTCATGGCCTGGAAATGGAATACCCAAGATCCCCTTCCCATTCATGTATTTCATAGTATTTTCTAGTATTCCAAATATGAAATTCATTTTTACAGAATCTGTCATGGAGTTATACTACCCCTTTTTGAAGATGTTTTTATTGAGAAAGCTCCCAGACTTTCCAAAAAGGCCCAAACTGAATTTTATTCTATAGGAAAGTGCTTTGGTGAGGGTTCATTCACCTATGTACAAGTATTTGGGAGCCTATCTCACCCACATGTATTACCATTATATGTTCCTAATAAAGTTCTGGCAAGATAAATCTCACACTAATATGTGGGAAATGGTCTGACCAGATTTTTGAAAGAAGTCAAGAAGGCATTATGGCCTTCCTTTCCAATTAACTGTGGTGTGTATGGACTAGACAACTAGAAGCATGATATACTAGAAATTGGAAAAATAGAGTGTTTGAAATTGTTTACAATTCCAAATAGGCAATATGATCCCCTGAAAGTGGCCAATAACATCACTACTCAAGAGAAAATTAGACACTTTCTGCACAAAGATGATGATTTTCACGACTTGTTTGAGTCTTTTGAAAACTATGTCGTAGTTAAGAAGTTGGAAAATTTACGCCTTCACCCACCACAACTATTAAAGTTTCAGCAATACAGAAATGAGATACTAGAGACAATTCCACTCAATATCTTGGATGTCTCTCAAACCATGACTCAAAAAGAAAATGAATCAGTTATTAAGGATACTAAATTCCTTAATACACCAGATCAAGAGAATTCAAATGAATTTCAAATAGTAGATCTAGATTTCCCCAGTAATCTCAAAGATGTCTAGAAATATTTTAACCTCAAAATCCAAGAAGAATAAACATCCATGATTATTGACCAACAACAAACTATACAAACTCCCCCTTCTACAAGTCAGGACCCATTTACTGTTGGGCCCTTTGAAAAAATGTTAAGTACTAAGAGAATGGAATACATCCTGGCCTTCCCAACCTTTAAAAGTATTTTAAATATTCAATAAATCCCTCCCTTGGACATCTTTTATAGTCCTAGGCACAAAGCAGTTGTTAGCAGAAAGAAGAAAAGGAGAAGAACAGATCATGCCTAGACTCTCACTCAAGAAGATATGTCAATGGAAACTGTTTGGAAAGATACCAATTCAGATCCTTCACAGGATCTAACTCGGTTATCATAGTTTGCAGGATCTTATGCATCTGCAAACATTGACAAGGCATCAGAGATTCATCAATTGATGAAGCAAAAAGATGAAAATATACTTCAACTTGATACAGAGTTACAAGAAGAAAAATAGTGTTACTAATCTCATAGACAATGTCTTGTTTAGGAAAAACTATGATTCTGTATTACTAAGATGCCTTGAGAAATCTGAAGCTTAGAGGGTTTTGCAGGAACTCCATAATGGACCTGCAGGTGGACAATTCGGTGGAGATACCACTTCACATAATATCCTTCATGTGGGTTATTACTAGACCACTCTATTCAAAGATGCTCATACATATGTGAGAAAGTGAAAAACATGCCAAACTGTTGCTGGAAGACAAAGAAAGCCAGCCTTGCCATTAAAACCAGTCAACATTGATCAACCTTTTGAGCAATGGAGATTGGATATCATAGGTGAGATTTTTCCTAACTCATCAAAGCAACATAAATACATTCTCACCACAACATATTATTTTACTAAGTGGGTGGAGGCAATTCCACTAAAGGTAGCTAACTCTAAAGACATAATTGAATTTATTGATCAATTCATTCTTACTAGATTTGGCTTACCTAATGCACTTGTGTTTGATAATGCATCTTATTTTTCGGGAAATAGTATGATAGAATTCGCTCTTAAAAGAGGTTTTAAACTTAAATACTCTGCTAAGTACTATCCCCAAGGTAATGGTTTAGCAGAATCAATAAACAAAAATCTCATAAGAATTATCAAAATAACTATTGATCAAAATCAGAAAAATTGGCATAAATCTTTAACATTTGCACTATAGGAAGATAGAATTACTCAAAAATCCTCCATAGGAACTTCTCCATTCCATCTAGTTTCAGGGAAAGAAGTTGTAATTCCTTCAAACCTAGTTCTTCCCTCGCTATCCTTAGTTCAATTTATTGATGAAGCACCTTCTTCTTCCTTACAATTAAGAATGTCACATATCCTTAAAAGGGAAGAAGAAAGGGGAAAATCCAAAATAACTCATGCTCATCATCAACAAATAGTGAAAAACTCTTTTGATGCAAATTTTGTTTCCCCAAAAGACATACAAGTTGGAGATCTCATACTCAAATGGGACAAAGCACATGAGGAAAAAGGTAAGCATAATAAATTCCAAAGCATGTGGCTTGCACCATTCCAAATAATTGAAAAAATCGACCCATCAACCTTTATGTTACAAGACCTTCAAGGGAGAAAAGACTTACTCCCTATTAATGGGCTAATCCTAAAAAAATTATTTTCTTAGAGGAAGATTTTCTTCTAAATGTATTATATCCATTTTCTTTTATTTATTTTAGAAAATAATAATTTATTACATGATTCACAACACCTCTGAATTATTTAATGTTTTTATTTTTGAATAATAGAAATTTTTGAGGAAATTCTACCAACTTAGAAAAATTGAATGAATACTATAGAACTCTGAGATATTTTTCCATCAAAATTGTAAATTTTGTAAACTCAGAATTTGTAGAGTCTTTTCAATCTATTATCAATCAAAAATATGGTTCATATTTACAAAGAAAAGGAATTTTTGCAACTAAGCATATTTAACTCTAAATTGTCATCCAAAACTATTGAGTCAATAATTCTCCCCGTCCATTGAAAATACACTTTTAGAGTGTAATTCAAAATAAAATAAAATAAAAACAAAAAAACTTAAAAGGATAAGAAGTCTCATCACATCCTTTCTTACCATGATCATAAGTTAACATTTAACTGGAATTACCACAATGGCATACCAAATCAAGGCAATGGCTCATGATTATAAAAATCATAAGAGAAGGGGTCTCATCACGAGCTAGCTTGTTCAGCCTAAATCATAACTAGTGAATGGCATTGTCACTTTCTAGTTATCAAGCCAAGACAATGACTTTTTAAGAAGAGAAAGAAATGAGTAACTAAGGATTTAACTCAAAGAAATTTTACATAAATGGATGGGACACTGAGTTATTAATGGTTAAAAGGTAACCTTGCTCAAGCTACTAGCAGTAGTGGCCCTACCTATGACAAAAGGAGAAAGTTACAAAGCCATGTTACATAAAAGAACACCTACTTTACCTTTTAAAACCATATAATGATTGACATAGACTAAAGGAGATATTTATATATGAAGGTTTATAGAAGATTAACGATATAGATGAGTTTTTATATTCAGACTAATTCTATTCATTTAAATATTTTGAAAATAATTCTTGTTTCCTTAAATTATTTCCACATATTTGAAGATATTAAAGAAATTGTTTTTCAGAGATAACTTGTTCTTCTAGTCAATCGCTAATTGTTGTGTAAATCAACAACCACCATTATTTTAAACCATAGTTACTGTAGAAAATAATGGGAACCCTTTTAATTTTTAGATTTTAAGCAAATAAACCCTTAGATTATTTCTTTTGATAGGAATAGGGGTTAAAAATGGATGTTCATTTTAATAATTGGCTTTCTAAATGCTTAAGCAGAGATAAATCGCATTTCGCAAATCAAAAAATCATTTGCATAATGAAAAGAATGATTTGAAACATCTTTGTGATCCAATGAATATTACCGAAATTCTTTTATATGAGGAAAAATCCATATTTTTAAGTAAATCCGATAAATAATACCGCGGGACTGACTTATCCCACATCAACTTATCGCATTTCGCAAATCACACTTTCTCCCGACACTCTCATTTTCTCCTACTCATACTTGCCGATGCGATAAAGTATATCACATCGCATTATCGCAAAAAACTCAATCGTGTTATTTTGTTACCGCTTATAATCACTGATGCGATAAAACGATCACATCGCAGATGGCATATTGAACGCCCATTACACAAACACATATTACATGTTGTTAACCTCGCCGATATTGCGATTACGATGTCACAATCGGAAAAAAATCTAACTCTTCAATATTTAATGAAGAGATTACACGAGTCATGATGTAATGCGATAGATCTGGTTTTAATTGAGAAATGATTTTGTGGCACGACAATCCAGATTAGTTATCAATTTCATAAATTAACGGTTTTATCACCCATAACACCATAATCATTTCCCTGTAACGAAAATTTAATTCATATCCCATCATCATGTGAAGTCTCATCCATTTTCAATGTTTATATTTACTACGGTATTTGTGCGTATTGTAAAACTCAAAGGTTCCTACTTCCCACTTACTCTTTATTACTTATTTACAAGCAAGTTAGAGTAATCAAAGTTCTTCTGAAATGCCCGAGCCTTTGAAGAAACAAAATAAGCATATGGCTCTCGTTAATATTGCGCCTACTACTTCAGAGAGAACAAAGATGTTGCCCTTGTTCACAGATATGACTTGCGGACCTGAAAGTGGATCCTCTCTGTGGGAATCTATGTATAAGATATTTGAAGATGAGAAACCGCACAAAATTCAGAGAAAAGAAACAACAGATGCCAAAAATTATTCTGAAGCTACAATTGGAGATGTAGCCAATTAATTTCTTCACTGAACTGCAACAAACCCCAAGATACTACCATATACTAATATGGTGAGGAGGATTATCGACAATCTTAATATTGGGGACAGAAATTTCCTTACCAATCGAGGAACAATGATTGGTTCCTTTAAGGCGGAAGACCTGAAGCAAATGTAGCATCTTTCGGACCCTGATAAGGTTTATGATAAAGAATTCCTTGCAAAATTCACTAAGGAAAATAAACTCAAATTAGCGCCAATAAAGCAATGGAGGAGAAATCCTAAGAAACATAAGAACGATGAAAAGGGTGTGTATTCTATTAATTCTCTCACAATCCCCTATTTCTATATCTCAGCTATGATGTCTAGAATTTTTGGTCAATCAAAAATAACTAGATTCTAAGTAGAGTGGGTTCCCCTTATGGAAGCAGCAACTGATGCTTATATTATGGATTGGGGTAATATTCTGTCAAATAATATTGCCACCCAAATTTTAGAATATAGAAAGAATCACTCAATCTCTTCTAAAAGTTTTCCTCCATTTTATATGAGTGGTAATATTATGGATGTCGTATGTTTTACATCGGATTTTCCAACCATGGCCTAGAAATGAACTACCCAAGATCCCCTTCCCATTCATGTATTTCATAGTATTCTCTGGGATTCCAAATATGAAATTCATTTTTACAGAATATTTCATGGAGTTATACTACCCCTTTTTCAAGATGTTTTTAATGAGAAAGCCCCCAGACTTTCCAAAGAGGCCCAAGCCGAATTTTATTCTATAGGAAAGTGGTTTGGTGAGGATTCATTCATCTATGTACAAGTATTTGGGAGCCTAGCTCATCCACATGTCTTACCACTGTATGTTCTTGATAAAATTCTCGCAAGAGAAATCACATACCAATCCTTGGGAAACGATCTAACCGGATTTTTGAAAGAAGCCAAAAAGGCATTATGGCCTTCTTTTCCAATTAACTGTGGTGTGTGTTGTATCTCAAGCAAAAATCCCTTGGCTATGGTAAGGAATCAGTGCTCAAGACATTTTGTACATGTGTGTCACAATTATAATATCAAATGGACTCTGCTTAACACCTTTGGAATCTAATTATTTAATACACTCAATAATTTGATATAATGAAAGCCTTCATAATGCCATAAAATGTTGATATCCGAATGAAATGAAAAGAAGAATTGTAAAGGAAACTTGAAGTGATATGTTGAGAAATAGAATCTATCACTTTTAAGTTTCAGAGGGAATTCATGGAGATAGAGGAAACTTGAAATAATATGCTACAAACACAGAATCTATTACTTTAAAGTTTCATCAGGATTTTGTGAAGAAAGAAGAGATGAGGTGAAGGAGCACAAATTAAGTTTTTTTAACTCGTGCTCACAGATGTAATTAAGAGACCCCCAGCTACATTACTTCACTTCATTCAAATAGGAATAAACAAAAAGTGAAACTAGAAATACATATCAACGTTAAAAGCTGCACGAAACTTTATCTTCTTTCATTTATTTCTCAGAAAATTTAGTGCCAGATTAACAATCCTCCAGAGCTCCAAAAATCGGAACCAATTTTCTTTATTTCTATCTACTTAAATACATCATAGTGGTTCATAACTCCTGAACTTCTTGAAACTATTCGACTACCTAAACTATTAAGATTACTTCAACAATCATAATTGAGAAAACAAATTAAAACTGGAAATGTTGTTCGTTTTGTTGAATCTGATGTTGTTGATGCGTCCTCCCAAAGTGTCGAGGTTTCCTTTCTAGTTATGATGTAGCGGCTGCATAGCTCTATAAAAATGCCTCAGTGCTCGACTTGACCCAATTGTCATGATCCCAATAGGGTCGCTATACTCTCTTTTGCTCGACTCTTCCTATGCCCCTGTGCTTCAAACACTATCAATCATATCACCTGCTACCTGACTATCCCTCTTCTCCTTTGATCTTCATCAGGTCACTTACCTGAGTTTTTCTACCATGTTCTACCTATTTCTTCATAAAATGGCACATAACCACATAAGCCCAGACTTAAAATCCTTTATATTTCATCTTGGAACCACATCGCGTCTGTGCCAACATCACACTTCACATTTCGTTGTCTTTAAATTTTCCTTAGCATTTATATTTTAAAACTTGCAATTTGTGATTTGCGATTTAATCTCTGTCGTCTATCTCTCTGCTCCAATTCTGCGCTTTGATCCAAACCATCATTTTTTCCCTTTGCGCCTCCTCCAAAAATCTTATGTGTTTAAGAGAAATGCGCCCTTTCTCCGCCTTTGGGAAATTAGTTTGTTTGCTCCACATTGTAACCCTCCTGATCTTATCCAGTGTTTTGTCGTGTTGGTCCCTCCTAAGCTTGCGAATGAGCCCAAATCCACCATGTTTGGCATGAAATGTTATGAGCATGCCCATCGGTCCATCTCTTGAATTTTTTTGCACGTGAATGAGCCTGACTCGACCCACCTTCACATCTCATCACGTAATGTCACAGAGAGAATAAGAAGAAAATAGTTGATTATGGATTTCATCCCTGGTGGACTACATCTCCGGGTCCACTTTCAAGTGGGCATCTGCTTTATTAGGATTGATCCGAGGAAGTATTTTGCATAGAAAAAACACCAGACTGAATATGCTCGCAAGCACTTCTAGTCACTGAAAACAGGAAGCTCTCTCTCTCTCAGCTTTCCAACGCCTATCTCTGCGCTCAATATCAACTCCAGACAGTTGAGCAATGTTGAAAACAAAAATTGCCTCTATCCTGCAATTGCACACTGAATTCTCTCCAAGCCTTCAAAAATCAAGATGATCTTCATGAAGAAATTCCCTGACTTATATAAGGACTGATTCAAACCACTAATAGCCAAAATTAGCTTTTGGTTGAGCAAAATTGGTGATGAGGGTCTCGAATCCCTATCATTTACATAAACTTAGGGATAAATCCTTTGACCTTAGCGTTGATTAAATGCATAAAACCCATATTTAAACCTTATAATAACTTTCTTAATCATTCGGACTAACTAACTGGGTGGAGGATTTAATTCTGATCATGTGACAGGTTTTGTTTTCCGGTGGTTAAGGTCTTGTCCGACGGTCACGGTCTTCATCCCGACAGTTCGGCTTACCCTTATCTGCCACCGCATTCACATAGTTAATAACCCGATGGTCTCCGCGTGGTTTACAACTGGTGGACATATCCAAACAACTCCCATCGTGGTCAGACCTATCACATGTTAATTTAAAACTCTGACACGGTTTCAGTGCAGTTAATGCTTGTGGTTTAGCGCTGTGGGTTCTAATATAAAGTTTTATTATAATGTGTATTAATCCAACATTTGTTTTAACCCGAACCTTTGTTTAATGTTTTAATACCAAAGTGCTTAGGTCTTAGCACTTAGGTTTAAGACTTAGGTTTATGTGTATAGGGTTTTAGGCTTAGTTTTTTTTAGAATTTACAATGTCTTTTTAAACCTTAGTTTAGGTACTTAGGTCTTTTACATTTATTAGGTATTTCACCCTTTTTGACCAATTTTAACCCATTTCATGCCATAAACCTAACTTTACATGCCTATTTCTTCAATGTTACAGGTGAAACTGGAAGATTGGACACTAAACTGGAATTCAAACTACTGGAGCTGACATAACTTCTCTGTCGAACTATACTGAACAAGATCCTCCTAGATCAATCCTCTCCACTTGAAAGCTTTTGGACCAAAAAAGATTGATTTTAAGTAGACAATAAGTGAGGATACAACTCCCTCACTTTTCTGATTTCTATCCTCTTCACCTTACTCATATTTATGCCCTTGAGTCCCACTCGAAGAAATTCCACATCGCATTGCCTGGAAGCACGAACTCTTCTTTCCAAGATGGTATGTTTTTGCAACTTTGTCATGTACTCAGGTGATAAGTCATCAATAGAAGGGATCTCTATATCATCCTGAGAATCAACAGCCATTGGAGGTTCATACAACTTCAGACTTTCAACATTCAGAACTGAGTAAATATGCATATAAGGCGTTAAATCAAATTTGAATGCATTATTACTAATGTTCTCAACAATTTTGAAGGGAGCATACCTGAATAAATTCGGTTTCTTACCTTCCCCTTTTAACCTGTCTTTGCTGATATACAACCATACCTGTTTTCCGACCAGAAAATGATGATCAACTTGATGCTTGTCGTGGCACAATTTGAATTTGTACTGACTCTCTTTCAACTGATTCCATACTTCCCTACGTATCTATTGTATCCGAGAAGAGTGATCTTTCTGAATAACTTGCGCTTTTCCTGTCTGCGGTACACATAACTTACCCAAATGATATAAAAACCTATTATAATTATGATAATTGATTTCTTCTATTTGAGCATCATGAGTTAATGATTCATAGTTATCTTCAAAATCATCATCACTACTATACTGTTCTACATAAATTTCATGAATTAATGAACTATTATGTAGTACTACTGAAACATTCAAAGAAATTCCATTCATCATATCAGCTACTTTATTTATCACACCCTTCTTGTCCTTAATTACTAAGTGAGTTCGCTGAATAAATCTCATCCAACTGTAGTGGCGAGATTGTTGCAACTTAGTACGTGACATAATGTATTGAAGCAGCTAATGATCTGTATGAATCACTTTACCCTTTGTATTACCATTAACATCTGTTTCAAATGGTTGTCGATGATCTAACAATGATGTGAAACTTTTCTGCTTAAATGAATCAAAAAATTTAAAATTGACACACATTCCCCATGTCTTGTTTTTCTTATGAGCCAAAATTATGGGTGAACTGTATAGAGATGAACTAGGTCGCCTGGATTCCATCCTTGGAATTTGTTGCTTTATTTCGTTACACTCTATAACTCACTTGTGACACATTCCATTATTAGGGGCATCATACATCAACTACATTTCATGTGATATTTCCTTTTTATGAAGTAGATGTTTTGGTTCTTTAACTAGATCTTGAAATGAATCTACCTTTTTAACCAAATTACCTTCATACTGAAATTCATAACCTGAAAAAGTATCATTAATATCGTTATGTTTCTCTTTTATTGACGAGTATGTATCTCTTACTTGAACTAACTAAGCACTTCATCTGATTAGCATTAATTAAATTCAAGTGATTTTGAGTTTTATGTTCCCGAACGATGTACTTAATCCCATATTTCTTGAGATGATACATATGTTTCTTCCTATAAAATACTGCATCATGGTCATAGAGATAAGGGCTACCTAAGAAAATTCCACATATGTCTAACGGTATCACATCTAGATCCACTTCGTCGATATAGTTAGCTGTGATAGCAAATTTTAACCGACACTGTTTGGTAACATGAATTTGAGATTGTTCCTTTAACCATCCTAAAGGATATGGTTTTGGATGATTATGTGTTTTCAAACTCAATTGTTTAACCAATGACTCAGAAATCAAATTTTCTTGTGATCCCGTATCAAACAATGTATCTATCTTAGTATGCTTTGAAGTTACCCTTATATGAAATAACTCGATTCATTTTCCTTCATTCAACTGTGTGATATTTGAAGAAGCAAAAGCACTAGCTTCAAAAACTTTACCTGTTGTAACCATAGTAGTGATTTTGCCTTCATCACCAGAATTGGATCCCAAGTCCAAGCCTTGTTGGATTGTTGTTTCAGCCTTCTTTTCACCCTTCTTCATTTGGAACTTCTTTGGCTTAAGTTCTGGATGAAGTTTCCAACACCTAGCTTCATCATGGTTGATCCTTTGGCAATGTGTACAGGTAGGTCTTTCATCTTCCTTCTGAGCTGTGGCAGCCTTATTTCCCTTTGACATGCCCTTCTTTTTGTTTTCTTTGGTTTCCATCTGCTTAGATGTCTTTGGTGTAAACAATAATGGTCTACCACCTGATTCGACATGAATAGCTTGAACACAAACTTCACCAAAATCATTAGGATTGAACATTAATAATGTATGCTGCAAATATGAATGCAAACTGCCAATATACTTCAACAAAGTTTCTTTTGTGTCCAAATAAATACCAAGTGCTAACGCTTTCTTTCTGAATTCCTATGTGAACTATTGAACATTCTGTCCCTTACCTTGTTGCAAGCGCTTCCAATCAATTACAACTTGTTGTGTGTGACCCAACAGATAGAATTATTTATTTAGAGCTTTTATAAACTTAGTCCATGAGGTGATAAATTTTCCTTTACGCTTTAAATCTATCTGTGTCTTACTTTCCCACCAGATCAAAGCAGTACCCCCCATTCTAAGAGTATCTAATTGGATCTTTGTCTCATCATCAGTAATATTTTGAATATGACAATAGACTTCTAACTTTTTTACCCAATTATCTAGTTTATTAGGGTTTATTTCACCGTCATACATAGGTAATTCGAACTTAACATCAAGTTTCAAAAGTGGACTCTTAAGTTTCTTTTCTTTTTCTGATTCATAACTAGAAGTAGAAGAGGAAGAAGAATATGGTGGAGATGATGGAGGAGAAGGAGATTTATCTGCCTTTCCTTTACCCTTTTCCTCCTTTGATTCATTCGACGATGAGCCTACATCTCTCATCTTCTTGTCTTCATATAATTCTACCAACATCTACTGGATTTGATTCTCATCCATGGGTTTCGATTTAGTAGCTTCAGGAGTCTCAACGGTCTTAGTCCCTGTCATCATTAATTGATGAACGACTTTTCGCTTTCCGATCTCTAGATCAAATTCCTCAAGCTCACATTTTCCACGTTGCAATCCCAACCTGGTTAACATCTATTGAAAAACAAACTACAAAGCACAACCTGCTCTGATACCAAATATGATCTGAATGTGATCGATTAACTACTAAGGTAGTTTGATTAGTTTGTCATTTAGATTGATTGTTAACTGAAGAAAGCTTTTAAATGAAAAAGGACATAAACCAGCAGCAAATAAATGATTTTAAAAAAGCATAAAATAGAGAGAAGAAGAAACAAACAGTTGGTTACGGAGTTCGTCCCTGGTGGAATACATCTCCAGGTCCGCTTTCAAGTGAGCATCCGCTTTATTAGGATTGATCCAAGTCTTTTACACATAAAAAAAACCAGACTGATTATGCTCTCAGGAACTTCTGGTCACTGAAAATAGGAATCTATCTCTCTCAAATTTCCAACGCCTGTCTTTGTGCTCAATTCCAACTCCAGACGGTCGAGCAATGCTGAAAACAAAAACTGCCTCTATCCTGCAATTGCACACTGAATTCTCTCCAAGCCTTCAAAAACCAGGATGATCTTCATGAAGAAATTCCCTGACTTATATAAGGACTGATTTGAACCACTGATAGCCAAAATTAGCTTTTGGTTGAGAAAAATTGGTGATGAGGGTCTCGAATCCCTATCATTTAGATAAACCTAGGGATAAATCCTTTGACCTTAGCACTGAATAAATGCATAAGACCCATATTTAAACCTTATAATAGCTTTCTTAACCATTCAGGCTAACTAACCAGGCGAAGGATTTAATTCTGATCATGTGACAGGTTTTGTTTTCCAGCGGTTAAGGTCTTGTCCGACGGTCACGGTCTTCATCCCGGCGGTTCAGCTTACCCTTATCTGCCACTGCGTTCACATAGTTAATAACCCAACGGTCTTTGTGCAGTTTACAACTGGCGGACATATCCAAACAACTCCCGCCGCGGTTAGACCTATCACATGTTAATTTAAAACTCCGACATGGTTTCAGCACAGTTAATGCTTGTGGTTTAGCGTTGTGGGTTTTAATATAAATTTTTATTAAAATGTATATTAACCCAACATTTTTTTTAACCTGAACCTTTGTTTAATTTTTTAATACCAAAGCGCTTAGGTCCTAGCACTTAGGTTTAAGACTTAGGTTTATATATATAGGGTTTTAGGCTTAGGTTTTTTTAGACTTTACAATGTATTTTTAAACCTTGGTTTAGGTACTTAGGTCTTTTACATTTATTAGGTATTTCACCCTCTTTGACCAATTTTAACCCATTTCATGCCATAAACCTAACTTTACATGCATATTTCTTCAATGTTACAGGCGAAACTTACAGATTGGAGACTCAATTGGAATTCGAACTGCTGGAGCCAACGAAACTTCTCTGTCAAACTGTACTGAACAAGACCCTCCTGAATCAACTTCGCTAACCCCTGTCCCTTGACCAACTTGATGGGTTTGATGTCCAAATCATACTCTTTGATTTTTGCTATCTACTTCCCCCCTTTTTCCTTCAACATCACTTTGGACCTACACGTCCTTCACAGTAGAATTAGGAACATAAGTAGTTATTTGGGATTGCAACTTGTAAGTCCTGAAGGCTTTCAGTGTTTTGACCAAATAATATACTTGTTTCTCCATAATATTGTATTTGAGCTCAACATCTCTGAGAACTTTGCTGATAAGTGCAACTGGCTTCTCCTTATTGTCTTAATGTTTCTGCAACAACACAACAACAATAGTAGTGGGGGATGCAAATGAGAATAACTTAAAGGATTTTTGATAGTCTGGGCTAATCAAAACTGAGGCTTCTTGTTGTGCTTCCTTTATTATAGAAAATGCATCTCTTGCTTCCTTATCCCATTTCACTTCTACATTTTTCTTCAACATATATGTTATGCTTCTCACGATCTCAGCATAATTGGGCACAAACCTCCTCAGAAAATTTATTTTTCCCAGGAATCTCTGGATATCCTTCTTGCTTCTGAGTAAAGGAATAATCTGAATGGCTTCCGCCCTTGCTGGGTAAATATTTACTCCTTGTTTAGAAACTATGTGACCCAATAATTTACCTTCTTCTAAGGCAAATAAATATTTCTTGGGATTCAATGATAGACCAAACTTTTTTCACTTTTGAATTTTTTTTTGCAAATGCTCCAAGTATTCATCATCTGACCTTGAGAAAGTAGTTACATCATCGAGATATATAATTAAAAACCTATCACCAATGAAGGATATGTCCATGGCCCTCTAAAATGTTGCACCTGCATTCATAAGGAAAAATGGCATCCTTGCATACATGAAGGTGTCCCAGGGCGTAGTGAAAATAGTCTTCTTTTGATCTTCTTTTTCTACTACTACCTGATTATACCCAGAAAATCCGTCAACCATATACTACCTGTGAGCTCATGTCACCTTCTGTAAGACATAATCCACTTTTGGCAAAGGATAATTATCTTTTAGAGATGCTCCGTTCAAGTTCCTAAATTCTACACACAATCTTATCTCTCCATTCTTCTTTCTTACAGGGACTAGATTAGAAACCCAGTCTGAATATCTGAGAGGGGTTATAATTTTCCCCAGCAACAGTGTATTCACTTCTTTTTCGATTGGAGCTAACAACAATGGATTAATCTGTCTGAGCTTTTGTGTTTGTGGTTTGATTCCTTCCTTCAATGGAATCTTATGCTGAATAATGCTTTTGTCATATGTTTTTAGATATTCATACGACTAGGAAAACACATCCATATATTTCTTAAAAATATCAATGTATCTTTCTTTGTAGTTTTTGGGAACACCTTTGAACAATTTTATTATTTTGGGTTCCTGTTGAGTTCCAAAAATACAATATTCCATATCTTCTTCTTGATGTGTTTTCTTTGAATCAACAAAAACATCATTAGCATCGAATATCTTTCAAGGGGAACCAAACATTTGGGGAGCACATTATCTTTCAATTGGATAATCTTTTGTTCACCTATTGACTGCTTAAGGTTTATTATTTCTGATTTCTGCTATGTTTCTTCTTCCTCTTGGTCTATCTCATCATCTTCAAATTTTCCAATCATGGTCAAGAACTGACTTATCTGTTCATCATCGTCAAACACTTTCCAATGTTTCAAATTATCAGGGATAGAAGGTCTATGCCTAATTTCAATCTCATACATTAACCTTGGATTTATTGGAGGTTTGAAGGTGTTGGATGCAACTACTAAATAATCGCCCAATCTATTCTCCTCCCTCATAATATAATGAATATTGAATGCTTCAAAATAGTTTTCTAACATATACCATACTTCATTCCTATATTATCTCAATCTCGAATGCTTGGTTTGACAATGATTTTTAATCTACCTTATTATCAGTTCAGAGTCACCAAAAATTGAAATACATTGAACTCCCACCTGTTTAGAAACTTGAAGGCTTGAGATTAAGGCATCATACTCAGCCACATTATTTGTTGAATCAAATTCTAGTTTAAAAGAGAAACACATGAGGTTACCTTCTGGTGATATCAGCAAGACTCCAGCACCTACACCCTCCTTAGATTAGGCACCATCAAAGTAGCACTTCCAAATATTCCTTGAGTGTAGCTCATTATTTACAACTGCTGAAGAGAGCTGCTTCCCTGTGTCTTCAGCAAATTTTGCATCTTTATACAACATGAAACAAGAAAGGTCTTCTGTTTCTTGACTATAAATGGGGGAATTTCCTGCATCTTTCTTGGAGGTAGTCTTCACAAACCTTGTCTCCATGTACAACCTCCTTTCTTCCCCATTAAAAACCAAAATACTAGTATAAGTGAAATCTAATTTTAGCACACCTCCCAACTTTTCTCCCAAGATCTTGACAGGAGCATTCCAAACCTTTCTAGGATGTCAGCAACCACTACATCCATGAATATACTCTTTTCTAGGATTTGTGCCAACAAAAATGCTACATCTTTAATTAACCCAACACATTTCACCCTTTTGGAATCAAATGAATATATATCCCTATAAGTTTTGGTAATCTGCAAGTTAAGTTCCTTCATCATAGACAATGGCATGAGATTATGGGACGCTCCTGAGTCTAGCATGCAATTATGTAGAGTATAATCATGAAGGAACAGAGAAATATAGAAGGGTGGAACAGA
Organism: Pinus albicaulis; assembly: GCA_034641835.2. Classification (NCBI taxonomy): domain Eukaryota; kingdom Viridiplantae; phylum Streptophyta; class Pinopsida; order Pinales; family Pinaceae; genus Pinus; species Pinus albicaulis. Next base: position 1,245,073,013 of record CM076578.1, on the reverse strand, counting down.
GGGATCTATTTCTTCTACATGAGGAAAAAAGGTGACCATTGGATTTTCTTCTTATAAGTTCACTATGTCACTTATGTTTTCCACCTGTGTGAGATTAATAAATTCTAAAATTTCTTTCTTGTAAGATGGTATTTTGGCTAATTCTAGAAGAGGCACCTGAATTTTGACCTTCTCCAACTCTTTTTTCAAATTGAAAGAATGAGTTTGTTTAACGTTATTTTCAGGTTATTCTTCACTCTTTCTAGAATTTGTTGCTTGTTAGGGTACCGGAACAAGATATTAGTGTCAACTGATTTGTTCTGGGAAGATTCACCCTGTTGCACATTTGTTCTATTACGTGAATTTATAAGTTTTTTCTTATTACTGACTTGTTTTGTAGGGTTCTTTTTTAGTGGAGTCACCATTGGAGGAGGAATGGAACCTTGTTGTTCACCTTCATTATCCTACAATCTAGATCTCTTTCTAGACCTCAAATCATACTTTTTATGTAACTCGGATTGCATGAAATCTGTGAATTTCCTACAATATTCATTCATTTCATCTTGATCAAAAGAAACTTCATATTCAACATATTCTCCCTTGAAATATTCCTCTTCATCCTCTTCTATTTTATACATAGCAGATACCTGATCCTCAACCTCCCTTTGGTCATCTTCTGCTGGCTCTCTGGGTGTTGCTTCTATATAAAATGGAGCTTGAACTTGGTCTTAATCTCTTCTTTCCCTTTGCAATATTTGCAGGGGATGTCTTCTGAATTGAGGGTTAAACCCCCCTCAGTTTTTTTGTACTTGTCTTTGGGAGTTTTTATTTTCCAATTCCACCTTAGTTAGCTTATTTTTCAGATTTTTTTTATCACCTTTGTCATATCTTTAGTTCTTAGATCTTGTGATGATCCTTCTTTTTCCTTCCCCTTCTCTTGGACTAGTTGTTTCCCTTTCGCCTTTCCAACTGCAATCATATTAGCTTCAATCTCAACAAAATCTTTCTGTATCTGCTCAAGATTAGGGGCTCTTCTCTCTCTCAATGTAAAGCTAAAATCAACTTCAAAAGCCCCAGAAAAAACAACCTTTTCTCCTATAGGGGGGCTTCATCTCTATAGGTAAAATATTGTACAATTTGTTGAATATTTTTACAAACTCATAAATGTTTTCATTAGGATTTTTTTTATTTGCATTAAAATATGACAATGAGTAACCATGATCTCTCTTCTCTCCCCATCTCTGAGTGAATTTGGTTTCTAACTCTTCTCAGTCATTTATGGAATCATTTGGTAAACCTTTGAACCATTTCCTAACCTCTCCACTTAGAGACTGCACAAATAGTCTCATCACAACATCAAGATGTTCTACATTTAAATTCTCAACAAAAGTTCAAAACAGGGGTAAATGTTGTTCTGCAGTTACTTCATCTTCTCCAGTGAAACGAGGAAGTAATTTTAGGTATTCTTGAGGCATGGCATTCATTGGTTGCGGAAGATTTAGTGGTGTATATCTATCCATTAAGAAAGTTGGTGCTGCCATATTAACAACTTGGTTAACTGCTCCTTGGGTGGTTGAGGCTGATGAACCTACTGTGAAAGTGAATGAAGGTGGAGGAAAAACTGAAATGGGGGTGGGCTGATGGACAATAGCAAAGGGACTAGCTTGACATATCCCAATTCTTCATAAAGAAGATCATAAAGCTACATGACATTCCCAAGAAGATTGTGCCAGATAAGGATGCTAAATTCACTTCCAAGTTTTGGAAGGAATTGTTCGCCAGATTAGGAATAAAACTAGCATTTATCACAACCTATCATCCACAAACAGATGGACAAACAAATAGGATCAATCGTATCCTTGAGGACATGTTAAGGATGTATGTGATGCAATGTTATTGGAACTGGACTAGCTGACTAGTTTGGGGAAATTTCCAGTCCGGGTTGGTCCTCCAAACCAGATTAGACCGATTCAGTATCGAACCGTTTTGTTCCATTTCAGAGGCCAGTTTTTCCAGTCCACAGGGCCCGCGGTTGCGTGACCTGGACATAGAACAAATCATTTTATTTTATTTTATTTATATATTATTTTTTTATTTTCCCTAATTTGTAACACTAATATATCCCCCCCTAAAGATATTTAAACATCCCCACCCCCTCTATTTCACTCACACTATTCATTCGAGTCTCTTGCAATTCTTGAGCTGAGTTCGGTGAAGAGAATTCAAATAGTTTTTTGTATGGTTGTTCTGAGGGATATTTTTTACAGATTTGAAGAGTTGATTGGAGTCTTGAAGAACTGTTGGGTTGATCACTAAAGGATATTTTTGAGATACCTCAAGGATTTGTTTTCCCAAAGATATTTTTGTTTTCTTGAGTGGCTTTTGGAGCTGGTTAAAGAGTTTTTTTATTTTTGTTTGGTGGGGGTTGTTACATAGCCGATTTGAGGGGATTTTGAAGCTAATTTTGTCCAAAACATTTAGAGGGTAAATTAAGGTAATTTTTTCGCTCTATTTTTGTTCCATTTTCTCCAAAAATCAGTTATTTTTTTCACAAAAGAATTAAAATCCCGTGTTTTTATGCAGATTTTTAGGGGTTGCTCCAGAGTTGATTTCGAAGGATTTGGAGTTGATTTTATTTAGAAAAGTACAAGGGAAAATCAATGTATTTTTTCAACCATTATTGTCCTATTCTTCTCCAAAAATTTGTTCTTTTTTTCCCTAAATTTTGTAAAACCATAGTGTTTTTATGTAGAATCCATATTTGTAATTTTTTTTGGAAAAAAATTGCGGCCTTTATTTTCTTATATTTTTTTCTCAACAATTTTTGAAATTTGCAGGGTTATTTTGAGGGATTTCGTTGGAAATTTTTTCAGGGATATTTTGGAGTTGACTAAAGAGTTTATTTTATGATTTGTGGGAGCTTCTTCTCTTCTCAAAATTTACATATCTTCTCTAGTTATTTCATGGCCTCTATTCCTATTTTATTTTTATCTAAAAAAAAAATCCATAGAATTCTAAAAACCCTAGGGTTTTCTATGTAGATTTTTCATTTCTCACTGTAGAATTTGTCATGGCACCAAAAATCAGGAATGATCCATCTTGGGTTCACTGCCATTTAAATGAACAAGGGATAAAATTATGCAAGTATTGTGGGAAGAAATTTAAGGGTGGGGGGATCCATAGAATTAAATAACACCTAGCACATTAAAGAGGGAAATTAAAACATTGTGAAAATGGGAAAGAAGAGATGTAAAGTATAATTGAAACCTACAATGAAGAAAAGGGGAAAAACAAAAGAATTAAAAAATATATATGGAAAAGTCAAAAGGATGATGCTATTCTTAGTGACCTTGATTTTGAAGAATATATGCCCAGTTTTGAATATTCGTCTAGTTTCCTTGCTAGATTTGGAGAGGGTAGTTCAAGTGATTTTAACTTGAAGAGGAAAAAACACGTAAAGGGATTAAATTCTTCTTTTTATCCTACACCACCCTTATTTCTTAAGCAACCCTTGATGCTAAATGGAAGAAGATAGAGAAGGAGTATGCATATGAATGCATTGCTAGATGGTGGTATGATGCAGACATACCTTTTAATGCTATTAATTTAGCATATTATCATCCCATGATTGATGATATATCTTCATGTGGATCAGGCTTCAAAGGCCCTAACTTTCATGATACCCCGGGGCCACTTTTACAAAATGAGGTCCAAATAATACAAGAGTACCTTATAGATTTCATGTAATCATGGAAAAAAATAGGATGCAAAATTATGTCTGATGGATGAACTGATGTTATATCTCGCACCATACTAAATTTCTTAATTTCTTGTCCAAAATTTATTATTTTTCTCAAATCTATTGATGCATCTAATTAGGTGAAGGATGCATAATTTCTATTTCATATTTTGGATGAAGTAGTTATGGAAGTAGGGGTTAAAAATGGTGTACAAGTGATCACAGATAATGCCTCTAACTATGTTGCAACAGGAAATATGTTGGAGGAAAAACACCCCACCATTTGGTGGTCTCCATGTGCAGCCCATTGTTTGGACCTCATGATTGAGGTATTAGAAAATTTGAATGGGTGAAGAGGTGTGTGGATGATGAAAAATCCATAACCATGTACATATACAACCAATCACAGGTTTTTAACCTTATGGGAAAGCACACAGGTGGTAAAGAGATTGTTCGATCAACCATCGCATGATTTGTAGCCAACTTTCTTTCATTGCAATCCCTTGTTCAACAAAAATTGAACTTGAGGAAGATGTTTTCATGTGATGAATGGAATTCATCTCAGTGGAGAAAAAATGATGAAGGGAAATAGATGGTTTACCAAGTATTTGACAAAATATTTTGGTTAAAGGAAAAGGAGATTGTGCTATTTAGTGAGCCTCTTGTCAGAGATTTGCGGATGGGGATAATGATAAACCTACCATGTGTTTTGTTTATGAGGCCATGGATCAGGCCAAGGAATAAATAAAGGCAACATATGGGGATAAAAGAAAAAGTTACATTCCTATATAGAAAATAATTGATGAAATATGGAACAAACAACTCCATAAACCTTTACATATAGTTGGATACTACTTAAATCCAAGGTATGCAATTTTGGATTTAAATGCTCATTTCTTATAGGTTATTTTAACTTTTAAATTTTGTTGACTTGATGAATATGTTTTTGTTTTCTGAACTTTGAACGTACCATTATGCTACAAAATTTGAGTTTTATGGGGAGGTATTAGGGGGATTGTATAAATGCATCGAGTGTATTGTCCCAGATTCCAAGAATCAAGACTAGATTCATAACAAACTTTTAAATTTTAGTTAGAGTATCGGTATCTTTGGAATTTATATGGCTGTAAGAAATAGAGCAAATAATCATGCATGTAAGAACTGTAAAAATTTTCAAATTATTATATTATTCATTTCAATTTGAAATTATTGAGTCCAAGTTTCAACTCTCAAATTCATTTGCTAATAATTTTTTTCCTTCCACCCTTTTTGCAGCCTATTGGTGGGAACAATTTGGTGGTGAATGCCCTCAATTGAAAACTTTTGCAATTCGAATATTGAGTCAGACATGTAGTGCTTCAGGGTGTGAGTGGAATTGGAGTGTCTTTGAGCATATAAACACTAAAAATAGGAATTTTTCGGAGCAAAAGTGATTGAATGACATGGTTTTTGTTTAGTACAACCTTTGGTTGAGGCACAACCAATTACTGAATAAAACCCATGAATCAATAAATATTGTCTTGGTTGAATTTGATCCAATGTTAGAATGGGTTGTGGACAGTCAAGCACCAAAATTTGACAATGAAGAAATTTCTTGGTTGGACTTGGACCCACCTCCACAGGTTGAAGAGGTAGATATATCATAAGCACCAGTAGCAGCTTCAGGGATAGGTGAATCAAGCCATAATCCCATTACAGACTTGGATGCTACTCATTCTTCAAATGCGGACGAGGAGGATGATGATTGGTCATTGATGACATTGATGATTAGAACTTGTAGGATGTAGCTATATTAGTGCAGACTGTAGTATCATAGTATCATGTTATTTTGGAATAAAAAGGATTTTAGAGCCTTCTTCTTGATGTTTTTAAATTTTTTGGTTCAACGATGTTTTTCACTAAGTGATATTTTGGTTATATGCACTATTACTTGCTATAAAAATGAGAAATTTTGCATATTCATGTATATATGGTTTGGATTCATATGGATGCACATGAATATATCTATGTTTTATTTAAGATATCAATATTTTATGTGTTTTTGATAAACCATTTTTTCTAGTTTCAGTCAGGTTTTGACTGGTTCCTGGTGTACAAGGTTTTTTGGTTCGATCACTGGTTTAGTTCTGATACCATTGATGTGATGCACCAACCCAAGAAGTGGGAATAATATCTTCCACTTGTGGAATTCACATAAAATAATGGATACCAAGAATCCATAAAGATGAGCCCCTTTGAGGCATTGTATGGTAGGAACTGTAATAATCCTATTAGCTAGAGTGATCCAGTTAACATAATTCATGTAAGATCTGATATGCTTAAGGAAATGGAACAACAAGTTCATATCATAAGGAAAAAATTGATAGTGGCACAGGATAGATAGAAAATATATGCAGATAAGCATAGGGTGCATAAAGAGTTCCAAGATGGGGAACTTGTCTAGTTGAGAATCAAACCCAAGAAAATTTCCCTGAGGATGGGGACATGTGCCAAGTTGGCACCACAATATTGTGGGCCATTTGAAATTATTGAAAAGATTGGACCAATAGCATATAGACTGGCCTTACCTCCATCAATTATAGTTCATGATGTTTTCGATATTTCTTTACTTAAAAGGCATGTACATGATTATAATCATGTAATTGATTAATATGTGCTACAGGTGGAACCAGAGGTAGAGTTCCAACTAGAGCCAATGTGCATTCTAGACAAGAGGAGTCTCATGCTTTGGAATTGAGCTAGATCAAGTCAAGGCATAGTGGAAGCACTTTGGGCCGGAAGAGGCCACATGGGAGATGGTGGTTGCCATGAAATATGATTATTCTTTCTTTCTTGATGGTTAAAACAAGTGTGCATAATTGTAAATATTGTATAGAGATGTGTGTATAAAATTCCATGAAATAGTGTGTCCTATTTTAATTCTGGAATTATATATGAGTAAAAGAGAACCTATGTCAACGTTCCCTTAAGGGGGAGCAGAGTGTGAAAACCCCACCGAAGGCTCTAGTATGAGCCATGTAATATATTTAATGTAAATTTCATGCAAAGCTAAAATTCAAGAAAGAATGGAATGAGTCAAGAGACACAAATTCCAGAGCTGGGGGTGGATAATTTTTTCTTGGGATTTTGTGGTTTCTTGTGACAAGGAGAAACCTGGATTGACAAGGAAACTATTGATGGATTACTAGTGCAAGGAGTTAATGAAATTTCACCTAAAATTAAATGGGTTGAGGGAAGTACTCAGGCCCATGCTCGCTTGAGAAAACACTACAAGAAAGGAGGGAAATAATTTATGAAGGAGCTACAAAACCTCAAACAGGAAGGGTGCAATGGTAAATTAGGATGAAAAAAATGTTTACCAGGGGTAGGGAAGAAAAGAAAAAGGGAATTCGAATCAGGGGGGTATTGGAAAAAGAGAGAGAACACATTGGAAGAGTCATACAAGCAAGATAAGCCTTTGAGCAACAAGAGGAAGGCATTCAAACATGTTAAACAAGGAATAAAGGCTCATTCAAGCTCATGGGAGAGGATTAAAAATACCTTCGCTTAAAATAAAATTGAGAAGATGATTGGGAACTAGGCCTTCAACAAAATCTTCCAACAAACAACTTGAAGAGAGAATAAGAGAATAGAAGGGGATCAGTTCTTTGTCCCTGGATGTTGTGGGTTGAGTGCTATTCTCTAAAGCCTTGCAATAGCTTAGGGTCCTAGGAGGTTGTGGGTTGAGATAATATCCCTGGAACCATGTGACAACTTGGGTCGTTGGATGTTGTGGGTTGAGACAAAAGGTCTCCGGAGCCCTGTAACAACTTGGGTCCCTAGAGGCTGTGGGTGGCATGAAATATCTAGAGTCCTGTAGCAACGTGGGATCCATGGAGGCTGTGGGTTGTATAGTCACTCTTGAGCCTTATAATGACTTGAGAGGAGACCATCCTAAATATGAAATAGAGACATTATTTATCATAGTATTTGGTTAATGCCCCGATTCGTACAATGGATTTTGGATTCCCTAGGAGGTGGTGAATCGTTATATGTGCACTTGGGGGTGAGGTTAGGACCCTTTGGAATCCTTGTGCAGGAAAGAAATAAGTAAAAAACTATTGGGATTGAGGGAGGAGGCCCTATGGATTCACCAACTTAATTGACAGCTTGTGTTTGGTCCTAGAAGCAAGAATTCCCCCCTCAGACTCTGGAATCTAGCTTAGGAGTGGAAGCTCCAAGTAAAAATGGATACAATTGTCTATGGTTGGGTAAAGATTCATAGTCCCAAACTTAGTTTCCCTACAGACTTAAATATAATTAATTGTGAATGTTGCTTTCATTTAATGGATTATGTTGTATTGTTGTTGTAATGGATATGGAAAACAAGGACTAAAATTGTGTTGTTGTGCGTATACCTGTGGTGCAAAATTGAAGAGAAATTTCCCTAAATTGTATGTTGAAGATATATACATGTTTACATGTGTGATTTTGATTGAAATTGAAAGAAAATATGTTTAATAGCTTAAGTAGTGGAAACGAAAGAGTATATGATTCTTAGGACATGGAAAGAACCCCATAAAAATAATGCCTAAGCTATAGAGCGGAGGAAGACTCTTACTCTAAATATAATGCTTACCTATGCATAAAATATTACAATAATGGAAAATTAAGAACTTCATATATGATTAATTGTGTCAAAGAATAATACAATAGTGATATTTGTTAGGTGTGGAGCCTGATTATCTTGTTTATTTTGTATCACAACATTGGACCCCTGTAACTTAATGGGGCAGCAACACTGCCCGTAATTAAAAGCTGCCTGGGGGGTCCAGAGCGGGGCGAATGTGACTTTATGGAGCCCCCCCCATGGTAGGGGGTTTCGAGGGCAACGCCCCCGAAGCTAAAAATAGATGTAAAATTTCCTTGTAAAAGTATAGTAATTTCTAGTCAATCTGGGCCGTTCATTAGGTAGATGATCTAACGGTAGAAGTTATGTTTAGTTTAGGGTTTTTTGCCCTAGAAGGAAACCCCTCACTTGTATGAGGTTATTGTATTGTGGCTGTGTATTGTATGTGTATTCTCAGAGTGAGAAATAGGTAGGGAGACTGTGTGAGAGAACAGAAGATATTACAACGGATCTGCTGTAGATTGTGTCTCTTCATTTTGCTGGATAATAGAAAGGAAGGACTGGTTGTTCGGGGTGGACGTAGCCTAAAATGGGTGAACCACATATATCTGTGTCTCTTTGGTTTTATGTGTTTTGTGTGCTTGTGTTTTCCGCATATTCTATGTGTTGCATTGCTCTGTAATATATAATTTTCTAACAAGATTAAGCAAACTTAATGATATATTTCAGGACAAGACCAAGTTCGAATGAAACCATTAAAATAAGTTGGTTCTGAGAGCCTTTTTATTAATTTATGTCTCACATATAAGACCCTTTTTTGTCCAGAGCTAGTCATTGCATACATTTGATGTAATTTCTTGCAAGATGTTGTGCCGGTAGGCAAGCAGTGTATGAATGTTAGGGGTAGTTTCCCTAGGGTTATTCGAGCCCAACACCCTTAACTATTTGGTCTCCAACCTTACATTCACAACAACCCCCATTCTCACCATAGGGACTTTGGAATTAAGGTCTAAAGGTCCATGCAAATAGCTAAATTACCAGGAAACGTTTGGGCAGATCCAAGGAGCCACTTGTAGAGCCAAAATGGATTCTGGAATTGTTGGCGTGTGGTAGGTGAATTGGAAACTTCTCGAAAGCCCGTGCCACGCTCGTGGTAGGTAATGGGTGCATGATCACCTATGCCACCATGCGAGGAATTCGATACCAAAGGGAAGGAAAGGCCCATGGGCTAGAGCCTACCTAACATAGATAACACCCAAGCTCAAGAGGGGTAATTCCATGAAGCATGTTAGATCTCCACTAGCAGAGCATTGAAGTTTCAGTGCAGAATATTTGAAGGTATACCTGACCTTTGAGACAAATCTGTGACCAATAATATTATTTTTAGAAGGCTTATGCAATGGTAAAATATTTTAGTGAAGTGATCACAAAGATCCTCTTTGTATTTGTTACATAAAGCAGAACTGAGGTCCTCTAGTTGATCCATGGGTGGGATCAAAGTGAGCCTAGTCGCAACACGAAGGGACCGAGTTTTGTGATTAAGAGGAAGGATTAGGTGGCCTTATCCTTTCATTGATCTGAAATGTAGACATGGAGACACCTCACTGATGTGCCATATTTTCCCCCGGAATGAGATTCGATGACAGTGCAAGGACGTGGCCAGAAGAAAACCTGAACGGGTTGGCTGTTGATAATATGAATAATGAGGACGACGTCAACTGGGATGAGCTGCTTGACACACCAATCTATAAGCCCAATTATTGGTCAAATAGTAATCGATGTGGCCCGGAGGTGGATGCCCGGTGGTTCACCCCAAAGAGTCTCTAAAAGCATAAGCTAAGGAGTGTCGGGATAGAAGTGAAAGGATGACACGACACATGGAGTGCACTTGGTAGTGTTGTATTGGTGGGCGGGTTGGCCCACAGCCCACATAAGCTAGACGCTTAGCCCATAAGGATGAGGGGAGAGCATAATGGAAAATGTTGGGCCTGGCCTGGTGGGATGACGTTGGAGGTATATGTGGCTCGACCCCCTCTGTTGTGGTGGCACCAATGGCTGGTGATTGGCTCACATACCACATCAGACCGCTAATCTTCACCTGAAGGATTGTTAGTGTAGAAGAATTGAAGGTGCCAGGTAAGGCTCAGCAAGATGATGCAGTGGTTGCGTGGGAGGTCCTCCCTATTGCTATAATGCTATTGGTCAGGTGTTGTCCCACCTACAAAATCAGCTTGATGAGTTCATCCTAGAAGATAAAAGAAGTAAATTATTTGTAAGTTCTAGGAAGGTAAGATAGTGGGATAACATACGTCACACCACATGATGATACACTCACAGGATTGGCCGTCATGGAAAATACGAGTGAGAGGACTGGCCAATGGGAAAAGAGGTCATACGACGCCACCCTCCATGCAAGCCGGGTAGAAAATTCCCTACAATTTTTAAGTGGTGCGATTGAGATTTCACATGGAGGGACTTAGCGGGATGATATTGGTCAGCCGTGTAGGAAATCCACACAAGCCTGATAGCAATGATATTGGGAAGAAATGGGCATGTAGCCAGTTCAACCTAACTCCTTCTCCATGAGGAATAAATTAGTGTCACAAGGAATTTGTCTAGATGTCATGGACCGACAGTGGCGGAAGCATGTGATGGATAAGCGATTAGGCCAATGAGGAGATGGAATAGGGGTCCACTATCTAGGTAATCCTAGAGCAAAGAGGCAAGTGGCGAACCAAACACGTAGCTTGGGACACCACCGGGATGGTAACATAGGAATAGGGAGGATGATAATTCTAGAAGACAACATCGATCACAGTACAAGGGGGTTGACCCCATGAGACACGTAACCTGGGAGATTGACCCTTACAGGTTATAGAGGAGGTGTGAAGGATTTCGCCGAGATGGAAGGGGCTATGGGTTTAGCCCGACTGTTGGTAATTTCACAAAGAATGTGACTAGGGGCCAGGTTGAATAAGGAAGGGCATATAAACGTGTCAAGCTTAGTAGTTATGGTCTTGTGTATGGCCATGGTAGTTTCACATAGAAACAAGACCGATGTTGCAGAGCCATTAGTGAAGGGATTTCAGCCCGCAGAGGGTTAGAAAAGCTATGTGCTTGGGCGAATGGAAAGGAATGAGAGGAAATAAAGAGAAACTTTTTTCTACCCCATCCCTCGAGGTGATAGAAGGGGTTGGGTTTGTGTCATGCCATTTCCCTGATCTTCCTTTTTAATCCTCTAATATTATTTTTCTATTGTAGTTGAGTTTTATAATGAGACCCAATAGTTTCTTCGTTAAATTTTTTTCTTCCAATACTCTTTTAAATTCCTCTTATATTTCATGTTCTGGAGAATGCTCTTATCAAGTTATCTCTACTTGTATCTCCTTTTTGTCAACTTTGTTTCAAACTTTATGCTTAGTTTCTTTAGCCACACAATATTGTGCTCCCAAATTATTTACCTTCGCGTTAAAAGAATTTCATTTTGAAACTTTAAACCCTATATTCTAGAATCTACGACTCTTACGTTTCACAATTGTCAACGTGACCATGAGTTATCAAATTTTAATTGTGTGATGAGTCCTTTGGAAATTCGTAACTAGTTTTCATATCTCACATTCCTGTTGATAGCATTCAAATTCATCCTTTTGTTCACAAATTCTTCCCTATTGTTATATCTGGTACAAAATCCCCCAAATTTTTGACATTTTAAAATTTGGAGTCCCCCCATTATGAAATTTTAAAGGAATAAGTTCCTTAAATTTTCTAAGCCTCTTTTACTTGGAAAAATCTTGCATCAAGCTTCATCACATCTTGCCCTAGAAATTTGTGACTAGTCTCAAATGCACATTTTACTTATAGTTTACTCATACATTTTCCCACCCGAGTTTGTACAATTGCATTTCATAAGGCTAACCTACGTTGAAGAATCTTCTCGCACTGCCTTAACCCAAGCTACATTTCATCTTGGGGGAGCACATTCATTGCACCTGTCACCACATGTGCGAGAAAACACACACACACATACATATGGGAACCCCTCCATTTCATTTTTACCATGCCATTTTCTCTAAGGTCTTTGAATGCTCAACATAGAATTCTCCCATAGTTCATCCTCTTCGGCTACGATTTGTTATTGTAACTGAACATTGGATTGAGGCAGGTAGTGAATCTTTCATTTTTTTCTGTGATTTTATCTTTTTTATCTATGTATTTTTACGTTCCATGGCACTTTAAATTTTTATAATCAAGTGTATATATATGTATAGTAAGGCATTCATTTAAAATATTTCCCTCATACCACTTTAGCCAAACCTTGTTCAATACTTAACTAATTTTTTCTTTTTCTCAATCACATCGACATAATATAGAGTAGTAGGGTTCTACCCCTCATCTGCTACTACTTTTATCGCTGTCAATAATTGGCCGCCTCACTCCTTTCCTTTACAACTTGCGATTTCAATTAATCTTAACCACTCTTTCCTATATCTTTCTTATCCACTAAAATTTGTGATTTCGATTAACATTAATCTTTCCTTCCTTTGATCACATCTTACCCCTAAGAGTCACATTTGCGTAATTCATCCTTGGGTCTCTTTTAATAATATTCTATCATTGTAAATCACGATTGTGCTTAAGGTAATTTTCCTGAGCTTGCAACTTCCGATTGCACTTAATATTGATTATTGGCTCCCTTTATTGTGTCCATGCAACTTACTCTCTAACCCCTCTTAACAAAATTCTACAACTATTAGTTCTGACTATGGTAAAAGTGTCTAGCCTCAACCTATGAGTCACAAATATGCAATAGATGATCTCACTCTATTCTTAATCGCATTTTTCCATCCTAAACTGTGACTAAGGAAAACACACTATGTTTTTATAGATTGTGCCACTCAACAGAATAATAAATAAATTTATGTTTTTTGTGTAACAATGAGTGTTGCAATGAATATTTTTGAAATATCAGGCACAATTGATCTTCATTTGATTTAGAATATTTACTACGATTAATTTAAAATGAATTGCATAAGAGCATGAAATAACCATATGTATAGAATACATGAAGAATCAAACACATGAAGACATGACAATATAGACAATTGCACAAAAACTTGATAATGGATTTCACCCACAACATGTGAGCTATGTCTCTGGGATTTTCCGAACTTTGTATCTAATTCGTTAGCTTCTCTTCAATAAGGCTCTTCTTTTTCAATACAAGGACTAAAATCTCACTCATGTGGCAATGTCTCTCCTCGTTCGAACAAATTACATTGGCATATATATGTTTCATTTGGAAGATATACCAATGCCCACAATTGGTATGTTGGTTGGCATATAAGACATTTGGTATTCGTCATTGGGGGTTGGATTGTGAAAACTATGGGCCCCCTCACCATTTGGATATTATAACAATATTTGTATATAAATATAATCCCTATCCCATATTTAACAAGCACCACATCTGTGGCTTATTGGTGGCCCATTGACCTATTTCTGCTGAGGTTATGGGTTTGAACCTAAATTTTATAAAAAACAACCATTTTTTTTTGGGTGGCCCAACATTTCCACCTGCAGGGTGCCAAGTGGTTCCCATTGATTGGCCCATGTGGCAAGACCCCATTGGTCCATGCCATGCCACCTCAACCATTCACAAAACACCATGTTACTATTGCCACACCATATTTGACTACCATGTGTCAAGTCCTGAGCCTACCACATCATCACCCTATTGTTCCACATTAGTGTCCTATAGTGACACGTGGAACTCTCAGTGCTGCCACATGGAAGCCCTGCAACTCTTCATTTTCCTGTTTGGTACAAACTTCAGATTGTGATATCTTCCTCATATCAATCAAATTTTATATGATTAAAATTGTGTGGAAATCGTGTTATAAATCTCTTTGACATGACATATTTCCATCAAATGTTGAGCACTTTTATTTTTGAGGTTTCCCAGTGCCTCCTAGATCATTCCTCCAAACTAAAGGACTTTTCAACCCCAAAAGCTTACATACATATATCAAACATGTTTTCTTTGATTTACGATACAATCCATAACCTTTTCTACAAAAAAAAGGGCTTAAAATATTACTATGTTGCATACTTTAATGATGTTATTCAATTCATCACTTTTACAAAAAAAATCACACATTTATGGGGTTTTAAAAAGAACGCGATTTAAAATGGTGGCCACATCAAACTAATAAAAAATTATACCCATCTCTTACTCAACGATCTTAATGGGATTTCTTCTGATAGATGTATTTTTTCTTGAGTGACTTCATGGAGGGTTACAATGTGCTCTTCTTTCTCATCCATTGGTTCTTTCACAAGGGTGGTTTTCTTCATAGGTGCATTCATAAGCTTCTAGTCCTTCTTTGGGCATAGCTCTGGATGGAGCTTCCAACAAGTTGATTTTTGGTGCCTACTCATGTTGGAATAGGTGCATTGTTTTTTTAACATTTTGACTTTCTTTCCCTTCCTTTTATCTTGATGTGGATATAGGTGTTTATGTCGTGTATCCTTCCAAGTTGCCATAAATTTCCTGTACAAAATCATTATTTATAACACTTGGAATAAACATGTTATTCAAACCACAAGATATACATTTTTTTTCTATTCCATAAACTTTGCTTTACATTCCCAGTTTTCTTATAATCAAAAGGAACATTGTAATATTTATACCTTGAATGTGTCTTTGGCGTAGATCTAGTGAGGATAACTTGAATTATCTTATCTGTTTAAATGCTCACCTCCATTTGGAGATGACTTGCAATCATAATCATTGGGATGGTGTGATTTTCTCTTAGCGTGCACTAATTCAAACTTGTTACTTGAGGACTCTCTTGCTTATATGGCTCTTTCATCGATGGGATTGGAGGATGCTTCATCTTCCTCTCTGCCATATCCTAGTCCTAAATATTAAGTTAGTTCTACCACTTGGATGGGATTCACAATGCCTTGGCCATTAACTCCTAGGCCTTTTCCTTCATATCTCATTTTCTTCAACAACTTCAAGCCAATCCCTATAGTGTGCCTTTCAAATTAAAGCACCAAAACCATCATCATAATGGGAACATGAAACTGTAGAATCAATCACACTGTTTACCTCAGTTGTTTATTCTAGATCATTTGAGGATGTCTTCCCTAAGTCTTCATTACACTGCAAATTTACCAAGGCCTCTTCTATGCTTTGTATTTGAAGTTCTAATCTTCGCTTCTCCTCTTCTGATTCTTGTAGTTATCTTCTAAACTCAACATTACTCGATTGAGTGTTCTAGTTTATTTTCTCGAGTTCATTAAGTCATGCATTCTTCGAATCTCTACCGATATTTGGTTCAACACATAGAATAACTTTCATACCTCCTCTAATACCAAACTTGATCCAAGTCGAGGAGCGCAACTGATTCTAAACTTGATATGGTTGAAAATCCCCTTGAATAGGACCTGATTCTTAATAGTGATATTCTGACTTGATTTCATTAACATGATTTAATCCAATTTTTCAACTTTTTTTTTTAATATCTTATCCATTAAATACAAGTAAATGAAATTTTACATCTAAATTTAAGAATTGATTTTTAGGGACATATTTCTGATGATGATTTGAATGATCAGAATGAGAGGAATAAGAATAAGAAATTGAACTTGAATATGGATATGGAGGCTCATGAGGGTCTCCTTGAAATAACTTGTTCACCGAATCATTATTCTCTACTTTTGATTTATTATTTTCATTCTTTTACTACAACAAAACAAGACATTAGCACCATAAATCAATGTATTTGAGCCTACGAATTGGGTTCAATTGGCGATGAAAAACCCAACGCTATAATGAATTTCACTTGGATGCTGGAAATAATGTCAGTAATAGTGTCAGTAATAGCACCGGGAGCCATTTCTTCCATTGTTGTGTCCATTTGTACTTATAGTTTTTATTCCAATTTTCCTTCCTGTTTTTCTTCTAGTATGGCATCCGAATTTTTTTTTTTTGGCTTCCTAATTTATGCCAAGTTATGCTTCCATTATAACATCATTTGTTGCTTCAAGTTTTTCTTCCTATATGGCATCACTTGTTGGATATAGCTTTGCTTCCATTATGACTTCTTCTTTAGCGTTTAATATGGCTTCCAATATAGTGTCTTTTGCTGCTTCTCATATTTCTTACCTAGATGAATCTTTGTTTTCTATCTGAATGGCTTCTTTATTTGCTTCCTAGGGAATGCCAAGTTTGGATTCTAATATTAATTCCATTATTACTTATTTTTTTTCTACATGAATTGCATATGTTTTTACTTCTTAGGTAACACCAAGTTTGGCTGCTAGTATTTCTTCCATTATTACTTATTTGTCTGCTACCTAACTTGCTTATTTTTTGTTTCTTACGTAATGCCAAGTTTTGCTTCCAATATTTCTTTTATTATTCTTCTAGTTTGGCTTCCATTGTTGCTTCCTTGTTATCCTCATGGTTTTCTTACTTTTAGTTGCAAGGTTTGCTTCCTATTTAGCACCTAGTTTTGCTTACTTTTTAGGTCCAAGATTTGATTCCTTTTAGTGTTGGGATTTGATTCTTAATTAGCCTCCAGTTTTTCTTCATGTTAAGCAACCAATTTGGATTCCTATTTAGAGCCAGTAATAGCTCCAAGCATGGATTCCAATTTAATGTCGAATTTTACTTCCATTTTAGAGCCAGATTCTGCTTCCATTTTAACAACTCATGATGCTTCCTTTATAGCTTCCATTTATTAATTTAATATATATATATATATATATATATACATATATATATATATATATATATATACATATATATATATATATATATATATATATATACATATATATATACATATATATATATATATACATACATATACATATACATATATATACATACATATACATATACATATACATATACATATACATATACATATACATATACATATACATATACATATACATATACATATACATATACATATACATATACATATACATATACATATATATATATATATATATATATATATATATCAGTTAAATTATATAAGTATATCATGCCTATTAAATAACTTATATGATTATAAAGTAAGTTATATTTCATTTGAAATATTTTATAGCATACCATTTATAAATATTTTTTAGGGAAATAAACATCCATACAAACTAACAACATCACATAGTTATAGACCACACCACAACATAATTATAGTTGGTATTTTTATATTATTAATAAACAAAATTATTGGTAGTGACTAGATACACATAATTCAAGCCCAAATTCATATCATAAATACTTCCAGAGCATATCTCTTTCAGGTTTCTTATAGTTACAAACCACACCACAACATTGGAATAAAATAACACGATACTTTTTTTTTTAAACTATAATCGATATTTTTATATTATTAATAAGAAAAATTGTTGGTCCATGACCAAATACACATCATACATGACCAAATAATACATGTCCAAATGATATAGGTCAAAATGATACATGTCAAAATGATATAACTCAATATGGTACTACAGGTGAAATTCATAAATACTATAATAAACATGAAAAGAGGCAACATAATGATTTATCAAAAATTATCCATGATGGAGTCCATATGATCAATTTCACTCGATATTACCAACAACATACTCATCATCATCATCATATCTATCATGATCATCAACATCATTATCATCATCAATATCATCATCATTTTTTTCTACCTCGCTGTCCTCTCCATCTACCTCATTATAATTGTCTCGAATTTCTGAACTAGAACCAATTTAATTTGGATCAATCTTAGGATCAACTGGATCTTCCAGAAGACCCATGTTCTGCAAAAAAAAAAAAAATCAAAATGAAAAGTTATTATTTATTTCATGCAATATTTAATATTTTTGTTATATTTATAATATTACAACATATGAAAAAAACCATAATCATATTACATCATATCAAACTTCACATATATACCATAATAAAATTTCAACTAAGTTATAAATATTATGTCATTCCAATGATGTAAAACATGCAAAATTTTAATAACATTAGTAAAGATCATACAACAATTTGTATACAGGTTAACTATCAACTGTAAATTCTATTAAATAATATTAAGTGCCAATTCTCTCCTGTAAATATATAAAAGTATTTTGTGTGTCAACATTAACTTTGCATATAAGTCTAGAATCAAATAGAATTATGAAATATGCCATAATTCAATTGACAAGATTCCATAATTCACTTTTGCCTTCAGAATTGTGTTAAATAATGGCCTAAGAATTCTCGCTAGATTTCCCTTGACCAAACATGCTTGCAAGATCTGACAGAAATCAACGTCGTTTCTCAATTTTGTTTTTATGCCCTCAGTGGAAATTTTTCGTGTGTCCCTGGATGCCATTTAGAAGTAAGTTGAAACTCGGCATAACTAGAAATATGAGGCCTAGTTGGACAAATCATTATTTCCATTGGAATTGTGACATCATATTATCGCGAGGGACAATCTTCTGCACTGACTTCATGGGTTGATTGTTGTCTATATCAATGATTTTCGCAACTAGGGTTTCTCTCATTAGCATGCAATGAAATTTATGCATTATATTCTTAAATCTTGAGAATTGTGCCAAATGAGAATCTTGGCACAATGGAAAACTCACACTTGACCAAACACACTTGCGGAGTTAATGGAGCTCAATTATGTTGCTTGGTTTGGATTTTATGCCCATGGTTTAAATTTTCCATGTGTCCCAGAATGACATTGGGAAGTGAGTTGTAACTCACCATATCTGGAAAATTGAGGCCCGATTGGACAAACCATCAGTTCTGTTGGAATCATGACATAGAATTATCCCATGTCATTGTTAGGTACTAGAAATTTTATTTATTTATTTATTTATATATATATATATATATATTTTTATTTTTTATTTTTTTTTATTTTTTTTCTGAATAAGACTAAATCTATTAAGTAAGGAAATATAGTACAATCAAAGCCTACATAGAAGCAAAGCAAGAGAGCAAGGGAGCCGGAAATGATAGACTATCAACCTCGGTCCCAAAGAACATCTATGACATAAGCAAAAAGATAACCATAAGAACATAAAGTAAAGAACTAGACTAGCGAGTCGATCCAGAGTGGGTAGAATCTCCTAATCGACATTTTTTCTTTTTCTTTTTACTGACTGTGACCCAGCCATTGTGAGCTGGCTGGACGGGAATCATCTGCAAACTATTCGGCGCAGAAGGAGGAGACTCCTTATCTGAGTCAGAGGACGAAGACCCGTGAGAGCGTTTCTGAGAGATCATCGGGGCAGAGGGGTCCGCAAGAACAACAGAGGGGGCGTCCGGCAGAGCTCCATCATTCAGCTCATCTGCTACTATTTCCTCCTCATCCGAGTTGGAGGAGTCTGAATCATCCATGGGGGGAGGAACATAGGGATTCCAGCTCTTGACTTTGGGTTTGCGAATCAAATTCTTCTTTTTGTCGAGGATCTGGGTGCAAGCCTTTTGGAGGTGCCTCGTTTGATGACAATGGCGGCAACAGAAGGCTGTATTTTCGTAATCCAAAGTTTGAGTCCAGTGGAAATCCCCAATCTTGAGGTAGATCTGATCCGGCAGTCCTTTGCTAATGTCTATTTCCACATAGATTCTGTCGTAGGTGTAGAGTCCATTGTCCCTTCTCGAGGTATCTGTAGCGAGGAAGCGTCCTAATGTGTCTCCAATGGCTATGAAGACAGAAATATGCCATAGATGCACCGGAAGGTTCGGGAGTCTGACCCAAATGGGAAGTTTGGTGATGACAGCTGTAGAAGGGTCGAAGTCTGGAAAACATGGGGAAAGGAAAAGCCCAGCCGTGCCCCAGAACCAAGGGCCTCCCGTAATGGCTTTCTGGTAATATTCATTTAAATCAAAAGCTATAATGAAGAAGCCTTTCGAGCATAAGTAGATCTGGCATTTTTTAGTCCAGTTGTTATGGATCCATTGGTATAAATCTGCAGTGCGTGGCCATAGACCATTAAATCTGCATATGATTGCAGATTCTGCAAAATTCTGGTGGATTTCTTCAATCCCAGGATTAGAGAATGCTATAGAAGGAATTTCCTCCAATTTTTCCACCAAAAATGGCTTGGGAGCCATAGTTGGTTGAGCTTCTTTCGAAGAGGACTGAGGGTGGGGGATCTTAGAATGGACAACATCTTTGTAGGAGAAGGAGGGGGCTAAAGATGACTGTCCAGCTGCGCCTCCTCTCAAACGAAGGGTTAATACAATAGAATCATTTCTCTTAATGCTGTAGACAGAGAGAGGAAGGAGGTCCTCCAGTTGTTTACCTTGGAATAGGAGTCGCTGATGGATAGTGGGTATCCCAATCTTTTGTTCCAGGTTTAACTTAAGGTTCTGCACCAAGTCCGACGAGCAAACCCATTGCAAAATGGTGTTGCCTGAAATGGATGAAATCAGGATCTGAAATGGGGCAAAGTAATCTTTGGATCCCTTCTTATTAGTGCAGCTCTGAGAAGAGAAGGAGTTAGATTGCATGAAATCCAAATTGACCTGGCCCTGCCGCGGTTTGAAGGAGGAAGCAGGAAATTTTTTGCCACTCAGAATCCCCAATGCAGGTCCAACGAGCCGAACCAAGGGTCGCCGCTGCCTTAGGGTGCTAACGGAGGCAGAAACAGAGCATTTGGTAAAGCTTACAGAATCTTCCCTTTGAAGAGCTGCACAATGACTTCGGGGCAGAGAGAAGCCGTTATATTCAAGGGAAGCCACCGCCGGCACCAAAGGGTAGACGCAATGATTCTTCGCTGCATTCAAATATGCTTCTTCCCTGGACTCAGCAGATCGAGTTCCCTCTGAATGAACAACAACATACATAGATGAGGCATTCAAATCAGGCAAAGGCAGCGCTTGGCAAGGGGCTACAACAAGAGCATATCCAGAAGATTTCTCAACGGCAATAGCGTCAAGGCAGAGAGCAGGTTCTGAAGTCCGAGCAGCTGCGTCGGCGAAGGCAGCAGCAGAACAGAACGAAACCCTAGCGCCGGTCATCGTTATTCTCTTCTCTCAACCAAGGAGTTCCCGTACTAGAAATATATTTGATTGAAATAAATAAATACAAAAAGTACTTAATTAAAATAAACTACAATATCATTGATTAATTCATGTTAGGACACAGTGGAATCAAACCACCAATCTACTTCTCATAAGGCAAGTGCTCTTCCATTGAGCTAGCACCTTTAAAATAATTATGTGAGGATTTATGGTAGTCCTTGAAATTGCATAGACACAAATTAATTTAAAAAAAATCCTTGACACATAATGGCATAATGTTTGTAAAATCTGTAATAATGGAGCCCCTAGTTTTTACTTAATAAAACATAAATCTATGGAGTTAGCTCAATATCACACCTTTACCTACACAATGAGTTGATAATACACAATAATTTACAAACAATTTAATCTAGTCATACAAAGAAAAAAAACTAGAATTAGCAAAAGCTGTTAATATATTGTCACATCAATTGAATGGTTTTGTTTTAGCGTATTTCCACTATTCATATATTCTAGCAATATGAATCTGTAGATTAGTGAAACACAAATTTTTATGGTTAGGAATCATGCTCTCTTTCAAAATAAAGCCCCAGACTATATCAATATCACACCTTGACCTACACAATGAGTTGATAATACACAATAATTTACAAACAATTTAATCTTGTCATACAAAGAAAAAAACTAGAATTAGCAAAAGCTGTTAATATATTGTCACATCAATTGAATGGCTTTGTTTTAGCATATTTCCACTATTCATATATTCTAGCAATATTAATTTGTACATTAGTGAAACAAAAATTTGTATGGTCAGGAATCATGCTCTCTTTCAAAATAAAGCCCCTAGACACAAGATAGTGACAGACCAAGAAAGAGCTCTTCTAAATGAGAAAATACTTTGGTACTTGCTTTTGGAGAAACAACAAAAAATCCCCAGCATTTAGAAATTCATAAGTCACAAGTGAGAAGATAAATTCTTGGTTTTTCAAAGTGTGTTCAAAATAAGGATATTTACGAAATCGGGGCCTTATCACAATTAAGTCTATAACTGCAAAGGAAAACAATCATTAACAAAAAATTATGTTCAAAGTAGAAAATGCTTGTGGATAACATTATCTGTTGCCAATAATTTTTAGTCTTGATCTATAAAAACATTCTGATAAATATTTAGTTTTATAAATAATTTGTAAGAGATGATGGACTTCACCCTACACCTATTTACATTATGGATAGCTTGAGGTAGTCATGGGCTTAAAGGTTGATATTTTTACACGAAAAGGCTTGGCAAAAGGATATGCCTATACACTAGTGTTGTGATGAGCTTACATAGAAAATCACTTTGAAAACTTTGAAATTTTATTTTTATTTTTTATTTTTTTGAAATGTCCTTGAATTTTTAATTTTCTTCTAACGCTCTAATTGTTTGTAGATACAAAAAAAGTCACAATGTCACAATATAAATTTTGAGTTTTTGCTAATAGGTGGATTTTTTCACATACAAAAGTGATAGTTCCTTTATTTCTAAAATTAAAGTCCCTTATATATGGTACAGTCATATAATATCTCAGTGATACACTTATGGGATATAGCTTATACAATATTATTTGTAATAGACATAAATAACACAGTTTTCTTGGTGACTAACCATCAAGGTGTTCATACTATTGCTAGGAATAAGCCTTTTGATGTCCTTTACAATTGATCATGTAAACGATCATCACATTTTAGGACAGTAACAAATTTTAGAACTGGAGAAATCAACTTACACGACATCTACAATCATCCTAGAAATTTTTCAAAGATCAAAATATCTTCTCAATTATTAGTTTGACCTCTTTCATGTCCTTTCAGTGAGATATGTTATATTTTTCCAAGAAGTGAGATATGTATCGAAAGTCATTCCCAGAACAATTTCCTTAAGGTTGGCCCTACATCACACCCTATGATAATTTTCACCTTTTACTGAATGTGATCTTAATTAATAGATGCATTGAAAGTATGTCATCACACATTTTCTATGATTATGCCTCCAAAGGGGAATATTTCCCATGTGTCATCCACATAATAACCACTTGAACACTCTTATCACATGCCTCCAAATTTTTCTGACAACCCCCAATTCTAGAACACATATTTCAATGCCTTCCTACGTGAAACTTTATACCAAATACATCTCCAAAATCCTATCCTTGTATTTGAAATTTGAATACAATAAAAAAATCCATTTGGTAGGGTTCAAATGTCCAGGTGCAATTGTAACTATTGGTTTGGGTTTGAGTACCATTCAACTTTAAACTAGGTTTGCTCAGAGTTTTTAGAGTAGAATCATGTTTATCGAAACAATACAAGCTTATCTCACGATTTTGAATTTTCCTCTTGCAAACTAAAGAATGCCACTTGTGGCCCAAAAGTGCCCATGAAATTTTTATGTAATATCCATGTCATAATATGTAAACCAATCAAAATCATTTAAATTTAAAAATAGATACATCGAAATATTTTGGAGGGAAAAGAAGAAAAACTATTTTTTTAATTGTATGTTTGGCTGATATCCTTATAGGTTTACTCAAATTTGTTTAGACACTTGTTGGATGCAGAATAAATTCCACATCTAACAAGTACCCATTATGCATACTTTGAGAAAACCCACATTGATAAAAATTGAATATACATTAAAAAAACATGTTCAACACTTTTGGGGAGATACCGTGAACTATGATTTCTCCAGAAATTTCATTTACATTAACTTCAACCTTTAGATCAATAAATTAGAAAACATTAATTGTATTAATGTTACTTCTGAGTAAAAAAATACTCTTCAAGTTGAATCATTCAATTTGGCCTTGAAATGAAGGCTAGGCAGGCATTTTTGTGAAGCAAGCCAAAATTTCCCTACTTCACTAAAATGCACATGCAAAATTCATTTATTGGCCAATATGATTGATTCAAATTGTAGATTTTTTATTTAACTATTTTACACACTTTAAATTGTTATATCTTTACTTTTATCTTAAATATTTATACTTTATATTTCATACAACATTCTAAGTTTTGTTTGAATTTCCTTATGTGAAAGTTGTGCATAAGTGGGAAACATAGCTATGTAGAATATTTGTCAGACATTATGAAAGGTTATATCCTAAGGTTACGAATTGTCCAATAATGTCCCATTTCAAATTTCATTTCCAAGAGTGTAATTGGTTTGGGCTGGGAGTGAGTGCATATTTGTGCCGACTGTGATCATTGGTAGATATGATCAATTTCTATTCTGATAGACTTGGATTTAATTTTATAACATTTCCTTTATAAAAACAACTATGATATGTTGCATAAAATGGTTTTATATTTAGATTGGAATGATCTTTATCTCACAATCAATTAATTAGAAGTTCTAGTGGGCATTTATTTGAGGCACACAAACCTTGAATTTAACCTACGAAATCGATCCAATTTGGCATACTCTTTCACAATAGAAATTTCTATGTACAAAATTTACTTTAATTACGAGTAAAAAAGTACTCTCCAATCTAATTAATTAAATTTGACCTTGTAATGAAGGTTGGGCATGTATTTTTTTAAAGTAGGCCAAAATTTCCTTGCTTCACTAAAATGCATGCCAAGGCTTCATTTATCGGCCAATCTGATTGATTCAAACTGTATATTATTTATTTAATTATTTTACACAATTTTGAGTTATTATATGTTTACTTTGATCCTTAAACAATTATTCTTCATATTTCATACAACATTCCAAGTTTTTATTAAACTTGTATTATGTGAAAGTTGTGTATAGGTTTTGCTTTATCTTGCATTGTTATTTGTCAGGATGATGCAAGGTTATATTCTAAGGTTATGTATTCTATAATTATGTAGAATTTATGGATGGAAGTGAACTCCTAAAAATCTCAATCAACTTTCCGATATCTTAGGATTTATCTATGAAAAGGATTGGAAGACTTTTAAATACCTTGGTATTCCAATATCTCTAAAAGGGAACACTACTAAAGACTCACATAGCATAGTTTCAAAAATTCAAAAGAAAATGGTTTTGTTGGGGTGCTAGTTGGCTACATTTGGCTGGCATAATGGTCTTCATAAAATCGACCTTGTTTAGTTTTTATATATTTGAGGGCTCAATCCTCTTTTCCCCTAAAGGAATCTTGGTTCATATTAATGGGTGTATAAGAAAGT
This sequence comes from Pinus albicaulis, assembly GCA_034641835.2. Classification (NCBI taxonomy): domain Eukaryota; kingdom Viridiplantae; phylum Streptophyta; class Pinopsida; order Pinales; family Pinaceae; genus Pinus; species Pinus albicaulis. Next base: position 1,245,047,441 of record CM076578.1, on the reverse strand, counting down.
TTCTGTGGAAAGGTGGAAAAAACAATGAAAAAAAGATCAACTTAGTTAATTGGAGCATGGTTAAAATCCAAAAATAGGAAGGGGGTTCGGGTTTAAAGGACCCTATTTTCACACAATTAGATTTAGGGGAAAACCTAGTTTGGATACTATTAACAAAACCCTCTGAATGGTGGTCCCAAGTTCTACAAAAGAAATATCTTCCTTTCTTTAGAGAGAACCTTCAACAATACATCAATACCACAAGGTGGCTTCCAAAAATGTTATGATCCTCTTCACAAAGTATTCTAACATGATCACAAATGAAAGGCTAATGATATCACTATACCACACAATATATGAGATTTGAAACCAATATATATGTCATAAATCTCAAAGAAATAGATCCGATATCAAACACACACACACACAAATATATATATATATATATATATATATATATATATATATATATATGTATATATATATGTATATATATATGTATATATATATGTATATATATATGTATATATATATGTATATGTATATGTATATGTATATGTATATGTATATATATATGTATATATATATGTACATATATATGTACATATATATGTACATATATATGTACATATATATGTATAGATATATATGTATAGATATATATGTATAGATATATATGTATAGATATATATGTATAGATATATATATACATATATGTGTATACATATATGTGTATATATATATATATATATATGTATATGTATATGTATATGTATATGTATATATGTATATATGTATATATATATATATATATATATATGTATATGTATATGTATATATGTATATATTTGTGTGTGTGTGTTTGATATCGGATCTATTTCTTTGAGATTTATGACATATATATTGGTTTCAAATCTCATATATTGTGTGGTATAGTGATATCATTAGCCTTTCATTTGTGATCATGTTAGAATACTTTGTGAAGAGGATCATAACATTTTTGGAAGCCACCTTGTGGTATTGATGTATTGTTGAAGGTTCTCTCTAAAGAAAGGAAGATATTTCTTTTGTAGAACTTGGGACCACCATTCAGAGGGTTTTGTTAATAGTATCCAAACTAGGTTTTCCCCTAAATCTAATTGTGTGAAAATAGGGTCCTTTAAACCCGAACCCCCTTCCTCTTTTTGGATTTTAACCATGCTCCAATTAACTAAGTTGATCTTTTTTTCATTGTTTTTTCCACCTTTCCACAGAAACTTTCTTATACACCCATTAATATGAGCCAAGATTCCTTTAGGGGAAAAGAGGATTGAGCCCTCAAATATATAAAAACTAAACAAGGTCGATTTTATGAAGACCATTATGCCAGCCAAATGTAGCCAACTAGCACCCCAACAAAACCATTTTCTTTTGAATTTTTGAAACTATGCTATGTGAGTCTTTAGTAGTGTTCCCTTTTAGAGATAAATGAAGCCTTGGCATGCATTTTAGTGAAGCAAGGAAATTTTGGCCTACTTTAAAAAAATACATGCCCAACCTTCATTACAAGGTCAAATTTAATTAATTAGATTGGAGAGTACTTTTTTACTCGTAATTAAAGTAAATTTTGTACATAGAAATTTCTATTGTGAAAGAGTATGCCAAATTTTGTACACACAAATATCAGACTTCAAATCATAAGTATTATGAGTAGATATCAAACCTATGACTTCATATTATAAGTATAATGAGCAGATATTTGATCACTGATTTCATATCGTAAATTTAATGAGAAGATCTTACAAATATCGGTCCACTTCACATAGAAGAGAATATAAGTAATGTATGTGTATTTTATTTGCATCAAAAGGAGAGTAAATTAACCTCTCTATATAGACATCATGTGATCCGAATGAGAGAGTTTTAAGTCAAGCCTTTATAAGAAATGAGGAAGAAAATTAGGATTTTTAATAGAAAGCTAAGAAAAAGCTAAAATAGAAGCTAAAAAGGAACTTCAATTGTATGCTAAAAACAATTCCGTAATGAGGAGAAAAATATGATGTTAAACGGGAAACTAAAACGAAAGATAAAAAGGAAGCTAAAATGGACGCTAAAAATAATGCCATAATGAGGAGAAAATATGTTGTTACATAGGAAGATATACATGAAGCTACATCAAGAGCTAAGTAAGAGGTTAAATTGGGCATTTACATTAGCGCCAAAGTCGGTGATATTTAGCACCCACTGGTTGTGATCGGTGAAAAACGTGAAAAATAGCACCATCCCAATAAATAGCGTTGTTTTTTTTAGGAAGTTGGAGAAAAATACACTAAAACAGTTAGTGCAAACAAGAAAATGAGATAAAGCGGAAGTTAATCACAAGGGTTTGTTGTAGTGTTTGCCACTCTCTTCTGATAATCTACAAAGAATTTGTCTACCATAGTTTCCATCTAGTAAAAATCCTTTTGGAGAGCTTCTTCATTATCTGCATGAATGTCTTCATTATCCATTTTATTTCTTCGAGTTTCACATCCAATATCGGGGTTTAAAGTCTTAAGTTTCTCCTCACCCTCTTTTAGCTTGGCCCTGGTAAGCATCCACACTCACAATTCATGTCAAAGAAGACCACTATGATACCAACATGATCCATGATATTTACTTCGATGAATTTAAAATGAATTGCATAAAGAGAATGAAATAGCCATATGTGAAACATAAATGAAGAATGAAACACACAAAGACATGATAATATATAAAATTGCACCGAAACTTGATAACAGAGTTCACCCACACCGTGTGAGATATGTCTTTGAGCTCCACTTAACCGTGTAGCTACTTCATTAATTTCTCTTCAATAAGGTTCTTCTTTGTTTATAAAAGGATTGAAATCTCACTCATGTGGTAATGTCTCTCCTACAAATAGGCGTTCTCCTTCAACAATACAAAAGGAATGAATTCTCACAAATAAGTGGCATAAACTATTCTCCCTACTCCAAATTAAGGGGCTAAACTCTCACAATAAGTGATAAATTCCTCTTTGAACCTGCTTCTTAGAGCCAAGCATATATTCAAATACATGTTCTCCCATTTAAAAATCTAAAAATGAGAAAATAAACAATAAAATTTTACACTGGCTTACGTGCCAAAATAACAAACAAGATACTCAAATCTCAACAAACACAACACTAGCAGGTCCAACTTTCCATTCTGCAACTTTTGACTATAAACACGACTAACTTCTGAAAAGTGCATCTTTGTCTCTAAATTCATTCCAAGTACTAATTAAACATGTTTGATACTACCATGAGTCCTCAAATATATAGTCTCTCAGCACCAGTGAACTCATCTCAAAAAATCATGAAGAATTACTATAAACATCATATGGTTATATCACCATCACCTGAGGTGCCCTATAGGCTCCACTGCCTCAAAAATCATGCCACACATGAAAATATATCCTAGGAATATTCCCTACCTAAAAAATCATGCACATTCTGGTGCACATTGGCCTAGTTCACTTGGTTTCTTGTGCATGGGACCTCCTTGTTGCCAACTACTGCTTTGTTCCATGTCTCTTCATGGTTGGGCGCACCCTATCGTTCAAAGGAATTATATTGGCATATATATGTTTTTTTGGGAATATATACCAACTCTCACAATTAGCATGTTGGTTGAAATATATAATGTTTAGTGTTGATCACTGAGGGTCCTAGGGTAAAACCCGTGGGCCACCAACCCAGTTGGATATTATAACAACATTTGAGTATAAATAAATATGTGACCCATATTTAACAAGAACCATAACTATAGTCTATTGGTGTCCCATCGTTATATTTTCATTGAGGTCAAGGTTTGACCACGATATTATAACAAACAACCATTTTCTGTTGGGTAGACCAGCCTGGGTAATCACAGGGTTCCATGTGGCAGGACCCGATTAGTCCATGGCATGCCACCTCAAATTTTATTTGGATGCCATGTCACTACTCCCACATCACCTTTGACCATCATGTGTCAAGTCCTAAGCCTACCACATCATCACCATGTTGTGCAATGTTTGCTTCCTGTAGTTCCACGTGGCACTCTCTGTGCTGCCACATGGAAGCCCCGCAACCCTTCTTTTCACTATTTGTTGCAAATTTCAGACTGTGATATCTTCCTCATACAAGATTTTTTTTTACATTATTCAAATTATGTTAGAATCGTCTCATTGATATCTTCAAAATAACTCTAATTCCATCAAATTTTGAGCAGTCTGATTTTTAAAGTTTCATGGAGCCTCTCGGATTTTTCCTCCCAACTGAAGCACATTTGGGCCCCAAAAGTTTACATACAGAGATAAAACATGTTTTATGTAATTTAAAATAGAAATAATACCCTTTTCTACACAACAAAAGGCCTAAATATCACTATGTTTCATACTTAAGCAATGCTATACAATTAATCACTTTTACAAAATATATCGCCCATCTCTACGGGGTTTTCAAAAGAAATAACTGATTTACAATGATGGCCAGTTTCAAATTCTTAAAAATGCTACCCATCTCTCACCCAACTAGGCTAATGGGATTTCTTCCTGTATCTGATTTTCTTCCTGAGTGGCCTCATGGACGTTTACAATGTGCTCTTCTTTCATCTATTGGCTCATTAACAAGGGTTGTTTTCTTCATAGGCTCATTCATAAGCTTTCGGTCCATCTTTGGACATATCTTTGGATGGAGTTTACAATAGGTAGCTCTCTGGTACCTACTCTTGTTGCAATAGGTGCATTGATTTTTCAACGTCCAAAATTTCTTGCCCTTATTTTTTTCTTGCTGTGGAGAGAGGTATTTATGTCATGTCTCCTTCCTAGTCGAAATAAATTTCTTGTATGAAGCCATTTTTTTCCAGCACTTGGCAACAAAATGGTTATTCAAACCACAAAATGTACATTGTTTCATGTGCCATAAAATTTTCTTTAAATTGCAAAATTTCTTATAATCAAAAGGAACAATGGAATAGTTATACCTTGAATGGTTATCTTTGGTGAAGATCTAGTGAGGATAACTTGACTTAACCTGTGCTTTGAAATAATCACCTCCATTTGGAGATGAATTGTAATCATAATCACTAAAATTTTGTGATGTGCTCTCAACCTATATTGATTCAGACTCATTACTTAAAGTCTCTCTTGATTCTATGGCTCTTTCATTGGTGGTCATGGAGGATGCTTCATCTTCCTCTCTACCATAACCTAATACCACACATCGAGATAGTCCTACCACTTTTATGGGATTGAAAATGCCTTAGCCATTAACTCCCATGATTTTTCCTTCATATCCCATTTTCTTCATCAACTTCAAGCTAATGGCTATAGTGCACCTTTCAAAAGCACCAAAATTATCATCATAATCAAAACATGAAATTGAAGAGTCACTAACACCGTTTACCTCAGTTGTTTATTATGGATTGAGTAAGGATGGATTCAATAAGCCTTCATTACACTGAAAATTTACCAAGGCCTCTTCTTTATCCTTTTAATTGAAGTTCCAATCTCTGCTTCTATTCTTCTTCTTCTTGTTGCAATATTATTCACTCAACATTCTCTAATTGAATTCTTTGGTTTATTTCCTTGAGTTCTTTAAGCAATGAATTCTTCAATTCTCTTATCATCTTTCATTCAACACTTGTAATCCCTATCAAAACTACTTTGATACCAAACTTGATCTGGGTCTGGGAGTGTAACCAACTATTCCAAACTTGATCTGGTTGAAAATCCCCTTGAACAAGGCCCGATTCTTAATAGTTATCTTCTGAATTGAATGCATTGATATGCTTGAATCAATTTTCTACTTTTCTAGATTAGATTCTCCATTAAACACGGGGAAATCCGTTTTTACATCTAAATTTAACAATGGCTTCTTAGAAACATATTTTCAATGATGAGAATGAGAGGAAGAAAAATAACAACTTGAACTTGAAGATGGAGATGGAGGATTAGGAGGGTCTCCTCCAAATCCCTGGTTTAATGAAGCAGTATCCTATGTTTTTTCTTGTTTTCCACTCTCTTATGATAATTTGCAAACATTTTATTTACCATATCCACCATCCAATAAAATCCTTGGGGATATCTTCTTCATTCTTTACATGAATGTATTCATTCTCCATTTTATTTCTTTGAGGTGGATGTCTAATATCAAGGTTGAAATTCTTAAGTTTCCCTTCATCCTCTTTGAGATTGGCCCTGGTAAGCATCCAAACTCACAATTCACATCAAAGAAAACCACTCTGATACCAAAATGATTTAGGATATTTACTTCGTTGAATTTAAAACAAATTTCATAAAGAGCATAAAATAACCATACGTGCAACATACATGAATATAGTAAGCACATGAAGACATGAAAATAGAGATAATTGCACCAAAAATTGATAACAGAGTTCACCCACATTGTGTGAGCTACGTCTTCTGGCTCCAATCAACTGTGTAGTCTCTTCATTAACTTATTTTCAATAAGGATATTCAATTAATAATAAACTTTGGAAGGGATTGTTGTATATATTTCAAGAGGACCAACTGAGTTATTTTGTTAAGATAACAAAATGTACACTTGTCTAATGTTTTATTCACTTTCTAAAGCAAAGGATTCTAATATTTATCTTTAGGAGAGTCATTAACTATGAAAGCTCCTGATTATTTAGAGGGAAAGGAGAAAATATTGAAACCCAAAATATGTGCAAGATGGCCTTAAATAGAGGGAGGGGTGTTCAGGAAAAATATTTGACATTTTGAGTAATTGATAGAGGTACTAGATGCCTTCATTTAATCATCCAAGACTTGAGAGATGAGTCAATGGATTAAATTGTTTTCTACCTCAATATATTTGATCCCTCTCCATGATTGCTAGGTTTAGGGTTAAGTTGGATCTACGTTGGCTCTTTCAATCCACACACACACACACACACTCACATCATGAATATATTCCATGCTAAACATGGAATAAATTACACATATCCTTCATTTTGACCAACAAACCAATAAAATATTTCAACTATAAGATATATTTTTAAATACATATCTCCCTTAAATAAATAAATAAATATATATATATATATATATATCTAGTGAGCATTGAAATATTTTATTTATGGTCAACATTAAAATATTTTCCTAATTTCTCTATCTACAACAAATATATATATGAATTTGATATTGAAAAATATTATGTTAACATGTATATTCAAATATTTTATTTAAGGATATTATTAAAATATCTTTTAAAATTAAAATAATTAAAAGAAAAAGTAAGAAAGCTAAAATATAATATTGTTTTTCTTTCAATTTCTTTATCTAATTGATATAAAATTATGTTACTTAATATGGACATTGAAATATTTTGTTTGTGAAAGTGAGTGAAATATTTTTAGTCCTACATGTCAACTCTATGTCATGCATAAGAGGAGTGAAACATCTCCTTCTTAATGGGTTGTAAATATCAACCAACATAGATCCATCTTAACTATGAATCTACTAAGAATTCAAAGGTATCAAATCTCTCAAGATGCAAACCTTTTTTGAGTGCAAAAGCTCAGGAAATATTTGCACCTTATGATTTCTTTCTTCTAGGCAATTGGTAGATCTAAAGTTAAAATGGATCTACCACACACACACATAGGGAGAAAAATAAAGTTACTAATAAGTATTAAGTTTTTATATGTTTATTAATTAGCATAGCTATATAAATTAAATGAATGATAAATGTCCTTCATAGACATCAACACATTTGCCTCACATTGTCAAGAGTAAAAGAAATTATAAAATAAACTAAATTATAACTTTATTATTATTATTATTATTATTATTATAAAAAGAATTAACATATGAGTTAAACATATACATTAAAAAAAATATGTAACAAAAAAAAAATAGTAAAGAAACAATAAACAATAAGAGTTCAATGACACATATAAAAACCAAACCCTAACATTTGGCACATGAACCTTTTTTTAATTAAATTAAAAATTAAAAGGCATAACTACCTTGAAATAAATCTCAACCCTGTATCTCTAACTTTTATAGGTTAAATCATTACTACCCACTTAATAATTAGATTAAAATTCTAAAATCTCGTTTCCGAAATAGAGATGCTTATTAACCTAAGTTCTCAAATATCATGGTTACCAATATGAATAATTATTATTTAGATGCATATTAATGTGATATACATATTCTGAAAATTTGTTGGAATTTTATTAATAAACACAAAATTACAATATATGGGAGGTAGGAGCGGGAGGGGTTATCTTGTGCCTAGATGAATAAATAGAGATACAATATGCATGTGGTTTGGGAAATGGTACAAATAATCCAACTGAATTTCTAGCCTTATGGCAGGGGCTAGAAATGACTATCTCAAGAATAATTTGACAATTAAAAATATATGGAGACTCCATGATTGTCATCCAACAGGTGAGAAAACTAAAAGATAATTCAAAGCAATTTCAATCCTCCATCCTGCAATGAATAATCCTTCATATATCAAAATCTGAAAAATGATAACTTGTTCATATCAAGCAACACCTTAACGAAAAATTAGATGTGCTGGAAAATAAGGGTGCACCCTGGAAGAAGGGATCCTAGTTCAAGAAAAATTAAATGGGGTGTATAAATCATTGCCATGAAAGTTGAAAGAATACATTGGAACATAAGAGATATGATCCCTTTAAATAGTACCATTAGAATAATTAAATTGATGTCGGAATGATGACCACTGACTTGTCTTCATTTAAGTTTTCTAACCTTTTCAACTTCTCTGTATCCCACTTTGATGGGATTTGAGTATATGCACTCACTTGGCTAGTTCAAGTGTTATCATGCAAAACAAGGGATAGATGGAAGAAGAAGAAGAAGAAGAAGATATTTTAATGTCCATGAGGCTAAATATAGCCCATGGGATAGATTTATCCTCTATCTCGCTCTTGTACTCTGCCCTTTTCCTATGCAGTTTCACAATAAGCTCACCCAACTTCTCAACAAAGCCCTTGCTGAATAGAATACCCCAGGAGCTAGCTGCCAAAATATTTTCATACCTTTTCATGTTGTCTTTGAAGGCCTCATATTCTAAAATGAAATGCTTTTCTATTTTCACTTTTTTGGAAGAGCACAAAATACATACTCTTTCCTCCCACACTTCTTTTGGTGTTTTCCAGCCCCCTGTTTCACAACAAAGTTGATGCAAATTAGTCCTTAATTTTGCAATAAGAATTTTGGCTCTCCAAGAAATATTGGCCCCTATGTACGCTTTTTGTTGATGATTGTGGGAGGGATTAAAATATTCAATATAATACCTTTTTTTTCCCTAACTCCTTCTCCCAAGTACATTTGTGAAACTTATCCATAACAAAATCTTTTATCTCTTTACTACTTGTGGGACACATGCTCAAGAAAATGCCCCATTTTCTAAATCATTTGTTATTTTGTCGCATCCAAGTTTTATTTCTTGTGCGAAATATGTCATTAAACACAACCTTAAGCCATCTTCCCTCTTCCATTTGCTCAAATTTTTTTAAATACCTTATGACTTGTATCATAGCCATTGCTTCAATAGGAGACACCCCTGTTTCACTTAACAAGATAGCATATGGAACTGCACTTTTAATTTTGAATTTGTTTGTGATTAAACACTGCTGAATTTTGTCAATTTGTTTCCACTTCCTGTCAGATGTACTACTGGCCCATACTTCATAGCCATAGAGAACCACTAGAATCACTAGAAGCCCAAAAAGAGTTAGGGTGGTTTTCCAGTCCCATAACTCTACCTCTCTACACCTATTTTGAAGAGCATAAAATTATTTCCAACCCCCAAAGTTCTTTTATTTCTACATCCACCCCAACTTAGAATTTTGTTGAAGTCCATTCTGAGGTATTTGTAATCCACAACTTCTTCAAGAATGTTGTCCTCAAAGTACAACTTATGATGGTTATGATTTCCTTTGTTAGATAAAACTACTACTTTCGTTTTGTTGATGTTGACTTGCATCCCCACATTTCTACAAAACTTCTCCAGTGAAAGTAAGTGCTCTTGCAAACCATGAGAAAAATTAGCAATTAGAATAAGTTCATCTGCATACAAAATAAGCCTTATAATAAACTTGCCCAAATGTATCCCACCACCCCCTTGCGAATTTAGCCACTCTTCAAGTTTGTCGATATATAACCCAAAGAGGGTAGGAGACAGTGGACAAACTTATTTGACCTCGATATCACTTCTAAAACTTTCAGAAATGCCTGCTGAAGTTCTAATTTTGACTTTCACCTCTTCGTATAACCTATGCACAGCTGCTCTCAAATTCTTGGGAACACCCAGTTCCTCCATTATGTGCCAAAGCATATCCCTAGTAACCATGTCAAAGGCTTTTCTGAAATCAACAAAACAACAAAATACTTCTTCCTTTTTCTCCCAAACGTTCTCAATGATAAGCCTTAGAGTTATACCATGATCAACTGTAGAATGATTAGGTCTAAAACCTGCTTGTCCTTTAGCATGTTTATCTCTTTCTTTTTCCCACTTTCCGATTTTATTCTCTAACATGCTTATGAATAAATTTTCAAACAAGGGGTTTATCATTATGGTCCTATAGTTGGAGGGGTTATTGACGTTACCACTCTTGAAAAGAGGTATTTCTAAACTAGTTGTCCAATCAGTAATGAACCCTTGTTGTATGATGCTGTTGAATTTTTTTTTAATGTGAGGGGCAAGAATTTTTGAGCCCCACTTTAGATACTCTGCCTTGAGCTCAACTAAGTATTTTTCTTTTCCAGCACCCAACTTCTTGATACCTATATCTACCTCTGGCACCATGAAGAGTTTTGTATCAGTGTTGACCAAGGGAGAAAGGTCAACCTTGGGATCCTACTCATACAGTTATCTTGCATAGTAAAACCATTCAGAAGTTGTAATATTGTTTTCAGTTTGCATCTTTCTCTGTTGGAGTTCCTTCCAAAATAATTTGGGGCTATTTTTCTCGAGGAATATTAGTTCTTCTCTCCTAAAAACCATGCATCCAACCTTTTTCTTTCTTAATATCTACTTGTAATCTTTGAGCTTTATTTCATCTTTGTTTGACTCTTTCCACATTCTCCTTGCCTTTTTTCATTCCTCGTCAAACCAAGCATTGATCAGAAAGAATTTTTTTTCAGACTTCTTGTTTTTGTTCTCTTGCACTCTGCAAGTGCACTTTGAATTAAATGTGTTAATTAACGATTATGTAGGTCGTGAAATAGTATTTTCTCCTTTTTATAGAGTCTCTCTAGCGCTAATTTGAATGTATTAAAATTTTTTGGAGTCAAAATAATTCTTCCCTTTGGAAACTTTTGTTGAGCACACTGATTTTTTGACCCTAAATTCTTCTTTCCAGTCCAAGAGAAGCCTAGATAAATTGGCTTGTGATATGATTTTAGGTCCCAAAGATGATCTCCAATCAATACTTTCTCAATTTTCTCACACAAACTATGTGAGAAAATTACATAGTCTACTACACTTTCTCGATTGTAAGTATTTCAACTGAAATTACCAAACTTTTCCCATCTAGTTAAACCATTACAAATGACTAAATTGAAAGCCCCACATAGAGTAAGTAATTTTTCAGCAAAGAGATTGCGGCCCTTGTCCTCTGAAATTCTTTCCCATTGATGATTACTCTCTTCTGTAAGCCAGATAGGGTCGCAGTCTTCTTCACAACAAGGAATGCTAGCTTTCTTGCTTGCAATCCTAGCATTAAAATCACCCACTAAAATGACTTCACCTAGCTGAGAATATGTTGCAATATCTTCCTTTAAGGCTACAAAAGAATCTTTGTGGTCATGCCCTCTGCTTTTGTATATTTTTGAAACTTGTGGGGTAAAATAACATGCTACAATTCTGATGTGATTTCCATTTTCTGATATTTTAAACCAAATTGATTGTTTATTTGAGTCTTCTTTTTCTAGCTGAATGAAATGACCTTGTTTTTATCTCACTAATACCATGACCACCCCATGTCCTTTTCCATTCCCTGCTACCTTGTTCCACACTGCCATCTTCCAATACCCTTCAAACCAAGGGGTCTTGCACCCTTCATGCTCATGTGTTTCTATGAGGTAAATTATGTCTCTATCTTCCACAATAGGCCCTAACCGAGGTCCTCGTCTCCATGGATAACCTCTGTAGTTCCAACAAACTAAACTTAAGGAAACATGCACATGACTTGATTGTTGTTTGTTTTGCCCTTCTAGACTCACATTTGAGTCTTTGTCCCTGTTTTCCCATACTGAACTTGCTTCCTGATTTTATATTAAATAATTTTTTGTCCCTTCTTTATTATCATATTACCACCTGACTTTGGGAGGAGTTCCAAATTGTGCTATCATAGCTTTACCCTTATAAATCCATGCTCTTTTTCTCTCATCTCTTGTTTCCCTAACCTTTGATAATTCCTCCCTCTTTTCCTCTTGTTGTCTTATAGTTAAATCTTCTTCTAGAAAAGAGAGAGAACCCCTCAAGAGCTACTTCTTGCTTAGAATGACCTCTTTATCACACAAACTAGGAAATATGACTCTTATGGCCCTTGCTCTTGTAGAAATTATACAACATGCATGTATATCTTGGATTCTCCTGATCTAGAAATGTACTAAAGTTAAATACTATATCACTTCTACAAATATTTTGCGGAATTAAAAACATAATCGTTAATCACATGAAGTAAATAATAATCAAATCATACACAACACAGATAATTTCTTGAGGAAAGCTTGCTGTGAAAAAACCCACTATCTTCTATTGTATATTTAGCATGGATCATGAAACAATTACATACAAAAATATTTTCATAAGAGCCCTGCAATACTCAACTAATTGTCTCACACTGTCATGAAAAAAACTGACCAACACATAGCCAATTCTCAGCCTCTAGACAACCCTCCTTTCTTGCGCAATTCCTAATGAATGCAATCCCTAAAATATAGGAATTATTGCCTTCCTTGACTGCGAAAGTATCATGAGCACTCCAACAGTTGTTTGGTTTCATGTGTGCAACCAACTAATCCTACAACTGATTGTCAACTTCCCTTTCACCTAGATCTCGATTGGGTCTCCACTAGATATGACATGCATGCAGCTAATAATATTAAATCCTTATTTGCATGTGAGATCACTGATTGTGAATTAATTAATGTTTAATTCACTTGATCTCTCACTAGCGTATCTTCAGTTTAACTCACTTAACTGAGTTAAACTGATTACAACTTGCATTAACTAATGCATCACTGCACTTCGAACTCTGTTACAACTAGAATTATTATGCATGCCTCACCAACTACCTCTAACTCGAAATCCATTAGCTAAATAAGTTTTATCACTCTCAGTTAACTATTTCAAGTCATCATTTATAATAGATTACAGTTTATTTTCCATCTTAATTAAGGGATAACTAAAATAGACATGCACCCAAAAATAGCATTATGGGCCTCACCCTAGTGTACTTGTAGTGAATCTCAACACTCCCTCTCAATAAGAAATGGATTATCCTTCACCCTAATCCTGTATCTATGGTATTCGAATTTGCTCCTAGTGAGCACCTTCGTCAGAATATCTGCATCCTGATCTTTCATGGGAATGTACTGAAGAAACATTATCCTTCTCTGCACACAATCTATGAGATGATGGTACCGGATATCTATATTCTTGGACCTATCATGAAACACATGATTAATCGAGAGTTTAATGCAACTCTTATTATCACAATGAATCACTGTTGGATCCATATGATAATCAAACAAACCAACCAAGATCTTTCTCATCCAGATAAGCTCACATGCAGCTTGACTTGCTGCGATGTATTTTTCTTCCACTGAATTGAGTGCCAGAGATCGTTGTTTCCTACTGTACCAGGAAATTTTTGTCGATCCTATGCTAAAGATCCCTCCTGATGTGCTCTTTATATGTGATGGATTTCCCACCAAATCTACATCTATGAAGCCTTGAATCTTCACTCCCTCTATCCGTCTGTACCATAGACCATACTCTGATGTGCCCCTCAAGTATCTCAAGACATGATTCTGTTGGAAATATTATCATTGATGGAAAAGGAGAACAAAGGAGCATCACCTGAACTATCATTAAGGCAAAGGAGCAGAGAAGCAACAAAAATAAGGCAAAGAAGAATATCATGCAATAATGCAGTAAGAAAACATAAAAGAGAGGCCAAGGAGCTGTAGAGAGGCAAGGAGCAGCATTAGACCATCAGCAAAGGCACCAAAGGAGCAAAGGAAGCAAAAATGCAAATGCAGCAAAGGCAGCTAAGAAGAAAAGGCAGAAAAGGAAGCTAAGGAAGAAAAGGAGCAAAGGCAACAAAAAAACAAAGGCAGAATCATGAACATGCAACGTACAACAAGCGTGACAATCCCAAGTTGGAGTGAATAACCAACAGAAGAACAAAGGAGGACCATCGATCTTGCGTGAATCCTCTATTGAATCGAATATTGCATTAAGCACACAGAAAAAGGCGATCGGATTTGTAATCAACATCAAGGATCAAAGGACAATCGGATTTGCAAGCAGCAGCAAGGATCATAGATCTGGTATAGATCAACGGTGAAAATCACACCGCAACTTTGAAGATATCACACACCATAGGGTATAGTGTTTACGGTTAAGACTTCGCAAGTTAAGTTATTTAACTTGCGATGCGAAGCGGATCGTCAAGGAGACAAGCATGGACCGTTGGATCCAACGAAGACCAATGACGGAAATCGAAAGAGAAAACTGCAAAGTTTAGCGTTTAAGTGTTAAGGCTGTCATAGGGTAATTTATTTTGTGTGCGATGCGAAGTGTACAAGGGACATGTGTTGGAACTTTGCAATATCATAGATCCCATGAAATAGAGGTTAACCACTAAGTTAAATTGTAAAGTGATCGAAGTGCCAATTTGCAGGGAAAGTAAATCTTATAAAGTGTGAAGTGTGATTGCATGTCATTGGTGGAAGGTGTTGTGGGACCCTTCAACCAAATTTAAGCGTGTATGTAGAGTCGTTTCTTCATTAAATCACATCGAAGGAGGATAAGGAGATTACAACGTAAACTCTAAGGAACGCGGAGTGCGAAGTGCGATTTTTGAAGCAGAAGAGATGTGGTTCAAAGGTGAATTCTAATATATTTAAGGTCCAAGATGTAATGTGTTTGCTTTGGTTTTAAGTAGAAAACCATGGAAGCAAAGCCTCCTGTGGGTTATAGCCTACATAAAATAGATGGAATTTGGAGCTTCCTTGCAAGTTGTAGCTTGTAGAATTTGGGGTAGTAGCCTCCTGTAGGTTGGAGCCTATAGAAAATCAGTTGTGAGAGGGATTTGGAGCTTACATCACAATAATAATAAGATTTTTTCTCCCTTTATGGGTTTCCACTTATATTTGTTGTCTATGTGCTTGATGATTAAGTATTGATGTGATGTTTTAATCTGTTTACTTACTTGTTGTCCACACATTATGTTTGTTGATCCATTATGTATTAAGTTGCTTATGAAATGAAGGTGTAAATAAGTCGAATGAAATTTTTTTAAATGTCCATGAATGCATTAAATCGATTCAGCCCCCCCTTAGTTTAACTAGGGGTTTATCCATTGGTATCAAAGTCAGTTCCTTTTGTATCAATTTAACAACTGGAAGGAGATCCTAGGTCCCCAAAATGGTTAGCCTAGATGAATTCTCAACAAATAAAGCCCCATTGTTTACTGACACAAACTATGCTTTCTAGAAAATAAGAATGAGGACATACTTAATGTCTCTAGGAATATATGTTTGGGTTGTTGTGGAAGAAAGATATGCTCCAAAGGATACTGACACAAAGAAAGAAACCAAACAAAATTTCATAGCTAATGAAAAATCCATGAATGCACCCTTGAGCGGTCTGTGTGAGTCAGAATTTATCAAAGTAATGCACAGTGAGATTGCCAAATTGAAGATTGAACTAGAAGAATCAAGGAAAATAGAGGATATTCTCAGAAGAGAAATAAAGGAGAAAAATCAGGAGCGAGAAAAACTAGAAGAAGAAGTGGTAAGCCTGAGGAAGAAATTATAAAAGGCCCAAATTGAATTAACTATGAATATTTCTCAAATGAAAAGCTCTGGACATTTGGAAAAAATTACCTCTTCATATAAAGGCTGGGATAGGCTATGAAGGAGAAACCAACAAATCCAAGGCAGAAGACAACAAGAATATCATTTTTGTAAAAGTTATAAAGGATAATGAATGAGAAAAAAATGGAATCCACAGAATTAGAATCCAGCAAGACCGTGATATATAATGAAACAAACAGAAACAAGCAGCAACCTCATGTGACAAAAAAAGAAATGAAGAAACAGTCAACTGCAAAAGGCTCATACACTCCTAAGGATGAATTGAACAAATTCGGAAGATGTCAAAGGAGGTTACTTTCCCCCCATGAGAATCATCACTTTCTTTGCCTGCCACAAACCTGGACATATTGCGGCATACTGTAAGACAAAGAAAATCCAGTCCAGCCAGAAAAAGATGCAACAAACGAAAATAATACCTCAAACAACTCTCTCTGCCAGAGACAAATAATAATTCCATGGGTATTGTTTTTGTTGTAAAGGGTTCGGTCATAACGCCATGGAGTGCAAAGCGTATATACAAAGACTAGAGTATGGAAACTCAAGGGGAATAATGAACAATGATGGATTCACTCGTGTACATAATATATTCAGAAATACAATCAAATGTTTTAGTTGCCATAAAAATGGGCACAAGTCTAACGAATGTCCTCTCAAAGACTGTGATCCATCTCCTCAGAAAGGTTATAGAGTAAAAAACTGCATGCAATGGAAAAGGAAGCTAAATAAATGTGATTTGGTTCTAATTTCTCAAGATCAGAACAATCAATGGTATGTGGATATTCAGTGCTCAAAACATATGACTAGAGACCGAAGCAAGTTTGTAAATTTTGATGAAAAGAAATTTGGGAATGTAACATTTGGTAATGATAAAGAAGGGAAAATCAAGGGAAAATGCACAGTCATCCTGAATAATGGAAGAGGAGAGGCTCAGGATGTATTATTTGTAGATGGTCTAAAAGCGAATTTGCTAAGTGTTAGTCAAATGTGTGATAAAGGCTGTGAGGTCCTTTTCAAAGCCCAAGATTGTGAAGTAAGTTCAATCACCACAAGAAAGACCTTGGTCAAATATGTTTGAACAGAGAGTAATGTTTATGTAGTAGAAGAAGAGAATGAAGCATGCCAAAACAAAAAACTTGACGAATCTTGGCTATGGTATAGAATATTGGGACATCTAAATTTTGACTACATCATCAAACTGAGAAAAAATAAAGCTGTCAGAGATTTTCCGATAATAAAGAAGCCACCAAATACCATATGTAAGTCATGCCAACTGGGAAAACAAACTCGCACAACGTTCAAAGCTAAAGACCAACTATCTACAAGAAAGCCTCTTCAGCTTGTACACATGGACCTGTGTGAACCTTCAAGAACAAATGCACCAGGTGGAGAATCATATTTCATGTTGATAATTGATGATTTTTCCAGATTAGCATGGTTGGAATTTCTCAGATACAAATCCGAAGCATTTGAGAAATTTAAGATATTCAGGCACTGGCAGAAAATCAAATTGGATGTAAACTAAAATGCATCATATCAGACAGAGGAGGTGAATTCACAGATGATGATTTTTCAGACCTATGCAATGAATGTGGGATAAAGCAACATTTTACAGTTGCAGGTACACCTCAACAGAATGGAGTGGTAGAGAGACAAAATAGGTCAGTACAACATATTTCCAGAGCAATGATGTAAGAAAGAAACATTCCCCAAACCTACTGGGCAAAATCAGTACACATAGTTGTTCATATTCTCAACAAAGCTCATCTCAGACAAAATTGTGACAAGACTGCATATGAATTATGGCATGGGAAACCGAAATCAATCAAGCACTTTAGATTATTTGGCAGCAAATGTTTCATAAATAATAATGATGAAAAATTGGGGAAGTATGATGTAAGAGATGATGAAGAAATATTTTTGGGATATGCATCCAAGATTAAGGGGTATAGGTGCTACAATAAAAGAATGTATAAAATTGTGGAAAGCATTGATGTGAGATTCGACGAAGATCTACCAGACAAAACGAGGAGCACAAATTGAACCAATCATCTAGATGATCATGAATGAGAATCAAGAAAATGAAGAACATAGTAATAAAACCAAAGATACAGAAATAAACTCAAAAGGACCCTTGAGACACACTCAGAAGAACCATCCCGAAGATCAAATCATTGGAGACAAGAGTACAGGAGTCCAAACTAGAAGACAACTAGCTAAACAGACCGAGGAAGTATACCTAGTCATGCTGTCACAGATAGAACCGAAGAATTTCGATGAATCCAACAAAGACAAAAATTGGATAAATGTTATGAATAAAAAATTAGACCAAATTGAGAAGAACAAGAAATGGAGTTAATGCCAAGACCTGCTAGGAAAAAATTCATTGGCATAAAGTGGATATTCAAGAATAAGATGAATGAACAAGGTCAGGTAATCAGAAATAAAGCCATAATTGTATGCAAGGGATACTCTCAAATCGAAGGACTTTACTATGATGAAACTTTTTCCCCTGTAGCAATAATGGAAGCAATTAGAATGTTTTTATCTTTTGCATGCTATCATGATTTCAAGGTATATCAAATGGATGTGAAGTCTACCTTCTTGAATGGAGATCTAGAGGAAGAAGTCTACATGGAACAACCTGAAGGATTTTCCTTAGCAGATAAACATGACTATGTGTGCAGATTAAAGAAAGCCCTATATGGTCTTAAACAAGCACCACATGCATGGTATTCTAGGCTGGACAAGTACTTTCAAAAACAAGGTTTCAAGAAGGGAGGAGTAGACAACAATCTGTATATAAAGGATGATGAAATTGAACTCTTAATTGTAGTAGTATATGTAGATGACATCATGTTTGGTAGCAACAGGGGTGAGTTAGTAAAAGCATTTGCAGAAGAGGTAAAGCCAGAATTTGAGATGTCTATGATTGGAGAGCTTACCTTCTACCTAGGATTTCAAATTCTACAAAAGAACAAAAGCATATTCATTTCACAAGAAAAATACTTAAGAGACATGTTAAAAATATTCCAAATGGAAGACTACAAACCTGTGTCAACTCCCATGATCACTGGATGCAAGTTATGTGCTAATGATGGATCTGCTTATGTAGATCAAAGACTTTACATATTTATGATAGGAAGTCTGCTATACCTAATTGCCTCTAGACCAGACATTATGTTGGAAGTATGACTTGTGGCAAGATATCAAGCAACACCAAAACAAAATCACTTGCTAGCAACCAAGAGAATATTTAGATACCTGCAAGGAACTGCACATTATGGCCCATGGTATCCAAAAGGAAAATAATTCACATTGACAACATATACAGATGCAGATTGGGCCAGTTGTGTGGATGACAAGAAAATCACAACTGGAGGTGCATTTTATTTGGGAGAAAATCTGGTGGCATGGTTAAGCAAGAAGCAAACATCTATCTCTCTATCTACAGTAGAAGCGGAATACATAGCAGTAGCAGCTTGTTGCAAAAAAGTAATTTGGATGAAACAAACTCTCCAAGACATGAAGGTAAGCATCACTGAACCTATTTCTATCAAATGTGACAATACAAGTGCAATAAGTATATCAAAAAATCCACTACTTCATTCGATAACCAAGCACATCCCAATAAAGTACCACTTCCTTAGAGAACAAGTAGTAGAGAAAATAGTAAAGATGCAGTATGTACCAACAAAGGAACAAACAACATACATATTCACTAAACCTCTTGCTAGAGAACCATTCGAATATCTAAGAGACAAACTAGGGGTAGTGTCTGCAGATGATACTCTCTGATATGAAAAAAATGATGATGGAAATACACCAACAAAGGCTGCAACATAAGGAACAAAAACAATGCAGTAGACAACTGGCAGTTAGTATCAGACAAGAAAGCATCATTCCAGGGGGAGAGCAGCCCATAAAATTTGTCACAGAAGAACTAGAGCTATGAAGCCGGTAAAGATCTACAGAGGATCATTACACTATATGTCTTTTTTCAAAGTGTTAATAATGAAACAAAATGTTCTTAAGAAGGATGAATTATATAAATGGTTATCATGATTATATCATTACATCATTAATCAATTGGTATTTGGCACAAGTAGCATGCCTATTAGTAGAATACAAAGTGTTATTAGTGGAGTAGTGGTATGGTATAGGTCCTCAAGGTCGGAGTATTATGACAGAAGTACATCAAAAGTCTAGCACATATCACCTCTATCAAGCAGTAATGGACATAAGTATAGAACATTCTATGGTGACATGCCCTCCATTCATGAAATCTCAATAATTTTCAAAGTGTTCTCCCAACGACTATTATATACCAGCCTGGATTAGAAAAGTATAAAGTCAGAAGAATAAGGCCTATACAGAACTCAGAGAGAAGTAATGCAAACCTTTGCCATTGATGTCAAAGGGGGAGGAAAAGAAAGTAGAAGAAGAAAGGATCTTCAGAAAATAAAGAAGAGGAATAAAGACACCTCTCAGAATGAAAGGGGGAGGAAGTCTTGGAGGAAGTATTGGAGTTTTGGAGGAAGTGTTGCCATCAATGCCAAAGGGGGAGACTGATGGAAATATTTTCATTGATGGCAAAGGAGCACAAAGGAGCAGCACTTGAACTATCATTAAGGCAAAGGAGCAGAGAAGAAGCAACAATAAGGCAAAGAAGTAGATCGGGAAATAATGTAGGAAGAAAACATAAAAGAGAGGCAAGGGAGTAGTAGAGAGGTGAGGAGTAGCATTAGACCATCAGTAAAGGCACCAAAGGAAAAAAGGCAACAAAAAGGCAAAGGTAGAAAAAATGCAAAGGTAGCAAAGGCAGCTAAGAAGCAAAGCCAACAAAGGAAGCTAAGGTAGAAAAGGAGAAAAGGCAGCAAAACAACAAAGGCATAATTGCGAACGTGATGGGCAGAGTCGTGATCGTGCAACAAGCGTGAAAATCCCAAGTTGGAGTGAATAACAAACAGAAGAACAAAGGAGGACCTTAGATCTTGCACGAATCCTCTGTTGAATCGAATATTGCATTAAGCACACAATAGAAGGCGATCATATTTGCAAGAAACAACGAGGATCGAAGGACAATCGTATTTTCAAGCAGAAGCGAGGACCATAGATATGGTGCAGATCAACGGTGACAATCACATCGCAACTGTGAAGATATTGCAAATCTTAGGGTATAGTGTTTACGATTAAGACTTCGCAAGTTAATTTATTTAACTTGCGATGCAAAGTGGATCGGCAAGGAGACAAGTGTGGACCGTCGGATCCAACAAAGACCAATGGCGGAGATTGAAAGCGCAAACTACAAATTTTAGTGTTTAAGTGTTAAGGTCATCACAAGGTAAGTAATTTTGTGTGCAATGCGAAGTGGAGAAGGGACACGTGTTGGCACGACACAATATCGCAGATTGCACAAAATAGAGGTTAACCACTAAGTTAAATTGTAAAGTGAGCGAAGTGCAAAGTTGCGGGGAAAGTAAATACTATAAAGTGCGAAGTGAAATCGCTTGGGATTGGTGGAAAGTGTTGTGGGACCCTTAAACCAAAGTTAAGTGTGTATGTAGAGCCTTTTCTTCATTAAATCGCATCGAAGGGGGATAAGGAGATTACAATGTAAACTCTAAGGAACGCGAAGTGCAAAGTGCAATTTTTAAAGCGGACATGATGTGGTTCAAAGTTTAATTCTAATATATTTAAGGTCCAAGATGTAATGTGTTTGCGTTTGTTTTCTGTAGAAAACCATGGAAGTGGAGGTCGACTCGAGTTATAAAGGAAAGGCCTAAACACATGAAAAAGGACTCAGAGCCCGTGTAGACCAATGTTGTAGCAGTGAGTTAAAAGAAAATAATGAACGAGAGTAGACTCAGGTAAGACCTGACTCTAAGTGCAGAACAATGTCATGTAGATGTGGCTGTGAGTTAAAAAGGTAAGGCTAAACACAAGAGAGAAAACTCTGGGCAAGTGACCCGACACTTGTGCAGAGGTGTTATGCGGCTGTGGCAGTTTGATAACAAAGACTGAACGTGGGCAGAAGGAGACTCGGATAAGTAACCCGACACAGAGAAAAGGAGAGGAGAAGAGCATAGAATGCTGCAGGTAAGATATGAAATAGACAGAGGCGGTGTAAAACATAAAGGCATGGGTCAAGTCGGGCTAAGACAGTAATGTTGCAGCACAGTTGGAAATATAACTGTAGAAACATAAAAGACAAAGTGATAGCAAACAGAAGAAGAAAAAAACACAAAAAATCTAAGAAGATGAAAGGGCTGAGTGAAATATTTGATTGTAATTGTAAATTTATTAATTATTTTATATTGTTTTTAATACAAATGCAAGTCTCTAAGGCAAAGCAAAACTCCAATTTAATACTTAAATGAGTGTATATATTGTTGCAACATCCTGAATATGCTGAGCGAGGAAATGAGTGGGTGGAAGGCAAGAGTCATGCCTGTTCACTTCATATTCCCATGTAGAATGAAAACATCCATGAAGTGATCTCTATAAATGATGTTATTCTAATATGCATAGAGAGGTTAGAGAGCGGAAGAATGAGAGAGAGAAGATAGAGATGTTGTGCAGATCCAGAGCTGATATCCAGGTAAATCAGCATATGATTTTATTGTAGTGTGAGGGAGTTGGTGCTTCCATATCAAGTTGTAACTTGATATATGTCCAGTTGTAGCTGGTCGAGGTAGGAGCCTCCTATGGGTTGTAGCCTGCAGAAAATAGATGGGAGTTGGATCTTCCATGCAAGTTGTAGCTTGCAGAATTTGGGGTAGTAGCCTCCTATAGGTTGGAGCCTACATAAAATAAGTTGTGAGAGGGAGTTGGAGCTTGCCTTTGCATCACAACAATAATAAGATTTGGTTTTCTCCCTTTATGGGTTTCCACTTATATCTGTTGTCTATGTGCTTGATGATTAATTGTTGATGTGACGTTTTAATTTTTTTAATTACTTGTTGTCCACACATTATTTTTTTCGATCTATTATGTATTAAGCTGCTTATAAAATGAATGTGTAAATGAGTTGAATGAAAAAGTTTTAAATTTCCATGAATGCATTAAACTGATTCACCCCCCCCCCTCTCAGTTTAACTAAGGGTTCATCAGCTTCCCCACCTTCCAAAAGAGCTTCATAGGCTTAACCATAGCTTGACTCAGCTGGTTAACTGCGTAGAAAATGAATGGTCTAGTATTCACTAGATACATCAGTGAACCAACTTCCTATAGACAGTAGCATCCACTACCTTCAGGCTACTCTATGTACACCTCTTCCTCAATGATCCCATTGAGAAGCACAATTTTCACATCCATCTGATGAATGAAACAACCCATTTGTGCTGAGAGTGCAAGGATGGATCTTATGGAAGAGTACCTTGCAACAGGTGCAAAATTCTCATCATAATATATCCCCTCGATTTGTGAGAATCCCAAGGCCACAAATCTGGGCTTGTATTTCTCCACACTCCCATCAAAAACTTTCTTTACCTTGTAGATATATCTCAATATAACCACTGATTTATTGACCAGTATTGGGACTATATCCCATGCACTGTTCTTGACAATGGAGTCATACTCCTACACCATTGCATCAACCCAAGTTGGTTGTTGTTCGGTCACAATAACTTTTCTCATAAGAGCCATGTATCCAGTAAATTGGCCAAGAGACTGTCTCTGTCTATGCTGTGAAGTAGGGGCTCCTACATTCTCTGTAGCATCAAGTCTCAATCTATCAGCTTCTATGGTGCGCCTTCTGCCATTTCTAATGGATAGCTTTGCATGAGTGTTTTCCTCCACTCCATGAACCTCATGCGGCTGATCCACATCTTGAGACTCATCCTTGGGAAAAAATAGTTCCTCCTCTGAATGAAAGTCCAACTCCCTCTCAAGGGACAACCACATGGCTTTCTCCTCATCAAATTTTATATCCCTTCATACAACAATCATTTTGTGGTTTGGAAAATACACACGATAATTATGCGGTGTTTCAGTGTACCCCACAAAAATACCGATCTCAGCTATCAGTTCCAGCTTCTTCCTGGCGTCCTTGGTCACATGCACATTAACATATGAGCCAAAAATCTTAAAGTGTGAAACATCAGGTTTCTTAGTAGTGAAAGCCTCTTCAGGTGTACTTATGCCAAGTATCCTATGAGGACAACGTTTTTGCACAAATATTGTAGTTTTGCATGCTTCCACCCACAGATGCATCAGTAGGCCTTGATCATGCAACATCGCTCTTGCTGCACCCACAATCATTATGTTCTTTCTCTTCATGACCCCATTCTATTGTGGGTTATGAGGTACTATGAGTTCTCTTCGAATTCCTTCTTTGTTGCAGAAGTTCTTGAATTCGTTAGAGATGTATTCACCAACATTATCGCTCCTAAGAGCCTTCACTTGCTTCCCCAACTCTTTCTCCACCAGTGCCTTAAACTCCAAAAACTTAGAGAATGTATGATCTTTCTTCTGCATCAATAAGATCCAGCACTTACGAGAAAATTCATCAACAAATATTACATAATACTTATGTTTTGCTGTCGAAGCAATAGAGAATGGTCCACACACGTCTGTGTGAACTCTCTCAAGGATCCATGAAGCCCAGTTCTCCTTCTCATGAAAGGTGGAATTTACATATTTTCCCATAGTACAACCCTTGAATGTGTCTCACTGCACAAGTGTACCCTTGGGAAGACCAGTAGAAATCCGTTGCGTGACTTTCAAGGCTCCATGGTGAAGAAGACAACCTCCTGTGCAATAATTTTCCCTCATCTCGGCTCACCACTTGATCTGCCTTGCCCATCATTTTGCGCATCCATCTACCTCCATATTGTAGAGATTCTTAACTCAAATGCATATCCTCTTGCCTTGTCCTTTTTTTTTGTGTCGCAGGAAAGCTTTTCCTTCACTAAAAACAACATCATATCCTCTATCCTCCAACATTGCGAATGAGACTAAATTTTTCTTCAAACTTGGTACATGCATTACATCTTTTAATTGAAAGGGTTTACCTGAATAACTTTGGAAGATAATGGTACCAATCCCAGTAGCACTGTACTGCCCGTCATCGCCCGTTTCAATATGCATCTAGAGATCCTTCTCCTCCAAGTGACTGAAAAGTTCCTTGTCTCCCGTCAAGTGAAAGGAAGCGCCACTATCCAAATACCACACAAATCATAATGCACTTGACACCATGCATACGATCAGTGAGAATTCAAGCTCAAATTGTGAGGCAAGAGCCTCACCAACTGCAGATCCTCCAGCCTTCTTGTTCTTCTTCTTTTGTGGATATTTAGTAGCAAAATGCCCATGCTTGTGATAGTGAAAACACTTCACCTTGGACATGTCCTGCTTCTTACCATTATTGGACTCAGATTTGGAATGGAATTTCTTATCCTTCCCCTTCTTTGCCTTGGAAGCCAAAGCAAAATCCTCTTCATCTTCATTCTTAGATGAAGATCCATCTCTAGTGTTTCATATGAACTTCTCCTGCACCAAATCTGACCACAATAGTTCCCAATCTGGGAATTTTTCCCTTCCATTAGCAATGTCTTGATAATTGTGCCAACTCTTGGGAAGTCCTAGGAGAGCCAAACTCACCAAATCATCATCAACGACTATTATACCAACGCTCCCGAGTTCATCCTGACATTTGACAAACTTTGTTAGATATTTTGGTATGGAGTCGCCCTTCTCCATCTTGATCTTCCTGAGTTTATCTTTGAGCACCAATTGCCTATGGTTGCTACTGATCTGGAATAGATCCTTAAAATCCTTCCACATTGCATATGGTGTGGCTTTCCCATGGAGGCTTGAGACAATGTGGTATCGTACTCCCTCCAATAGGATCCTCCTCACCTTTTCCACTTTCTTTGCCATGCATCAAGATTTGCAGCATCTGTCACGATGGGTTTAGGAACATCATTTTCAATGACTTCCTTCAAGCCATTGTATTTGAGTACTGCCTCCATCCTGTCCTTCCAATAAATATAGTTTGATCTACCCTCGAGTGCATACTCAAACCTCAAGCCATTTAAAGCCATTTCGATCTTGAATCAGTTGTAGCACCAAGAAAGTATTTCTGCAAATTCAAATTCTATCCGGTCACAAACTCAACTCCTGCTTCACTTCTGCAAATTTTTGTGCTCCGATACCATTTATAAATTATACAACGTGCATGTATATCTTGGATTTAGCCAATCTAAAAATGTAATAAAGTTAAATACTGAATCGATTCTACAAATATTTTGCGGAATTAAAAATGCAATCGTTAATCACATGAAGTAAAGAAGAATCAAATCACACACAACAGGGATAATTTCACGGGGAAAGTTTGCTGCTCAAAACCCCACTATCTTCTATTGTATATTCAACATGTATCATGAAACAATTACATACAAAACTCTTCTCACAAGAGCCCTCCAGTACTCATCTAATTGTCTCACACTATCATGAAAAAAACTGACCAACACAGAGCCAATTCTCAGCCTCTAGACAACCTGCCTTTCTTGCGCAATCCTTGACGAATGCAATCCATAAAAGATAGGAATTCTTACCTTTTTTTACTACGCAAGTATCATGGGCACTCTAATGGATGTTTGGTTGCATGTGTGCAACCCAATAATCCTACAACTGATAGTCAACTTCCCTTTCACCAAGATCTCAACCGAGTCTCCACTGGATCTGACATGCATGCAACTAATAATAGTAAATCATCAATTGCATGTGAGATCACTGATTGTGGATTAATTAATATTTAATTCACTTGATCTCTCATTAGTGTATCTTCAGTTACAATTAGCAAAACTGAGTTTAAATCAGTTAACTGAGTTAAACTGATTACATCCTGCATTAACTAATGCACCACTGCACTTCAAACTCTATTAAAATTAGAATTACTTTGCATGCCTCACCAACTACCTCTAACTCAACATCCACTAGTTAACTGAGTTTATCACTCTCAGTTAACTATTTCAAGTCATCATTGAGAATAGATTACAATTTATTATGCTTCTTAATTAAGGGATAACTAAAATAGACATGCACCCAAAAATATCATTGTGGGCCCCACCCTAGTGTAGGTCCTTAATGCACTAGGCATGGGTGCTGAAATTTTCTTGTTGAATCTCAAAAACTCTTTCATTGCTAAACCTTCCTACCCTCCATGCTTGACCTATTTGTCCTTGCCATAGCAACTAGTCTTTCAAGGAGTCCCTTGCAAGGTCAAAAGTAGATTCGTTTTTCCCATAGTCTTTCACCCCTTTAATAATTATGTTTGTCGCTGTAACTTGTCTTTCCTTTCTTTCTATATCCTACATGTTGTCGAACTGAAAGCTTGTGTCTCCTTCCCTATTATAAGAATTGCTAATAACTTCAGCCCAAGTTTTGGAAACTTTTGTGGCACCATTTTTCCTTTCTTCTCTTGTTGTCCCTTCCTGGTTGTCTATTTGGGCAACCACTTTCCATTTTGTTGGGCCAAAATTGTAATCTACGGATAAATTACGCTTCCCTAGACAGGTGCTAGTCTATAAAAACAGATGAAAGACTATACTACTATTTCTCCTAACTCGGAACAGATATATAGAGAGGATTGGAGGCTTAATTTTTCAGTCGCTTTCAAATGGCTTCTTCTGTCACTTCTATTACAGCTTCAAATTCAAGTGGTTTGTGAGCTGAATGCTTCTTGCAAGAAAGAACATTGAAACAATAGAAGATGCAATAATATAGATATCTATTCAAGCTAGTTAGCTAAATCAGTAAATCATAAACTACATTCATCAACCAAGATATTACAATATGGAAAATCAAAGTCAATACAGATGCATGTAGGGAAAAATGAGAAGTACTCTTTATCGATGATAGAAGGAGAGGTTACAACCTAGTGACTGAATTGAAGTGACCTTCCAACAAAGTTCCCAAGCCTCATCACAGTATAAATCTCTCCAGTAGCAGCTTCATAAACCAAACTCTCAATTGAAAATTCTCTAGCATTTCTCTACTCAAATTCTTCCTTCTCAAATACTTAGATCTGTGTTCAATTTATAAATGAATTGTAGGTTGTTTTGCAATCAATAACTTTCCAAAAATAGGCAAGACATGTTTCGATTCATGTAGATGTGAAATGGACACTTGAATTCGAAGCTTGACACATGTGAACTCTTCTAGAAGGCACTAGCCAAGTGGAGATTCTGGAACAATGAGAATTTTGCTCCCAATGTGACCAACGCACCTGTGAATGTCAGGAAGTGCTTTGCAGAGTATCCTTGCATGGGGCTACCTGCATATGCAACGCACTTAGGCCCCTTAGAGCCTGCGTTGGTGAGCTCTCAAATGTTATACAATAAGCTTAAAACCATGGAAACCTTTTCTTGATGAAAGTCTTGTTTGATTTTTCTTGTTTCTTGTCTTAGAGCATATAGCAACTAAAATGATAGGGAATGATAGAACCTTGATCATCAGTCCTAGAGATTATTCCCAGTTAACCAGGTCATTGGGAATGGCGCCCAGATTGACCTATAACAATTTCTCCCTAAAGCATGAGATCCAAATAATAAGAACATTTGATTGAGATGCTTTACACTATGATGAGCTTGGAAATGAAGCGGAGTGGTCACCTGCATCAATATTAAAATACATTACATCATGATATACCCTCTATTGATCATAATTGTTGAGGGTAGGCATTCCCAAGTTCAACACATAAAAAAATCTAATAACATGTACATAATTCAGAAAGTCGTCTACATTGGAATGTTGCCCAGATGCAGACATGCCTACACATATAGGCCCATGTTTGGATGACAATCTGAATGTAAATTCATCGTACAAATGATGTGTACAACAATCCTGAAATCACAGCCCGGATGGCTGAAACTAGATCCAACATCTTCTTATCTCATTCACTCGATCATTCGAGTACAAGTATAGCCATGCGAATATATGATTTGTAGTCGAACATGGAAAGACATTGTTTGATTACCAGCTAATAATGTGAGTTTTTAAAAAACATGAGAGAACCACCATTAATGTCAATGGCCCTCAAGGTACTGCAGTACATTTCATAAGGCGTGAATAGATTATTTGATGTCAAACGCCAAAGAAAATCTTTCGGTCAAAGGTCTGGAAGTGAGGATCTTGTCAATGCTGTAACAAGCCTCATGGTACTGGAATCTGATGTTTCTAAGTGAACTTCCTGGATATTGATTTGTCGTCGAGAGGAAGTCACCTTATTGCAAAACAGGAGTCACTGATTTTGGAGACAAGGGTATGACTTGATATAGCAATTTTCAGGGATGATAGTCATGAAAATGAAAGTGTACGAGTATTGCATATGGATGATTTTTTAATCACTGGATGACTTGTATTGAACATATCGGCGACGCTGTGATGAGTTGGAAGCATTGACCCAAAACTGAAGTGAAGGTATGATGAACCATAGGTGTGAATGAACCGTCAAGATGATTACCCAACTCAAACAATCACAAACATGGAGTGAAAGAAGTGTCATGTTCAAGAGTGACTTTCTACCAAAAATAACTTTACTTACTTTTCCCAAATTTTCCTCGGTCATTTGTCGACCAATACCTCTTTATTTTTTAACAAGCTTGAGGAGGATAATATTTGCTTGATCTATAATTAAACCCTTCGGGAGAATAAAGTATCGCTATTTAATAATTTAACGAGTCTAGCGATGGATGAAACTCGATTCTTGCCATGATCGACAAGCCCGTCGCTATTTTATGTTTTAATGAGCTTAACGACAGTGATAGCCCAGTCATTTTTCATATTTAGAGAGTCTGAAAAAGAGGACAAAAGAGGACTCCAAAAGTACTTTTTCATAAATTTGTCTCTCAGAGCCGAAAAAGTGTAAAATAATATCTGAAAGAACCTCTTTGGTCATGTTTAACCAAGGTATTCCTTTTTCGTAAATAATCCATCTCAGTCTCGAAAAGGGTTAAACTTATATTGAGTAGATATTAATTCATTTACTTTAACGAGCTCGAAAAGACAAGTGCTCGACAATATTTTCACATTATCAGAGTCTGAAAAGAGCTGAAAGAAGACTCCAGGGGTTCCTTTTTCGTTGTTATCGAAGCTCGAAAAAGAGATAAAAGTGCGCTTCAAATCCTTTTTCATTTTTAACAAAGCTCGAAAAGTAAGGAGAAAAAGTATGTTTTGTGGTCAAGTATTTCTTTGAAATAAATATGCATGACTAATATGTTCATCAGTTGTATTTCTTGTTCAGAACAACATCAAATGGATTAAAAATACTTGTTTCATGATAAAAACGTAATAAAACCATAGTCATAGCAATAAATTTAACTTGCAAATAATTAAATGACTCTATAAAGTAGTTCCAC
Source organism: Pinus albicaulis (assembly GCA_034641835.2). Classification (NCBI taxonomy): domain Eukaryota; kingdom Viridiplantae; phylum Streptophyta; class Pinopsida; order Pinales; family Pinaceae; genus Pinus; species Pinus albicaulis. The sequence goes on along the minus strand of CM076578.1, from coordinate 1,245,016,976 downwards.
TATTCATTTTTACCATTCCATAGTTACCATTTGCATTTTGGAGCTCTAAACCTGATTTTTTCCCCTAAACTTTAGTCGTTGATTGCGGTCATTTCTATGGACGGATTTCGTCACCGTTTGATATATGTTAGTAGCATGAACCTCCTCTTCCTTTCAGTATTCATTTCATTCACATTCCTTGCAAATTTTTAGGGTATTAAGGTCCCTAGGGTAAATTCTGCCAAAATTGAGGGCAACGCACCCTTGAATATCGAAACCTGCATTGCATAGCAGGTACAGTGAAGGGTACCTGCATATGCAACGCACTATCTCAACCCAGAGAGTGCGTTGGGCGCAGTTCAAGTTTTTGTTTTTCATGATGTGCTCAAAATTTGCCTAGTTTTTTGCAATGAATGGTATCTAATGGATTTAATGGCTATATTTCAGGTTTCCATTGGATTATAATGACGATTAGATGGAGAGAAAGAGAACATGAAGAACAAGATATGATTTCCCTAAATGATCCGAGTACTATAAGATCTTTAAGAGATTGCGGGCTACTTGAGTACTTCAAAATTGTCGAGAATGAAGTAACAAATAGAACTCTTAGAGTTCCTTGTTCGAGCATGGGATCTGACGATAGAGTCATTTCACATAAAAAATAAAGTGTTTTCTATAACAGTTGAGGATGTGTATTTTCTCATAGGTTTGTCGAGGAGAGGTTTACCCATTTCTCTCACAGGGTCTATCGTTGGAGGAGATACAGTGAGGGATTACATTATGCAGTATTGTTATCCAGGGGCAGAACCTAGCAAAGATGGAAAAATAAACATCCAGGATGTCAGGGATTTGCCTTTGAGAACCATCCTTTTCACGATCGCTAAACTTACTGGCATCGTTACACTCCATGTAGCGAACAGATCGTATATGCAGTATGCGCTAGAGTGCTTAGAACCAACAGTATTCAATTGGTCTGAAGCTGTTCTATCTTAGATAAAGGAACAACTGAAAAAAACAAAGGGAGGAAGGAAGAAAAATTTCAGTTATGGTTCAATCCTTATCTCCTTCGCTTTGGAACGGATTCCACTGATGCAGCCACAAAATGTAACATTGGATATATCTAGTCCTAGAGATCCTTGAATGCAGAGATGGGTAGAACTCATGGGTTGGCATGCAAGCCAATCGATTGTTGTGTTCTCTACTGCATTCTTCGCCTGGTTCCGGCGACATATTATCGCCATCGATGAGTACGCATATGCAGGCGCTGACTTCCGAGGAAATCCAGATCTAGTATTACCAGAAGGTGCTCAGTGGGGTGCAATAGGTAAGAATGATTTGACCATGTTTTTTATTTTTATAAGGTTTATACAATGTTTTTATGTTTTGATTTCTTTCCAAGACTAAACTAAATGTTTGATGTAATGCAGATATCGGTCGCGTTCAACCAGTAGAGGAACCAGAGCATGAAGCGGATGCACCAGTAGAGAGGGTTGTCGGGAGAACAGTCCTTCAGGACCTTGATATGGCTGAGACTCTGGTTGAGCTCCAGCAAAACATAGAGGGTTTGATCTTCAGGATTCCAGATTTCCAGATCAAAGAGCTTCCCATGCGACTGTAGCGACACACAATTGGGGTTCCTAATCGTTGGATGCGGTTGCTTCATAGGATTGCTAGATCTATAGCATGTTACCACGAGCACCACTAGTTTACTTGTGAATTTTTGCATGCATTTTGAGGTCAGATGACCAATGTGTCTTGGGCAAAAATTTTGTAAAAAACCTATAACTATCTATCTATATGTTTTCAGAGTTTTTCTTATGTTTAATGCACAATCCTATTTAATGTTGTGAATATTTTCTTTATCTATGTCACAAATGTCTCTCTAAAACTTGATTAGATAATGAATCAGTTAAAGTGTTCAAATTTCTGGAAATGTGTTGATATTGAACAAAATCAAAATGCCTTTCCAAAAGTCAAACTCTAAGGAACAATCTAAGGAGTGTTGGATTTCTAACAGTATAAACACTAGTAAGTTGTAGTACCATGAGTTGTGAGTCTAACCTTATGATTATGTAGTTAATACCAAATGAAATGGCATCAGAGAGAAGTTCGATCAATGCGCTATACTCAGCGATATTTTTCGTCGATCTACCAATACAAATCCCTCAAAAACTCACTAACTTGTCGTTTCGAGCGAAAATGGCCCATGCTGCAGAGGATAGATTCTGCGTACTACAACTATCACCATCAGCATATCCAACAAATGGTTCCAAAGATTCAGACATCTACCATAAAAATGTAAAGCGGATTACTAACGTCAAGAAAAATCTAAAAAACAAATTAAGATAGTGAATGCAAATAAACAACATATAAACAAAGATAATACAAAAAATTACTATGCTCATGATTAAGCATAGTAATGTTTCAAATACAACCCATTTCTAGGCTGTGCTAATGGAATCCCATTGTAATCAACTAACTCGTAAGCACCTTTAGCAAGAACTCTTTTGACAACATAGGGGCCATGCAAAAATGGCTTGAATTTCCCTGTACTTATTACATCAGCTTCTTGGTCGTAAAGAAGGACCAAGTCACCCTTTGAGTAGATGCGAGGCTGGACATTTTTGTTGTATTGTGCCTTTATATATCTCTTATGCGCTTCGTTGGCCAATTGGGATTCACAACACGTTTCATCAAGATGGATGAGGTTAAGGAGACATGCTTCTTCTTCTGAGGTGTCAGGTAACAAGTCTATCACGAGTTTTAACGATGATATTTCGCATTGGATTGGTAAGATAGATTCCAGACCATACACCAATTGAAAAGGAGTAAATCCTGTTGTGTTTCTCACCGAGGTTCAATACGCCCACAAGGCGGAGTACAGGATCAAGTTCCAGTTCCTTTTACGGACTCCTATCATTCGTTGAAGCATTCATTTAAGAATTTTGTTAATAGCCTCAACTTGTCCATTTGACTATGGATAATAAGGAGTAGAATTATCATGTGACAATCCTAACTTGGCAGTCAATTTAGACATCATATGGTTGCGAAAATGCTTCCCATGATCCGTAACTATAGCCTATGGGACCCCAAACCATGCAATAACATGGTTGAAGAAAAACAATGCAACTGTTTGTCCTGTGTTGTTGAATGTAGGCATCGCTTCAGCCCATTTGGTAAAATAGTCGACTCCGATAATAATATAACCATGCCCCCTGGACGAAGGAGGGTTACAGGTCATGAAATCAATACCCCATTTCGTAAATGGTCCAGTAGAGACAACAGGATGCATTGGCGCTGGCGGTTTGTGGATTTTACGATAAAAAATCTGGCATGCATGACAACTTCTGACTGCGAGGATGCAATCTCGAAAAATAGTAGGCCAAAAGTAACCAGCGTACAGTATCTTCTGCACGGTAGCATATCTAGATAAGTGTCCACCACAAGCCCCAGCATGAAAATCATTTAACACTTTTTCTGCCTCCTCATGAGTGAGGCACCTGCTTAAAATGGTATCAACACCACGACGATAAAGTGTATCACTGACGATTAGATAATATTTGGCTTGGTATCGAATACGTCGCTGGTCAAAGTGAGAGGCATTAGGTCAAAAATTTTGGGTTTGGAGATAAATGATGAAATCCCCATACCAAGTATCAGATGATCCGATTAGAAACAGAGAATCGTCTGGAATAGATGGTTCCGACGTAGTAGCAGTACTATTAGAGGGAAGGTCACAGAGAAGCTCAGCCAAAACTAAAGACTTCTTTAATTTGGATTTGATGAATTCCAAATCAAATTCCTGGAAAATGACAATCAATTTTGAATATTTTCCCCCCAGTAATTGACGTGATAAGATGTAAGTCATGGGGTTGCAATCTGAAACTATTGTTGTTTTTCGAAGAAGATATAATGGCGAAATATTTGGACAACTTGAACAGCTTCCAAGGCAAACTTTTCCACGTACGAGTACTTAACTTCCGTATCATTGAGATTACAACTCAAATAATAGATCAGATGTTCAATTCCATCTTCTACTTGGACCAAAACCATAGCTATGGTTGTTTCAGCCGCGGTGATATATAGGAAATAATAATTTTGATAATTTGGAGGATACATTAATGACGCTCAGACAAGAGTGTCCTTGACAGCATCAAAAGAAGCTTACACAACTTGGTCCCAATGGAAGGGAACCCCCTTTTTCAATAATCGAGTAAATCCTTTAGCCATTTCGGCGTAGTTTGGAATGAAACTTCTCATGAAGTTAGCCTTTCCTTGAAGTTTCTATATCTGAAGTAAGTTTGACGGTGCAGGAAAATCAAGAATGGCCTGAACCTTCAGTGGGTCTATTCAAATTCCTTCTTTTGAGACTACGAATCCGAGCAATCGACCAGAACCAACACAAAACACACATTTATGTTGATTGAGGCATATCTTGTAGCGTCGACAGCGTAAGAAAATGGCTCTCAAATGCATCGGGTGATCAGTCTGATTTCGTGAATGCGTTGGTAAATCATCTAGATATGGTTGAACAATGTGCTTGATGTCATTGAAATAATAATCCATTTCTCTCTGAAAAGTTTCCCTAGCGTTCTTTAAACCAAACGGAAGTTTCCTATATGTGAATGTGCCCCAAGGACAGATGAAAGTTGTCTTATGTTGGTCACTTGGGCGGATATTGATTTGATTGTAGCCTTAAAATCCATCCATAAACAAAATAATTTCACATCCCACACAATCATCAATAATCTAGTCGATAAAGGGAGTAGGATAGTTGTCTTTTGGACAAGCATTATTAACATCCCAATAATCGATGCACGCTCTAATGGTTCCTTGTTTCTTCATAACAGGAACAATACTGGAAACCCAATCAGTTAGCGGAACAGGGTAAATGAAACCAGCACGCAAAAAATTTTCAACTTCTGCTTTGATGGCAACGAATTTCTTTGGATGAATAGGACAAAGTCGTTGATGCACCGGTTTGACATCAGGATACATATTAATAGTGTGTTCAACTATACTAGTATCTATGCCCGACATTTCCTCGTAAGACCAAGCGAATACGTCACAAAATTCATGAAAAAGGGAGTGATATGAACCAAGTTCTGATGGAGAACAAGATACACCAACATGAATATTTTCTACAACACCAGGTTTAGTTGAAATATCGATAGAAATCGTTTCTTCAATATTTGATAAGTTTCGCTCATAATCGATTGCATTAATTGGAAAAGAATTCGGAAAGAAAGTTTTGATGGATGGGTGATATAGTTCACTAAGATTATTTTCTTCATAATTGGAAGATGGGAACGATGATGATAATATTCCCATGGTTCTCCTTATGACATCATATCTTCCAAAATATTTTCGTCTATCAAAATTTTTGAGGAAAATGGATCAGATGGAGTACCAAAATCTAAGGAACGATCAACCCAAACACTCGGCGACGCTGATTTTGGATTTTCCGCCCAAGCCAAATAGATTGATTGCTATGCCAACTCAATAGGGTTGGGCGGTAAAACATCATCCAATGTAGAAATATCAGAAACACCCGTACTCTCCCTTAAGCCAGATAGAGTGGAAGAGATCATGTAGCAGGTCTCAATACTTGCAATTTCTGCCGACGTCGTGACCGGCGGTAATGCAAAGGTTCCCATAAGAGTGGAATCCTTTAAGAGTGCTACACCAATGTTCTGGATTTATAGTTGGGGTAAGCGAACAAACGGAACTCTTCCAGTTACCTGCGAAGCAGAGGAAAAAAATGATAATTGATTAATGACTGTAATCGTACCTTTATGTGGAAAGGCGATCATTCTAAAATATGTAGAAACAATAGCAGTCATTGCATATACCCATGGTCTTCCAAGTAAAATATTATAGTCAAGGGGTCCTTCAACAACCTTGACATTAATACTTACTACTTTTCCCCCTAATTCAACTTGCAGGTTATTGATAATACCACAAGGTTTATATGTTCTTCCATCAAAAGCCTTCAACGTCATTGATGATTGTGATAATCGCGGCGAGCCAAGTGACTTCCAACAATTTAGAGACATAATGCACGTATATTCTCCCTCATCAATAATAGTGCGATGAACAAGGTGATTGAGAACATTTACTTGGATGGAGAATGCCAATTCTGCTGGTAGCTGCGGCACATAGCCTGTATGATTAAAGACGACAAGATTAGAATCAGTTGGATCAATTCCACCAATTTCTGACAATAAAGTCTGCTTCTGGGATGGACAATTTTGTAATACCTCAAGAGCAGGCATAGCTGAAGGGGATTGAGCCAAATCTTCAACTATATTACAATTTTGTGCAGCTCTTGCTCGAGGATTATATGTCGATTTATGAATTAATCCCTTCGATGGTTTAATTGTCAATTCAGGAATAACAGTAGGTGGTACTGATTCATTAGATGGATTCATTGTTGAGGTAGTAGGTTGATCAGTGGCCAGACTACCATAGTCTTTATTCTGCGTCGACACCAAAATATATTGTGAAGGTTTTGTGGTGGATAACATTAACACTTGGGAACTAGGAGATGGATCCGTAGCAACCAAATTTGTGTCCGGATTTGGAAATGGGTCTGTCAACGCAACTGATGCATGAGAAGTCTTGATGATTTTTGAGACTTCAGCATGGTGACGACCATCCCTAAAAAAGTGTTCCTCGTTACAGATTATGCATGGATAACGAGGTTTCTGTGGTCCAGACGGTTGATCAGATGATATTTACTGTGGGTTAGAAGTTTGCTTTTTCTTTGATTTCCCCTGTTTCTTACTTCCTGGTTGCTTGTCACTTTTGCCTTTGTCAAATAACATGGCATTAATTTCAAAAGTAGGAGCAGGATCATATGCAGTAGCGTGGTGTGTGTTTGCAGTACCTATCAAGCCATCTCCAGCATGAGAGTCCTTTATTTGAGGAGGAACATTGAAATTAGATCACGGCGCATTAGGAATTTTTTCATAGAGTGTGCCAAACTGAGTGTAAATCAAGTCTAAATACTAGGCAAAAGCGATAAATTTATCTTCTGTGACGACACCACCTTTAGCTACATCGTTAGTTATAAATGGTAACAGGGACTTAATGAACCATTCAGCAAGGAGTTGATCGAGAACAAATGTCTTAACCATTCGTCGATGGTGACGCCACTCATGAATATGATCTGAAATGTGAGTAGCATTAGTCTGTTTGAAATTGGTTAAGAGTTTCGTTTCAGTTTTGTATCTGATCGGTAACTAGAAATGGGTCAAAAAGACAGTAACTAAGGCAGTGAAATTGTCGAAAGAAGCTCTAGGTAACTCAATGTACCATTTAGCAGTCAGACCTGTAAGCGTACGCTGGAAAAGACGTAGTTGAATAGAATCATCATTCAAGGAATTTGATGAACACCATAAACGATAAGTCATGACATGAGTTGATGGATCTTCTCCAGGGTTTCCATTGAATTTAGGAATGTCGGAGGGTAATTTATGAGTTATCACAGGCCACCAAGGAGCATAATTGATAGGATCATTGGTTAACCAATTTAAATCTGGTAATTCCAAGGTTGCAACAAAAGGTAATTGTTAATTAAGTTGAGGTTGAGCATAGCCAGGGTAAGATGGAATTGCTTGGGAAATAGGTCTTTGAGCACCAGCATAAGGAATCTGCTGCTGGTAACCCAGATAGGGATTGTTTTGTATGGAAAATGCTTGAGAATTATGTTGACCAAAACCTGGATATGATACTTTTTGAAATGAAGTTTGAGGGATTTGTGCCTGGGGTTGCCAAGGGGTCTGTCCACCAATGTTATAACCCAAATTAGTATAAGTTGGATTCGGTTGATATGTATAACCAGGTTGCGTTTGTGACACCCCATAAAATGGTACACCAGCTTGTGAATAAATAATTCCTGATACAGGTTGTTGTAAATTAACCAAAGGATTTTGAGTCTGTGGACCAACATTTGATGATATTGAGTTGAAGATCTCACCTAATAAGGTTGATGTACAATATTTTGATTCTGTAACAAGGGTATAGATGTATTAACAAGTGGTAATGAAGTGGGTGTAACAGGTTGAACTGGTTGATTTGATTGTACAACCGTTTGTGGTTAGATAGGTAGAGTGGGCTGCCATTGACAAACATTCATGTCAACATTAGTTTTACCAAAAAGTGACTGAGTACTGTCATATTAGGTGACCAAAGGTTTCCCCCCAGCATAAGGAGGATAATAAGACGGGAAATATTGTTCCCCGAATGCTGGGAGTCCAGTTGATATGGTACTTAAAGGAATTGACCCATAAGGACCGACTTGATATTGCCCATAAGGACCTATTTGTCCTTGCCATAGCAACTAGTCTTTCAAGGAGTCCCTTGCAAGGTTAAAAGTAGATTCGTTTTTCCCATAGTCTTTCACCCCTTTAATAATTATGTTTGTCACTCTAACTTTTCTTTTCTTTCTTTCTATATCCTACATGTTGTCGAACCGAAAGCTTGTGTCTCCTTCCCTATTAGCAGAATTGCTAATAACTTCAGCCCAAGTTTTGGAAACTTTTGTGGCGCCTTCTTTCCTTTCTTCTCTTGTTGTCCCTTCCTAGTTGTCTATTTGGACAACTGCTTTCCCTTTTGTTGGGCCAGAATTGTAATCTATGGATAAATTACGCTTTCCTAGACAGGTGCTAGTCTAGAACAATAGGTGAAAGACTATAATACTATTTTTCCTAACTCATAATAGATATACAGAGAGGATTGGAGGCTTACTTGTTCAGTCACTTCCAAATGGCTCCTTCTGTCACTTCTGTTGCAGCTTCAAATTGAAGTGGTCTGTGAGCTGAATGCTTCCTGTAAGAAAGAACATTGAAACAAAAAAAGATGCAATAATATAGATATATATTCAAGCTAGTTAGCTAAATCAGTAAAGCATAAACTACATTCATCAACCAAGATCTTACAATATGGAAAATCAAAGTCAATACAGATGCATGTAAGGAAAAATAAGAAGTACTCTGTATTGATGATAGAAGGAGAGGTTACAACCTAGTGACTGATTTGAAGTGACCTTACAGCAAAGTTCCCAAGCCTCATCACAGTATAAATCTCTCCAACAGCAACTTCACAAACCAAATTCTCAATTGAAAATCCTCCAGCATTTCTCTACTCGAATTCTTCCTTCTCAAACACTTAGATCTGTGTTCAATTTATAGATGAACTGTAGGTTTTTTTTCAATCAATAACTTTCAAAAAATAGGCAAGACATGTTTCAATTCATGTTGATGTCAAATGGACACTTGGATCTGAAGCTTGACACATGTGAACTCTTCTAGAAGGCACTAGCCAAGTGGAGATTCCAGAACAATGAGAATTTCTCTCCCAATGTGATCAACGCACCTGTGAATGTCGGGAAGTGATTTGAAAACCAACCTTGCATGGGGCTACCTGCATATGCAATGCACTTAGGCCCCTTAAAGCCTGCATTGGTGAGCTCTCATATGTTATACAATAAGCTTCAAACCATGGAAACCTTTTCTTGATGAAAGTCTTGTTTGATTTGTCTTGTTTCTTGTCTTAGAGCATATAGCAACTGAAATGATAGGGAATGATAGACCCTTGATCATCGGTCCTGGAGATGATGCCCAGTTAACCAGGTCATTGGGAATGGCACCCAAAGTGACCTATAACACCTTTATCCTAGGATGGTTTCGCCTTCCCCACCTTTATACTCTCCATTGAAAATATATTCATTCTTTGCACATCTGCTTTCATCCATTGCCATTATGTCTTCCCTATCAAGAGAGCTTCCTAGAGCAATGCCACTTGCTCCTTCAAAATTTTATTGCTTTCCCCTAAAGCCTGGTTCTCAACTGTGATTGCATAAGTTGTATGATCCCTTTCCTGCTCTTTAGCTTCTAGAACCTCCAACCTCTTTTTTGAATTTAACAATTCTGTCACATAGAGATCAAATGACTAGGTGAGAGGTGTGGATGTGGGACTATACAAGACAGATTCATTGATGACTTTTCCTTTTCATTTTCCTTTGGGCCTGTTGCCATATGCTTGCAAGGGGGAACTGTTTGAATATTTCTTATTGTGAAGGGTCTCAATAATTTTCCTTTGAGTATGTTTTTTCCTTGGCTGCCCACATTTTAGACACGCTAGTCTCTATTTTAAAATACCCCGATATTGTCTGGCATTGACCCAAACCCACTTCCCAGCTTTGGCTGATGAGGTAATTTTCACTTTTCCTAGATCATTTGTTTCTACAGGTTTTGAAATTTCGTGTCCTGTTACCATGTTTGCATGCATTGGGCTCCAACCCCTTCACCGTTGCAGTGCCTAAATCCTAAGTCCTCGACCACTCACTTTAAAACTGTGTCTCTCTCCAACCCAAACTCAACCCATAATAGTGAAATGTGGAAAACGTTCAAATCCAAGCCTCCAAAAAACTGCTTAAACTTTTAAATCCTTTAAATTTCTCTAGCCCCGTGCTCTAAGTCACAAAAGTGTGTCATTTCCATGGATGCAATTGGGAGGCACAAATGAGAGGCGTAAATGTGTGTCGGTTCTATGGATGCAAATGGTAAGCGAAAATTGGATTGCGCAGAAAATATGACTATGCAACCTATCTTTCAAGTCGCTAAGTTGCATTCGCACCTAAGTAACCCGAGTTGCGACTGTGTAACCTGTGACAACCTGTGACTTGTGACTACATTATGGAAAACTACGACTTGCAACTTCGAGTGGCAAACTATGACTTGCGACTGCGTTGTGGAAAACTGTGACTTGCGACTGTGTTGTGGCCCACTGCGACCGCTAATGTGTTGTGCTCACTGCTCCTGCTCACTGCTCACACTCATGGTGGCACACGACTTGTGACTATGGCGAAAAAGTTAACCTGCAGATGTGGCAGCCCTTGGGGTTCCAAATTTCAACTTCAATATTAAGTTGAAATATGAAAGGATTCTAAGGACTGTTTCTATTAATTCTGAGGAGAGGCTAGCGCATATGAGGTGCATAACTGTAATGGCGATAGGAGGAATTTGTAGAGAATTAAAGACAAAGATCAAATGTTTGAACGTGGGACCGTACATGGTAGTTAATGGCATTGACTTTGGAGAGAAAATGGGGGTAGACCTTTTTGGTTATAAGAGGCGCTTGCTCAAAGCAAGGTAGTTAATGGCATTGACTTTGGAGAGAAAATGGGGGTAGACCTTTTTGGTTATAAGAAGCGCTTGCTCAAAGCAAGGTTATTATTAGTTTATGCCATGTTCATAAAATTAAATGTAGGCAAGGTGAATCATGGTGTGGGCTTTGTCATGGATTAATCATCCATTCCTGAGAAGGAATAGTTTGGAAGGCACTTTGATTACCTCACAACGACCATGGAATACATTCTGAATTTGCTTACTAGGAAGGGGAAATGGGGGCCTCCGAGGCCTAGGCTCAATTAGTGCTAATTTACTAGAAAATTAGTTTCTTGTTGACCAAGATAAATAAGATGCAAATAAATCTTGACACTCTAGAGCTTCATCCTTCCAAATTGGAAGCACTGAGTGGGAATGGTCTAGCTGAATTAGGAATGATGAAGATTAAGGTCATGGAGTCGACATTTTCTTTGGACACGGTTAGAGAGCTACAAATTCAACGAGTCTACATTATGCATCTGAGGTGGGTGGAAGAAAAAAATGAAAAATTCATTATTGAAATTGCCGTAAGATGTGTAGGCTAGTTTATTGTATGCGTTAGGTCATATTTTGTAAGTATGTAGTGTTTTTGTAACTATGTAGTAATATTAGGAGTTTTTTTGGAGAATATATAGACTATGTCAAATCAAAAGTGTAATATGTAGGAAGAGAGGAAGATGTGTAATTCTTTTACTTTAAAAATATTTCAATGTAAGCCCCAAACAAAATATTGGGTAATCCATGCTAATTAATATATTTCAATATCAACATCAGATATATATATATATATATATAGTGTGTGTGTGTGTGTGTGTGTGTGTGTGTGTGTGAGCTTAATTATTAAGTACATGCAATGGGTAAAGTGTGTACACTTCTGAATCCATAAATGGATTTAATGCCTTGAAAATCCGACATGCAATTTTCAAACAAAACAAACCTAAAATATACCTAAAACAAAAATGAGTCAAAATATATGTGAAAAATGACCAAAATGTAGAACATTGTAATGTTTTAACCGTCACAATTTCTTTTTATTGTTTTATATTATAATTTTTTTGTTTGTTAGGTAATGTGTGCTGTGATATGACTAGCATGCCTAACCTATGGAATGAGCAACCGAGGGGCATCTAAACCATAATAGTCACACAAAATACTTGGCTGGGGTACAATAGCCCTTAGCATGGTTGGATTTTTGCCCATGAAGTTTCTAACTAGTGACCTTTTCACTACAGAGTGTCTTAACAAAACACCTTGTTACCATCTATTCTACACCATGTGGGTAATTATTTATATAATATATACATAGGTTTTTTTCTTTAATTATAAAATTGACATTGAAATAATTTACTTAGTACTGAAATTGAAATATTTTATTTATAAACCACATTGTCTACATTTAAATGTTTTATTGTTATTAATATATTTTTAAATGAATTTTAATATTGAAATATTTTATTTATGGTTTAGATTAATTTTATATTTTTATTTTATTATTTATTATAATATTTTTTAAAGATACAATCTAACAAAACTGTTTTTTAAGACTAAGACAATATAATTTATAACAAAATTAAAATTTTTTATTATTAAAAATATACTTTTATATAAATATATGATTTCCATACACTTAATTAAATATATAATTTATACTATATAATTTCAAAAAAATCAAAAATATTTAATCTTTATCTATTAAACAACTTAAACCTATAATTTTAAAAATCTAAATTTGAAAAAAATTTGATAACTAAAAAATTTCAAACTAGTAACTTTATTTTTTACAATAAAATGCTATTAATGTGATTTTGAGGTCATTGTTTTGTAATACTTCATTGTATTTTTCCCTTTTCGGGCACAATTTGTATCACTGGAATTTTACGCATAATTGTATTTATTCCTTTTTGATAAAATACTATTTACATCAATGTGATTTATAAAAGGTCCATTGTTTTGTAATAATTCATTGTACTTTTTAATGATGACTTTTCTTTCACTCATTATCGGCAGTTTTATTGTTTTGCATTAATTCATCGCATTTCAATAGTTAATTCATTGATTTTCGGCAATTTTATTATTTTGCACATAATTTCAAAATAAAAATATAGAGGTATAATAGTTCAAAGATTAATTTTGAGCGAAGGACGATTTAAATGGGGTTAACAACCAAGGATTAGTTTCTGTGTCTCGAAAGATATTTAAAAGAAAAAAAATGAGTGTATATATATATTTTTTAATTTTAAAAATAAATTTTGTAAAAAAAAATATTTTTTTGGGCTTGGAGTATGTTTTAAAATATTTATATGAGTTTGGAGTATGTTTTAAAATTGTTTGTGATTAGTTAAGAGTTTGATCTAAAATTTAGAGGGTAGTTTTTTTTCTTTCATTAATGAAGGAGGACTAGTGGGGATTTTGGTGTGAGTTGTTTTTAGTGGGATTTTTTGGAGTTTCGGGTGTCTGAATCCGGTAAAAAAATTTGAGGTAAAATCTTGATTTATGTTATTTAAATTGGTTTTTTTGACTATATATATGGATTCAGCACCCTAAAAAACTCTTAGGGCACTTCGATTGTGCAACGTTACCAATCAAACTCCTGTTTTCAATGAATTCCTACCAAATTTTAGGGAAATTAGACCAGAAAATTCCACCAAAAACACCTTAAAAAATCGCACTAAAATTTTGGTGTTTTGGTATTTGTACGCAAACAAGCAAAGCATGGGCAAAATAAATAAAAGTATAAAAAGCATGGCGCTATAATTCACGGGGGACACGACAGCTACGTAATATATTTTATATATGTTTCAGGCCACTGATAACATTTATCAAGTCGTGGAAGAGTGAGCCTTCCGATATCCAATGTAGAATTATATCCAATGTAAAATACCAACGTGGAGGTTGTGTGACTTGGAGTTAGTATTTAACGCTGTCTTAATGAATTTTTTGATTTAATTTTTGGATTAATTTTTGGATTTAATTTGTTTATAATTTAGTAGGAATTCATTGAAATTACAAGTTTGATGGTTAAATTTTTCACAATGGAGTTACAGGGATTTTTGAGGGGACTGAATTCATATATGTAGTCAAACCCAGTTTAAATAACAAAAACCAAGATTTCACCTCAAATTGCAGTCAAACCAGTTTAAATAACAAAAATCAAGATTTCATCTCAAATTTTTCACTATGATTGACAAAAACTCCAAAAAATCCCATTAAAAACAACTCTGTAACTCTCCTCTTTTTAGGGATACATTATAACGGTTAACTAGATTGTAAATTGGCTACCATCATTAGAACTTAAATAGTCCATTGCAACAAAAATATCTAACTAAATTGTAAATTGAGAATAGCTATTAAAATCAAATTAAAACCTAAGTAATCCTATGCAACACAGATATTTAACTAAATTGTAAATTGAGAATCACTATTAAAATCAAATTGTTAAAGTAGTTTAGGTAACTCAAAGTTTATAAGAACCCATGCATGATATTTAGTTTTTATAAGAAAAGGGAACCCATTGTTTTCCCATCTTATTCAATCTTTCATCAAAAAAGAAAAATAAATTGAAGAAAATTTAATTGGAAAACCCCATTAAGAAATATATATATATATATATATATATATATATATATATATATTTTTTTTTTTCAGTAGAAAAAACAACTAGTTTAAATTAAATACCAGCACAAAAGTCTTTAGAAATAGATACATCAGCTGAAAACAAAAAGAAAGCTCTAGCTTATCCTTCTTTATCCTGCCTGCCAACAAAAAGATTGCAAATACCAAAACCATTAACCCTTCTCTTTTGTAAATTCTTCCCCTTGAGGTTTTTATTCTGCCATACCAGCCAATAAAATATAATTAATTTTTTTTTAACCATAAACCTCCACATTACCTGAATCCAACCTGAGTTCTTAGCCTCCACCTTTTCTATCATGGTATAATATAAGTCACTTATGCCTGGCCTTTGTTGGTTTTTCCCATCTTACGCGATCCCCCCTGTCTGTGTCTATACAAACCCATCTTAAGAAATAATTGCAATAACAAGAAAACTATTACATTTCACATGCATCTGTTTACTAGTATCTCTGTAAAAATAAATTTCATGATAGTTTTCATTCCACTACCGTGAGTTTATAGATACCATGAATGTGAACAACTTCACCTTGTATTTCGATTTGGTTTTACACCTAACACATTGTGAATTGGAGACCGCCGTTAAAACTTAACTCGTTTTAACTCCATTGTAGATATTTATGAATCTAATGACTATAAATTGGAGACCGCCATTAAAACTTAATTTCATTGTATATATTTATGAATCTAATGACTATAAATTGGGGACTGCCATTAAAACCAAATGGTAAGTGGAAAGCCATCATTAAAAAGAGCTGAGCTTAACTCAATTTGGTTTTACTCCTAACACAAATTGTAAATTGGAGACGGCCATTAAAACTTAACTCCATTGTAGTGATTAAAACTTAATTCCATTGTAGATATTTATGAATTTAATCACTATAAATTGGGGCTGCTATTAAAACCAAATTGTAAATTGAAAGCCATTATAGATATTTATGAATTTAATGACTATAAATTGGGGACTGCCATTAAAACCAAATTGTAACTTGAAAGCCATCATTAAAAGGAGCTTAGCTTAACTCGACCCTAAATATTTTGTAATATAAGGAATTCCTAAGGACCGTAGATATTTATGAATTTAATGACTATAAATTGGGGACTGCCATTAAAACCAAATTGTAAATTGAAAGCCATTGTAGATATTTATGAATTTAATGACGATAAATTGGGGACTGCCATTAAAACCAAATTGTAAGTTGAAAGCCATCATTAAAAGAAACTTAGCTTAACTCGATCCTAAATATGCAGTAATCTAAGGAATTCCTAAGGACCATAAATTGGGGAACGATATTAAAACCAGAATATGAATTGGGGGCTGGCATTAAAAGAGACGAGCTTAACTCGATCGTAGAGATGAACTTAACTCAATGGTAGATGTTTAGGAATCAGTACAAGTTTATGACATTGTATCAATACAAAATAAAGTTTATGACATTGCTTAATGGTTGTTAATGGTGCAGGCATATGCGGTTGCAAAGACACTTGCAGAGCAGAAAGCGCTGCAATACGGAAACGAACGCGGTCTGGATGTGGTGATTATCAACCCTCTGTTGGTGATTGGATCTGCCATTACCCCCAACCTTCCCTACTCTGTTCAGTTAACGCTTTCGCTGCTTAACGGCCAGAGCTACAACATAGAATCTTTGAAGTCTCTACAAATCATATGTGGCGCCCTTTCGTTGGTTCACGTGGACGAAGTCTCCAGTATTCATATTTTCTTGATGGAGAACCCCTCCCGCTACATCTGCTGTGCAGTCAGAACATTTGTCAAAACGTTATCCTTAGTTCAATCATGCCAAACAAAACGAAGTGCCGCTACATCTGCTGCGCAGTCAGAACACTTGTCAAAATGCTATCCTAGTTCAATCATGTCCCAAACAAAACGAAGTGCGTATCAATATCAATATCCGTATTGCATTTGCTTCTTCTGTTGTATGGATATGTATATATACACACAAGTATTGCGCAACTGTATCAATGTTAGTATTGCATTTGCTTCTTCTGTTGTATGGATATATATGTAGTAGTGGAGAACTAATGTTTTAGTGTTATTGTGTATAATAGTTTGAGACAAAAATATTTTAAAATAAAATTTTACATTTAATATAAAAATATTTTTAAGATAAATTTTATATTTAAGATAATGATTATTTAAGACAATGTTAATTAAGAAGAAACTCATTTAAGACAGTGGTGAATAATTAAGTCAAAAATCATATCAAATTAAACTCATTTAAGACAGTGGTGAATAATTAAGTCAAAAATCATATCAAATTAAGACAATATCATTCAACACTCTAAAATTGACTCTCATATTGTGCGTCCTAAGTGCAAGCTTTGCAGGGTACTACTATCTATGGTTGCGCCCCCTAAGTGCAAGCTTTGCGGGGTACTACTATCTATAGTTTATACCTAGGTGGTTATTTCATTTACCATTCACATTAACTTATATATAAAAAAACAAACCATTTGTTGGACTCCTCATTTTGTGGGGTAGTCTTCATTTTGTAGAAAACTACAACTTTTACTGTCAAGATTTCAAGATTTCTCAGACATCGATTCCTCTTATGTCCCTTGGATCTCTCTGCTGATATGATTAGAGACATCTTGTAAGTTTGCCCAAAGATTCCATAAACAGATAGAGGATAACTATATTTTTTATTTTATTTTTGAAAATAAATATTCAAACCACATAAAATTTAATCATATCAATTTCTTCCATATATATATATATATATATGAAAAGTTAGAATATTTTAAGTAATTTTTAAGTATTTAATTTAATGTATACTTATATTAAAATATACATAAAGTAATAAATTAAAGATATTTTGATTCCAAATTGACAATCACTTTGTTGTGAATATTATCTAAAAGCTTGTGATTCAACTTTGAATCCCAAGCTTTTACACAATACTTCATAGTTGTCAATTAAATTACACTTCATAACCTTTTTTTTTTTAAATATGTGAATTTTTTTAAATTACTTCAATTAAAATTTTGATATAAATTTGCAAGAAATTAACAAAATTAAATGTTTTATCAATTGTTATATATATATATATATATATATATATTTCAAAACTATACATAATGAAATCTAAAAAATTCCAAATACAAGTTCATCAATAAATACATTTTAAACTTTTTTTTTTCTTAATGAAAAGCCAAAAATTTGATTCTTCCCTGTCTTTTACTCACATCTCAAATTTCTTTTCACTATTAAACAAATATATCAAATAGATAAATAACAATAATTTAGTTATTTCCTAGATAATATTTTAGTATTTAAATTTTTTCTTATTGTAAAAACTCTTTCAACTTATATTATTAAAAATATATATACAAAATGCAGTTTAGTATTTTTTTTATATTAATTTGTTTTTAGGTATTAAGATTTTGGTAAAGATTTCAATCTAGTAATTAGAAAACCATGAATGCATTATTAAGAAACCAAGTAATTACGCCGAAGGCGTTTTCCATTGCGGGCTTGGGGTGAGCAAACACTGTTCACCCCAGCCAATGAGAAAGCGTTCTCTATGCGCATGGAACCAATTCAAATTTGCCACGTGTGGTTTCCGTAATGGCTCGTAAACGGTTTTCTTGTAAACGGGTTTCGCCTTTCGAACCGCGGGTTTAAAGAATGGAAACGCTCCAGTCTACGAGCAACAACGGCAGCAACCATTAACCAGGCGGCCATGGAGATTCTGAAAAGGCGTGTGGTGTGGACATGATCATGTCTCCTAAGGCTGCAGCGCCCGAGAAGAAACTTACTATAGTTGCCCTCAGGCTTTCCATTCTGGAAAAAGCCACCCTCCATCAACATCAGCGGAAGCCGAAGCACCGGCAGTCTGAATACCCCTTCTGCTCTGGAAAGGGATTGAAGTAGTAGAATCGATTGGTTCTAGCATAGCCTCGCCATTTGTGAGCTCCGATTCTATTACACCAATGGCAAATGCTGGGCGTCTAGTCATGCCCACTCCTGAGCTAGATATTGTAAGGGCAGCAGTACTGCCCAGTGGCTCAGAAGAGTTCGAATTAAGTGCGGGGGTTTTGGGGGTGCGGATGTTTATGCTAGCAAGAGTTGGCAACATACCTTCCATACTTGCAAGCCGAGTTCTAATCGCAAATCTATCAGCTCTCCGCAGAGAGGAGTTTAGACCTTCCATAGTAGAGTTTTGTGAGCTCGGACCGCCTACATTATCAGCTGTCGAATCGCTAACCCCCGACGATGGTGGATGGGAAGTTGTGGCGTGGGTAACCTCCGACGACTCTGGGTGGGCAGTTCTGGATTCGATCTGATGACGGTACCTTCGCCCGAGTATCCGCTCTCGAAAATCCCACGTTTCGTCAAAACCCTCCTCATTTTGAAGTCGCCGAACAGCCCTCAGACAGGTCACGATTCGATCGGTTGCCACCATAACCAAATCGTGGATGCTCTCGTTTTGCCTGGGGTTACCATTATCGTTTGAACGCTCAAGACGCCCGCGACGGTTATTTCTGAGCTGAATGAGTTCCTCTAATCGCCTCGAGAGGGGTAGGAGGACCCCTCCTCTCTCACTTTCCCTCTGCCTCCAACTTTCCACCCTCCGGGCTTGAGGTCTGGGCGGTAGCGCGTCCTCGTTAGGGTTAGGGTTTTTGGAAATTTGGCCATTTACTCCTCTGCCGTAAATGGGTATAATGTTTTTATCAGTAACTTCACCCTTACAGACGGGGCATTCCTTGGAAACGGAATAGCAATGAAGCCACTGGTGTATACACGGCCAGCAAAACAGATGCCCACACAATGTAACCACGGGCTCGCAGGCCACATCTAAGCAGATATTACATTCGAAGATGAACGAAACAACAAAGGGATTTGTCCGAAATGATGGTTACCAATTTTGAGTGAGTATTTTTTATGGTCATCTGGGTGTAGTCAACATGTTTTCATCATAGCATGCATTGTTTTTACTATTAATTCAAATGCCCAGGAAATTTATGCATGTGCTGTTTGTATCACTTGTAACCGAGGGATAATCCCATGCCTGTTAAGATGTGCCGAGTGGTTGGAATTGGTGCTAGTGGACTAACCTGTTTTTGGAAAAATGTGTCATACCTTATGTTTCATATAAATCGATATTTTCACATTCAGGAGCCAAAGAGTAGTCACACAAGTTTCCCCTTTCACAATAAACAAGGATAACATATTTTCTTTGGTTCCAGCTTAAAGAGAATCCATATCATTTCTAAAGATGGCAATCCTAACTAAAATCTCGATATTGCTCATGAAAACTTGCTTGACAATTTTATCTCCGCAAGAAAGAGATGCCTGTCAATATAATCACATATCCCAAATAGAACAGCCTCTTGTTGGATCATCCATTTGAGCCCCAAAAATTCTTGTTTTCAGTGAAGGGGGAAACAAAGGAGCATGAGCCCAAAATTTAAGGCCATCTTTGCAATCTCATGTTACATGCTTAACCATTTTCTGTTGACAAGGCATGCGACATCAATCTTTTCCTGTAGTAGGATGAAGTTGACCCTTTACTGCTGGGCTGTTATGAACGACCAACTACCTAAGTACTCATCAAAGAAGACGACTTCCAGATACCTTGACAACTCCTTATATGTGGGATTCATCAAAGCATATGATCCCTTTTTCACTTCTTAAATGTCAACTTGGATAATTGTAGTTCAGAAACATTTTTTTGCTGCAAATTGTGTGCATTTGCAATTCATGCAATCCTGTTACTAGTTTGTGTTGTTAATCCTCATCTCTGTACAATCATGTGCTTCAATAAAGTTGAAGCCTGTATTAGCATTTTTCTATATATGCATGTTTGATACGTTAATTTCTGCAATGCTGTGCATTGCTCACGTCATTTGTGTAGTTGATTTATAATAATATCCCTGCTTTATTCTGTTCTTTGTTTGTACAATTTTTACTGCCACTTGATATGTTCAATACAGGTCCTTGGAATAAATTTGGTAGTCTGGCAGACAGGTAAATGAATCTCGCTTACAGGTCCTGCTCTTGGAAACAATATTAGTCTATCCTCTGGTAGCTTTCCAGTTCATATCTATGTATGCTGATTGAAACAACTCAGTGGCTTTGATATAGTTGTAAAGATCTCCAAAAGTAGTGGGAAGTGATAATCAGAAACTGCTTACTTGGTTTAGGCTTGAGGGTCCAAGAACCACTAGATGTTACTGTAAAATCTGCACAACACTAGCAATCCCATATTCTATCATGCGGTGTGTTTTGAGCATATTCTATCATGTGGTGTGTTTTGAGATGATAAAGATATTAGAAAATCCTGTCTTCTCTTCCTCGAGTTTGGAGTTGTTCTTTTGAAAATATCTTGTAGTACATACATGAAGTTTAAGATTTTTTTGTTTCAAAGAGAATTATGATGGTTTTAAAGTTTAACATTTAGAGATGGCATTGCCTAATATTGACTCATTGAGAGTATTTAGGCAGGTCTTTTGAGATTTTATTATTACAAACTCTGTAGAAGACAATTAATGTATTCTTATGATCCATCAATCCTGCACTGAAGGGTGATGTCTTTTTCAGATAATTGAGGCGGTTGATACATTCTGAACTGTAACTTCTATCAAATCTGTGACTCACAGCAGTTCATTTCTGTTGCTTAAATTATAAGCTTGGGAGACTGATTGAAACTATAATACAAGCCCAAAGGAGCACCTTGCACCCTATACCAGAAACTTTTGATTTGGAAAATATGTCTGACCAACATAATGTGGATATTGAATCACATATTTATCCGGGTGAGCGACCGAATCTCATGGATGCTCCAAGTTTGCCCGATTATCAGGGTGTAGGGAGCAGCCCAAGCTATAGTTTCATAAACATAGGAAGTCAATCTAGTGGCAGTAGTTCTTTTGTCAATGGTTGGCCCACTGGCAGTGTAACAAATTCTGATATTTCAGCTGATCAGGGATGCACTTCTGAAGATAAAATGGTAATGGTTAGATTTTAATTTTAGATGATAATAAAACTTATTTATGTGAATCTGTAATTGTGTGGTTATTTGGATGATTATTAAGGTAGAGTATTGTTGTTCAAAATTGTTTTCTGAATTTAAAATAAAGATAAAATTAAAAATACAAATAAAATAGATAAATAAAATTTTTAATTAAAACATAAAAATAAAATAAATAAATAAATAGAAATAAAACAAAATAAAGATTAAAAAAATAAAAATAAATAAATTAACAAATTAACAAATTAAATTAAATTTAAATAAAATAAAATAAAATAAATTAAAATTTAATAATATTAAATTAATAATTTTTATTTCTATTAAAAATAAAATCAAAAATTCCATATCGTCACAAACGAACAAAATATTCAGATCCTTCAGTTATTACACATTTTACCTCTCATATACCACAAAACGATTCACATCTCCTCCTTCCGGCGTTCCCTTGCACCCCGGTGCAATTTCTAGTATTAGTAATTGATATCATTTCAAACTAGGGAATAACCACTATGTGATTTATCTTCCTCACATAATAGATATATATATAAATAAATAATGGAGGTTGAAAGAGTATCTCAAACATAAACTTTAATTTAACCTAAAAAGCCATTGTCGTGCCCCTATATCATCCACATCGAATGCTAACTTAGCACACCCAGATGGCCCATCACTATAGGTTTGTGGTGCATCGTGACTCATTTCATTTCATCGATTTTATCAATATTAAACTACATGATTCCATACTACACCTCACTTTTTATATTTCGCAATTATTAAAATTCAAAAGTTTAACATTTATTGAAGTATGTAGATAATCATTCCATACAATTATGCCTTAACATAACCAATATGCAAATGATATGAATGAAAGTAATCTTATAGAATCAACAACCCAACTTGCATATAACAGTTGTCAAATATTCAATTGTGTTACATGTTCTGCAACCAACTCACAAAATAGAAGAAAAGATAGATAAATGACTTAGAAATCAACCTCTTTGAGGGGGAAAACTTCTTTACATTACATAAATGAACAATTCTTAGATGATTCAAATGACAAAAACCTACTTTCTATATATAAGAGTCTAAGAGGTCCCATTATAATCAGAGCCTACATAACAATAATAATGTAAGGGCACAACAATAACAATAATGGGCTTATATGGTGCATAATAATAACATTATGGGGACTACATAGGCACAACAATAACAATAAGGGGGTTACACTAACAATAATAATAAGGTGCTACACTAGTATTATAGGGACCTAACATGCCCCTCTCCTTCAATAAAGTGTTGTCCTCAACGCTTGAGTATTTTTGGATTCTTCTGTATAAAATTCTTATCCTCCCATGTGGAATATTCAACTGGTAAGTTCTTCCACTTGATGAGATACTCTAAAATTGATCGAATTCATAGTTGTCGATTTCTTGTTTCTGTGACTGCTTCAGGTTCCAATATGATTTTTCCTTCCTTATCAATATCTAGAAATATTATTTGAACTGGGATTTTGTCACCTATAACCTTCTTTATGCGTGAAACATGGAAAATTGGGTGCACATGGGTAGATGTTGGAAGCTCCAATTTGTATGCCATAGTACCAATATTTTGTAACAACTTGTAAGGACCATAGTAATTTGGTGATAATTTATTATACTTCTTAGCTTTCTTGAGGGACATTTGTTTGTATGGTTGTAGTCGTAAAAATACCCAGTCACCAGCATAAAAAATTCTTTTGCTGCAATGTTGATATTCCTGTTATTTCATTCGATTATGCGCCAAACTTAGGCTATCCTTTAAGAGTTGGAGAACTTGTTGTTGATTCTCGATGTGATCTTTCACTGCTTAAACCTTAGAATTTCATCTTAAAGATGATGTGATGGAAGGTGGATGATATCCATAAAGTTCCATAAATGGTGTCATTTTTGTTGTAGTGTGGAAGGGAGTGTTATACCACCATTCAGCTAGAGGTAAACACTTGACCCATTGTGTTTGTTTATCAGATACAAAGCAACAAAAATATCCTTCCAAACATTTGTTCACTATGTTAATTTTCCCATCAGATAGAGGATTATAAGATGAGCTATGAGTTAGTTGAGCACCCAGACAATAAAATAATTTCGTCAACAATTTTCTAGTGAAAATGGGATATTTGTTGCTTACAATAATATTGGGTTTCTATGTAGCTTTTAAATTGTTTCCATAAATGCACTAGTAACTATATTAACTTTAAATGGATGAGATATTGCACAAAAGTGTGCATACTTGGTAAGTCTATAAACTACCACCATGATGACACTCTTTCCTTTGGACTTGGGTAAACCTGTGATCAAATCCAATGAAAGCTCCTCCCAATGTTGAATTGGAATGGATAAAGTTTATAGCAGACCTGGGGTCTTAATTGTCTCAACTTTATTTTGTTGGAAGACCAAATATTCCGCCACAATATTTTTAATATCAGATTTAAGGCTATCCAAAAAAAAATCTTTCTTAACCCTGTAGTAAGTTTTTAAAAATATCAAGTGTCCTCCTAAGGGAGAGGTGTGAAATTCCAAAATAATATTTTGTTTTAGTTGGGATTTCTTACAAATATATAAGCATTATTTGTACCATAATGAATCATTTTTCCAGCTAAATGTATCAGATATATTGGGATCTCTCTGCAATTTTTGAATGAGTGTCCATACTTCTACGTCATTCTTCCACTCTTCCCTTGCTTTTGTTATCCAATATTGTTGGATAATAGAAATGACTAAAAGAAATGATTCCATGTCCTCATCCTTTCTTGAGAGTGCATCTGCAACAACATTTAGCTTCCCTTTTTTGTATATGATTTCAAAGTCATAACCCAACATATTTTTGACCCATTTTTTCTGCTCTTCTGAATATAGTCTTTGTTCTAAAAAGTATTTAAGTATATCACAATCTGTTTTTACCTTGAAGTGTATTCCATTTAAGGTAAGGTCGTCATTTCTTTAGTGCATGTAGTATTGCCAAAATTTCCTTCTCATAAATAGCTTTTTGTAAATATTTTCCTTTAGTTGAATGACTTTCAAAAGCAATGGGTCTTCCTTCTTCCATTAAAACAACACCAAATCCATTTCCTAAGGCATCACATTCCACAATAAAGGTTTTTGTGAAGTCTGGCGTAGTTAAGGCCGGTGCTTGGAACATTGCCTCTTTAAGATGTTCAAAGGCCTTGGTTTCTTTTGGAGTCCAAGAAAATGCATGTTTCTTCAATAATGTTGTTATATGTGCTTCTATTCTCTTATAATTCTTAACAAAATTGCGATAGTACCTCGTTAACCTGAGAAATCATTGGATATGCTTTATGGTTGTGGGGATTTTCCATTCCTTAATGACTTAATTTTTGTTAGGGTTTACCTTAACACCCTCATGAGATACAATATGACTCGAATATTCCACCTCCTATACTCCAAAGAAACATTTGGAGGTTTTTTCATATAATTGTTTCTCCTCCAATAGTTTGAGCACCTTGTCAACATGTTGAACATGATCCTTCCAAGACTTGTTGTAGATTAGTTAATCATTAAAAAATACTAGCTCAAATTTTCTAAGGGTGGGTTTGAAAATGGAACTCGTCAACCCTTGAAATGTAGAAGGTGCATTGGTAAGGAAAAAAGGTATGACCAAAAATTCATAATTACCCTCATGAGTTCTAAATGTTGTTTTCAGAATGTCTTCAGTCTTCATTCTATTTGGTGATAACCTGAACGAAGATCAAACTTGGTGAAGTAAATTGCTCCATGTAATTCATCCATTAATTCATCAATGATAGGAATGTGAAATTCATCTTTAATAATGAGCTTGTTGAGCTCCCTATAATATTGACACATGTGCCATGATCCATCCTTCTTGTGCACCAATACTACTAGAGCAGAGAAAGAACTTTGACTAGGTTGAATTATATCAGCCTCTAGACTTTCTACAATCATACATTCAATTTCACTCTTTTGGCATAGGGATATTTGTAAGGCCTGATGTTTGGATGAAAAATTCCTAGAATCAAATGAATAGCATGATCATGATCACGAAAAAGTGGGAGGCCTTTGGGAGTCTCAAACACCTTGGAATGATTGTCCAAGCCTTTTTGGAGATATGGAGAAATAGAGGTTTTCGATGTTTGAACCTGTAGAAAGCATAATTGTGCAATTATGCCTCGTTGTTATTTATTTAAAAGCTTTTTCATGAAATTAGAGCTTATTATATTTCTCGGTTTCCCTGTGATACCTTGTAATTCAACTTCATTTCCTTCCCAAAAAATTTAAAGAAAAATTCTTGAAAAATAAAAGCTATAGTCCCAAAGATTGTAACCGTTGGACTCCTAATACAACATCGGCACCACCTATTATAATAGAGAGCATTGGTATATTCAATACATATTCCCCCATGGTTAGCTTGATATCATGGCACTTTCTAGAGAAATTTATAGTTCCTCCATTTGCAACCATCACTTGACATTCTGGTGCTGGATAGAGGAAGCAATTCAATTCCTTGGCTATCTTAAAATGAATAAAATTATGTGGACTTCCCAAATCAATGAACACTATTACCTTTTTTTTCTTGATATATACTTCTATCTTGAGAGTTTGAGGAGTGGTAATTCCTTCCAATGCATTACAAGATCTGGTTGGATTCATTTCTTCCTTCTCTGGGCCTGGTTCCTGGTGTATATCATCCTCTTTTGAATTTTCTTGTTCATTTTATTCCTCCTCTTCACAATATATGTAAAATAATTTATTCTTGGCGCACTTATGACCTTCAGTGTATTTTCTATCACAACTATAACAAAGCCTTTTTTCTCTTTTTTCATCCAATTGTTGTGGTTTCAACCTTGTAGGTTATGGAAGGCTACGAGCAACAACATTTCCATATTTGTAGTTGTGATTGGTATACTTCCTTGTTGCCATAATTTTGTTTTCAACTTTTCTTGCCAGCCTGAATGCCTTCTCCAATTAATCATGCTCCCAAAGGTGAACCTCATGTTAGATGTTATCCTTTAAAGTCCCTATGAAGACATCAATCCTATGCTTCTCTGGAATATATGCTACATTGATATTTAATTGTTGGAAGTCCTCAATGTGCTCTGCCATTGAATTTTTTTTTTTAGATTTATCAATTGGCTAAAGAAGGTGTTTCTCTTTGTATCCTCATAATGTGATATCATTTCCTCCGTAAAAATTGATCAAGTGAAAAGTGTTTGATGAGAAAAAATCCATCGATACCATACAAACTGATTGGGTTCTAAATATAAAGTTGCAATGAGTACCTTTTGTGTGTTTTTCACATTATGGAGATCAAAATATTGCTCCATATATAGTATCCATGTTACCGGATCCTTGCCATAAAACTTCGTCATATCGATCTTTGGAATATGGTGGGTCTTAAATCCAACATTAGAGTCTATGAAATAATGATTAGCATTTCTTTTATTCTCACCATGAGTTTCATCTACTATCTTTTTTCCATTAGGAATCATTTCTTGTAGCAATTTTGTCAAACCTTCCTTCAAACCTTCCATGTCTGCTTTTAGACCATTCTTCATGTCTTCCATGTTGCCTTTCAATTTTTCTTCTATACCATTGATATTAGATTCCATTCCATACATCTTAGCTTCCACATCATTCTTCAAACCATCCATCTTAGCTTCTGTTATCACTCCACCTGATCTCCAAAGGCTGAGAGAGAGACCAACAAAGGTAACCACAGACCAGTATTTTTCCAAGTAGCTAGCCCTACTAGGCAGGAGAGGGCTCTCTCCAAGAGATCACATTCAAGATGACTGGATAATAAGGATTTTAGGCTAGTTATAGTAGCACTAGGGTTTGTTTTATTGATTTGGAGTGATGGATGGTGAATAGGCTAGGGAAGAACTAGGTTAGGGAAAAAAGGATCATAATTGTAGAGATCTAATGGGGCAATATATGCATATGTTTAAAAAAAATTAGTTATATTGATGGAGAAAATTAGAATGCTAGGGTTTCAGGAAAGAGCATGGAAATCATGAATTCTTTCAATCAGAAGAAAATGAAACACAACTGTAATAATTCCCCCAAAACAAAGCATCAACTAATGAATTTTGTCTATCTGACTTATGAATTAATCACATTAAGAGATGGCATTGTTAAGAATTTTACTGCAGAAATAAAATATTTACCTAGAGAAGTAATACACATACAAAACCCAACAACAAATCACATAAACATAAACATAATGTTTATCCAGGAAAACCCCAAATCCGGGGAAAAACCCAACCAATGAAATTTCATTAACCATTGGCCAAAACCCTGGCCAATCCGGCCAATTGAACCTTCACCGCTCACCTCCAGGCCTTGCCTTACAATGAAGTATTCCCAGCCTTTTATAGGCTCCATTACATGTAATACCATGGGTCAAAACCATGGGTGCACAAAACCATGTGCCCAAAGCCACTTTGTTCTAGTCTTTGAAATATATCCACGAGTCAGTTTCCTAATTCCCCTTAGAAACGACTTAGAAGTTATTGACTAAATCCAGCCAAACCTGCTAAATGAGACAACCCCGCTCACTCTAGCTTTTCCCCCCTCAAATTTTTACCCAAGGTAATTGTAAAATTGACATCCCCCCTATCACCTAGGTCTAACCCATACTTTACCAATGATTACCCAGGGGTACGCATGCCATACCAGGTCTTACAGCAGTATGCCCATTTACATGTAAAATTAACTCCATTATAATATATATTTTTGTTTCATTGTTGTTGTCTTTGTACATATGAAATCAATGTCCAGATAAAAAGAACCCATCTACCAGATTACATGGGTCACCAGCCTCTATAACCCATTAATTTCCTTTAGGATTTCTCTTCAGATACATGGTTCATCAATTAAGTAATCCACGTGCTCATATCCTCTCTCATTTTAACAAGCTCTCTTCAATCTACATTTATTCAGTGCTATGATCTGCACCTACGTAATTTTCATCATCTTCTGTATAGAAGTGCTCTTGCCATTAACATGTCCCTATTCACGTAGTGCTACACAACTTCATGGTAGTTCCAAGGAATACCTTGATATACGGTGAATTACGCACGTGACTGCTCAAGATGCATTTGATTAGATCCAAGTGAGATGCTACCACGGGAAATAGATCCAACTGCCCCAATTTTAACACGTTCTCCTCCTTTCCATAATGAACGACCTGCTTCTGCTCCACCCTAACATTGCCATTGCCATTGCTGAACTTGAATCCATTTTCCTTGCAATGTCGTTTAGCCGTCTGTCATCTCCATTCTCCCTTTTCCGTTTAACTGAGATCTCCGCATGCATCTTCTACCATCTATCAGAATAATTTCGGTTCGCTAGGGCAAGCCTGCGCAATCTGGAGCAAGAACTCAAACGCCTTGCTCCTGCTTTCAGTCAAGTTCGACATCTTCTGTTTTCCGAGCTTCCCTTTGGTAACCCCTCTGTTTTTCTCATTTTCATAGAGGCACCATTCGCAGGCCCAGGCTTCCATATCCATATTGGGATAAAGCTTGCTACAATATGTGTGCTGGAAGCGATAACCGCATCTCTTGTAGAGGAGGAGATCATCCTCAAACCCCACATCGCCGCACATCGTGCATTCCTTAGCTGCTTTCTCACAGCCTTTAACACTAATTGTCGTCGTCTCCTTCATCTGACCTGCAGATTTCTCCGTTGTGAAGACGCAAGATTTGGTTTCCTTCTCCGGTGTCCGGCAGCGCTTGAGAGCGGCAATAGATTTTTTTTTTGGAATCTCACCTGCGTAACGCTTTGTCGAAGCAAGGGATTTGGCTGTAGCAATCGTTTGTGTCGATGCTGCCTGGTCAATGGACGCCCAAGCATTTCTTTCTATTCCCCCTCCGCCTATTCTCGCTGGGGCTCGAACACCCTCCATGCTATGTCCAGAAAAATCACCCCACATGACCAAATATCTGCCTTCGAACCGTCATAGCCTTTTCTTGTTATAACCTCCAGAGCAACACACGTGGGCGTACCACAAGTGGTGTGTAGCAGACCATCTTGCCTGAGTTGCTATGTCATTACGCTCAGACCAAAAATCCGAGACTTTGAGGTTCCAATTCTCATCTAAGAGAAAATTTTAAATATCATGTAGATCTGCCTCCATCACACGCAGATCTAAACAGAACATGAAAAAACCTCTAAATGAATTTCACTGGGCTTGATATCGGACACCACGGTTTTCATCGGTTCAAAATACTCTTCTTTATCAATGGTAGATCCACACCAGATCTGCCTTCTTCACATGCAGATCTAAATCTTCAAACATCAGGTCTTTGTGCCCAAAACTGCGAATAGATTATGCAGTCAAATAAACCCTGGACAATAGAAAACGTCTATCTGAAACCAAAACCTGAACCATGGCTCTGATACCAATTGTTAAGAATTTTACTGTAGAAATAAAATATTTACCGAGAGAAGTAATACACATACAAAACCCAACAACAAATCACATAAACATAAACACAATGTTTATCTGGGAAAACCCCAAATCCGGGGAAAAACACAACCAATGAAATTTCATTAACCATTGGCTAAAACCCTGGCCAATCCGGCCAAGTGAGCCTTCACCGCTCACCTCTAGGTCTTGCCTTACAATGAAGTATTCCCAGCCTTTTATAGGCTCCATTACATGCAATACCATGGGTCAAAACCATGGGTGCACAAAACCATGTGCCCCAAAACCACTACTGTTTACCCTAGTCAACTTTGACTCTATCCCGAGTCAAGTTTACCTAACAGGCATGAATATGGAAATCATAATACATTCAAACATATGTAAACACAAGAAGAAACAATGCTAAAACACATTACCATAGGAATCCAACCAAAATAGTTGCAAGTATGTTTATTATTTCCTGTCAGAGATGAATGATTACACTAGTGTTCAAAGATCAATTACACAACATCCAACACTTGCAATGACAAAGGAAATGAAATGTATAGACCAAAACAAAATTTTACCACTCTCATGGGT
This sequence comes from Pinus albicaulis, assembly GCA_034641835.2. Lineage (NCBI taxonomy): Eukaryota > Viridiplantae > Streptophyta > Pinopsida > Pinales > Pinaceae > Pinus > Pinus albicaulis. Next base: position 1,244,986,186 of record CM076578.1, on the reverse strand, counting down.
CGAATCCATGACTTGTGGAGCTGTTCCCCAAAATCCTCAACTGGAATCCTAAAGACTAGGGAGGTCCAAAAACTCATCCCTATCTTTGATGAAACTGATTCACTTGACCCAAAAATACAATTTTACTTGATGTATCTACCTCTAGTAATTATACAAGACATAATTACATTTACTTTTTACATTTACATCAGTAAATCTCCTTGGAATCCATCAATCAACTGAGAAAATTTGAAAATTCTGAAGAAAATAGCAAACTGTAAAAAGTGCAGCGTGCTTGGTAAAAAGCACAGCGTGAGCCTTCAAATCCACTTTTGATGGCCTTCCTAAATTCCAAATTTGGCCCAAGATGTCTCATTGGAAATCTCTTCCAATCTAGTTGTCAAAATTGTGCTCAAGCTCCAAAATAGATGGAGTGAAGCTCCTCAAAAATACAATCTCCCAAGATTGGTCAAAAAGCGCAACGGGTGGCTGAAAAAGGAGCTAAAAAGGTGTTTTTTTTGGAGGCTTTTGGCCCTTTTCACTTGTCAAAAGCTCTGTTTTTGGAGTGCCATTAGTCAAAATTTTATGTAGACATCATTATCTATCAAACCATGTAGATTTTTTAGCATTTGGAGGCCTCCACAAAAATCGCAGTGTGGCCCACGCTATGCTTTTTATAGGCTAAGTGTGCAAAAAGTCTGTTAAATTTTACCAAAATGCCCAAAAAACACAAAACTTGCCCAAAAACATTCAAAATTGTTGGATGAAGTGATGTTGATGTAGGTCAAGCAACCAAGGAGGCATCAACAAGTAGCTCAAGTTTTCCCTTCTCCTTTTTACTAATTAGGGTTTGGTTGAGTTTTTCCTTCAATTGCTTGATCCTGATATTGCAAATCTTGTTTCTAGTTTTGTAGCGGTCAACCATGTGTCTCAACATCTGATTGTCCTTGTTGGCCTTATGAAGGAGATTCTCAAGGTGTAGGTTAACTATATCAAGCCAAACTTCTCTATCATCATTGATTTCTCTTGCAGTTCTCTCCTCAAAGGTGAGTTCTTTTGCCTCATGTTTTTCCTACTCTAATGCTCTCTTAAGAACTCCTGTTTTTGGTCTCTTCTTAGTGATCTGAGTCTCATCATGATCAGACTCATAATGTGAAATAACTACTTTACCTTTGGTATCTTTCCTCTTGGCCTTTAACATCTCCATTTCCAAGAGTACTTTTTTGTCACTTAACTGCTTTTTTTCTTGCTTAAGAAAGGAAATGACAAATTGTGCTCTTGCCAAACTGTCTTGTAGCTCTCTGATTGTGGCATCTTTCTCTTTGATGATCAGGTTTGAGGTTTCATGATCATCTTGGACATCTAAGTCCACCAGGTCAAACTCCTTTTCTTCCTCATGGTGAAGGTCTTCCTTCTCTTGAACAACTGCCTCCTGTTGCTTTTGATATCCCTGTTTTACTGATGTAGAAGGCAAGGCCCCTCCCACAATATGTGGAGAAAACACTTTCCTATGTCCTCTTTGGTAGGTTTTGACCTCTTTGCCCTATTTGGTTTTCTTCACTATAGCCCTGCTAGATAACTTAGTTTTCTTGTGAGAAATTGATGCTGGTGGTGGAATAGGTCTAGCAGGTTGATTTGGTGGTGTAGTGAAGATATCTGCCTCAATGAAATTATCCCATGCAATATTAAACTACTTTGAGGTGGTGAAGGACAATTATTTTAATGAGTGAATGATGGAATAGGTTGTTCATTTGAAGCTCATACTCTCTATTTTGCACTATGTAGGCCATCTTTTCAATGCTCCTATACAAATAGTATGGAAGGTTGAGCAATTTCACCCTAGTGAACTGGATGAGCAACATGATGTGATAGCTGTACAACCTGGAGAATCTGCCATCACAAGTGAAATATTTCATGATGATCTTCATCTTGGGAGCAAACCTATTCAGAAATTAACCAAAAGTAAATATTTTCTTGATGTTGTCTTTATAAGGTGCCTTGAGGTAAGGTTCATACAACTAGACATCCAAATCTTTAGTTTTGAACCACTTTTCACCCACATTAGGTATCCTTGTTGCTGCTGCGATGATGTCTGTAGATATGGTGAATGTCACCCCTGCAATGGTCACTTGGTATTTTTGTAGGTTGGTGATGAAAACCTTGGTCAAAGTAGGATGGCTCTGCACTCTTTGGACCATCTCACAAAACTCAAAGCAACCTACATGTTGGAAACATTTGAATGCTAAGGTTGGTACCATCAATTCCCTGGTGTCTGATGGTTTTTTTGAGGCCCTGAAAATCGGTGCAACAACATCGGAGAAAACCACCTGGTCGGGGACTTAAAAACCATCCCTTTTCCATTTGGAATGGTGGCTCCGACTGGATTTGTGGGACCAGTTTCCAAATTTAATATAGTTGGAGTGGATTAATGGTTTTATCTCTAAGTGGAATTTGATAGATGGAATTATAAGCAAGATTGAAATAAACAATAAATCTATCTGTTTATATCTATATATCTAAACCTATCTCTATCTATCATGGGATGAAATTTTTTCCTTGTGCGATCTAAAGAAATAACATTTTAATGAGTGAAAATAAATATCATACATTCATTTAGATGAAAAACAATTAAGATAATTGATTTAACTAAGAAGTTAATTTAATCAATTTGATGAAGATTATACTGAAACTTTTACAAAATGCATGTATTGCATATACATATAAATGATAACAGAATAACACGCTTAAAAGAGAATTGATGTCAAACTGTGTTCCAACAAATATATAAAGCAACACATCATAAGATCCATGAAATATTTCTCATTTGAAACTTAGATGAAACATATAAGATAAAAGTATGATATATATATTTACTCAACTCATTTGAGAAATAACTCTCGGTCCAGGATTTTCTATTCAGAAAACCTTAAGAGTACAAAAGTGCAACATGTAGAAATTTGCTGAATAATGATTAATTATCCACCGAGACTATCCTGATCACATACAATTCGAATTTATATGCAACACATAATCTCTTCCACTCAACTCAGATCATCACACATGCGGAAATAAAATCAAGCGATAGCACATCAATTCATCATACACATTAACACAGTATGTATGGGGAAAGCTTATAGCTGAAAACCCCGCAGCTATTGTGTATATTATAATGGAGAAATCATGTAACTAACTCAGTACAATACTCCTCACAAGTACTCAGTACTTTCTCATAAAGTTACTCACAATCTAGCTCAGTTTTGAACAGGTTACTGGTTCAAAACTCACCGCCAATTGCCTTGCCTCTATTGCGTGTTTCAATGCTATGGGATGGCCTCTTTATAGAGATAAACCACCAGCCTGAACTGCGCAATCCTCATGGGCTTACTCCACCTATCTGTGTGTTGCAAATAGCAACAGTATAGTCACAACTGATAGCTAACTCCACCCTTTCATCTGCCTCTTTCACTGGTCTCCACTGAACTGATCATGCACTGTAGTGAACTGATGTGTTCTTGAGTTGAATAATGAGTTACTAATTAATGAATTAAATAATATTTAATTCACTCCACTCATAACTAATTGATTAGCTAGTTAAACTAATCTCAATCAGTTCAACTAAAATAAACAGAACACAACTCCACTATCGTCTCATTAACTCCTCCAAACTTCTGCCACTGAAGTCTAACTGAAGTCAACCATGCATGATGCCATAAAACCCTTGGGAACCACATGATTCCTCTGTCAGATGCATGAGCCACTTCTGTAGCTCGAACTGAAGTGCTCCAAGAGAGTAAACTGTTGTTTATAGTCTAAATATTATTAAGGGTAAATAATATTTGACTTCCCTGTTTTAAGGAGAGGCAGTCTAAAAATAGACTTCGACCTCTTTGACATCAAAAATAGAGTCTCATCTATTTTTACCAACATGACACATACTTCAAGAATCTCAAACTGGAATCCCCGAACCATGCTCCATATGTCTAAAAATAGACATAGTCTAAAAATAGATTTTGCGCCAGAATTTGCCTGCGGGCCCACTTAGTGAAGGCGACTTCATTTCACTAAGCTCCATCATCTTACTGCATTCTCAACACTCCCTCTCAGCAAGATATGGATTATCTGCAACCCCTATCCTGCCTCTGTGGAATTCAAACTTGCTCCTGGTGAGCGCCTTCGTCAGGATGTCGGCATCCTGATCCTCCATGGGAACATATGAAAGCATCATGATTCTCCGCTGAACACAATCTCTGATATGATGGTACCCGATGTCGATGTGTTTGGACCTATCATGAAATACTGGATTAGCCGAGAGTTTAATGCAACTCTGGTTATCACAGTAGATCACTGTAGGCTCCAAATGCAACCTGAACAAACCTGCGAGGATCTTCCTCATCCAAATAGCCTTGCATGCAGCCAAACTTGCTGCCATGTACTCGGCCTCTGCTGAACTGAGTGCCACGGATCTCTGCTTCCTGCTGTACCAGGAAACTGCTGTCGACCCAATGCTAAAAACTCCTCCAGATGTGCTCTTCCGGTCCGTTGGGCTCCCTGCCCAATCTGCATCAGTGAAGCGAGAAAGCTTCGCTCCATCCTCCTGTCTATACCATAGACCATATCCCGATGTGCCTCTAATATAGCGCAATACATGCTTGCCTGCCTTCCAAAAGAGCTTGGTAGGCTTAACCATAGCTTGCGAAAGCTGGTTAACATCATAGCATATATCGGGTCATGTATTGACCGGATACATAAGTGACCCCACCAACTGTCGATAGACAGTGGCATCCACTACCTCCGCTGAAGTAGCATCCTCCTTCCTCCAACCACTAGGAAGAGGAGTGTCAACAAGCTTGCAGCCTTGCATGTTGAACCTCTCCAGAATCTCCCGGGCATACTTGCCCTGAGAAACAAACAGTCCTCCGCTGCGCTGCCAAATCTCCAATCCCAGGAAATAATTAAGGATGCCCAAGTCCTTCATCTCAAACTCTCGTGCAAGATCCTCCTTGCATGAAAGTATCAACTGCTCATCGCCAGTCAAAATCAGATCATCTACATACAGTACGATGATCAACAGCTTCCCCTCCACCACAATCTGGTACAGGTTAGGATGCGCCTCACTCTTGGAGAATCCAAGCCCGGTGAAGTAGCTGTCTATCCGAGTGTACCAAGCACGAGGTGCTTGCTTCAGCCCGTACAGTGCTCTCTTGAGTCGGCACACATGCAACTCACTGCTGAAGATCTCAAAACCTTCAGGCTGCTCTATGTACACCTCTTCCTCAATAACTCCATTGAGGAACGCAGTCTTCACATCCATCCGATGAATGTGCCACCCCATCTGCGCTGAGAGAGCAAGGATCGTCCGTATGGAAGAGTACCTTGCGACAGGTGCAAAAGTCTCCTCATAGTCAATCCCCTCGATCTGTGAGAAGCCACGGGCGACAAATCTCGCCTTGTGCTTCTCCACACTCCCGTCAGCCGCCTGCTTCACCTTGTAGATCCATCGCGAACCTACAACTGATTTCCCAACCGGTCTTGGGACAATCTCCCATGCACTGTTCCTGATGATCGAATCATATTCTTCGATCATGGCATCAACGCATGCGGGTTCCTCCACGGCTTCCTCAAAAGAGGATGGCTCTGTCACAACACATTGACTCATAAGAGCCATGTATCCAGTGTACCGATCCGGTGACTGTCTCTGTCTGCGCTGTGCTGTAGGTGGTCCTACAACCTTCTCTGCATCCCGAGCCAGTCGCTCAACTTCTGTAGTGTGCATGCGCCCTCTGATGGTTGGCACTACCTGGGTGGTTTCTTCCACCTCTTGAACCTCCTCTTGTGGCTGATCCACATCCGGAAGCTCCTCCTTAGGAACTAGCAGCTCCTCATCTGCATGCAAGTGTAGCTCCCTCTCAAGCGAACACTGCATGGCTTTCTCCTCCTGGAATTTTATATCCCGTCGCACAACAGTCTTGCGACTGTCTGGCACATACACTCGATAGTTATGAGGTGTATCAGTGTACCCACAAATATTCCAACTTCAGCAGTTGGATCCAGCTTCCTTCTCGCATCCTTCGTCACATGCATGTAGACAGGAGATCCGAAAATCCGCAAATGGGAAATATCAGGCCTCTTGCCAGAATAAGCCTCCTCTGGTGTACCCATGCCAAGAACCTTGTGAGGACAACGGTTCTGCACATACACTGCTGTATTGCATGCCTCAGCCCACAAGTGAAGGGGTAGGCCCTGATCATGCAACATCGCCCGTGCAGCACCCACGATCGTTCTGTTCTTCCGCTCAGCCACCCCGTTCTGCTGTGGGTTATGGGGTGCGATGAGGTCTCTCCGAATCCCTTCTGCGCTGCAGAACTCCTTGAATTCAGCCGAGATGAATTCACCACCGTTATCACTCCTTAGAGCAATCACCTTCTTCCCCGACTCCTTCTCGACCAGTGCTTTAAACTCACGGAACTTCGCGAATGTATCGCTCTTCTTCTGCATGAAGAAGATCCGGCCACTAGGAAGAAATCATGTAAAGATCACATGGCCACATGTGCTTTCTTGTAAACAGCGCCCAGAGAAGGATACCAGTACGTGAACTCTCTCAGGATGGTAAGGCAGCACGACTATGCTTCTGGTAGTGGCTTTCACATACTTTCCTAAAGTACACCCCTTGCACTGATCTGACTGCGCAAGAGTGCCCTTAGGAAGCCCAGTAGAAATCTGCTGCAGGATCTTCAAAGCTCCATGGTGAAGGTGGCCCAATCTCTTGTGCCACGGTTCGCCCTCATCATCCCGACTCACCACTTCTCCCGCCTTGCATGCCATAGCTGCGCAGCCATCTACCTGTAACTGATAAAGGTTCTTGGTTCGAACCCATATCTTCTGGGTCTCTCCAGTAGTCTTACTGCGCAGGAAGGCTTTTCCTTCGCTGAAGACCACATCATACCCCTTATCCTCCAACATCGCTACTGAAATCAGGTTCTTCTTCAATCCAGGTACATGCATGACATCCTTCAATACAAAGGGCTTACCAGACTCCCTTTGAAAGGATATGGTACCGATACCAGTCGCACTGTATCTACCATCATCGCCCATCTCGATGTGCACACCCAAATCTTTGTCCTCCAGATCTGAGAACAAATCCCGATCTCCCGTCATATGAAATGATGCACCGCTGTCCAAGAACCATACCGATCCCAACACACTTGAAACCAAGCATGCGATCAGTGAAAATTCAAGCTCGAATTGTGAAGCCAAAGCTTCTCCATCTGCAGATCTTCCCGCTTGCTTGTTCTTCTTCTTCTTTGGAAAATTGGTAGCATAATGTCCGTGATCATGGCAGTGAAAACACTTCACTTTCGCCATATCCTGCTTCTTTCCCTTTGCACCAAAATGAGAGGTTTTCTTACCCTTCCACTTCTTTGCTTTGGCAACCAAAGCACAGTTTTCTTCATCAGCTCCCTTTGATGAAGATCCATCTCGAGTAGTCCTCCTTATCTCCTCCTGCATGAGATCCGCCCAAAGGCGCTCCCATCCCGACAGCTTCTCCCGACCATTGACACTATCTTGATATGAGTGCCAAGCCTTCGAAAGACCAAGGAGAGCCAGGTCGACCATGTCCTCATCTTCGACAGTCACCCCCACACTTCCCAGCTCATCTCTGCATTGAGTGAACTTCGTGAGGTATTTGGCGATATTGTCGCCTTTCTCCATCTTGATGTTCCTGAGCTTATCTTTGAGCGCCAGCTTCCTTTGGTCGCTCTTACTCTGGAATAGATCCGTCAAAGCTTTCCACATTAAATATGGAGTAGCCTTTCCATGCGGGCTGGATACAATATGATCCTTGACGCCCTCCAACAGGATCCTTCGACACTTCGCCATCTTCTTTTGCCATGCTTCGACTTCAGCAGGATCAGTGGGCTTTTGGACATCCATATCTATGAACTCCTTCAGACCATTATCTTCTAATACTGCCTCCATGCGATCCTTCCATGCAACATAATTCGAACTGCCTTCAAGAGCATATTCGAGTCGCAAACCGTTGAAAGACATTTTCAACAACGGCACCAAGAAAACAAAACTGCTGCAAAATTCGAATTCCACCTCAAAGCTCAACCGCTCTAGATATGTGAGAACAAATTATTTCTAGCACGGTCATTGCCAAGGGGCATTTACACGGTGCTGAGAAATGCTGAATGGGAGGCTACTGGCCGCAGCTGCAAAGCCTGTCTGAAAATGGTTGTAATCCTTGTGATCAATAAGAACTTCAATAGCTCCGATAACATGTAGAAATTTGCTGAATAATAATTAATTATCCACCGAGACTAACCTGATCACACACAATTCGAATTTATATGCAACACATAATCTCTTCCACTCAGATCATCAAACATGCAGAAATAAAATCAAGCGATAACACATCAAATCATCATACACATTAACACAGTATGTATGGGGAAAGCTTATAGCTGAAAACCCCGCAGCTATTGTGTATATTATAATGGAGAAATCAAGTAACCAAACAAGTACAATACTCCTCACAAGTACTCAGTACTCTCTCATGAAGTTACTCACAATCTAGCTTGGTTTTGAGCAGTTGCGGTTCAAATACCATGGCTGCCTTGCCTCTGGCCGTGTTTCAAAATTTTTGGGATGGCACTAACTTTATATGATGAGCACTGAGCTGAGCTAAAAATCTCATGGGGCTTGTTCCACCTCATCACATGTGTTCTGAGAATAAACGTAGTCCATAAAGTCTGTGATATCACTCCTGCTATCTTTACCTCTTTCACTGGTCTCCACTGAACTGATCATGCATTGTAGTGAACTGATGTGTTCTTGAGTTGACTAATGAGTTACTAATTAATGAATTAAATAATATTTAATTCACTCCACTCATAACTAATTGATTAGCTAGTTAAACTAATCTCAGCTAGTTCAACTAAAATAAACAGAACACAACTCCACTAGCTGTCTCATTAACTCCACCAAACTTCTGCCACTGAAGTCCTAACTGAAGTCAACCATGCATGATGCCATCAAACCCTTGGGAACCACGTGATTCCTCTATCAGATGCATGAGCCACTTCTGTAGCTCGAACTGAAGTGCTCCAAGAGAGTAAACTGTTGTTTATAGTCTAAATATTATTAAGGGTAAATAATATTTGACTTCCCTATTTTTAGGAGAGGCAGTCAAAAATAGACTTCGACCTCTTTGACCTCAAAAATAGAGTCTCATCTATCTTTACCAACATGACACATACTTCAAGAATCTCAAACTGGAATCCCCGAACCATGCTCCATATGTCTAAAAATAGACATAGTCTAAAAATAGATTTTGCGCCAGAATTTGCCTGCGGGCCCACTTAGTGAAGGCGACTTCATTTCACTAAGCTCCATCATCTTGCTGCATTTTCAACACAACATCAGTAAAGTCTTCTTTTCAAAATTTCAGGACCCCTTCTTAAAAGACATGAAGGGGTTTAAATATAAAACTAATGAGTCTTAAAATAGTCATTACAATAAAAACTAAGGAGGTTTCAAACAATTCTCCTTAAAGTAACTAAAATAAAAACAGAAACATAAATTTAAGGGGTGATTTTTTGGTGGATTTTCCTACTATCCCTTATTCCATTTTTTCCTTGAGTTGAAGAATATTAAGCATAGGCTGAACCTCAAGAGGTTCTAGCCTAATGCGTAGGTGTCGAGTAAAAATAGCATCAAAGAATGGAGGTATCATGTATGAAGATGTATCTGTTAGACAGTAATGCATGAGCCATTGGCTGTGAGGCTTCACTAGATATCTCCAGTATCTTTCCCAATCTAACTTTTATATCTTCTTGATGTGCTCCTCTTTCACTTTTGACACTTCCCGCGTTCGCCTTATCAAATATTTTACCAAGGGTAATGCACCAGGAGGACATCTATCTATGATATTTGTTACGATAAGGTTTTGGCTGACAATTTCCACAATTTTTGTGGCAACGTCTTTAGCTCTGGTTATTTCCCTTTCTTCTTTATTTAATTGTATATCCCAATCTATGAACATTATTTCTTTCTTTGATTCTTCAATTCTAGGCAGGTTGGCCTTTCGGTCATTAAAGGAATCCTTCCAGGTAGAAAATTGGGATACCTTCTCATCTATGTCATCAAAACTAATTCTCATATCAACAATGTGATTCACAAGTGAATCACTTTTCTCACGTAATTCAAGAATGTTGGTTAATTTATGACAAAAGATGACCTATTGTTGTCCTAATAAGGTGTTTAATTCTAAAGCTTCTTTCCTAAAATCATCAATCTTTGGAACATCTTTCATTTTCTCAATGGAGAGATACAATTGATGAATTTGAGTATCTTTAGAACTAATTCAACTTGATGTAGAATCTTCAGTTGGTGCAGGCTCTCTTACAGTTTTTCAATTTGTACCTGTAGTTTCTAACTAACACTCTGCTTTTCTACTTGTAACTCTGTCTCAAGTTGAAGTATATTTTCATATTTTTGATTCATCAGTAAATGAATATGTGATGCCCTTTCCTTTGTGCACAAAGGGTCTGATTTTCACTTGAGTAGTGAAGTTATTGACCACTTTCGAGGGATCATATTGCCTATTTGGAATTGTAAACAATTTCAAATACTCTATTTGGCCAATTTCTAGTATAGCATGCTTGTAGTTGTCCATTCCATACACACTATTTTTTCTCATTTGCATTTACCTTTGAAATATTTTTCAAAACACAAAAAAAGCATATATGATAGAAAATGTAAAATTTTGTGTGTCATAGAAGAATTTTGATTTATATATTGGTAAATTAACATTACGTGATGAAATGTGAAGGTGCATCGATTCAGGCTCATTCACATGTAGAACGGTTCAAGAGCCAGACCGATGGGCATGATCTGAACATTGCACGCCAAAAAGGGTCAAGTCGGGCTCATTTGCAAGCTCAGGAGGGACCATCGTGACAGAACACCGGATAAGCTCAGGAGGGTTACACTATGGATCAAACAAAATAATTTACCAAAAGCGGAGAAAGGGCACATTTCCCTTAGACACTTAAGAGTTTTGGAGGAGGCGCAAAGGGAAAAACGAATGGTTTGGATCAAAGAACAGAGCTGGAGCGGAGAGATAGACAACAGAGATTAAATCGCAAGTTTTAAAAGATAAACACTAAGAAAAATTTAAAGACGGTGAAATGTGAAGTGCAATGTTGGCACGGACGCGATGTGGTTCCAAGATGAAATCTACAGGATTTCAAGTATGGGCTTATGTGATTATGCGCCATTTTATGAAGAAATAGGTAGAACGCGACAGAAAAACTTGGGTAAGTGACCCAACGCAGATAAAAGGAGAAGAGGACGAGTAGGGTGGTAGGTGATATGATTGACAATGTTTGAAGCACAGGGGCATAGGCAGAGTCAGGAAGAAGAGAGTATAGCAGCCCTATTTGGAGCATGACAGCTAGGTCAAGTCAGCTGGGTCAAGTCGGGCACTGAGGCATTGTTATAGAGCTGTGAAACCACTACATCATAACCAGAAAGGACATCTCGGCACTTCGGGAGGATGCATCAGCAACATAGATTTAGCAAAATGAACAATGTTTCTAGTTTTAATTTGTTTTCTCAAGTATGATTGCAGAAGTAATATTAATAGTTTAGGTAGTCGAATAGTTTCAAGAAGTTCAGGAGTTATGAATAACTGTGATGTATTTAAGTAGATAGAAATAAATAAAAGGGGTTCCGAGTTTTGGACCTCTGGAGGATTGTTAATTTGGTACTGAATTTTCTGAGAAATAAATGAAAGAAGATCAAGTTTCCTGTAGCTGTTGATGTTGATATGTATTTCTAGTTTCGCTCTGTTTTTCCTTGAATGAAGTGAAGTAATGTAGTAGTCGGTCTCTTAATTACATCTGTCACTAAGAGTTAAACAACCTTAATTTTCGATCCTTCACCTCATCTCTTCTTTCTTCACAAAATCCTGATGAAACTTTAAAGTAATAGATTCTGTGTTTGTAGCATATTATTTCGAGTTTCCTCTCTCTCCATGAATTCCATTTGAAACTTAAAAGTGATAGATTCAGTTTCTTAGCATATCACTTCAAGTTTCCTTTATAGTTCTTCTTTTCATTTCATTCGAATATCAGCAGCTTATGGCATCGTGAAGGCTTTCATTATATCATATTATTGAGTGTATTAGATAATTAGATTCCAAAGGTATTAAGAAGAGGCCATTTGATATTATAATTGTGACACAAATTTACAAAATGTCTTGAGCATTGATTCCTTACCACAACCAAGGGATTGTTACTTGAAATACAACATTTTTTGGCACCATTTCCGAGGACAAAGAAACAAAGTTTATTTTCCTTGGGTTTTTCACATTATTTCCTTTGGTTTTTAAGTGAGGAGGAAATATTCGGTTGTGTTTGTTATTTCAAAATTTTGGCTTTTAAAAGGCCTCACACGAGGTCAGATACCTCACAGCATATAGTCCCTGCTTTGCCAGATCTAGAAAGATTGGTTTCTAAAAAGGATCAGAAACCCAAAACTCCTTCAATACCTGATCCTGCATTGCCTGCTCTTGGCAGTAGTTATCATAACCCTTTGTTTGAAGATATTTCCAAGGAACTCCCATTCTGGGAACAAAATACTCCTTCAACACCCATTTATTTTCAAGAACCTCAATTAGAAGAACATTCTTTCGAGTCTTTTTCTTTTGCCTCCACTCAAGCTCAACCAAATATAGTTGCCAGTGTTTTTCCTCCAACATATTTCCTATTGCAACATAGTTAGAGGCATTATCTGTGATCACTTGTACACCATTTTTAACCCCTACTTCCATAACTACTTCATCCAAAATATGAAATGGAAATTATGCATCCTTCCCCTAATTATATGCATCAATAGATTTGAGAAAGATAATAAATTTTGGAAAAGCAATTGAGAAATTTAGTATGGTGCGAGATCTAACATCAGTTCATCCATCAGACATAATTTTGCATCCTATTTTCTTCCATGATTACATGAAATCTATAAGGTACTCTTGTATTATTTGGACCTCATTTTGTAAAAGTGGCCCCGGGGTATCATGAAAGTTAGGGCCTTTGAAGCCTGATCCACATGAAGATATATCATCAACCATGGGATGATAATATGCTAAATTAATAGCATTAAAAGGTATGTATGAATCATACCACCATCTAGCAATGCATTCATATGCAGACTCCTTCTCTATCTTCTTCCATTTAGCATCAAGGGTTGCTTAAGAACTAGGGGTGGTGTAGGATAAAAAGAAGAATTTAATCCCTTTACGTGTTTTGTCCTCTTCAAGTTAAAATCACTTGAACTACCCTCTCCAAATCTAGCAAGGAAACTAGAGGAATATTCAAAACTGGGCATATATTCTTCAAAATCAAGGTCACTAAGAATAGCATCATCCTTTTGACTTTTCCCTATATATTTTTTAATTCTTTTTTTTTCCCCCTTTTCTTCATTGTAGGTTTCAATTATACTTTACATCTCTTCTTTCCCATTTCACAATGTTTTAATTTCCCTCTTTAATGTGCTAGGTGTTATTTAATTATATGGACCCCCCCACCCTTAAATTTCTTCCCACAATACTTGCATAATTTTATCTCTTGTTCATTTAAATGGTAGTGAACCCAAGATGGATCATTCCTAAATTTTGGTGCCATGACAAATTCTACAGTAAGAAATGAAAAAACTACATAGAAAACCCTAGGGTTTTTAGAATTCTATGGATTTTTTTTTTAGAGAAAAATAAAATAGGAATAGAGGCCATGAAATAACTAGAGAAGATATGTAAATTTTGAGAAGAGAAGAAGCTCCCACAAATCATAAAATAAACTCTTCAGTCAACTCCAAAATATCCTTGAAAAAATTTCCAACGAAATCCCTCAAAATAACCCTGCAAATTTCAAAAATTGTTTAGAAAAAAATATAAGAAAATAAAGGCCACAATTTTTTTCCAAAAAAAATTACAAATATGGATTCTACATAAAAACACTATGGTTTTACAAAATTTAGGGAAAAAAAGAACAAATGTTTGGAGAAGAATAGGACAATAATGGTTGAAAAAATACATTGATTTTCCCTCGTACTTTTCTAAATAAAATCAACTCCAAATCCTTCAAAATCAACTCTGGAGCAGCCCCTACAAATCTGCATAAAAACACGGGATTTTAATTCTTTTGTTAAAAAAATAACTGATTTTTGGAGAAAATGGAACAAAAATAGATCGAAAAAATTTACGTTGATTTACCCTCTAAATGTTTTGGACAAAATTAGCTACAAAATCCTCTCAAATCAGCTATGTAACAACCCCCACCAAACAAAAATAAAAAAACTCTTTAACTAGCTCCAAAAACCACTCAAGAAAACAAAAATATCTTTGGGAAAACAAATCCTTGAAGTATCTCAAAAATATCCTTTAGTGATCAACCCAGCAGTTCTTGAAGGCTCCAATCAACTCTTCAAATCTGTAAAAAATATCCCTCAGAACAACCCTGCAAAAAACTATTTGAATTCTCTTCACCGAACTCAGCTCAAGAATTGCAAGAGACTCGAATGAATAGTGTGAGTGAAATAGAGGGGGTGGGGATGTTTAAATATCTTTAGGGGGGGATATATTAGTGTTACAAATTAGGGAAAATAAAAAAATAATATATAAATAAAATAAAATAAAATGATTTTTTCTATGTCTAGGTCATGCAACCGCGGGCCCTGTGGATTGGAAAAACTGGCCTCTGAAATAGAACAAAACGGTTCGATACTGAATCGGTCTAATCTGGTTTGGAGGACCGACCCGGACTGGAAATTTCCCCAAACTAGTCAGCTAGTCCAGTTCCAATAACATTGCATCGCATACATCCTTAACATGTCCTCAAGGATACGATTGATCCTATTTGTTTGTCCATGTGTTTGTGGATGATAGGTTGTGATATATGATAGTTTTATTCCTAATCCGGCGAACAATTCCTTCCAAAACTTGGAAGTGAATTTAGCATCCTTATCTGGCACAATCTTCTTGGGAATGTCATGTAGCTTCATGATCTCCTTTATGAAGAATTGGGATATGTCAGTACTAGCAGAGTTGGTAGATTTAACTGCCACAAAATGAGCTAATTTTATAAGTTTATCAACCACCGCCATGAATGCATCATGTTGCTCATATTTTTTGGGAAATTCAGTGATGAAATCCATAGAAAATATTTCCCACTTCCATTTCAGAATAGGGATGGGTTGCAACAATCGTGATGGGATTTTCCATTTAGCCTTTACCAGTTGGAATTATATGCATTTTTCTACAAAATTTGCTACTTCTTTCTTCATATTTGGCCTGAGATAGTTTTTTTTAATGTTAATTGTTAGGATCTTTTGATACTTTGGGTGGCCTTAGTAAGGCTTGGCATGGAATTATTTCAGTGTCAGCCTTTTATTTCATCACTGTTAAACACATAAATTTTTCCCTTGAATCTAATTAAGTAGTCTTCAGTGAGATTATATTTGTTACCTTCGCAGCTTTGCTAAAAATTTTCTTTCATTTGCTGGTATTTTTCATCTTGCTGACCAATGTTTTTAATTCTTTGTTCCATATTTATTGCATACATGCTTACCATTTCCAGGTGATTTACTTGGAGCCTTCTGCTCAAGGCATCAACAACGGTGTTTTCCTTACCTTTTATGTACATAATTTCAAAGTCAAACTTTCTAAGCATGGCCAACCATATTGCCTAGCATTCAACTTTAGTTTTACAAAAAATTATTTGAGTCCACTATGGTCTGACATGAGCATCAGCCTCCTACCCAAAAGGTAGTATCTCCACATTTTTAAGGCATGAACGATGGCGACCAATTGTAAATCATGTGTCACATAATTTTCCTCATGCTTATTCGCCTTTCTAGACTCATAGCACAATAATTTCCCTTATTTCATTAAGACTCCACTAATTCCCTCCTTGCATGCTTCTGTTCACATTACAAAATATTGTCAGGATCTACGATTTTCAGCACTCGCACACTAGTGAGCAATTTCTTTAACTTCTCAAAACTTTCTTCACATTGTGCAGTCCATTCAAATCCTTTCCCTTTCTTATGCAAGGCTATATTGGGATGACCAATTTTGTATAAATTTTGAATAAATCTCTTGTAGTATCCTTCCAATCCCATTAATGATCTAACCTCCTCCATATTCTTTCGAGTTGGCCACTCCCTTATGGATTTTATCTTCTCAGGACCAACTACTACGCCTTCCTTAGAGATGATGTTCCCTAGGTAATGTATTTATGACTAGAAAAATTCACAACTCCTGAGTTTTGCATAGAGTTTATTCTCTCTCAACAATTGTAATATTGTAGCTACATGGTTTTCATGTCTTACTCTGTTTTCCTGTAGACTAGGACGTCATCAACAAACCTATGACAAACTTGTCCAAATATTGATGCAATACTTCGTTCATCAGGCACATGAACATGGTTGGGATGTTGGTGAGCCCAAAAGGTACCACTATGAATTTGTAGAGCCCATACCTTTTTCTAAAAGAAATTTTATGGATGTCTTCCTCCTTGATTCTCACTTGATGGTAGCCTGACCTCAGGTCGATCTTGGATAAAATTGTTGCTCCTCTTGGTTGGTCTAAGAGATTCAAATTTTCTTAATGATTACCTTGTTCAGTTGTTTGTAGTCAATGCACAATCGAAGGGTTCCATCCTTCTTCTTTACAAATAGTACTGGTGCTCCCTAAGGAGACACTCTTGTCCTTATATAACCTTTGTCAAGCATATCCTTTAGTTGTAATTTCAACTCAAGTTACTTTGGAGTGATCGTCCTATATGGAGCCTTGGATGTTGGTGCTACTCAGGGTAACAACTCAATAGGGAAATTGATCTCTCTATGAGGGGGTAATCCAGGAACATCCACTAGAAAAACGTCTGCATATTATTGAAAAAAAGGGTACCTTTGGAGAAATTCAGCCTCCTTGTCTTCTACTTTTCTTCCATCTTCCTCATTCTTGAAAACTTTTATTGCGAACAACATGCATCCCTTCTTGTCGTTGTGTTTGTCCTACATAGTAGTGATCAACCTCACTGATATGGGATTATTTTTTCCTTGCAATACTATTTTTGTTCCTTTCTCATCCAACCATTCCATTACTTTCTCATAGAAATCTACCTTGTTATGGTGTAAGTACAACCAATCCATGCCTAATAGTATGCCATAACCACCCAGCGGCAACAAATTCAAGTGGGTTGTTGTAGAAATGTCACTGAGCTTCATTGCACATGACTTTACCCAATAGTTGATTCTTCTCCTTATGCCAATGGCCAATTGAACCTTCCAAGGTTTTCGATGAAATTCCTTTCCTAATCCACACTTCTCAACAAGTTCTGGGCTAATATAGCTATAATTAGAACCCGGATCAATCAAAATTGAAATGATTTTATTGTGTGGCTTACCTTCCATCTCAATGATGGATGCCTGGTGA
Source organism: Pinus albicaulis (assembly GCA_034641835.2). Taxonomy (NCBI): domain Eukaryota; kingdom Viridiplantae; phylum Streptophyta; class Pinopsida; order Pinales; family Pinaceae; genus Pinus; species Pinus albicaulis. The sequence continues at coordinate 1,244,968,707 of CM076578.1, read as the reverse complement.
TCTTCTTGGTGATTTTCCACTACTGCATAGATACTTGGTATACTCCAAGCCACTTAACCCATTGTACTTTCCTCTTGAGCATTGTAAATATTTGGTCCAACATTCTGATGATGTGTACAATCTATCCTCCTGTGATCCCCACCACAAGTCCAACACTTGAGAGGTTCTTGACTTTCAAACATGGGTTGTGCTGAAATTGGTTGCTGCACATTTTTCTTAACAACAACATAGGTCCTTTGTTGATATTGTTGTGCTTGAACTAGGTGCTTCACTTCCTTTCTGCTTGGTTTTTTCTTGGGCCAATTCTTACTACATCCATCATTTCTCTTGGCCTACCAGCTACTCCTAATTTCAAGTCTCTGTTTTTCTTGTTCATATCCGATGCCCTAATTTATTAATAGCATCCTTCAAGTCTTGGGGTTCCAACAAATTCTATGTTATCCCTAAATGCCATAGACAACCTGCTAATGAACCTCTAAATCTTGACCCTCTCATCCTTGAGATATGGTACATATCTTAACAGTTCCAGAAATTTGGTAGCATATTCATCATTGGTTAATTGACTCATTTTGAGTTCAAAAAACTCCTTTGCTTTACTATTATAGTACCATTCAGATAGGTATTTCTCTCTGAAGAGCTTCTCAAACTTCCCTCATATCAATTCCTTCTCAGAAATGGCTCTAGCATTCTTCAATTCTTCCCACCATATGTCAAATTTTCCTTTCAAGTTGTATGAGGCAACTCTAGTGATCTAAAAATGGAATTATTTGTAAATTTTGTAAATTTTGTGCAAAGTATCCATTTCCATTTAATTAAATGTGTGCAAAATTCTCCATGTCTTTCAAGTTAAACAAAGTGTATTTGGTAAATGTTTCTGAGTTTATGTGTGAGGGAATGTTAATTAAGTTTCTTGTTTAACATATAATATCAGCAATACATAGCAGAATAGCTTCAACATAACATAACTCAAATATTTGGTGAGCAGTTCACCCCTCTTGGGCTACATCTGCTGGACCAAGCCTCCCAAATTGGCTTGTCCTCTTGTATTAAAATGCTCCAAAATGCTAATACAAGTTTAAAATTGTCTCAATGGGAAAATATGACTGTAAATATAGAATCAGAAGACATGAAAATGCTAAAAATTCCTTTCCATATACACTAAACAGTGAAAAATTACCAACTACAATGTCTTCTTCAACAAGGCCCTGATGGCTCTTTGAACTCCTTTGAAGCTTTTCAGACTATAGAATTCCTCAAACAGTTTTGAAACCTCTTCCATTAGATTCAAAATGTAGAAAATAGTCGAAAAATGTTTTTTGGTTCACCTCAAACAGTGAGGTACAACTCAATACAGCTCCATTTCCCCAATGGCCCTAATGACTCTCCAAATTTCCCTGAAGCTTTTCGGGATCTGAAAGTCTTCAAAAAGTTCTAAAACCTCTTCCATTAGGTTCAAAAGGTGGAAAATAGCTGAAAATGGTTTTTGGTTCACCTCAAACAGTGAGGTACAACTCAAAACAGCTTCATTTCCCCAATGGCCCCGATGGCTCTCCAAACTTCCCTGAAACAAAAAAAATGGCTATAGAACACCTATACTGCCTCTAGAACCTATCCCAATGGCTTTATAATGCTCATAATACCCAAAATTGACTAAAATTTCATCCAAATTGGTCCAATATTGAAGAAGTTATGACCAAAACAGTATTTTGCCCAGTGGTACTTAAAAAACTCCACTAAAAGTGGAGGAACTGCAGATAAGGGTGCCAAATATGGAAAACTGACTGAAAATAGTGGAATCCGCCCAAACTTGGCAGAACTGTTTAATTTCATAATAAATGTTGGTGGGGCAGCGTCACATGTGACCCCCGCCCTGACCGCCAGTTTTCCTGTGGCTAAACCATCTAACCGTTCGCATTAAATATTATGGTCGTGGCCACATGAAAACGGTTAATGCGGATTGGTGACCGTTGACTTAGCTCATTTAACATGGGCTCTGGTCACGTGAAATGTGGTCATGTGTTTTAGGGGGCTGGCCCCCTTTGCCGCCCAACCAACTTTAATTCAAACGTTAAATCAAACCAGTCCACCATAACGGTTAGGTAACATCGTGTACCCTACCCGGTCGGGCCTTTGGGCTGGTAGACCATCGAACCGGGGTTGAATCCTGTCGATTGTAATAAAATTTTAACATGTTTCTCGGCCTGGGGCCACGTGGCGGCCTCTGGGCCTGCCACGTGACAACCTCCCATTGGTCCGCCCATATAAAAGTCAAACCATAAACCAATGAGCGAATGCCACTTGTCCACGAGCAATTGGCTCGAATGGAATATTTTAGGGAATATTCTAGGGAATATTTTGAGGAATATTCTTTGGAATATTCATTTTTTAATTTTTCAAAATTTAAAAGTCAAACCTGGTCAACTCAGTTTTTGGAGTTTACTGAAAACTTCAAACTTGCATAACTTCCACATACGATGTTAGATTTGAGTGCCGTTCGCAGTGCCAGAATCGCAGCGACGAGGCTTATCTGATCATTTAGGTTGCAAGTGATTTTGAACATTTTCAATTTTGAGCTTTTTCCATAGCTCGGACTTGAGCTCCTGATCATCTAGCCTTCATATTCTTAGAATAATCATGTATTATGAAAGATTTCTTCATTCCTAACAACCATGCTTTTGCATCCTCCGCTTTCTTCATATCCTCATCAAAGGTAGGTGCCTTTTCCCTCTTAAAATATTGAAGCATATTCCCCTTTTCCTTTTCCTTACTCCCTAAGTGATGGTGATATTGAGAATCGTGATGCCTCTGGGCAACTGATTCAGATGGTTTTCTTGAATGTTTCACCTGTGTGATGGCCCTTCTCTTGGAGTGCTCCAAATTTCAGCTCCTGGCATAGTGTCCTCACTTCCTTTCTTGTGCCTCTTTTTGGATCTGTCACCATTTGCCCCATTGGTATTTTCTTCTTTCCCCAAAATATTTTCATGTCTCTATGAATTTCCCTCCTCTCATATTACCTTTTCCTCTACCAATATGAGATATTTTTCACGATGATTGTATTTATCTTTTCTTTCCTTTCTTAGGCTCTTACCAACCTCTAAATATTAGCCTTAAAGCTTCTAAGTTCTCACCTCATCCCTTCGGCTTCTCAAAGTTTCCATCTAGTTTGGGGAATGATTCCCTCCCCCTTGGCCAACTGATCTCTCTTCCTCATTAGCTATGACCCCATTGCTTCCATGTTTTGATTGATCGGAATTGTATTCAATCATTTTGGTCCTCATCAATGCGAATTATTTCGTTTAATGTTGCTTGTAATGTGCTATCAATCACACACATTGTTAGACATTTCAAAATAATAATGTAAACTTGGGATCAATATTTTACCATGGAGATTTTGTTGTGAGAAAAAAATCATGTTAGTGTGTCAATTACATTTACAATTCATATGCATCAATCACTTAGTCCCTTCAAAATGATAATAAGGCTAGCAGCATAATCATGACAAAAAAATTCATCATATTCATGATTTACAACCATAAAACACACATCATGACCATAGTCCTATTCTCATAAAATTGTAAATAATATTGGTTTCTCTTTCTTTTTTGCAATCATTAATGAAGAAAGCAATTTTAATTTTAGCACTCAGATAATTAATTTTCTTCATTTCATTCATTTTTTTTTACCATCAGTTGCTTGTGACAAAAGCCCATCTAGTCCAATTTTGAACATGGATAGCTCTGATACCACTCTATCATGAACCCAATCCCTTCTATCACCTCAAGGGATGGGATTAAATTCCATTTTCCAAGCACGTACCCTGTCTAACCCTTCGTGGGTTGAAATCCCTTCGTTAATGGATTTTCGCCATCAATCTTGTTTCTATGTGAAATTAACATGGCCAAACACAAGACAGGAGCACCTAAGCCTGACATTTTTTTTGTTCCTTGCCTTATTCCATCGAACCCCTATTCACATTCTTTGTGAAATGACCAAGGATATGGAACATAACTATACAAGCGAGCCTGCAACACTTCCTCACTATACACCGGTAAAGAGTGCCAGTTAATATATCCACATAGACACCTGTTTTTGTCTTCTCCTCCACTGCTTCTTAGTATGGATTAGAAGGTCTGCTAATTTAATTGCACTGATATAGGTAACTTTTTTTAGAACTTCTGACCCAAACTAAAATGTGATTCTGGTTCTATATCAATATGTTGTTCAATGAAGACAGGTCTGTTTATATGTATTTGGAAATCTTGACTGGAGTCGCATTTTGCCCTCCGTAATTTGTGATTCCGTCAAGGTCTTTTTTGGCCTTCTTTCTTTCTTAGAGGTTGCTCTCGAATCACTATGACAATTTCGATTACGATTTTCTCATCTATCTTTAGATGAGAACGTAATTGTTGACTCATGAACTGTTATAATACAGCGTTTTTTTCTTTCTTTGGGCTTAACCCATAGCCCCTTCCATCCCAGCGCAATCGTTCACGCCTCCTATGATAACCTGTCCGGGTCAATCTCTCGGGCTATGTGTCTCATGGGGTCTATCCCCGTGTACTTTAATCAGTGATGTCTTCCAGCACGATCATCCTCCCAGTCCTGGTGTTACCATCCTGAGGATATCCCAAGCTATGTGTTTGGTTAGCCGCAGACTTATCTTCTTCAGGCTTACCTAGATAGTGGACCTACGTTCCATATTCTCATTGGTCTAATCTCCTATTTGTCACATGCTTCTGCCACCGTCGATCCACGTCATCCTGAAAACTTCCTTGTGACACTTCTTTATATCGCTTGGCGACGGAGTCGGGTTGATCAAGTTGCGAACCTGTTGCTGCCCAATAGCATCACGACCAGGCTTACCTGGATTTCCTACACGGCTGGCCAACATCATCCCACTAAGTCCCTCTCGACACACTCTTAAGGGAACCACTTACCTATTGTCAATAATTCTCTACCAGTCTTGCGTGGAAGATGGGGTTGTATCACCTCTCTTCCCATTGGACAATCCCCCCACTCGTATTTTTCACCGCATCCAATCCTGTGAGTGTATCACTGTGTGCCATAACCTATGGCATCCCGCTAGCTTACCTTCCCAATGATTGCAGATAATTTCCCTCTTTGTTCTTTTGAGATGAACCCATCGGGATGATTCAGCAGGTGTACCAACTCCAAACCAATAGCGTTATAGTAATAGGGTGGCCCCACCACGCAACCATTGTTTCATACCACCGGGACTTACCTGGCGTCTTCGACTCTTCCGCACTAACAATCCTTCGAGTGAACTTTAGCGGTCCAACGTGGCATGTGGGACAGTCCCCAGCCAATGGCGCTACCACACAAAGCGGGCCCGACCACGTATACCTTCAACTTCTTCTCGTCATTCCATGCCCAGTGTTTTCCATTGCACTCTCTCCTCACCCTTCTAGGTTAGTTGTTTGGCTTATGTGGGTTGTGGTCCAAACCACCCACCAATACAACATTGTCGGGCGCATGCCATGTGTCGCGTTATCCCTACGCTTATATCTCGGTGCTCCTTGTGCTTTTAGAGGGGATTTCGGGTGAACCACTAGGCTCCCACCTCTGGGCCATGTTGATTACCTTTCGACCAATCACAAGGGTTCCGGGATGGCATGTCAGCCAACTCATTATAGCTGACATTATCTCGACTATTAAAATTATCAATAGCCAACTCTTTCTTGTTTTCTTCCGGCCACGTCCTCACGTCGTTTTCCAATCGCGTACGGGGAAAAATATGGCACGTCAATGAGGTGTCTCCAAATCTAGGGTTCGGATCAATGAAATGATAAGGCTACCTAGTCATTCCTCTTAAACACAAAATTCATTCCCTTAACGTTGCGACCAGGCTCACTTCGATCATGGCCATGGATCAACTAGAGGACCTCGGTCCTGCTTTATGTAACGAATCCAGAGAGGATCACCACGATCACTCCACTAATAGATTCTACCATTGCATAGGCCTTCTACAACTAAGCTTCTTGGCCTCAGCCTTGTCTCATAGATCGAGTAGACCTCCGGATTTTCTTCACTGGAACTTCAATGCTCTGCGAGCAACGATCTAACACGCTTCACGGCATTACCCCTCCTGAGCTTGGATGTTAGTTGCGGTAAGTGGGTTCTAGCCCATTTCCCTCCGCTGCCCTTTGGTAGGGAACCCACTTCTTTTAATGGTTTCATTCAAAAATGGTTTTAGCCTAAAATATATCATTAAGTTCGCTCAATTTCGCTATTGTATTATTCTTGGGAACAATTAAGCATACTGTGAAGTTCTTTCACTTACATTACTATAATATTTTGTGCACATATAAGCATTTTATTTAGAGTAAGACTCTTCATATGCTATATAGCTTAGGAATTATTGTTATGGGGTTATTTTCACGTCTTAAGCATTAGATATTTTGTTGTTGCCACTACGTAAGATATTGAAAATATTTTCTTTCAAGTTCAATCACAAGGACACATGTACACACATATATATCTTCAACATACAAGTCAGGGAAGTTTCCCTTCAAGGTTGCACAACAGGTATATGCAAAAACATTACAATTTTAATCCCTATTTTCCATATTCATTGCAACAAAAATACAACATAATCCATTAAATGTAAGAAACATTCATAATTACTTATCTTTATCTGCAAGGAAACTGAGTCTAGGACTATGACTCTCTACCCAACCATAGATAGTTGCAACCATTGTTACTTGTATTTGCCACCCCTGAGCCAGATTCCAGAGTCTGAGGGGGGAATGCTTTCTTTTGGGACCACACACAAGCTTCCAGTTGATTCAAGGACTCCAGAGGACCTCCTGCCTCAATCCCAATAATTGTTTACTTCTTTCTTGCCTACACAGGGAGTCCAAAGGTTCCCAACCTCACCATTAAGTTCACATACATTGATTCACCCCCTCCTAGGAAATCCAGAATCCATTATATGAATCAGGGCGGTAACCAAAGGTTTTGATCATTCCTGTCTCTATTTCAGCTCCAGGATGGTCTCCTCCCAAGTTGTTATAGGGCTCCAGATTGACTATCTTAACCCACAGCCTCCAAGGGACCCAAGATGTTAAAGGGCTCCAGAGATTTCATCCCACCGACAACCTCCAAGGACCCAAGCTGTTACACGGCTCCAGAGACTTCTTGTCTTAACCCACACCCTCTAAGGACCCACGCTGTCATAGGGTTCCATGGATCTTATCTCAACCCATAGCCTCCAGAGAACCCAAGGTGTTATAGGGCTCTAGAGACTAACACTCAACCCACAACCTCTAGGGATAGAGAACTGATCCCCTTCTCTTATCTTCTCTTCTCTTCAAGTTGTCCTTTGGAAGCTTTTGTTGAAGTCCTGGTTTGCAATCATCTTCTCAGTATCCTTCTAAGTGAAGATCTCTATTCTCCTTTCCCAAGAGCTCGAATGGCCTTCTATTCCTTATTCAACCTATTCAAATTACTTCCTATTTTTGTTTGAATGCTTATCCTTCTTGTATGCCTCTTCCAATGTGTTTTCTCTCTTTTTTCAATGGACCCCCCCTCTCTCCCCGCCCCCATCCCCATTTATGTCAACCTTATTTATTATTGTATCCTTCCTCTTTACAGTTTTGTGGCTACCTCATAAATTCTTGGCCTCCTTGCTTTTAGTGTTTTCTCAAGCAAGCATGGACTTGAATACTTCCCCCAACCTATTTAATTTCAGGAGCCATTTCATTAACTTCTTGCACTATCCAGCCATCAATGGCTACCTTTCCAATCCAGGTTTTTCCTTGGCACATGGAAGCACAACATCCCAAGAAGCAGATCTCCACCCCCATATCTAGAATCTGTGTCCGTTGACCTAGTCCCCTCTATTTTTAATTTCAACCTTTCATGAAATTTACATTACATATATTACATGACTCATACAAGAACCTTGGATGGGGCTATCACATGGAATTTCTTGAAAGAAATCTCAAAGAAGAAAATGAGTTGTTCAGAATAACAAGCTAGAAAGTTAATGAATAAAATGAAAGGATTACAAAATAAAATAAAACTATCAAAGGAGAAAACATTTTGATTTCAAAACAATCTTACAATTAGTTTAGGCCGAAGAAGGCATTGAAGCAATGGTACAAAGGTTTAAAAGTATGAACAATGACACAACAAGAGGAAATAAAATAGGCTTAGTGCAATATTGATGTATTGTTGCAAATTGCAAGTGCAGCTAAATATCTTTAAAGAACAAGTACAAATCATACATTTTTGCTGCATAGGGAAATGCAACATCTCCACCTTGGGGGAGAAGTTGGTATTCATTTTGATCCCCATTCCAACATAGAATTAGTCATGATTTTACCTACCTTGCTACAATTTCCATTCTACATCATCCATTTCATTATCATTTTAGCAGAAAAGTGCAAATTAAAAAGGAATTTTATCATTTCTCTTATTTATTAGAATTTTGACAAAAATGAGGCATTAGAAATAATTTTTCAGCAGAAAAATTACATGAAGGTGTTACTTCTAGTAAATTCTAATTTGTTAACATGTGTATAGGATATTTGGGTGAATTAAAATATATGTAATTAATTCCTTGATATCCGAGGACGATGAAATAATTAATGGTCATTAGAAATATGCTCCACATGTGTCAAGTCAAAGCTTGGTCAACTCAGCTACTTTGTAGTAAAAACCCCCGATTTTGGCCACAAATAAGAGCTGATTCAAATTTCTTGGGATTTTTCCATGTTTGTGTGTATATTGAGGATTAACTCAACCTATATAGAGCCAATAATAGTTTCTTCTTGTTATTTGTCATATATCTCATGATATTAGTCTTGGACTTGGTATAAATACCCAAGACTTTGAAGACAAAAGAGAGGTATTTTTATTAGTAATATTTTCATATTTGGAACTTGGAGATATCAAAATTAGGTTGATGGTTTGAATAATTTATTTTCATTTATAGATATTGTTGTTTAAGTATCTCTAGTTGATAAGTTTCATGGTATGTAAGATGAGCATCAGAGGGCCCCATTTGTCAAGCATGTACACTCTTTCCTTTCTTTGTTTTTAACTGTATATAATTGGTATGTACATTTTTGACTTGATTTTCTAGTATGTAAAGTCGATTTTTTTTTTTTATCATGAGCTCATGAGATGTACTTACTGATAAGCTAATTGATAGATGTTTTTGCATTGAAAATCTTGAGAAGGTTTTGAATATGCTTCATTTGATAATACAAAACCAAGAAACTTCTTTGGATGAGATTGTATAGGACTTCCTTTTAGAGTTCATAAGGTATGGTTAAGTTTTGAAGAATGTCACACAAAATTACATAAGAGGGAGAAGATTGGTGAATTCTAATTTGGAATCTTCTTACGAGATGAGAATCACAATGCAACTAGAAGTTCTTGATGTTGAAGTTCATGTAATTTTGAATTCTTCTTGAAAATAAAGAAATTAAATATAATTTTATTGTTTTGCGGTTATTTTTTATATCAATAAAATTTATTCATATTATTATGGGTTAGCATATAGTTAGTTTTTATATTGGTAAAAATTATTCGAAGTATTATGGATTCTTTGATTAGCATAAATTTATGTTAATATGGGATATATCAAGAACTAGAAAGGATAAAAAAGATTTGAAGTTCAATGTCTTGAGTGAATATGGATGGTGGGGATTTTTCTGATGCTCACAAGAACATTATACAAATATGAACACAAAAAACCACCAACATTTTTCCTTGTCCCTCACCTATATGTAAAACACTTGGCTTCTCTAAGTGCAACAAGATTGCAATTCAATGAACTACTAGTCTTTATTGGGGATGTTACTTTTTGTAATTTGACCTTTTGGACTCTTCTAGGATGAACGAAGTGTATAAAAATAAATCAGAAGCTTATATCTATTTCACTAAGTAGTTTATAACAATACTAGGTTCACCTCTCAACTGGTCTAGAAATTCATGTATACTATGTATGCTAATTTCTTATTTTCCAATATTCGTTATTAGTTTCTAATGTAAAATTGTATTTATTCTCACTTACTAATGTTATTTTTTTGTTTAGTACAATCACTAATGTTTCAAATTATTTTTAAACTCGTGATGAGACCTTTATGCAAGATGGTCCTGTAAATTTGGCCTTACTCAGTCATAGGAAAACTGAAAATACACACATCGTAGATCCTTCCAATTTAGATATTAAGTTGAGAAAAAAAAATGTACCAAGGTTGAGCTTGAGTAGTATAAATAATTTTGCGAGATGGACGACATTGGTGGATATTATGATTCCTTTAACAACCAAAATGACGAGAAGGATATCGATGTTAATGGGCATAGGTTAAAGCTCAAGGAGTTATGGGATGCGATTGTTGAAATGTTGGACATTTGTGCTTTTCCTACTAATTGTTTATCCCAAAATAAGTAGGTAAATTCTACCATGACATATAGGGAATTTGTTGAGCCTTTGGATATCACATATTATTATCACAAGTATGAGGGAAAGGGTAATTATTTGAAAGATGGAAGATCCCGTCGTCACAAAGTTCTTCAAAAATTGTTGGAAGAAAAAGAAAAAATGTGCAGTGCAACAAGTCAGATAATGAGGTCAAAGTTATTGTTCCTAATTTTGAACTCATGCTTGTGGGAATATGTATAAGAGGTTTTGAAAGCATTCAAATAAGGCCTACATCAAAGGAAAGAAAGTCTTCAAGATTTTCAAGATTGTGTGTCAAATTTTATCAATGATCGCAACATTATTCATATGTTTTCTTGGTAAGAAACAACTTCAAGAGGTGGTGGAAAGAATAAAATCAATTCCAATCCCATGGATGGAAGTTAACACCATCACTGTATAAGATAATGGAATGTGAAATTTGGAACGATGAAGTAATAGTCCAAACCCCTAAATGGAAATTAACCTCCCCATTGTATGAGATAATAGAAAGTGAAAATTGGAAGGGAAGAATTTAGAAGGTATCTATCTATCTAGGTAAAAATAATTCATCAGAGACTTTGAAGGAGAGGAAATTTTCATAGGTGATTTTTAAAAACTAATAAAATACTAATAAAAATAAGCCATGCGCTTCACTATCAATTGGGTCTAGCTTAGGTAGTTGAGAGGAAAAACTCATTTTCCTCTACATTCAAGTTGAAATTAGCTTGTGAAATGTTTTCCCTTTATGGGCTACCTAAGGCTAACAAGGTAACAAGAATATCATTCTATCTTAAGTAACTAACAGTGGATTTAAATGTTGCCTGTAACAAAAATCCACACAATTCACTATTTAGTACCTATTCGAGCTCCATATCAATTTGATTAAGTTGCAGAAGGTGGCATATAAAGCATTCTAAATATGGATGTCTCTCTACCATAGTTATCTTAATACTTGCAACATTTTCATTTGTTTGTTCTATCACTCAATCTTTATTTTTCAGTGGATTCTTATTCTATCAATGGTAGTGGAGGTAGTTCTAGGATTTAATTACAACGAACATATAACATTGATTCAATGAGAAAAAGATATAATTTATTACAGATAAAGAGATCACCATGTTATGGTAAACAAGACAAGTTCTTATGGATTCAACAAAGGGAGGAATCTCTCAAATAAATGACAAAACAAACATGTAATTTTGGCACTTTGATTTTGTTTGTTGATAAATGTTGGTTCTTTATAACACATAACTACTCATTAATAAGGATGAATTCTAATATCCAACATGTTTTCAATACATCAACCCATAATCAATGCAATCAAGGATACTAGGAGTGGATGGGCTTCGATAAGCTAAAAATATTTTATATCTATAACTCATCACCCTAAGATTAGTGAGAACTTTGTATTTGAGGTGTGACAACGTTTCTCTATTTCTTAACAGTGGATCAAGGTTATTGAAATCAACCATGCAATGTGGAAAGTAATAAATATACAATTTCATAACTTAAGAATATGAGAACACAAATCTTGGATCGCATGGCAGGACAACTAAAAACATCAAAATTTGATTTGATAACCTAGTAAAGATAAAAAATAAAAGGAAACTAGAAACTTCACAAATTCCAACTCATTTTCATACCATATTTTTCATTTCTAGATACTCATTCAAATTCAATTGGTACTTGGATTGATTCAACCCAAAATAATCTTCTAGATACTCGACCCTCTTGAATGTACACACCTAAAATCACACATTTCAATCAACCTATTCAAGAAGTTTAATCATTTTCTAAAAAAAAGAAAGTCAAAACCTAGGTAAAACATTTCTTTTGTACATGATTAAAACATCATAATCCAAACACAAAACCGACCAATAACTGGTCCTTATATCAAGTTTATGTGTTGATCCATAAAAAAATAAAATATAAGGATATAAAATAATTACCATGGTGGAATTTAGCAACGATATTCAAAATCAAATCCAAAACAGAGTTCACCAATGTCTCCAGTGGACTAGTCAGAGCAGGAGAGGCTTCCTCCAAGTCCAAAAAAAAATTGGGCTTAGGACAAGAAGTTGTCGATCTAGCAGTGACATGAAAGGGCTTAATAAAAACCATATATATTCCTGCTTTCCTAATCAAAGGAGGGGGTTGTCCATTTTTTCATCTCAGATCTATCATTTTAGTTGAAACCCACTTCCAAATAACCCTAATTTCACTCTAAAGTGTTGATAAAAACAACCAATAGATTGTGTATTTGTCCTTCATTGAATATTTACCAATATATACCCTCTTATGTTTGAACTTAGGAGGCTCGAGAGGATAATTAGGCATCTTAACCATCCTAATAATCCTTTATTTCACACCAGAATTAAAATCCATTGACTATTGTGAAGGCGTGTATTTGATATGGCTTGATTTAGAGGATTGTTGTGGGACACCCTTAGGTTACACCTCATTGAGACATGTTGAAAAGTGTAACTAGGATCAGTATTTGTGTTGACTATGTAATTATGTATTTATGTAAAGAAGAAGACAAAGCTAATAAAATGTATTTTGGTGTACTTGCTTCATAGGTTTCATGAGCAAGATTTTATTATGTAGATAGACTTCTTCTTGATGTCTATTAGGTTTTTATCTTCTAGGAATAAATAGAATTAAGTGTCACATACATGAAGGATCTATTCTAGGAATATATGCTCCAAGACCTTTTGGAAGAAGCTCACAAAATCCCTCAAACAATGATGGAAGACAAGCTTTAAATGCAGTGCAGAAATGCCCCATCAATGCTGGAATAAAATTACTCTAATAGACCTAATTCACCATGGACAAGTCAGCCGAACACACAGTTGTATGGTCGGCCTATTTAAAGTACCATGCCCTATATATATACACAAGTCATGTAGTCATTTTGGAAGCAAGTGAATGCGGATCTCTCTGAACCATAGTGAAGATAAAAGACAAAATACAGTGCGGATTTAAGAGGAAGAAAAGTGTGGGATTTTAAGGTGAATAAGTGTGGATTTCTAAGGTAAATCAGACTAGAAAACAGTGTGGATTTCACTGTACATGAAGTGCGGATTTCAGGAGCTCTGTAAAGGGTATAAAGTGCAGACTTATCAAGGTTATCTCAGTACCTATCTCAGACCCTAAAGCAAAGAAAAAGGCTCCAGATATACCATCGTTGTTCTACATATTGATGTGTGATTCTAGAACTAAGAAAAGGTCTTGAAAGATAAAGTTAAGGGCAATTTTCTTGAAGGAATAATTTACTGAAGTTAAGACAGTGATCATAAGAAGAAATGTAGACCTAAAGGTGGGAGAAAGTGAGGAAGGTAAATATGAGATTTACCTTCCTAACTACATTTCAAGGAATTCAATTTCAAGTATATGCAAAGAGAATATACTTTTTTCCCTACATTTGACTGAGCATCAAGAAGTATAATTTGGATACTGAGTTCTCTAGTCCCAGTGAAAAATAGTGGAGATCGGTGTAGACGAGAAGAATCAAGTTTGAAAAATCCGTGACAAGGTCTTGGAAGCATATCTAGGTTAGGGGTCTGAGTCTTGGTCATGGTACTTGTCATTTGAAGATCTATAAGAAGAATTATTTGCGAGTATTCCTCTCCAAAAGGGAGAGGTTTTTCCCTAGCTCTAGGAGCCTAATTTGTGTTTCTTGTGTACTTTTATAATTGACTTGATGAAATATTAACTAAGCTAAAGAAGGGAATACATAAGTAATATCACAAGTAGTTATCAAGAAGATAATTTTGTATTAATCACCAGCCCTCCAAATTCTCAACATGGAATCATAGCTAAGGTGTTGAACTCAAGGGTTGCTTGACAAAGGAGACACTCCAAGAAGAAAAATCAAAAGTTTGGTTGGAAAATCAAATCATTTTAAAAGGAGGATCTCAACTTCTGAAGATATACTTCATCATGGATTCAAGATCTCCTACATTGAATATCCCTATCTTAAAGGAAACCATTTAATTCATCTTCAAACATCATCAAGGAAGATGCAAGCCACTCTACTCAAGTAAGTATCTATGACCCTACTTAAATCTGTCAAGATGCCTTATTGTAAAGAAATCAACAAGTTGTTTGGGTCATCAAACTTTAGTGCATGGAAGAAGATGACAGATTTGAATTTAATTGAAGACGAAGTTATGGACTATATCGAAGGATCTACAATTCAACCCCCAAAAGAGGATGCTCCAGCTCATGCCAAGTACAAGAAGGGAGAAATTAGAGCCCAGAGGATGCTCATAGAATCCATTAAGGACTCTCTCATTCCCTAGGTATCAAAACTAAAGACTGCAAAACAAATATATGAAAAACTGGTGGAGCTATTCTTGGTGAATATTGCAAGAGAAGCAATCTCTCTAAGACAAGAACTATACAAAATGAAATTATCAAGGGAAGAAGGAATCACTCCATACTTTATGAGGATTTATGAAATAAGAGATAAACTGTAGGAACTGGGAGAAGTAATGTCTAACATTGAGATGAATACAGTGTTGTTGAATTCTCTACCAGAGGAATGGGGAAACTTCACTTCTAGTTTATATAGGAAGAAAGAAGCCACCCCATTCCATGATTTATGGTCACTATGTAAAATAGAGGAAACAAGACTAAAGGCCAAAGCTGATACAGGACCAAGTGAAGAGAATCATGCCTTTGCAGCCTCATACATGAAGAAAGGAAGATTCGGAAAATTTGGCCCTCGGAATAAAAGAAGGAATATGGACAATGTACAACGCTTTGGATGTAATGAAATTGGGCATTATAAAAGAGATTGACCTAAATCTAGAAAGGACACGAGGAAAAAGGAAGAAGCCCATGTGACTAATGAAAGGGAAGAACCTGATGTTCATAAATCTAAGAAAGAGGAAGCGAGAGATCTCTATTATGATTGAGATCATCTTTCTCTTTAAGTGATTTCTGATTGGTTGTAAAATAGTATGATAGGAAGCAATGTACATTAATAAGAATCATGATAGAAGCATGGAAGGAGCTCTCGATGAAACAGCGTCTGGAAAGCCTCTCTGATAACCTTACTAAAGTAAATCAGTCATCAAGATCAAGGGTCATTATAGAGAAAAAATTCTAGGATATGATGACATATTGATGGAGCATACCAAAAGGAATGAAGTTCTTCATTCTAGAGAAATTGCTACAGGATGACTCAAGGGAAATAGGTATGAGGTATATATATATATATATATATATATATATATATATATATGCTGATACTAGATGTTCTAAATTCATGTCATATGGTTGTAGGTAATAAAATTCCATATTTAGAAGTATGATCTATGAATAAGGATCTCTCGGTGCACTGACAAATGAAATCAACATAATATGTCCTCATGGAATATGAGGTGGTTGTATATGAATGAGAAAATGAAAATTTGTAAGTTCCTGGGAATGGAGAATGTGCAGAAAGGAAGAGATCATGAAATGAAATTACGTTAAGAGGAAGTTATCATCCAGAAGCCAAGAAGATGTGACTAAGAGATCTCCTAGGAAGATATGTAGACTCTGACGAAAGTATGGTAAAGAAGAATACCCTTGGAAAAACATATCGTTAGGAGATGTGTCAATATGAATAAAGGATGTCGATGGCTAAATAAAGTGTCATGGTCTTACAAAACATTTTTTCACTGTCCCTGCAATCCCCAATCTGTGAAACCAGAGATTTTGGGTTCGATCCCCAGTGGAGTCGCCAATTTGTTATGAAGGTAAATCCTCTTTGTGGACAGAGATGATCCCTCTAGCCCTAGGGTGGGTCTAGTAACAAAAGTGCATGCTAAAGTGTTTCTTCCTAGTTAATGAATGAACAAAATACATTGTAGATTGACCTACCTTGAATCCAACGTTGTCGTCGTTACAGAAAGAGTAATGGCCTCTCGCTCCTTCCTTGGCAAATCACAATCCGTTCATTGTTATGCTCCGATACCTACACATAAGACAAAGAACAAGAACAACATATGACAGAATAGTTTCACTCATAACTATTAGACATTCAAAGAGGGCTAAACATATCACATCAAATAAACATCATAACACAATATTGGAACCAAACAGTAGTCATGTATATAAATGAATAGAAGGAAGAGTACAATCGATGCTTTGACGTCGCAGTCTCCTCCAGCGGGGTTCAGGCGAAGCACGTCTCAAATGTTGGTCAGGGAATTTAGACAAGACTTAAGCGTTCTTAGAAGTCATCGACTTAAGGTTTCCTCAAAGTAATTCCTTCTTATTCTATCTTCTCTAGTAGCTCAGCTATAGTATGTATAATTCTCCCAGTTCAACGAGCTTCTAATAAGAGAGATAGTTTCTTTTATAGAGAAAAAGGATGAGGTTGGGATCCCTACAAAGGTGGGAGAGATTCATATCCTTTAGGAGAGTTCTAAGGGAGGTGGAAAATAGTAGCTAAAGGAAGGAGTTCGTGGCTGTTTCAGTTCAACCACTCCTAATGACTCATCCTCGAGGTGGTTGGAATGGAACCTCTGACTCTATTTTTTTTTTAAATTCCATAAACAGCTTGGCATGGGTGTCTAACTGGAACAGAGCGCCAACTGGCATGGCCTCAGTGTTAAATTTCCCTGTCGGCGTGAGGGTGTGACTAGCTACTCTCGCCAAGGCAAAAATAGGGATTTTTATAGCTCTGCTTAGGGAATTGTCAACAAGAAGAATGTTGCTTTCATCAAAAGGGATGCAAGGATGGTATTTGCAAAGCATGACACTACTAATAGGTCACAGAAACGACCCTCCAATGTGCGAGTTGGGGATTGCAAATACCATCCTTACATCCATTTTGATGAAAGAAACATTCTTCTTGTTGACAATTCCCTAAGCAGAGCTGTAAAAATCCCTATTTTTGCCTTGCCGCGAGTAGCCAGTTACACCTTCACGCCGACAGGGAAATTTAACACTGAGCCCATGCCAGTTGGAACTCTGTTCCAGTTAGACACCCACGCCAATATTTTATCGAATGTTTTTTAAAAATAGAGGTGGAGGTTCCATTCCAACCACCTTGAGGATGAGTCGTTGGGAGTGGTTGAACTGAAATAACCACTGACTCCTTCCTTTAGCTAGTAGTTTCCACCTCCCTTGG
Source organism: Pinus albicaulis (assembly GCA_034641835.2). NCBI lineage: Eukaryota > Viridiplantae > Streptophyta > Pinopsida > Pinales > Pinaceae > Pinus > Pinus albicaulis. The sequence goes on along the minus strand of CM076578.1, from coordinate 1,244,951,143 downwards.
AGCTCTCCTAAAGGATAGGACTCTCTCCCACCTTTGTAGGGATCCCAACCTCCTCCTTTTCCTCTATAAAAGAAACTATCTCTCTTAGTAGAAGCTAGCTGAACTGGGAAAATTATACATACTATAGTTGAGCTGCTAGAGAAGATAGAATAAGAAGGAATTACTTTGAGGAAAGCTTGAGTCGATGACTTCTAAGAACGCTTAAGTCCTGTCTGAATTCCCTGACCAACATTTGAGACGCGCTTCGCCTGAACCCTGCTGGAGGAGACAACGATGTCAAAGCATCAATTGTACTCTTCCTTCTATTCATTTATATACATGACTACTGTTTGGTTCCACTATTGTGTTATGATTTTTATTTGATGTGATATGTTTAGCCCTCTTTGACTGGATAATAGTTATGAGTGAAACTATTCTATCATATGTTGTTATTTCTCTTTGTCTTATGTGCAGGTATCTGAGCGTAACAGCGAATGGATTGTGATTTGCCAAGGAAGGAGCGAGAGGCCATTACTCTTTTTGTAACGACAACAATGTTGGATTCAAGGTAGGTCAATCTACCATGTCTTTGGTTCATTCGTTAACTAGGAAGCAACATTTTAGCGTGTCCTTTTGTTACTAGACCCACCCTAGGGCTAGAAGGATTGTCTCTGTCCACAGAGAGGATTTACCTTCATAACAAATTGGCGACTCCACTAGGGAACAATGTGAGTTTGTCGTTGCATCCTGTTGGGTCCGTTTCAATTATTGGTTGAGTTATTTGTCTTTTCCTAGTTTGTTAGCTGAGTTTCCATCCTCTGTTCAGCTCCAAAGTGTCAAGGTTGACCTCTACTCATTAGGTTATGGTTTTTCCTCTTTTTTCCATAGGTATCCAACTTGGCACGATTTTTTTCTGGACAATCGCGCTGATTGGCATAGGTTGCTCTTTTAGCACTCGAGCCAACCCATGTATGGCGGAGATTACAACCTTACAGTCACGCCCATCCCTGTAGGTTTTGGTTTGACCTCCTTAATGAGTGTTTTGGTCATTTTTTCTTACTTTTGGGTTCTTTTTTAGTGTGATTAAGCCTTTGAGACTGTGTTGACTACCGTAGACTCATTTTCCTTCAGTTGTTTGTCCATTTTCTTGTCGGTGTCATTTAACACCTTACGGTTTCTAAGTGTTCTTGCACACCGAACCTTCTGTTCGCAAACAAGTCTCTTTGATTGTTATCAGTCTCATTTTGGGTCATTAGACTGATTTTTTCTTGATCCTTTTGTTTTGCTGATTGAATGGTCTTTTCATTTTTTCAATTATTCCTCCTTCTTCAATTCTTTGAGCATCGATTACTTTGATTTTTTGGGTCACTTTGGGAAAATCTCTTTTTCGATTGAAAGTTTTCTCCATTAGCTTGCATGTTTTTGTGTCTGTTTCGCTTTGGTTGAGTCATTCAATTTCAAAACCCTACATTCACAAAACTCAAACTAGTGTTTATTTTGTTTTCCATTGAATTAGTACGTCGCATGCTTTATTTCATTGAAAAATAAAAAAAATATCTTTGCATTCTTTTGTTGCATCGAAAGTGAAACATTCCTTTACATAATTAGCATTTGTCAATCTAGGAAGGAATTTCGTTTTCGATTGATTGCATTAAGGGCATTAGAAATTTCTTCGCCTATTTTCCTTGCTTGCTTGTTTGAAATATTTCTATCCTTCTTATAACTAGCATTCATCGAATTGAAATGATGTTGATTTGCATATAGCTTGCATTTAGGAAGTTGAGCTCCAAATTCGATAGGGCCTGGAAATTAAAACACAATTCAAGATTAAATTTAAAATTGACTCAATGAACCTAAGGCAACATTGAAACCTAACGAAACATTTCTAGTGGTCTAGGCTAGAGACGTGTTTCGACGTCTTAAACCTTAGTAGCTGTCGCTCGCCTTTTGGCTTCAGATAGCGCTAGTACGGACTTGTGCTCCCCGTATTGTCGCGTATATAAAGGGAGACCCCTCTAGGTTGCAATACTTTATCCATAGGAAGCCGAGATTACCGCCTTGTAACCGTGATACACCGAACACAGCATTCGGGGAGACTACCTGCACGTACATCAAGTCCTTGGTAATTTCTGTTTCATTTGATCACCAAGGTGTATATGGCAGTTCACGGAAAACTAGTATACCCTCTTGCTTATAATACCCGAGTAGTCATTTCGATCTTTTCGTGACTCTTTAAATAAGAGAAGAGATCATCGAGAACTTATCCTTTTATGTTCATTTCAAATTGAAAGTGACTATAGTCATATTTTGTCTGTTTCTCGACTCTTAAAACATGAAACAACAGATTTTTGTTTCAGTGTTATAAAATTAATCACCTACGATCACACGCCCATTAAAAGTTTCGTGCTTGGCCTGATTGATTTCTTTGGTTCTTTTTTTGGCACCTTCAATTGGTTATCTCTTTTCCTTCCTGTTAAAATATACAATTCAAAGCAGCGGAACATCCAGTTTCGTCGTCCTCACTGCCTCCTAGTGGTGGTTCTTTTCCGGACGTTTCTTTCGAAACCCCTCAGTCCACTAGGTCTGCGGAGTTTTCGTAGCCTATTTTACCATCTATCCAACCCCTTGCTACTTGATCTCCACTTGACGAGCCGGTTGAGTTCAATTGGCCTTATTCAAGGGCTTGGTCTGGTTTTGGGGAAGAAGGAGAATTTCCTCCTCCCACGTCTGGATTGCCTTTTTGTTGTTGTTGTGGTACCTCCTAGTACTCGTAGTCTTTTCAAAGATCTTACGACATACTCATATATGGATTCCTCTAGTTCTATTGGCAGTGAAGGAATGCCTGTTTCCATAGGAGAATATCAACTCTTTCCTGAAGATCTCTCTCGTGCCTCCACCCAATCTTCACCACCATCGGTCTCACTTCCACTTGGATATAGATCCTTGAGTTATATCATATCTGACGTTGTCTCCATTGCGCAATCCAGTACAGTAACTCCTCCTCCAAGTTCAATCCTACCTTCGTTGGGGCTATCACCTTCGACTCCTGGTTCGTTAGTTGCTGTCACCTCTGTTCTAGTTCAACCAACGATTTGTGTGGCTTCTAGTTCAATTTCCACTACTCCTGTGATTCTTGGTTGTCTTACTTTTGAAGAATATCTATTGGCTGTTCAACAGCATATTTCTTAGGGTTCTCAGTAGTCTTAGGCTCCTGCTAATCCTCGATTCCATCACTATGAAGTTTTTGGTAATCTTGTATATATATATCCACACCATTATGATGTGTACGGTAATCTGGTCTATTTGCCTCATATTCATCCTTATCAGTTTGTTTATGATCCTTATCAGACTGTTACTCATCTGGGACCTACTCTTCCTGCACAACCCTCTGGCTTACAAGGACAACCCTCTCAGGGACAACCTTTAGCTCAACAGGACCTTGCTTCTGGTCCACAGGGACAACCATATGGTCCATAAGGCCAACCTTTACAAGGACAACCTTTGGTTCAACATGGAAAACCCTTTGGTCTCTCGAGTCAACCTCTGAATCAACCAGGATCATTTTTTGGTCCTGGGGGGAAAGTATATCCATCACAGGGACAACCTATTGCACCTCAATCACAACCGCACGTTCAGTATGGTCCAAATGTTGTGCAACCAGGAAAATCTTACGGTCCTTCTCCAAGTCAACCTGGTCATCAGGGACAACCTGGGCCATCGCAACCATCAGGCCAACCTTTCCCACAAGGTCAACCTGGTGGCCCTAAAAAACCATTTCAACAGTCGGTTCAACCATGTCAACAGACGTTGCGACCTGCCCACTAGCAGATTCCTTCGTTTCCGCAGCCGATTTTACCTGTTTACCCTGCTTAGTAGCCTTCTCAACCTGCTCTGCAAGGTCAACCTGCGCAACTGCAAAGCGCTTATTACCCTCAAGCTTCATATCAACTGGTATATAGCACACCCCAGATTCCGTAGCCTCAAAATAAACCTGTGTTTTAGAAACCTCAAAGTCATACTTACATTTCGCAGCAGAATCCTTATGCTACTCAACAAGGACCTCAGTGGTCTACTTCGACTCAATATCCTAGTCCTCAACCCCAGTATCAACTGAATTATCCAATTTATAATCCCTATGATCCGAATCCTTTAGGATAGAATGTATGGGGATAGAATCCTGCTTGGACTGGGTGGAATGTACACACAGGTCCTTATCTAAGACCTCTGATGACTTTTAATACTCAATTACCGTTTCTTGCTATGTTGGAATTACCCGATGTGTCGAAGTTGACAAATGATCCTATTCTTCATAATCCATATTGGCCTCCGGTTCCAACCAAGATTCCTGGTGATTTTCCTAAATTTGAGGGTAAACCTGGTGAAGACCCCCAAACGCATGTTATGACTTACCACTTGTGGTGTTCTTCTTACTCTTGGGTTGATGATTCTATTCGTCTCCGTCTTTTCCAGAGAACTCTTACTGGTGCCGCTACACAGTGAGATATTGAGCTGTCTCGTGGAGTTTTCCAAGATTTCAATTCTTTGGCCATGGCATTCCTTACACATTTTCAGTTACCGATTCGCTATGAGATCAGGACACATCCCCTCACTTCATTGAAACAGGACCGAGCTACTCATATCTCGGATCATATTCATGGGTGGTAGCGTCGTTGTCGCATGATCAAATTTGAGATACCTAATCAGCTTCTAACTCATTGTTTCACTACCTCCTTTGTCAATCAGATTGCCAAAGACATAGCTATGGGGGCATGTGTAACCGAGGAACAAGCCATTTATTACACCCAGTACCTTGATCTCGTGTACTCTCAGTCTGGCGCATTATATGATATCTTGCCTGATGCTCCTCGACCTGAAACTTCTAAACCACCAGTGACTCCATTCATTGATGGTATTATTGGTTCTGTATCGCAGACTTCTCAGAAGTCTCCTTCATCTAAATCTGGGAAGAAGAAGTCTACTTCTTCCAATAATGTAGCTTCTCAGTCAACTTCGAATTCTGGAAAACCTGCAGAAGTGAATTCTGTTCAGGCCAATCCTACAGATAACACTTCCAAGGGTAAAAATAAAGGTAAAGGTAAGGCCAAAGCCGATACCTCGAAATAGGATTCTCCAAAACCTCATTCTACTGATAGTTCTCAACGTAAATCGAACTATCCTTGTTTGATTTGTGATGATGAACACTTCACCAAGGACTATCCTCGACGGTCTGAAGTGAGTCAAATTCTCAAAGGCACCCAAGCAGCTCCAGCCATACTTAAATAACCTTTCCCTCAGCAGACCCAGATAGTAGAGCACCCTCAGTCCTCTGCCCCATCTGGTTCACAAGTGTTCATGATGAACGGTTCTGCACCTGTTTCTATTGCTACTTGATCGAAAGATTATTCTGGGTTGCATTAGGAAGCAGGGAAAGAGATTGCTGATGGTCCTCCTCCTCCGCCTGTTTCTGGCTCTCTTGAGATTGAATGGCCTAGCACCGAATCCGTTGTTCGGCTGCCTTCCAAAGGCGTACTTCGTAAGTCTTCGTACAATCCTAACACCCGTGCCACTCAGCATTACAGTATTGTTGAGGATTTGGCTCAGGCACCATCCACGATGTCTATGTTAGAATTACTTCTGAGTTGTCCATCACAATAGAAGGATTTGCTATCTGCGATAGGTGGGGTCGATCCTGTCGACACTAGCCTTCTTGATTTCGATTTAGAGAATTTTGTCCCGCGATTCACGCCCCAAATTGCACTCATCATTCAAGTTGGTATTAATGGTTTGAACACTCACCAGGCAGTCGTAGACGAGGGTGCATATACCTATGTTATGTCATCTACTTGTTGGAAAGCCATTGGTTCTCCAGCTCTCACCTCATCACCAAATGCCCTTGAAGCATTTAATGGAAGAGAATCTAAAGCTCTTGGTGTTCTCACTAGTTTATCGATTACATTGGAAGGGAAGATGGTTAATGTTGAGGTCGAAGTCGTTGATGCTAAACTCAATTATAATCTTCTCCTCGATTGCAGTTGGACTCACACAATGCTATGTGTTCCGCCCACTCTCTTTCGTGTTTTGAAATTCCCACACGAAGGGAATATTATTAGTGTCGATCAATGGTATTTTTTCACTTCTTCATCCAAGAACAACGTTCTGTATGTGGATAAGATTCATACTCCCTACGAGAGCGTAGGGCCAGGCCTTTTCAACGATCCTACCCTCATGGGTGTTTTCCCTCTTCCACCACCACATACTATTTAGGTCAACATGATTTCTTGCATTGATGACCCATGGGTTATCCCTTCTCCTGAAAATATCAAGTCGTTCGGAGATTCGATGCCGTTGAGTCCGATTGAAATTTATTTATTGTGAACTCATTGATGCATCGGACACTCCGTCCTCTAATTTTTCTCCTTTGAGCGTGACTCTTGACATTTATTCTCAATCCCCTTGGCTTGGTGATTTTGATTCACTAGATCCTTTGAAAGAAGTGTTTCCTTCCGATGAGGCTATCGTGGAAACCCTGTCTCTCGATGATCTATCGTGGGACGATGGTCATCATCGTTCCTCGTTTCTACCAAGTCTCGGGGCCATGTCTACCTGTCTTGAGCATTTTTATTCTTAGGTACCTTCTCCTCCACTTCAAACACCTGTTCATATTCATGAAGTTTTCTCAGAAGGTAACTTGAGTAACATTACTCAAACGATGCCTATCGACATTTCCATTCAACTGAGAATCGTCAAAAACATCCATATTGGGGTTACTTGTTCTTCTGATGAAGTGCAAGTCTATACTAGAATTTTTCACAAATTCCATGATGTCTTTGCATGGTCCTACGAAGAAATGCCCGACATTGATCCTAGCATCGTGGTACATGAAATTCATACTTACCCTGGTTCGAAACCTGTTCGTCAGTGTCTTCGTCTAGTGCATCCTAGGAAAGTTGCTGCCATTAAGGCCGAAGTGGAGAAGCTTCTCAAAGTTGTTTTCATTTATCCGATTCCATTGAAAAAATTTGTCTCTAATATTGTTCCTGTAGATAAGAAACAGGGCACTATTCGTGTGTGTGTTGACTATCATGATATCAATCGAGCTTGTCCTAAGAATAATTATCCTACTCCCTTCATCGATCAAATCATTAACAATTGTGTGAGGAGCAAGATTTTTTCCCTTATGGACGGTTTTTTAGGTTATAATCAAATCAACATTCCCCTGATTGATCAACACAAGACTGCCTTCATCTGTCCTTGGGGCACCTTTGGATATAATAAGCTTCCTCTTGGTTTGAAGAATGCCGAAGCCACATTTCAGCGTGCAATCTCTTATGCCTTTCATGATATTCGCCACATCGTTTAGCCTTATCTGGATGACCTTTTGGCTCATTCAACTAAGCATAGGGACCATCCTGACCATCTCCGTCATATTTTTCTTCGTTGTAGACACTATAACATTCGGCTTAGTCCGCACAAGTGTGTCTTCTGCGTCGATTCTGGTAGACTCTTATGGTTTATCATTTCCAAAGATAGGATTCGCCTGGATCCTCTCAAGGTTGAGGCTATTATCAAACTCCCCTCTCCTTCCTCATTGCATCAGTTTCAGATTTTACAAGGGAAAGCTAATTTTCTACGTCGTTTTATACCTAAATATGCCAAAGTAGCTAAAGGATTCACACGATTGTTAAAGTAGGGTGTTCCTTTTTATTGAGATGAGATCACTCATAAATATTTTGATGCATTGAAAACATTGTTGGTCAATGCTCCTCTCATCCGCCCTCCAAATTATCATCGTAATTTTTCCCTTTATTTAGCTGCCACTTTTAGCACGATTGCCATGGTTTTGGTACAAGACAATAATGATAGTCATGAGCATGTTATTTATTACTTGTCTCATAACCTTCTCGACCCCAAAACGCATTATGCCCACGTCGAGAAGTTAGCGTTAGCTGCTGTTCAAGTTGTTCAACGTTTTCTTCATTATATTCTTTTGCGTACAGTGACGGTGATTTCTGCATGCAACCCCATGACCTACATATTGTCTCGACAATTGCTAGGGGGGAAATACTCAAAGTGGATTGTTATTTTCCAAGAGTTTGATTTGGAATTTATTGCTGCCAAGTCTAAGAAATCATTGGTCTTTGTTGATTTACTCTGTTCTCTCCCTTTTGACTTTGCTCCTTCTTGTTCTGAGGAATCCATCCCAGATGATTCGCTTTTCTTGATTAGCACCCTCGATCCTTGGTACAATTATATCATCGTCTATCTCCAGACTTCATCTTTTAGATATGAGTTGAAGAAGGATGCCCTCCAACGCATCCGCCATCAGTCACAACCCTATCGTATAGTTGGCGATACTCTCTATCATGTTGGAGTCGATTCCATACTCTGGCAATGTTTGACTCTCGAGGAAGCCGAGAAAGATCTGCATGATTGTCAGAGTGGCGCCTGTGGCGGTCACATGTCTGGTTATGATACTGCACAGAATATTCTTCGTGCTGGTTATTTTTGGCCTTCTATTTTCAAAGACTGTGTTGTCACAATTTGTAAATGCCATGATTTCTAGATTTATCAACGCAAGTTGTGTGCGCCACCCGTTCCTCTTCATCCTGTCATTACCGTCGGTCCCTTTGAAAAGTGGGCATCGATTTTATGACATGTAACCGTCACTCGGATGGGGGGCATGCTTATAATATCGTAGCCGTAGACTAATTCACCAAATGGGCTGAAGAAATGCCTACACTTGCCCTGACAATAATACAGCTGCTCAGTTCATATTCAATCACATTATTTCTAGGTTTGAAGTCCCTCAAGCCATCGTTACCAATCATGGTTCCCATTTTCAGCATTATATGGTGGTGGAGTTGGCTTCTAAGTTGGGTCTGCGTCACGACAACTCAATGCCGTACTACCTATTGGCTCAAGGGGTCCTAACCCAGGTTCGGTAAGCAAGGTTTGCCAACAAAACCATATACTACTGGCCCTTTCAGCAGTGACCTGCTTTCGCAGGTCAAAGTCTCACCCGAATTAGTATGGGTGGGTGCTGGAACCAGGTTTCCACACCCTGAGAAAGGATGGGTAAAGTAAGCAGAGCAGTGCCAGATCCTGTAATCCCCGATTACCTTATTATACGCAGATTTAATTGAATATCTATTCGCATCCACATGCACTAGATTTACAGTTATACACTTGTTATATCATCAACACAGCAGTACATAAACAGAACATAACCGATCTAGATCTTTCACAGCTTAAGGAAAAAAAATGCACAATACAACAATTACCAGTAATTCATATAACATTACTCATAGGTTCAGTTCTCTAAAAATATTTCCCATTCATTCATTCATCAATTCTTCCTTACAATTCCAATTCCCTTCCCAACCTGTGCACACAGCAGCAGCGTCCGCACACAGTTGGACTAGGATCTCTGCGCACACAGCCAGCAGGAGTCCGTTCCCCAAAACCCAAATAGATAGCTTAAACAATAGATCACATCAATAGCTCATCATTTCCTATCCTTTATAATACAAAATACATCTCTATTTATAACAATCTAGCCTCAACTTTCCTATGGTCCGCAACCCAAGGTTTTCGGACCCCTAGTTTACCCTTTGACCCATTACAATGCGTTCGAGGCTTTGACCGACCCCAAAAACCCTCCGCTAGGCTAAATATAATAAAAAATATTAAAATTGGACCAGTTTCGCAGCCTGTTAGGAGACCCCGTTCCAACAGTCCCCCAACACAATCTTGTGACTCATCCCGAGTCACTGCAGCTGTCATATAGTCATTGAACCTGGTAAGGCTTGAGTCGACTACCATTGACAAAGCCTAGTACGATGTCTCCACATAGGGTAGCTCGCTGGACTGCTCCTCCATTCGTGATTTCTTTAACTTTGTAGGGACCCAGCCAATGCTGGCATAATTTTCCTGGATGTTTCGCAAATTGGCTATCGTATAAAAGGACAAGGTCACCTGCGGCAAATGTCTTTTGGCAAATATGTCGATCATGCCATGCTTTGTCACGATCCTTCTGAACTTGTTGATGAAAATTAGCAATAAACCGATCTTCCTCCAGAGCCACCAGTTACGCAAGATGCTCCTCTATGATATCAGGGTTCGCCATATTGGTAAATGCTGCAATGCGTAAGCTAGGAACAACGTATTCAATGGGTATAATGGCCTATTTTCCATAGACCATCCGAAAGGGGGTTCTGCTTGTTAGCTTCTTGTAGGTCGTTTGATAGGCTCACAGAACAGAGGTAATGTGCACATCCCAGTCACTGTGATCGGCATTACAGACCTTAGTTAATGTCTGTTCCAAAATTTTGTTAAAAGCCTCAACCGACCCATTTTCCTGAGGGTGGTATGGGGTACTCTTAGCATGGTGGATCCGGAATTCCTCATTCAAGGCTTGAGTCATCTGGTTGACAAAATGTGTACCTCTGTCACTCATTAGGATTTTTGGGCAGCCAAACCTGGTCAGGATCTGCTCAAAGATGAAGTGCACAACAATATCTGCAGTACAATTCTTTACCGCTTGTGCCTCAGCCCATCGAGTGACGTAGTCCATGGCGGTGATAATGTAGCACGTGCCTATTTTCTTTCTGGGTGTATTGATGGGTCCTATAAAATCAATGGCCCATTTTTCAAAAGCCTGTAAAGCCACTTGAGGTGTGAAGTTCGTCCTGTGCACTGGCAGGTATGACAAGATCGACAATAGGTGTATGAATCTTGATGCAACATAGGCCATCATAACCCAGCCCTCAAAATATTTTGTGCGGTTGCACGTCCTGCATAGTGGCCTCCTGCGACACCTTCATGTGCTTCCGCTAACACGACAAGCCGTTCATGTTCGAGGACATATCTGCGTAGTATTTCGTCGACACCTAGCTTGTATAACTGACTAACGAGGATAGTAAAGTCTGCGGCCCGAGTAACCAATTCCTTCTTCTGCTGTACTGAATACCCAACCAGGGCCATGCATGTAGTGAGGAACTCAATGATATCAGCAAAGTGTGCGTCAACCACCTTAATGGTAAATAGTTGCGCATCTGGCAAGCCTTCGTCCAAACTAGTATGCTCTTCTCCTGTTTCTATGCAAGACAGATGGTTCGAGCCAGCATTCAACCTTCCAGGCTTAAAGATGATCTCAAAATCATACTCCTGAAATAGCAATAGCCAATGGAAAATCTTCCCCCCAACACAGGCTTGTTGACCAGGTATTTTAAATCAGAATGATCAGTGAACATCTTAAAGTTTCCACCTAGTAGATAGTGCCGATATTTCTGTAGCACGTAGACCATAGCCAATCCTTCGCGCTCGAGGGGTTCTGACCCAGGTTCGGTAAGAAAGGTTTCCCAACAAACCCCTATACTACTAGCCCTATTGGAAGTGACCTGCTTTCGTAGGTCAAAGTCTCACCTAAAGTAGTATGGGTGGGTGCTGGAACCAAGTTTCCGCACCCTGAGAAAGGATGGGTAAAGCAAGCAGAGCAGTGCTAGATCTTGTAATCCTCGATTACCTTATTCTACATAGAGTTAATTGAATATCTATTCGCATCCATGTGCACTAGATTTATAGTTATACACATGTTATATTATCAACACAACGGTACATAAACAAAACATAACAGATCTAGATCCAAGAACACAATACACAGATCTTTTGCAGCTTAAGGACAAAAAATGCACAATACAGAAGTTACCAGTATTTCATATAACAATAATCACATGTTTAGTTCTTTAACAATATTTCTCATTCATTCATTCATAAATTCTTCCTTGCAATTCCAATTCCCTTCCCAACCTGCGCACACAGCAGCAGGGTCCGCACACAGCTGGACTAGGATCTTCGCGCACAAAGCCAGCAGGAGTTTGTTCCCCAAAACCCAAACAGATAGCTTAAACCAATGGCCAGGTTGAAGCTGTGAACAAAGTTCTTGTCACGATGCTTCAACGTATGATTGGGATCCACAAATCAAATTGGCATCTCATGTTATTTTTAGCTCTTTGGGCATATCGAACCTCAATTAAGAATGCAACCGGGTTCACTCCTATCCAGTTAATTTATGGCCTGGAAGCTACTCTCCCGATTGAATGTGAAATACCTTCGCTCAAGTTGGCTGTTGAATTACTACCGAATACTTCACCAGAAGAAGAGCGTCTCCTTTATTTAGAAAGGTTGGATGAAACCCACCACTTTACTGCTCTTGTTATTGAAGCACATAAAAAGTAGGTCAAAGCTCATTTTGATCAGTTAGTTTCCCCTCGTTCTTTAGTTTAAGGAGATATTGCCCTCCTCTATGACCAAGCTCATGATACATTTGGGGCAGGAAAATTTCAACCTATGTGGCATGGGCCTTACATCGTTAAACGTGTGTTGAAGAATGGGGCATATGAGTTTATTGACGACAAAGGTCATCCTCTTGAACAACCCAGAAATGGGTTGTATCCCAAAAAATATTATTCGTGAGTCATTCATGCGTAATAGGTGTACATAGGTGTTGTTTTTATTTTTGTACATGTGTTTGGTTTGGTGTGCTTTGTGAGCGTTTTCCTACTGATTGGGTCTTGATTATTGTGCAGATATCTATTACCCCTTATGTCGGTTTCGCAGATGGTTCTTCCCACAGTACCAGGAATTTGTCTTCAGCAGCCTGGGTAATATAAGATCCTACTAGTGAGTTGATAGACCTGCAAGGCATTTGTCTAGGAAAAACTACAAACGATTTCGTTGAATATAGCGCTGTCATTGAGCTATTAACCAAGGCAATTGACCTCGGCATACATGCATTGCTTGTAAATATAGATTCACAACTTGTCATTTTGCAACTCAATAATCATTATTCAGTTAGAAATCTGCACATTCTAAGATTGTATTTACGTATGCGTTTATTTGAAAGACATTTTGATTTTATTACTTATCAACATATTCCTAGACGAATGAACACATTCACTGATATAGTGGCTAACATTGTATTAGACAAACATTTGCGTAATTTGTAAAAGCATCATCATATGTAAAAGATCCATGTAGGGAAATAGATGTGTATATATATATATATCGCATGTTTGCATTCGTGTGCATCATAACTTCAAAAAATATATGTGTGTTTCTGTTACATTCCGAGACATCATGTCTCTCAAATATGTAGATAAAATAAAACCTAGGAGTCTAATCAGCATGGTGCTCGTGATAACATGTCACTGCCCATACTAGCTGCCTCAGCAAGCGGTGAATTCAGCCAGGCACCCCTACGGTATGTCTCTGGTAGGAACAAGGAACATCATCAAAACATGCATAATCTGGGACTCCTCGGGTGATCCCCTCCAGGTTGCGCACTATCTCATCTTCCTCGCTGCCCTCGCCTTGAGGGTCGAAATCGCGAGGGATCCGCTTCGCTATCGGTGACAAGCCAGTGGGTCTCTTTGGACCAACGTATACAGAGATATAATGTCAGAACATGCATAAATAAAAAAACCATAATACTCATAAAACTTAAAAAATGAGTCTCACCCAAATCTTCATCCCAATCTTCTCCCTTCGGGAATGGGAGGTATGGATCATCAGTGAAATTTGTACCAAAGTAGGTCCAGTCCTCCATGACAATCAGTTGTCAATGGAGTCAATCAAAAAATTCAGGTCTCCAAGACATCTGTTGACCACCCCCCACCCTTGGAATTAGAGCTACCCATCGAGCCATCCGTGGTTCTCTCACTGGTTGTGTCGGGACTATGACCTCCTGTCGATGAAAAATGGGTAGTCGTTCTAAGAAGAATGATACCAAGATAGATACATAACCAAATTGTTTCAATTTGGACTTCTTGCATTTTGTTAGCTGAATCTTCATGTTTATTGTCATGGCCTCTGCCCAGTTGTAAATGGTTGGTGCCAAGCAGTCTACAAAAAGAAGCAACTGTGTTTTTGTTACTTCGTGCGGTGCTTGTTATCCCACAGCTCGTGTGATGGTATGTAGTACCACTCGTAGTGTAAAATCTGGGATAGTTTGAATATCAAATTTCCCACTACCTGATCCCTTCCGTGCTCCTAGACATACCCTATCTATCACCATGGTCATGTTTGCCATGCAAGGCCGGGTGCCAGTTAGGATTGGTGTTGCTCCTCTCTGCGATAATCTTGTGATGAAATACAGGTTCGAGACTTCAATCTCAAGTTCTTGATCTCGAAGGATGAACTTCTCTTGATTTTCATCCCATATGCTGATCAGATACTGTAGTAACTCTGGTTAGGCTCGGAGACATGGCATTAGGAAGAATTTTTTTAGACCACAGTTTCTGAGAGCTTCCATGACTCCCTCATTTTCCATGGCCAGCTCGTCTTCTTCGCTATGTTCCCATTCTTTCCATTCAATGACCATTTTGCTTCTTTCTGCCTGCAAACACATTCATATGAGTGGTATTAGTCAATTTTGAACCTTAAATTTGTGAATAATTGGGGTATTTGATCAACATTTTTCCTAAAGATGGTTTGCGCCATTGGCGCGTCTGTTTCCCAAAAAATGGCGCCAATGGGCGCACCCTAGTGTAAAAAATCAGGTGGTTGGCGCGACTCTGTGCCTGAAACCCGCGCCAATCATCAAGCCCTAATTTTTTCATTTTCTCCCCCAAAATTGGAAATTGAAAATTGCAGATAGTAAGAAATGACTTAAAATGACGAGAGGGATCTCGGCTTTTACCTGGAGTTGACGGATTTGCGATTGGTGTACTGGATTGGCCGCTATCGTCGCCGCAAGATTGCATAGTGAAATGGGTAACTATTGCTCCACAAGAGGTAAAAAGTGAAAAGTAATTATTTTTACCATTTTTGGCATTTTATAACTTTTCACAACCCTAATTAGGTTTTAAGACTTGTTTTTTGATTATTTATTATATTATTTTCGAGAAATGGGTTTTACACATGTCTCTTGTGCAGCAATAGGTTTTTCATGCGACAATGATGAAGTAACGAGTTATATTTTATACTTTTTCGGACTCAGTAAAAACACGAAAAAGTCCCTACTGGAGTCATCTTTCAGCTACTTTATGACTCTCTAAAATTGAAAAGATTGTTGAGATTCTTGTCGTTTTGAACTCGTTAAATGGTTGTGGAACGATATCTACCTGGTATACGTTTAACGCTTTTTCGGGTTGGGATGGATTATTTATGAAAAAGGAATACCTTAGCCTATCGCGACTAAGAGGTTCTCTGAGACACAGTTTTCTACCTTTTCGGACCTGTGAGACTACCGATGAAAATGGACTGCTGGAGTTCTCTTTTTGCCTTCTTTTCAAACTCTATAAACATGAAAATATGTTGAGTTCTTCCTTTGTCAAACTCGTTAAACCCTGATGACATCGAACTTCGTCACCATGACATTATTCGAGTTCCTCCTTCCTAGGGCTTGTAAAATGTGCTAGGTTGGATTTGTCCGAAGGAAAAACTTACAGTGCAAGCATATGCTATCCCCTTCAAGCTTGTTTAAAAAAAATAATAATAATAATTGGGGTACTCGCCAGAAATGGTTGGGGTAAATGGAACCAAGTTTTAGTTATGTCGAAAGTATGTCGCTCTTGAACATGGCACTTGTCTGCATTTTGGTCGGGTTGGGGACATCTCATTTCGTCATTTTTGCCTCCATGGGTTTGGGTGATCTCTTTTGACCTCTCATCTGCTCTTTGCCACATCTTCATGACCTCAGATCCTTTGATGTCAAATACTGCCAAATCTAGTGTTGTGTTGTTGATATGTTCAAGAGAAGTTTGCCTCTGCAGTTGTCAACCTTCCTCTGATCTCCTGTTGGTCCTGATCTACTTTCATCATGTTCTTATGTCTCATATCGATGATGTGGGAAAAATTATGGCCCTCCTTCGACTAGGTCACTTCTTGTCGACTTCAGCTCATTATCTAGGAATTTGATCTAGAGACTCCCTTCTGGTACATTGGATCCTGCATGCCTCAATGGCAGGTTTTTCAAATTCAACGCAAGGTTCACATCATTGACCTTCGATCGAGTGATTTTGCGGATGTTCGACATCAGATCATTGTTGAAATTCTATAGATTGTACCTTTTGTACCTTGAGGACCATCGTCATCATTGGTGGTTTCTCTCGCATTTTTTAACAGCTTTCATCATTGGCTGGTAATTAGACGATTTTCCTTCATGTTCGACTTCAGCTCATACATTCACATGCTCGAAATTGTACTTCTTCGGGTCGAGATGGAGCGCAAGACCCTGGGTTTTGTCTGATAAAATCTAGGCTACAGATTTTTGTGTATTATTATGACTTATTACATGACTCTCTTGATTGGATGGCTGCGACCATACCTGAGTCTATTCATTGATCCTTCCTACTAGATGGTTGTGTCCATACCTCAGATCTCAGTTTTGATATACTCTATTATGGATGGCTGCACCCATGCCACATGATTCATGCATCACAGATATCAGTTGTATTTTTAATTGCAGGTCTTCTGAAAGCGGTGTTTGGTTCGAACGCATTCTCATAAAGAATTTCACATCTCCCTTCCTCTCAGACTTCATGCTTTAGGGGGCATCTGTTACACAGCATTTTGTCACTCTCCCTGCAATCCCCAACTCGCACATTGGAGGGTCGTTTCTATGACCTATTAGTAGTGTCATGCTTTGCAAATACCATGCTTGCATCCCTTTTGATGAAAGAAAAATTCATCTTATTGACAATTCCCTAAGTAGGGCTGTAAAAATCCCTATTTTTTCCTTGGCGCGAGTAGCCAGTTACATCCTCGCGCCGACAGGGAAATTTAACACTCATCCCACGCCAGTTGGAGCTTTGTTCCAGTTAGACACCCACACTAAGCTATTTATGGAATGTTTTTTAAAAATAAAGGTGGAGGTTCCATTCCAACCACCTTGAGGATGAGTCATTGGGAGTGGTTGAACTGAAACAACCACAAACTCCTTCCTTTAGCTAGTAGTTTCCACCTCCCTTGGAACTCTCCTAAAGGATAGAACTATCTCCCAACTTTGTTGGGATCCCAACCTCCTCCTTTTCCTCTATAAAAGAAAATATCTCTCTTAGTATAAGCTAGCTGAACTGGGAGAATTATACATACTATAACTGAGCTGCTAGAGAAGATAGAATAAGAAGGAATTACTTTGAGGAAAGCTTGAGTTGATGAATTCTAAGAACGCTTAAGTCCTGTCCAAATTCCCTGACCAAAATTTGAGACGTGCTTCACCTGAACCCCACTGGAGGAGACTGCGATGTCAAAGCATCGGTTGTACTCTTCCTTCTATTCATTTATATACATGACTACTGTTTGGTTCCACTATTGTGTTATGATGTTTATTTGATGCGATATGTTTAACCCTCTTTGACTGGCTAATAGTTATGAGTGAAACTATTATGTCATATGTTGTTCTTGTTCTTTGTCTTATGTGCAAGTATCTGAGCATAACAACGAACAGATTGTGATTTTCCAAGGAAGGAGCAAGAGGCCATTACTCTTTCTGTAATGACAACAACGTTGGATTCAAGGTAGGTCAATCTACCATGTCTTTTGTTCATTCATTAACTAGGAAGCAACACTTTAGCATGTCCTTTTGTTACTAGACCCACCCTAGGGCTAGAGGGATCATCTATGTCCGTAGAGAGGATTTAACTTCATAACACATGGTAAAATATCATCACTGAGGGCTGCTAATCATGGGAAAGGATGTATGTTCCTTGGAGATGATTTGAAGGAAAGTAGCATGGCATAAAAGTGGACTAAATAAGGAAGTTTGATGAATCAATTTCTGATAGCGTACATGACTTGTGGATGAAATTGATGGATGATGTGTGCCCTATGAAGCTAAAAGTTGAAGATTCCTCAATATCGAAATCCATGACATCAAGGGGAGGAATTATTCATGAGCAGTTGGGTGTCTCACCATTGCTGCTAGAGGTCCCTAGTTAAGAGGGAGCTTGGTGATAAGTTTCTTACTTGGAAGAAACTTGGTAATTCCTAAGAATGAGTTTAGGGACATTTATTGTATAACAATGAGTACATTCCCTTGAGGAATAGGTCCTCCTTGGTTGAGAGGGAGAGATAGACACATAATTATGGTCTTCACTTGGGAAGACAGAATGGAGGATTGGGTAATCATCTGGAATTCGATACTCTTTGAGAATGTATTAGGGCATTCAAGATAAGAGTAGTCGGGCAACGATATTCTTTGAGGGCTAGCTACCCAAGCGAAGAATATTCCAAGAAGGTTATACTTTGGGAACACCCGGGTGGAGTATGTACCTTAGAGAGACAATGAATATGGTGTCTATAAGTTGTGTGTCTCACCAGCATTGTAGCCCATTGTCTCATTGAGAGATGGGGTTGTTAGTCAAGGCCTTGCACTAGGACAATGTTGGTTGATATGATGCTATATAGATGCGATTACCAATCTGATTCTTCTTATGATATTTTTAAATCTGAAGTGACCATGTATGTGTATGAATACCTCCCTAGTTAAGAGGGAGTGTTGAAAAATGTAACTAGGATTGGTCTTCATGTTGACTAAGTAATTATGTATTTATGTAAAGAAGAAGACAAAGATAATAAAATGTATTTTGGTGTACTTGCTTCATGGGTTTGATGAGCAATATTTTATTATGTAGATAGACTTCTTCTTGATGTCTATTAGGTTTTTGTCTTCGAGGAATAAATATAATTAAGTGTCACATACATGAAGGATCTAGTCTAGGAATATATGCTGCAAGACCTTGTGGAATAAGCTCACAAAATCCCTTAAACAATGATGGAAGGCAAACTTTAAATGAAGTGAATAAATGCCTCATCAACGTTGGAATAAACTTACTCTAGTCGGCCTAATTCACCATGGACAAGTTGGCCTAACACATAGCTGTATGGTTGACCTATTTAAAGGAATGTGCCCTATATATATGCACAGGTCATGCAGTCATTTTGGAAGCAAGTGAATGCGGATCTCTCTAAACCATAGTGTGGATAAGAGACAAAATACAATGTGGATTTAAGAGGAAGAAAAGTACGAGATTTTAAGGTGAATAAGTATGGATCTCTAAGGTAAATCAGACTAGAAAAAAATGTGGATTTCACTATACATGAAGTGCAGATTTCAGGAGCTCTGTACAGGGTATAAATTTTGGAATTATCAAGGTTATCTCAGTACCTATCTCAGACCCTAAAGCAAAGAAAAAGGTTGCGGATATACCACTGATATTCTACATATTGATGTGTGATTCCATAACTAAGAAAAGGTCTTGAAAGATAAATTTAAGCGTGGTATGCTTGATGGAAGAATTTACTAAAGTTAAGATAGTGATCATAAGAAGAAAGGTAGACCTAAAGTTGGGAGAAAGTGAGGAAGGTAAATCTGAGATTTACCTTCCTAACTACATTTCAAGGAATTCAGTTGCAAGTATATGCAAAGAGAAGATCATATTTTCCTTACATTTGACTGAGCATCAAGAAGTATAATTTGGAGACCGAGTTCTCTAGTCCCAGTGTAGAACAGTGGATATTGGTGGATATGAGAAGAATCAAGTCCTAAAAAGATATTACAAGGTCTTAGAAGCATATCTAGGTCAGGGGTCTGAGTCTTGGTCATGGTACTTGTCATTTGAAGGTCTATAAGAATAATTATTTGCCGGTTTTCCTCTCCAAGAGGGACAGGTTTTGCATTGGCTCTGGGAGCTTAATTTGTGTGTCTCGTGTACTTTGATAATTGACTTGATGAAATATTAACTAAGCTAAAGAAGAGAAGACATAAGTAAGCTCACAAGTAATTATCAAGAAGATAATTTTGTATTAATCACCAGCCCTCCAAATTCTCAAGAAGACAAACATATACAATCTTTTCTAAGGTTGCCTTTTTTAGGGCCATTTCATTTAATTCCTTCTCATCCTCCTCTTCATCCTTCTTTGTATCCAATTAAAATTGTCTCCCAGCTTAGGCACAAGATCCCTATCTTGAGAATACACAACCTTGGATGCATTCTCAATCTACTTAACAATGGCATTTAAGGATATATTTCCTTGTGCATCAAATCTCACGGGTAGAATATTGGTATCTTTAATTTCTTCCTTGCACCCCATGTCCATTATATATTGGATGATATGAATCTTTGGGAAGGAATCCCCATCACCGAAGTATTTTATCTTACAAGGAACAAATCATGCCCACTTCCCATAAGGGGGTATTTACTTAACATTTACATTGAACCATGGATCCGAAGAAAAATTATATTGTATCTCGTTGTGTAACTTGGGAGTTGGAAGGATCCTAAGTAGTGATCCTTCCATCTTTGAATACATCCTAAGCATTGAACGTAAGAAAATATAAACAATTGAAACCCACTCCAACAAGGGTTTCCAATTAAAACTCGAGCACTTGTGTAGAGAAAATAAATTGAGGGTCTTATTTATATTTTTACCCTCGAAATGAAGAATCAACATGACACTTGAAGAAATTCAAATGCCCTACAAATCTTTGTAGGTGAACATCAGAGAGAAACACCAATCTGATTAAATAAATGAAACCTTATCTACCCTAATGTTACGAATGTAATAAACTAGACACAAGTTGTTTACTTGCAAGTTGTTTTTTAGTTATATGTTTGATCATTTGTGCAATGGAATGGAGTGACACGGTTTTAAAGCCAAATGGGTTTGTAGGAGTATCGTGATTTTGTAGGAAGTAGTTTATGCATGGAAATTTTAAGAAGATGACCCTTTCATAGGGGTGCAACCATCATAAACACACATTGTAATTGTAATTATGACCCAAACACACATTGTCAATGTAATTATGATCCGAGTGAGAGGATTGAGGATTCAATAAATAATTATGATTGTGGATCATTAACCAAATCCCCACAATATATGTTCAATAAAGTATACATGTAATTAATTTTTATCTATGTATATGAGATTTGCATGATTGATCAAGTTTGTCTCAGAGGTGGAATTTAAGTCCCTTTACCTACAAATATGGATCCTTGACAGAAAATTTGATGTTAAATATTTTATAGATCTAGCATAAAATGTCAGTTAGTTCTAGCCCAAGTGATTATGGGAATGAATGTTATCTTCCCCACCTAGGTTCTATTCCCGTAGGTGACATATTGAGTTTATTAATAATATATTTTCATGAGGGCTTTAATCCTTGTTGTTTTCTTCACCTTGTACCTTGAAGAATCTAGTATTTACCCTAAACAAAATCCTTGAAATGAATGAAAGTTCAGGTGTTCCCCAATATATAATACCTTGAGAAAACCCTACCACAAAAGAAATTAAATTGTCAAAAATATTTTTTTACAAAATTTTGTGTTGATATAATTAAAAATAATTATCCTTCAGTTTTGTACTACCCTCTACATTTATGTCAATTCTTTTGAACCTCATGTAGTTATTCTCATTATAAGGATTATGGTCTATATCTATACTCCTCATTTAAAATACTCTCAAGATAAGCACTCTCAGTAATGAGTATTCAATGTAAACATGGAGTATTGCCTCTTCCAAAAGTAAAACAAAAAATAAATAAAAGATTCTAAATGTAGTGTTTAAACTTAGGGTAGAAGTCTCCAACATGTTGAATAATCTTGAAATGATAAACCATTGTAGATGAGATTGGTAATTTGAGAAAAAAAATAAAGATTCCAAACATATGAGGAAGGTGACTATGTCTCAACAAATAGGTGAACAAAGCTTAAGAAAGAAACTCACATTATCATAAAAAATAACATCAAGGGTGATGATCAACACACTACTAAAACATTGGTAATCAAATTAAAATCACTATGCATGAAAAGCATGGAAAAAATTATGGTTAATCAAGAAAAGTAGAAAGAGAGAAGGAGAGCCACGCTAAATTTGACACGTGGTTAGAAATATGAATATGTTTATACAATACTAATAAAAAACATAAATGAAGGATATCTGATGAAAATTGAATTTTTGTCAGATATCCAACAACTATTCCAGTTTCATCGGATAACTACTAAATATTGGGGATTTTAAATTAGCATTTGCACCGAGAGGTGCAAAGTAACGCCGAGAATGGAGAATGAAGAAAACAATAATTAAATAAAATATATGGAAATTTTAAATTCCATATATATTTTAAAGAATATAAAAAATAGTATTATTTGCTCTACTTTCAGTGTCTTTTCAAGAACAATGATTAGCTTAGCTTAGCTCTAGCCAACCTTTCAAGTATTGCTTGTCCTTGAATAGTGAATTACATCATAACTCTGTGTAAATGAATAATCTATGCTATTTCTTGATCTGCAAATTAAATTCTATTACATATGAATTCCATTTAATGGGTAGGACAGATTTGTTCGACCCCCATAGATACATGAAACTGTTATTTGGTTCAGTTTCTTTCCCCTCAATTTCATTTCAAATCTCAAGATTAAATATTTTAATCCAAGGGAACACTTGCACCAATGCATTGAATCAATGGATAAAGGAAATATTCACTTCCATAGGACCAAATATATCTATTAAAATAGCAATTTGAAAAATTTCATAAAATTGTGACAGCTACTAAATGCAGATGTTTTTAAGAACTATAAATCCAGAGAGTTAGCCAATAACATGCTTGGAGAAAATGAAAAAATATTTTCGCTATGAGTTAATGCATTTGGAAGTTGATCAAAAAATATCTACTCTAATCAAATGCTAACTGTTTTAGAAGTCTGTAAACTCAGACAGTTTCTCACTTTATATCTGTTAGTCCCAAAATATTAAATAGCCAAGTCGTTCGTCTTCAAACAATGGAAAAGTTTTGAGAATTTTGATTTGAAGGTAGCTATATGCTGTTTTCTTGTTTTTATATGGACTTTTCCCAACTAAGTCTCTGATTTGGCCTGAAAAGCTATAAAATTGTAGTTTTAATCCTTTCCACGTGATTCTTTCTATTTATTTTTGTCCTTTTGATGATGGATTGCAATATGAGCTCTTTTATAATAAAATTTCCATTTCAACATTTATATCAAGCTTCATATGCCCATATGATTCTCTAAAATTGCTTTGAGGCAAGATTTTGACACCTCCAGGTACTCCTCTCTTTTTTTCATTAAAAATGAAGGCTCAAGCTATAGGCTTGTCAAGAGGGTCCGCTTATATAAATTAAACCTGTTCCAAACATTATACAAAAGTAGTGAAATTTGAATTGGAAGTAATTATGAAAATGAAATTTGAACCTAAAGCAATTATGAAAATGAAACTTAGTGAAAATGTTAAAAGTTGGTGACGTTTGAACCTGATCGAGGCATGAAACCGTGTCTCCCACAACTAGACCTCAAAACTGAACCGTTGGAATTGTGTAGGGATTCTAACTGTTCATGCACAAAACATATACATTGCGTCTGTGACACTTGTACATTATGTATATTGACCATTCTATATATAATAATCAAACATCGATTACTGTGGTGGTACAAATCATGTGACTTTGACCACATATATTATATAAAATTTCAGGGTGTTACCAACTTCCAGAGCATAAACAGTGGAATCCAAATAATAATTCATAGAGTACATGTTGCATTTTTATGCAATGCATTTGACCAAAGAAGCAAAGCTGGAATATATGTAAATCTGATTTTTTTTAAAGACTACCTGGAATCCATAACGTCTCGCAGGTTTTCAATTGAATTGAAAGAACAGAGGAGTAAAAGATGGGATTTCTAATAGGAGTAAGCTAACCATTCGACGGAATGCCTTTTTGGTTTGTGCTCCCGAAGACCGGCGAATCCCTCCAGTAAATGCGGCCCCACACCCCTCCCCGTCTTTGTCCATCTTTGTCCCACGACTCTACCATTTGAAGGAGCTTGTTTAGGAGCTACGGGTCGTTACCGTTTCGTCCTACCCACCTACGCACAGGGGTGCCCATGAATTCAAATTATTTCTGTTGGGAAAAAACCTGAGAGGGGGGGGTGAATCAGTATTTAGGGCAAACTAAAACTTTTTACTTTTTCATGCTCTAAAACGCATACGCTACTTTCCTTTAGTAAACTCGCGTATACACGCGGATATCCTTCATACAACTCGCGTATTAGCGGAGATCTAAATATGCAGATATTTATTAACTTGGTTCTTTGCAATATTCATTCATCTGATGTTAAGTTATCAGTAAACATGTGCAGTAACAACAGAATAAACCATCACACAAAGCATCACACATGAACACCAGGATTTTTAGGTGGAAACCCAAGTCGGGAGAAAACCACCCACTTGCGATTTGCTGACCTTCCAATATTTTATTATAGAAAACATCTTACAACATATGTGTGGCGTGCGAGACTCCTACACGACACTTGCGAGCACCCACACCACGCTCTTTTGAGTTCTCTCTGAAAGGCTCCAACCTGACAGCTTCTGACCTCTCCTGGAAGGGAGCTGCGACCCCCTGATCTCGTTTACCAGCCTCACCTGGAAGGGAGCTACAACCCCCTGACTGAAGGCTACAACCCTCAGCACCTCTATGGACCACGTTTCATCAATTTTCACATTGGATCCAAAGCTTCCTTTAGGACACAACTTGCAGGCCACGTTTCATCATATTTTCAGACTGGACCCACTCCATACTTTTAAGCACAGTCAAACATGAAACTAATACATATAACTCACTGACAGATATCTGTAAACTAGCAAAACAGATCAGACTTTTCTTACCACAGACTTCAGCAAACCCTAGTTTGCATACGCGCTTTCCTTTCACTGATGTCGCGTATATACGCGCTTCCGTTCACATAAACCAGCGTATACTTCTGTACATATTACAGATCTAATTTCATTGCGCATACGCGCTTTCTCTTCAGCGAAGCCGCGTATATACGCGCTTCCTCTGTGGCGAACTAGCGTATGGTTCTTCAGACATTTAGGTCATTGCAATTCTTCAGAACAGATACATCACACAGATTTAACCCTTTACTTCAGACAGATGTTCGCCATATCTCAGATCTAATCATTCCATAAACAGATCTAGCAAATACAGATACATTTCAGATCTAGATATCCCGCATCATCATTTCTTCATAGGTGCATCATAGATTCAGATCTATCATCAAACCTTTACCCTTTCCATACAGATATACTTCACAGAGAAGTATTCATTCAAGCTCAGACATCTTGCTCCCACACCCATGATTTGCACAATGAATTTCTTCTCTTTATATAGGTTTACCCTTTTTCAATACCATGAGCCAAAACCACATTACATCCGATGGTATTCCTGGACGGGGTCATTTAGACGAATCATTACCCAATACAATGGGTCAATACCATGGTGGTTACCCCTGGTTTTGCACTTTTTGAGCGCTTTTGCCCATACGCGACTTGGCACGTACTTAACCGCGTACATACACGACTTCTCCTAGACAAATCCGTGTATTCCTTGAAACATACTCTTTTCATCATGGATCTAGCACATATTGAATTCCTTTCTTCATTACCTTTTGTACTCTCTGTAGATACATCAGATTTACTTCATCAAGAACATATTCTATCAAGCACAACTTCATCAAGTAAGTTGCCATCTTCTTCATCAAGTGGGTTGCCATTCAATGACAACACTCAACATCATATTGCTAACTAACATCATTTCACATCAGATTTACAATTCCTTTCTTCATTACCTTCTGTACTCTCTGTAGATACATCAGATTTACTTCATCAAGAACATATTCTATCAAGCACAACTTCATCAAGTAAGTTGCCATCTTCTTCATCAAGTGGGTGGGTTGCCATTAAATGACAACACTTAGCATCATATTGCTAACTAACATCATTTCACATCAGATTTACATCATTTACCAAGTCCATTAGGTCAATAATAACTTCATCAGGTGGATTTCCATCAAGGAAAACACATGCCAACACTCTCATGTCTTCATCTTCATTCAGTGGGTTGCCATCAAGGACAACACTCTGCATCATATTGCCAACAATCTCCCCCTTTGGACTTGATGGCAACCACGATGGTGTTTGATCACCACAACAGATAGGTACATTAATAATACAATGACACCATGTCACTCTCCCCATTATTTGACACCATTCTTTCTCTTCATTCAAACACCATGTCACTCTCCCCCTTTGACATCAAGGGCAAAGGGCGGATCAAAACCAACACACTCTCCCTCTTTTCTCCTCATGTAGCAGAAGAAGCGTTCTGCATATCTGATGTATACTGAAGTGACCAAGCTCCCCCTGAGTTCATGCTAAATCTTCAAACATATTTTTCAATGAAGTACATGACTCTATGAACTTCCTATCACCAAAGACTCATACTTACATCAAAGATCCAACCAAGTGGATTTACATATGAGACTCAAATGCCCAACCAAGTGGTTTTACATATCTCAACTCAACTACCCAACCAAGTGGGTTTACAATTTTGACTCAGCTACCCAACCAAGTGGGTTTAAAAAATTTGACTCAGCTACCCAACCAAGTGGGTTTACAAATTTGTCAAGTCCTTACATGACTGAATATTACAATTTTCATCATGGGTCTCAACAAGACCTTTTCATCAAATTACAAATATGACCATTTATGACCAATACCAGAAAGACTTCAAAGAACATATTTCAGAATCATCATAATGCCAACAATGCATTATACTTATCAAAGCTAATGCTCCCCCTGAATCTGTGCATCCAAGCATCCTTTCCATATGACTAAGGCTCCCCCTTAGTTTGTGCATCCTGAACACTTTCACCAACAAATCATCAAGGCATCTTTATCAAAACATTAGAAATAGAATTATGAGAACTGGAACACCACTAGAGGTACCAAACAGTATCAGAGATACCAAACAGCATTGCAGCTATGCTGAAGAAAGCTGACCCCAAACAGAAAATGTCAGCAACTAGACATATGCGGTTTTATGTGCATGAACTCGCGTATATACGCGACTGTGTTTCAGGAAACCCGCGTATCCAATACCATCTTATATATTTTAACCAGATCTGATCCTCTGTGAGAAAAAGACAGTGTTCAGCTTCTTTCTGAGATATTTGAATGCTTCCCTGGACTACAGATAGATAGAACAGTGTAGTTGAGTCTTCAAGCATCATCCAACGGTTGTAGCATAAGCACATTAGTAACCAAGCCTTCAGATTCTTTGCAGCATCAATACAATCTTTCCAAGAGAGATTATCATACCAGCACAACATCTTCAAATATGTGTCAATCATCCATGTGGTCCAATATCACCATGATCTTTAAGATTTAACATGAAGTAACATATGTAGGGAAAAGATCTCAACCATAGTAACAAACTCTGCATGATCTATTCTTATCTCTGAATCATAAGACTTCCAATTCATCTCAGCAACGAATACTCTTCATCAAAAAGCAAACATGACTCATCCATAATTTTCAACATCAGAAACCAAGTATCGTATCATCATAATTTAGAACTGAGCAACTAAGCTGATACTGAGTTAATAATACAGTTATTAACAATCAGACTGTTGCTCCCCCTGAACCTCTGCTCCAGATCTTCAGCTATCATATAAATTCTCTTATCATTAATGCAGACGTGACTGTGTCTGCTGGAAATCGCGTGTATACGCGACTTTTGTTCATAGAACCCGCGTATGGAAAGTGAAGCATAGAAATTTTTCACATTCCTTCATCTCCCCCTGAACTTGTACTTCCTGTACCTGTCGTCTTTATACCAGATGCTCTGTCAGAAATACATATAACCAGAAAATCCAAATCAACCATGAGAGTCATCATACATTGCTCCCCCTGTGACGATACATTACTAAATCTCATAATGTATCCCACATCATTCCTGCAGCCAATAAGAGAAGTAAGCTTCAGAAGCGGATGACTGCAGTAGGGTCAAAATTCCCTACGTTTCGATTGGTCCTCCTTATTTTTCCAAATTTGCTTGAACTTCCTAACTGTGTGCTGAAAATTGTCCACTTTCTTAGATCTGTTCAACCTGCATTCCTTTTCTACATGTCCACACTTGTTACAAGAATAACATCTCATGTGTCCAGAGAAATAAGCATAAGAATCATAATGAGTATTTCTAATCTTCCTCCTTTTACAATTAGCTACTTTATGTCCATACTTGTTACATGAAAAACAATATCCCTTGAAAAAACCAGAGTAGGATCTGTTTGTTTGAGGCTGAAATGATCTGCTCCTGCAATTTGCTGCAACATGCCCATAGTTATGACATTTAAAGCATTCAACATTATTGATTGATTTCCTTTGAGATTTCATCATTGTTGGTTGACCTTTTGTCTCTTTCAACACTTCAGGTTTTGCATTGACATCCTCTAAATTTTTAGCACTTCCTTGTGAGCTAGATTCTCCTTTAACAGTTTCATGGAAACCAAGACCAAGTTTGATAGCAGGAGACCTTTGATTACTCAGAATATTGTCCAAGATATTAGTACTATCTTGAAACCTCAAAAGTTTAACCTTTTCTTCTAATTTACCTTTGAGAATGTTTACCTCAACCTCCAAGGCTTGACATTTCTTTGTCATGCTTTCTTATTTCCTTCTTCCATCTTCTACTTGATCCTTCAGATTTAGAATCTCTTCTTTCAACCAATTTTCGTTTTCTTCACATGTTTGTTGCAGCTCTTCATTCTTCTTATTCGATTTTTCCAGATCTTCTCTGAGAGAGATGATTTCTGCTTCAAGGCCTTCCTTTTCAAATGGTTGTAGAGGTTCCTCATTCTTCTTACTTGATGCTTCAAGATCTACTTGTAGAGAGATGATTTCTGCTTTAAGTTTTTCACCTTGATTGGTTGCATGAGCGTACAATCCTTGATACTTATCTATCTATCCATTTAGTGTTTCAATCTTTTCATTCATCCTAGAGATCACATCTTTGTAGATAGATTCCTTCCTTTCAAATTGATACCAATCATTACTTTCATCATTTGCTTCTAGACTTTCACTCTCCTTAGATGATGTTTGCTGATATTCAACTTTAATCTTGATAGCTTCTTCTAGATCCATACTGTTACTTTCAATATCTTTGCCTTTGCATATGCAGGTAAGTGAAATACAAGAACAACGATCAATACCTGTTTCATCTTCTTCACTTTCTGCTATACATGATTTCTGAGGTATCTCCTTTCCTTGAGTAGCCTTCTTCTTTTGCTTCTTTGCCATGAGCACTTGTAGAGCTTGGTCAGAATCTTCTTCATCTTCACTGGACACTTCATCATCATCTTCATTTGCATAATAACTCTTCCTCTTTTCAAATTGTTTCCCTTTACCATATTTATCTCTATAAGGACATTTAGCAGCATAGTGACCAACACTTCCACAATCAAAACATTTGAAGGGAAGTTTACCTTTGAATCTTCTAGTACCCAGTTGGAGTTTTCTCACAAAATTCGCTTCTTCTTCTTCGGATATATAGCTGGATTCTTTGACAACTTCCTTTTCTTTTTCTTTTGCAAACGCCTTAAAAGCAGCTTCTTTGATTTGAGAAGGACCTCCTTGTCTCATTTCAAAAGCAGTCAGAATACCATGTAATTGAACAATAGTAAGAGTTTGAAGATCTTGCCTTTCTTCAATAGCTGAAACTTTAGAGTCAAATTTTGAAGTCAAGGATCTTAAGACTTTTTCCACCAGAGTAGTATCAGTTATGGTTTCACCCAAATTTCTCATTCGATTTACAATATCATCTAGACGAAGAAAGAAATTGGCAATACTTTCATCACTATGCATCTTTAAATTTTTATATTCAATTCTAAGAGTTTGGATTTTTGCACTTTTTACCTTTGTATCTCCTTCATAACTCAGAATGATTTTGTCCCATATTTCTTTTGCTGAATTTAGCTGCATCACTTTAGCAAATTCTGGTTCAGACATGCTTCCTAATAAGACATTTACTGCTTTGGCATTAATTTCATACTTCTTCCTTTCTGCTGCATCAGTAGGAATACTTGCCGGATACTGATAACCTTCTTCCACGATTGCCCATACATCTGCACCAAGACTTTGCAGATATGCTTTTGTTCGTACCTTCCAAAATATCAGATTGCTTCCATTGAATAGAGGTGGCTTTAGAGACATTACTCCTTCAAGACTTCCCATTGCAACGGATCTCCTTCAAGCGATCAAGCTTCTGCAGAAGGACCTGCTCTGATACCAATTGTTGGGAAAAATACTGAGAGGGGGGGTGAATCAGTATTTAGGGCAAACTAAAACTTTTTACTTTTTCATGCTCTAAAACCCATACGCTACTTTCCTTTAGTAAACTCGCGTATACACGCGGATATCCTTCATACAACTCGCGTATTAGCAGAGATCTAAATATGCAGATATTTATTAACTTGGTTCTTTGCAATATTCATTCATCTGATGTTAAGTTAGCAGTAAACATGTGTAGTAACAACAGAATAAACCATCACACAAAGCATCACACATGAACACCAGGATTTTTAGGTGGAAACCCAAGTCGGGAGAAAACCACCGCTGCAGTTGCTCGGCCTTCAATATTTTATTATAGAGAAAACATATTACAACATATGTGCTGGTGCAGACTCCTACCAGCACGCAGGCACCCACCTGCGCTCGTTTACCAGCCTCTTCTGGAAGGGAGCTCCAACCCCCTGACTCGTTTACCAGCCTCTCCTGGAAGGGAGCTACGACCCCCTGATCTCGTTTACCAGCCTCACCTGGAAGGGAGCTACAACCCCCTGACTGAAGGCTACAACCTTCAACACCTCTATGGACCATGTTTCATCAATTTTCACACTGGATCCAAAGCTTCCTTTAGGAAACAACTTGCAGGCCACGTTTCATCATATTTTCAAACTAGACCCAATCCATACTTTTAAGCACAGTCAAACATGAAACTGATACATATAACTCATTGACAGATATCTGTAAACCAGCAGAACAGATCAGACTTTTCTTACCATAGACTTCAGGAAACCCTAGTTTGCATATGCGCTTTCCTTTCACTGATGTCGCGTATATACGCGCTTCCGTTCACATAAACCAGCGTATACTTCTGTACATATTACAGAGCTAATTTCATTGCGCATACGCGCTTTCTCTTCATCGAAGACGCGTATATACGCGCTTCCTCTACGGAAAAATAGCGTATGGTTCTTCAGACATTTAGGTCATTGCAATTCTTCAGAACAGATACATCACACAGATTTAACCCTTTACTTCAGACAGATGTTCGCCATATCTCAGATCTAATCATTCCATAAACATATCTAGTAAATACAAGTACATTTCAGATCTAGATCCCCTTCTTCATCATTTCTTCATAGGTGCATCATAGATTCAGATCTATCATCAAACCTTTACCCTTTCCATAAATATATTCTTCACAGAGAAGTATTCATTCAAGCTCAGACATCTTTCTCCCACACTCATCATTTGCACAATGAATTTCTTCTCTTTATATAGGTTTACCCTTTTTCAATACCATGGGCCAAAACCACATTACATCCGATGGTATTCCTGGACGGGGTCATTTGGACGAATCATTACCCAATACAATGGGTCAATACCATGGTGGTTACCCCTGGTTTTTCACTTTTTGAGCGCTTTTTCCCATACGCAACTTGGCACGTACTTAACCGCGTGCATACGCGACTTCTCCTAGACAAATCCGCGTATTCCTTGAAACATACTCTTTTCATCATGGATCTAGCACATATTGAATTCCTTTCTTCATTACCTTCTGTACTCTCTGTAGATACATCAAATTTACTTCATCAAGAACATATTCTATCAAGCACAACTTCATCAAGTAAGTTGCCATCTTCTTCATCAAGTGGGTTGCCATTCAATGACAACACTCAACATCATATTTCTAACTAACATCATTTCACATCAGATTTACAATTCCTTTCTTCATTACCTTCTGTACTCTCTGTAGATACATCAGATTTACTTCATCAAGAACATATTCTATCAAGCACAACTTCATCAAGTAAGTTTCCATCTTCTTCATCAAGTGGGTTGCCATTCAATGACAACACATGCCAACACTCTCATGTATTAGATTTACATCATTTACCAAGTCCATCAGGTCAAGAATAACTTCATCAGGTGGATTTCCATCAAGGAAAACACATGCCAACACTCTCATGTCTTCATCTTCATTCAGTGGGTTGCCATCAAGGACAACACTCTGCATCATATTGCCAACAATTTCCCGCTTCAACCCACTGCGAACAAGTCAGTACAAACCAGTCGAGGGAAGACGGGGAGGGGTGTGACATGATCCTGTAATCAAGTGGAACATCTCCTTAACCAATGGACCGATTGAATATGACAGAATGAAAGCCATCACAGCCATCACTAGAATACTACTGAGTCTATCAATTGAGAGAAATTTGTTGTATTGAAGACAGAAAGGGACTGGACGGCTACTGAAAATTGGTCTGTTTTGTTTAGTGACTGTATGTTTTTTAATTCGATGTCTGTGTATTTTTAAGTGAGAATCCCCATTGCACCCACTCCACCATTGCAGCAACTCTCTTAAATGAAATTCGTTGGACCACTACTGAAAAACAGTCTGTTTTGTTTAGTGAATGTATATTTTTTAATTCGATGTCCGTGTATTTTTAAGTGAGAATCCCTGTTGTGCCTAATCCATAGTTGCGGCGACTCGCTTAAACATATACTCGCTTAAAAATGGTGAAGTAAGTGAAATGGGAATCAATAATTTCTCTTCTGGTGCAAAACCCTAAAGAAAAGCTCATCTTCTCTAGGTTGGTTTCAGATTGGTCTCTTGTAAAAGGAAAACACATGGACTCCTTAGTTCGAATTGCAGAAATTGCTTCAACTAGAATTGGAGAATTTATTAAAGGAGAGGAAATGAACCCAAATGCTCCATGTTATTTCACCTGGGTACAAAAAAAACGCCCAGGCTCAAGGCCTACTGCTTCCTTGGTATATGAAGTGTAAGTTTTTTTATAAATCTTATGTATATATGTTGGTATGAATAGTGCTCAAACAGTTTTCATGGAATCATATGTGCTGAGTTTCCAAACGTTTTTATGCAGCTATGCTTCTTCATATGGCCCTGATGACAGAAGGGGACAAGATGAAGCGAAGAGAAAATACTCATTTGTGAAAAAGAGGGGACGCCAATGCCATTTCATTGTAAAAATTATGGTTCAAATCCTTGAGGTTGCGATAATAACATATAACATGTATGAGCATGTAGATAGCCAAGGATTGCCTTGTCATGGCCAACATGACACCTCGGTTCCTGCTAGGGTTCTGCATCAACCAAAGTTATCAAGGGACATGGTTTCCTATGTAGAGAGTTGTTTCTTCTTGGATGTGCCAATTGACTCTGTTTGCAAAATGCATGTTAAGAAATATATTGACATGGATGTTGCAGCTCGAGATAGGGATTTATTTTTGTGTAGAAAAGATGTTGTTAACATATATAATCGTCTAATGAAAGGAAATTATCAGCTGCATAAGAAGTATGAAATGAGTGTGAACCTTTGTTATAGGAAACACCAAAATGATTTTTTCTTTTACCAAAAGCCCAATGGTGGAGATGTCCCTTTTATAGTTGGAATTCAGATGAAGTGGATGTTGGAGTACATGGTGAAGCTATCGAATAATATCCTAATAGCCATGGCTTCGACATTCAACATGAATAAGTATGGGGTGAGTGTATTAAGAATGATTAATCTAGTACAATAACTTAATTAATAATGATTTATGATCTGAAGTTGATGATCTATGTATTTTGAATGTGATAGTATCAATTGTACACACTCGTCGTGTTTGATCACCAAAAAAGTGGGGTGCCAGTTGCGTGGGTGGTGGAATCACGTAATACATCATAGGAAATTTCGCTATGGTTGGAGCAGCTCATGCATAGGTGTCACCAAGTTGATCATAGTTGGAAAGTTAATGCTTTCATGGTTGATGATGCATTGGCTGAAATTGGTGCTTTAAGGTAACTTCAATATTCTTATTTTACAGTACAACTTGTATTTATTACAAAAATAGCATGCTTGAAATGAACTAAATGTGGCAGGAGAACCACAAGGTGCAATGTTATCTTGTATGTTTGGCACGTACGTCGAGCATGGCTAAAAAATGTTAATTGACTGGCCAGTAATCCAGAAATAGAAAAATAAATGTTTAGTGATTTGGGTTTAATTATGAATTATTGTTCCAATGTTGAAGTGAGCACTGCAATTAATTCTTTTTTCAACAACTTTTTCGATGAGGAAAAGTTCCTAGACTATTTCCACAAGAATTGGGTTGCTGGTGACAAGATTTGTAAGTTAAAAAACTCTTAAGTTACATTTCTCTTTTTGGTTTGAAATATGGATGAAATATCTTCATTAACCCAAATTTTATGCAATTAGGGATGTGGATCAAAGGTTGTCGGGATTTTCCCATGCAAATCAGGAGACAAACAATGTTGTGGAATCATATCACTATTACCTAAAGACAAAATTTCTATTTGATAGAAGAAAGAAATGTTCTTGTAGGATGGATTGGTTGATATATGTTCTTCTAAAAAATGTTGAACCCTGTTATCAGTTTAAGGAAATTATAAAAAAGGCAGAATTTTTAAATAATTACAAGAAAAATAAATATTTGGAATCATTAATGGAAAAAGAAAAAGGAATACCAGATAGTGATTGTAGCCCTCATTCCCAAATGTCTCATGCTTTTTGGGTGAGGAGTCAATCTAAAGTTAATAAGCAATATCTTTTCACTTGTCATCGTACAAATTTCATAACTTGTGATTGCCCATGGTCTATTCCTGGAAACATATGCAAGAATGCCATAAAGGTGGGTTGGTTGTGTTTTGGTTCAATGGCTTCAAACAAATTACAAAATCATTAAAGCACAACTGAGTCATACAATGACCCTCCTGAGATAAATATAGAGGCAGTATCTGATCTTCCTGAAGATGCAAACAAAAATGCCATGGATAGTCGCATTGTTGATGTAAATGTTGAACAAATTGAGATGGCCAAGGAGGAGTTATTTGGCTACTTAGACCTAGTTCGAAACAGTCCTCCTGCTACTTTGACCAAGATTGAACAGTTGATTTCTTTAGTTAAAAAATTGTTGGATGACGCCAAAAATATTCATATTATGGATTATGAATTCAAGTGTGGATTGGGTGCTTTTGAGTTGTCTTTGAAGAGGAAGAAGAGTTTCCTAAGCCCCAAAAAGAGAAGAAAAACAAGGCAACACAATGCAAGATTGGAAATTGACTTGAATATCCCGACAGATGAAGATGAATCGTTTTAGTTTGAAGAACTCAGTTTCAGTTTCAATTTGATATTAATATTTATTCCTGTATCAGATGTATTTGATGTATTAATGTTTTGTTGACTATGTCCATGTATCTTTGATAGGTGGTGAGGATAGGGTTGGAGATTTCTCTAATTTGATGGAATTGTAATTTAAGGTGATTAAATAACCCCTTGCATTTACACTCAGTCTTTTAATACATTGATTATTTTGTAAGTCATGGAAGATAGCTTTCAAGTGGTTTTGCATACTTGCATAGTTGCATGTATTGGTGTGCAAACAATAATCTGATATATAAATTCGAATAAAAACAATGGAAATGTAACAAAATTATTAGAGGAACTACAATGAAATTATAACTAAACATGTCAAACACAATTTTACTAGTTTTTTATAACTAAAAAAACAAATCGGAGAGTTATATATTACAACATCAAATATAATTCCCTTGCTGTCTATGAGTTGCAGCAATGGTGAGCCAGTGTTGCAGCAACGGTGAGCCAATGTGTCAGCAACTGGAGCTAGTGTGTCAGCAACGGTGGCCCAGTCTGTCAATATGAATCTATGGATGCAGGGGGACATTCATGAATATTGTTGATAAAATAATCACTATGTCCTGGTTCATCTAGACGAAGATACCCTCCTGTCTCCATAATTACATTCTAGCAATCAGATTCTTCTTTTTTTGTCAGCGTATATTTCTTTTTATATACCCTTGTTGGATGCTAGATCATTGGATACTGAAATATAAGACCTATCCAGTGATTCCCACACTTTCCCATATTAATAATATACCGAGCAACCCTTGTTAAGGTTGTCTTTAAGTTGATGTAGTTAAATGGATCTTTATTTCGGAGTTGTTTTCCCATGCTATCCCACCTTGCTTTACATCCTCCCTATGCCTTAGTTTCCAATAAATGAATCTAGCATGCACAATATGCAATGGTCATCTCCCTGTTCTCGGAGATAACCTCTCCTACTTCTGGAGAGTTGATGTATTTTTGATGTTCTTCTATCACCTACATAGGTTTGGGATGTTCTCTAACCCACAAAAGGCTCTCAGAATTATGCAAATAAATGTTTATATCATCCAACCAACTGCCCTGATTTCTAAAATACGATACAAATGCCCTCGAGTGGGCATCCTCTGTAACATGGTTGGGATTCCATTTTGTATTATAAGGTACCAAAAAATTATGTTGGTAAAGTTCATAGAGGAAGTCTTTATCTTGATCACAAATTGACATATATGCCTCCAAGAAACCATCACTCCTTTCAACCTGAAGAGGGATATTTTGGATGATAGAATTATTTTTAAATATCATGAATTTTTCAGTCAAGCATGCGTTGTAATTGATTGAAGGAGCCCTGCAAGTGAGCACACCATCCATTAGCTATCCAATTTCTTGCTTATCCTTCTCCAGCTTGGTCACTCTCCTTTCCAGCTTAGCCACTATTGTTTTGTCTTCGTAAAACTTTGTTTTGATATTCTTCTTCGCATATCTTGGCAAGGTCAGGAAGTGATTTTTTGTGCACACTATAAGGTATTTGGTGTCTCGGATATGCGTATTTAGAAACTGTAATTTATCCTTTGGTTCCTCATCATATTTTTTCTCACCAATGTCTTTGGTTAGTTTGATCTCTGGTTCCTCATCCTCTATCAGTTTCATATCTGGTTGTTGTTCCTTTGTGTCTATACCCATTTCTTTTGTATCTTTAATATGTAATTCTTGTTCCTTTGTATGGACAATTGTGATTTTGGTATGGTACTCTGCAACTTCAATGTCATCAGTCTGTTTTTTTCCAAGGGGTATATCTTGTTGGACCCTGGGAGAAGGAATACCTACATCATCAAGGGGTATGGACTCTGCAACTTCAATGTCATCAGTCTGTTTTTTTCCAAGGGGTATATCTTGTTGGACCCCTGGAGAAGGAATACCTATGTCATCAATGGGTATGGACTCTACAACTTGGGCCAAGTAATCTAATCTATCAAAAGTTTCTTTTTTTCTGAGCTCATCTATTAGGGTTTTAACATTGATCTGTAGTTGTATGTTTTTCATCTGGAGAGTCCTATTATTCCTTAACAATGAAATATACAGAGGAAGATGTTTATAGGTACTTACTTTTTCAATGTGCTTCTTTCTCAATTCCGGTGGTTCAGTTGGTTGGTCCTCTTGATCATCCCCATACAATTCTGGTTGTGCAGTTGGTTGATCCTCCCGATCATCACCATACAATTTTGGTTGTGCATTTGGTTGGTCCTCCTAATCATCCCCATACAATTCTAGTTGTGCATTTGATTGGTCCTCCTGATCTTCCCCAAACAATTTGGATTGTGCAGTTGGTTGGCCCAACACTTTTTCCCTATACAATTGTTGGTACTCCTCTTCATCTGCATACAACATTTGGATTGAGATAAGGCCATATGAGTGGTACCATTCGCTTAGAACCACTATGTATTCATAGTCAGAATCAGGAGAGGGAAGCTTATCAACTTGTTCTTTTGTGTCAGCGAGCTAGCCTAGTCCTTCTTCCATGCATCCTTGTTGCATGCATCCTTCGTCCATGACCCCTTCAATTAATATATCATGTGGATACTCTTGCTCTTGCTCTTCTTATACTGTTATCTCTTCTAGGAGTTTTTCTGTAACAATGGGGAGGGTTTGAGGAACTAGAGCATAACGACCTCTCTTTCCCCCGTTCTTCTTGGATTTTGGCACTGCTGCTGGGCGTTTCCTATATCCTCTCAATCTTCTAGTCACATGTTTACTCCCAAATATTTGTACTTCATCATCATCATCTTGGCCATCTCCTTTATGTGCAGCTTTAGCAACAGAAACCCTATAAACCCTCCTAGTTTGAACACATGGCGGCTCAGTTGCCATATGGAAAGGTTATGTGGGAATTTTTGCAGGTGGGAGGTCAATGAAACCAGTTGTAGGTGTGAGGTCATGGGGCAGAGTTGCAGCTCGGTGGTCATGGGGCGGAGTTGCAGCTGGGGGGTCATGGGGCAGAGTTGCCAGTAAGGGGTCATGGGGTGCTCATAATAAATAACCACGTACCTTCCTTCACAAGTGAAAATTCTCTGGAAAAGGAATGTAGCATCTGACCAGGGTTGTGGTAATGACTTCCTCTCATATCTCGAGCCACTCTTGATTAGTCATTCACCTGCCTCAAGGAAATTCCTCACAATATCAGGCTGGGGTTTTCGGGGTGCAAACCACTTTTCTCTCGTCTGGAGTAACCCTGACACTTCAGCAATCGCCTCTTCTGTCGCATGCACCATTGTCCCTGCTACCTCTGATCTACCCTCCTGTTGTGGCCAGCAACAACCCCCTCCTTATTTAGTATTAGTAATAATACTAAATAAGTGGGGACCCTTAGTTTAAAAATAAAAAAAATTAATTGATATTTGTTTTCATTTTCAATAAAATTTACTATCATTAACTTAAGAAAATTCTTTGGAAAATATTTAAATAAACGTAAGTTTATGAAAGATTAGAATAAAATCTTTTTTTCAAGAAAATATCGCATTCATCGCAAAAAAGTAGAATATATCTTTTGCAAAGCAAAATCTTCTAAATTGCGATATCGCGATCCAAAAACTATGCATTAAAATATTTATCGCAAATCGCATATCGCAGAAAATATATTAACGAATATTTTTCATATGATATATTTTGCGATATTGCGATTTCGCGATGTTACGAGATTGCGATTTGTGAAAGTTGCGATTTTTGATATGGCAATGATGTGGATTTTGTGATATTGCGATGATGCGGATATTGCGATTTGCGATATTGCGATTTTGCGATATTGCAAAGCAAAACGCAGATCGCAGGATCGCACATTCTTAAAGCTCATTGTACAAAGAAAATCTTTCCATAAATCGATATTCGTTATGTGCTTTGATGTCAAATTAATGAATGGATTGTCAATTATTAATGAAAAGGATTTTGTTTTGATTGAAAGGTTATTTCATGTTAAAATAATATATTTCATACGTCTTCAGCATTTAAAACTATCCTATCACCTTTCTCATATCATTATTCTCACTTAATTCGTAAAACCGTAGGCGCGAAGAACAAGAGACTATACAAAGCAATATTCAGAGTATTATGGGAAAGAAAGAGAAAGCTCCGAGTTCTGAAAGTAAAGAGATGGCATCCTTGTACGCAGACACTGCTTGCAACAAGGACGCTGGTATCACCACTTGGGAGGGTATGTTTAATTTTCTTGAAGAAGAGAAACCAAGGGTAATGGATGTTGCCGATACTGCAGGATCAAGTAATTCTTCTGAAGCATCTCTTACAGAGCTGGCTTGTTCATTTTTACACCGGGTAGCAGCAAGACCAAGAATTCTTCCATATACAGACATGGTAAAATGGGTGCTGGATAGCACTGATATTACGGACAGACAATTCAAAACTCAAGGTCAAGAGCTCATCGGGTCATTTACTCCAGAAGATTTGAGGCTTATGTATCATTTTCTGAAGCCTCAGGCAACTTACAACAAACAATTTATGGAGAAATTTGCCAAGGAAAATGCAAATTTGGCGGAATGCACCAAGGAATGGTCCAGAAGAGATGAACAATTGAAAAAAGATAAACACGGTATGTAAGTACTGGCTCACTCACTTCTCCATATTGTTTTGCTACCGCTATGCTATGTAGGCTCTTTGGAAAGCCTGACATTAATAAGTTTTTGCCTGAATGGCTTCCCTTATTGAATGCTACTGTTAACGCTACCATTGTGGACTGGGCTAAAATATTGTCTGATAATTTAGCCACGACTATTTTCAATTACCGGTCTAAACGGACTGTCTCTCAGAGGATTTATCCTCCTTTTTATCTATCTGCCTATGTTATGGATTCAATCTGCTTTGTTTCTAAGTTCCTTTTAATGGGTTGGCAATGGACAATTCAGGATCCCCTACCCATTCATGTTTATCACAAAGAATTGTGGGAATCAAAATTCATCTCTCATTTTTACAAGATTTTCCATGGCATAATGTTGCTACTGTATATAGTGTTGTATAATAAGGATGCTCCAAGGTTATCCCCTGAAGCAGAAGTAGACATTCTCCCTGTCATAAGATGGTTTGGAGAAGAATTGTTTACTTATGTGAGGGTTTTTGGAAGCTTTGTTTCTCCTCATGTTTTGCCCTTGTATGTTCCGGATAAACTCATAGCTCGGGAAATTGCATATCAAACCTGTGGAGAGGGAGGTTTGACAAAAGAATTAAAGGATAAAAAGAAAGCCATCTGGCCATAATTTCCTATGTCCTACGGAGCATTTTCATTATTTGATGTTGGTCATGCGTTTAAGGAAGTAAACAATATTACATGTTTAAAATTGTTTAAGTTTCCGAGAAGGCTATTTGATCCATATGGTGTTGTTAAGGATTTCACCACTGCAGTCAAAGTAAGAGTATTTTCTGGAGAAGAAGATCTTTTTGATGATATGTTTTAAGAAAAATGTTCATTTAAAGAAATTTTTCATTTAGCTCAAACACGGTTCTCCCCAGAAGAATTTCAAGAGTTTAAAGTATACAGAGAAAGAAGATTGACCACTATTCCTTTGGATAATTTTCGCTTGGAACCCGCAAGGGAACCAACTCCTAGTGTCAGTCTCAGTGGCAGCTCAGATACAGAAAGGTCTAAGTCAAAGTCTGGCAAAGAAACTCCTGAACATTCTAAAAAATCTAATAATGATAAAAGTGAAGGATACAGCTCAATCAAAAGAGCTTTCACAACAACAGACTTCAACCACTCCACAGTTGAATCTTCCACCTCTTAATGTACAGCAACCATCCATCAGCACTCAGTTAGATAAAGAATGAGAAACATTTAATGATTTGATTAATGTTGAAGGACAGAACATACAAACTCCTGTACAGACAGCAAAAGGTTTGATTACAGAAATAAGTGGCAATGTCACAGAAAAAGAACATATACCCATTACTCATTTCTCTGAGCTTGTACTTAAAATAGAGGAAATTCCTCCTCTGGATATATTCTATAGCCCACAACATAAAGCATTATTAAGTAAGCAAAGAAATAAGAGGAAATTAGAAAGTGTGCTCTCTACTGATGCAGAACAATTGGATGTTTTATGGAAAGATCCTACTACGGATCCCACTGAAAATCTTACTAAATTATCTCAGATTACAGGAGCTTATGCCTCCGCAACTATTGACAAAGCATCTGAAGTATGACTATTATTAAATGAAAAAGAGGATCAAATACAAGTTCTGCAACAACAATTGCAACAAGCACATGCTAACAGTGAAGCACAGATACAATTCGAAAAGTTACAGCAAGAGTTCCAACAAATGCAGATCAGATATCAGAAAAGCTTGGCCGAAAAAGAGAAACAAATACAGATTATGCAAGAGATGCATAAAGACGACCCCAAGTTTATAGAGTTTATCTCAGAATCTATTTCTTTGAATAATCAACTACTGCAACAACAAGATATATTATGCCAGGAAATCTCACAATGGAACTCTTTTTGTCAAGAAAGTGATAAAAACACTAATCATGTCATAGAATTACGACATGATTATGATTTAACTAATGAAAGAGTTACTAATTATTTGGCATGGAAAAAGACAGAGGAAGGAAAAAGAGCAGGAGAACCAATTATCAATGACGGTCATAAAGAAATGCTCTTCAATAATTGGGATGCACAGATCAGAGAGGCAGAAAAAGCAGCAGAGGAAGCAGCTACAGCAGCAAGAAACATTACTGATTATGTAAATGAAAATTTGCACAAAGTTAATTTGATTTCAGAAACTATTCTAGGATACCTACCACAAGCCCAGCAATTGCAAACAGAGTGGAAACAGAAAACTGAGGAAAAGGCAAAATCAATTCAAGGATTGAAAAAGTTAAATTGGGATTCTTATTGGACATATCTGGTAAAACCACACAGTCAATGCAATTCTCTTAACTGCATCATTAATTCTGCTGAGAAGATCGCGCCAACACTTGCTGATTCCGTTTTTTCGGGAAAATTAAAATCTGAAGTCGGCCAGCCTCCTCTTCTCAAATCAATGCTGGATGCTTGCAAATTCAAAGATCAGATTCATAAATAGTTAGTTGATAGTTTTTAATTTTAGATTTAGTTTTAGTTTTACTTTATTTTTTGCCTAGAAAAAGGACGGTCATTTAAACCGAATCCTAAATTTTTGTAATAAACTATAATTAGATTTAGTTAACAGTAT
Source organism: Pinus albicaulis (assembly GCA_034641835.2). Lineage (NCBI taxonomy): Eukaryota > Viridiplantae > Streptophyta > Pinopsida > Pinales > Pinaceae > Pinus > Pinus albicaulis. The sequence goes on along the minus strand of CM076578.1, from coordinate 1,244,908,664 downwards.
TTAAACCCTTCTCATGCATTTAGAGAAGGGTCTTGAAATTTGTCAAAAACTTGTCCTCAGAACATGCACTTTTGCACCCTCAGAGGAGGTTTTGATGAATGAATGGAACGAGATTTATTGATATCTGTGTCTAATATCTGCTACTGATGTTGCATTTCTGTACTCTTAGTAGATGTTGGATTAAGAAGAGATAAATCATTATTGCTTCTAGCTCATGAGTAGAACCAGTTATAAATGGTAATTTTATCTCTTAACTATTTCTACTTCTGTGTTAAAGTAATATTTATGTTCAGTTGTTTATATATTGATCCTTGAATGCTTAAGTTATCATTTGGCACTTATGTACGGTGATAGCTATTTATTTATGCTTAGTGTATGAATAGCTTATTATGCGATATGTTTTTCATAACTGTTTCATCTAACTTTTTATATGAAATGGTTTATCTTTATTGAATTATTTTCTTATAACAGTTGAATAATCTTTATTATCGGTTGTTATTCGAAATTATTTTAGATCGCATAAACAAGATTACATCCCGGGTTCAGTTTAGAATTAGATATTTCTATTTAGATTAGAATACAATTTGCATATGATTAGATTAGAAATAGAATAAAAGCATTTCACTTAGGAACCTTTTTAGAGAGGAAATATCTATTCTTAACACACACACACATATTGGGAAACTAGTCCCATCATCTCCAGTCGGACCCACTACACCAAACGGAAAAGGAGCTGCTAACCAAGGTCCGGACCGGGTGGGTATCCCGCTTGTTGTAGACTCGATTTTAGGGGCTTCAACATATTTGGCGCTAGAAGGAGGGCCACGAACTATGAATGGCAATTAAATCTTAATCTAAATACCATTCTGAGAGTAAATCACCCTCACCATCTCCCCCGACTTCTCCATCGCACTCAGAAATTTTAAATCTAGAGCCAGAAGTCGAAAGAAGAACCGACACTGCTACAAACCTTGACTTTTCAGAAGAATTTGCTATTGAACCTCCTGAAGTTGAATCTTTGATTCATAAAATTCAACGATTTTCAATATCACCTCAAAGATCTGATACAAGGCAGTGTGACTTCGCAATATAACCCTACTCATCCTCTTACCAGATTATAGAGTGAGAAGCTTGGCTTTCAGCCAACTGAATTACCTTTACCTACAAGAAAAAGAGCAAGGAAATCACCTAAAGGGTCTGATAGCAAGACTCTTTCATCATCATCATCCATCTCAACCTCTTCATTACGAAGTCAACCGTCCACCCCTCCACTTTAGACTATTGTCCCACACTCCACTGGAACTTCCACATCACCTTCTCAATCATCTATAATTATAATATCCTCATCTTCCTCATCACATACATCATCTGCTTCATTTTCCTCTGTTAGTAGCTCAACAATGGCCCAAATTCCATGGAATAATCCAGGGGCAGTCCTAATGCTTGCACCCTTGAGTCAATTACCAACACATCCTGAAAAATGGCTGCCTAATTTTAATCCTGAAGCAGGCATGCTAGCAGAAGAACATACAAACAATTTTATGATGTCCATAAATCTCAATGGAGTTATTAATGAAGATGTTGTTGTCCGACTTTTCCCTTATACACTACAAGGAGCAGCTGGATCATGGTATTTCTCATTACCATCTGGATCCATCACTAGTTGGGATATCTTTCAAGATCAATTTTTGACTAAATTTGGTGATGACAGGTCTACAACGACATTGATCAATGATCTGTCTAATCTTAGAGCTGATTCAAAAGAAATTGTCAAGGATTTTAATTCACGTTTCAATAAATTGTTAAACAAAATTCCTACTGCTTCCAAGCCTAGCGAAGAAGTGCGAAGTGAATGGTACATTTCTGCTTTACCATCAAACATAGCAATCTTTGTTGATAGGGCTAGCAAAAAAAAATTAGCAGAAAACATGAAGGAAGCAATAGCAGTAGAGAAACGTATCATAGCCCTAGATAATAAAAATGCGATAGAAGGACGAAAATCCAAGAAGGTCAGTTTTAAGGAAGATCCCAAGAAAAAACAACTAAAAGATCCATTTGATTTAGAAGGATTGCAGAAATTTTTGAAAACCATGTCTAACGAAATGGTTGACATTAAGAAACAAGTAGCAGAAACATCTTCTAAAAAGTCTTTCAAGCCTTTTAGAAGAAATCTTTCATCTGATCCAAAGCCACCAAATGCTATTAGTAATGCTGAATCAGAAGAAGAAGAAGAAGAAACTGCTACTGAAGAAACTACTGATGAAGAATAAGTCGTAGAAGTACAAGGTATGTGGGATTTTATCCTCCCAGATGAGGAAGATCAAGAAGCATCCCCAGTTAGCACTCGAAGTAGAAATCAACTTGATCCTCCTCAACCTACTCCTAAGTCAAAGAGCACAAGCTTATTGACTAAGGATAAAGTTTCACCCAAGAAAACAACGTCTAAAGCAATTCAAACCAGCCCAGTCCAGACAAATTCATCAACTCCATCAAGAACACTGATTGTTCTAGATGAAATGGAGTATAATATCATAGAAGACATGAAGAAGACTAGGGCTAACATCACTTTTTATGAATTGAGCAAGTTAAAACACCAACAAAAGGTACTTTTGAAAGAATTACATGTTGTACCAGAAAAACCTTTTCTTGATCCTGTGATTTCTCAAGCTTCCAACGAGATGGGAAGACCTCCAGCTAATACGATCAGTAAATTTGATCTAGAAAATATCGCTTTAATTAGAGGAAGGTCAAGATCTCATACTCCTCCATTTCTTCTTACTTATGAAGTTTTCAATAAAAATTTTCATAATTGTTTAGTGGATTCTGGAGCTTCATCTAATATTCTACCAAATAAATATGTGCAAAGTTTAACATTCAACCACAAAAATCTGTTGTGCGCATAGTCCAGCTAGATCGATTGCAAGTTGAAGTGATTGGCGAATTAAATCAGGTTACCATAAGACTGTCATCTAATCCAAAGGTATGTCAAGTCATTGATATTTTAGTTGCAGATATTCCAGAATTTTATGGCTTAATTCTTAACAGAGATTGGTCAGAAAAACTTCATGGATATTTTGCAACTGATTGGTCGCATATGTGGCTTCCTTACAATGGTAAACCAAATCAGATAAAGGTTGAACGAGAAAAGCATCAGAAATACATAGTAACAGAACTGGAAGGAGAGAATGAACCAGTTGCATACAGTAGTAATATCATTGGAAATTACTCAGTTGATTCTTTCTTAGGAAATTTTAATGCTCATACTTCACATTACTTAGAACATTTTGTTTTATCTCAAATAGAAAATGTTTCTCAAACAGATAGTTCTAAATACATTAATTTTGTAGATCCTCCTCCCAATAAATCTTTATTTTGGAAATTATTTTTTGATGGTTGTAAGTGTTAGCCACCTATAATATTTGATTATACCAAAAGGTGGCTAAGACTTTTTGAGTCTCCAAGGAACAAATTTTATTACTAAAAATTGTTGGCTCTTGAAGACTCCTTGAAGGCCTCATGCCTTTGTCCAAAAATATTCATTACTATTTCCATTTTATACTCAGAAAATTCTGCTGATTCCAAGTGAAAGACTGCTGAAAGACCTTCATTTTCCCCCTTCTCAAACCTTCATTTGCTCCCCTTTTCTCCATAGAAACTCCCTTGTTTTCATAAATCCTCTTCTTCCATTTATGAAAATCACTTTCCCATAGTTAAAAACCCATTTTTTAACTATCCCGAAACCATCAAATTCCATTGAAAATTATGAAAAATTCATAAAAAATACAAGTATTAGGACTATGGGCTTAAGCCCCTTTGGGCTAAGTCCTAACCACTTCCCCACCCCACATGCCCACGCGTTAAAACTAAGCGCTAAAACCTTTTTGCGCTAATTGCATCACAAAAACTCAAATGCGCAAGTCTTTGACATGTTTCCAAAAGTTCTGATGTGATTGGTTTTGCATTGAAAAAAGCCCCGATCGCATTATATTTTATATATATCCTGTGGGCCCGACCCGGCGTTTAAAAAACTTGTAAATATTTCATGCCTGATCCGCTTTTTCCTTTGTAAAACCCAAAACCCACTTTCCCAAAGTTATTAACCAAAAACCAAAGTCACGTGTTTTAATATGAAAAATGGGTAGATTAAAAAGACCCAATCGCGCAATCGCGATCGAAGAATTCACAATGGGTTGATCGGAAAGACCAGGCCCGAAATCCCGATTGCGATTGGCCTTTGATGTACTAAGCCCCGGGCCCTTTGCGTTCCATATATCCGAAGGCCCCGCAGGCGGGCGCCTATCCTTTATATATATTTTATTTCCGCCCCGATCCATTAAACCTTTGTTTATATTAAAAACTTTGGTTTTTGGTATATTATAAGGGTTTCCGCCAGTTCGTTCTAAAAACTAATCTCCACCGTTGATCGTAAGTCAATCAAACAGCCAGCGCCCAATCGCATCATGGTTTTTCATCGCATACACTTGTTTGCTCCCGCCGATCAGCCATCCCCCGATTCATTCTCCACCGTTGATCTGACCCTCAGATCAACGGTCCGCGCTACATCGCATCGCAAATTTTCATCGGGTGCGTTTATTTGTTCGCCCCGATTGCGATCCCCGATTGGTTATCCGTCGTTGATCTCCTCTCCGCCTTCCGTGATCCAATGGTCCTCATTAACTCCGATCACAAGTCTTGCCCCCGCTTCAAAAACCCTCCGATTTACTCTCTGTCGTCGATCTAATCTGCAGATCGACGGCCAGCGCTTAATCACATCGGAGTTTTCCATCTCATGCATTTTTTCTTTCCCCCAATTGTTGTTCCTCTGATTCGCTCCCCACTGTTGATCTGATCCTCGGATCCAACGGCCATCGCTTAATCACCTCTGCCCTCTCGATTGTGCAATCGCATCGGAGTTTCTCATCGCACCCTTTTCTTGCTCCCGCCAATTGCGATTCCCCGATTAGATCTGGACCGTCCACGTGTCCAGATCCAACGGATGCAATTTTTTCCCTGCATTCTAAGTAGTTTAACCCAAAAAACGCAGAATTTCTTAATCGTTTTTGTGTTTTGCAGGTGTTTTAATGATTTTCCATTGTATAATGAAGGAAAGCCGAGGGTTGGGAAAGATGTTTCCTGCGCCTTCGAGCTATTAAAAAGAACCATTCACAGGTTTAAATTCAATGATTTATCAATGTTTCATGAGCATTGATAAACACGTAAAATGGCCTGTGTGGCCCTGCACATCGACAAGAGACTGTTTTATTCAAAAGAACAGTTTAAGAGTATAAGTTTGAAGACAAAGCACAGAAGATGAAGATTGAAGATGGATCTAGGGAATTACGGCTAAGAATGATTATCAAAAGCCTAATTCCATGGATTAAAACACAGTCAACAGAAAATCATAAGTGTTTCACTGACAGAAAGGCTTCCACCGCTTCAAATGAGGCGAATTGATTCCTCAGCTACCAAAAGAGCCACCTGTTGCCTCAAAGCATTCAAATAGAGGCTGAACTTACTACAGAATCAGATATTTTGCCTGAACGCAGCCGAGGAGTTACTGCTGCAACGAAATAAATATAGAAATATCTGCAGAGTTACTCCACACAGCACACAGAGCCTCAAAGTCAAATAAAGCTCCCACCGAGCTTTGATATTTATTGTAAAACAGTTAGTACAGTAGTCCACCTGTAAACTTCTCCATCGAGCCCCTTAAAAGGCCGAGAAGTCTTGAATCTGTATTAATTTCCTTAAGAGATCTTTTGTTAGATTTCACCTCCTCATTCTTCTATAAATACCTCAGTAGAAGATGAGAGACTGTTGGTTGCAGAACTTTGAAATACATTTGAGCTCAAACTTCTGATTGTAAATAGTGTTCACTGGCCCTTGGAGCTCTGCTTGTGATAGATTAGTTAGGTTGAATAGTGAAGATGATTGCTGAACTGAAACATTGGACTTGAAGACTGTAACTGGTTTGACATCAATATAAAAGCTGTTTCTTGGGATCCTGGTCTATATCATCGGTGAAGTGCACCTCTCTTTGTTATCGTTTTCCTTCTATGTATGTCATATTGTTCACTATTTCCCTTATAAAGAACAACACGCATAGAGTTAGGACCTACTGTATATCAGTAACCTTCTCTGACTGAAAATATTTATCTTAATGTTTTCCTCCAAATTGTTTATTTAAGAATGATTTAATACAGTTAAGCAGTTAGGAATGTTGGAGTTCCCTCGTCCTAATGTTTGCCTTAAACATTGTTCTTAAAAAGTTATTTTCCTTATTGTGCTTATTAAAGATGACTATGGAAGATACGGTGTGCCCTGGTCCTAGTTTTTTCTCCAAAAGCAGATTCTGAAAGTTTCCCTTGGTGTTAACTGAAAGCAGACTAGGTTTAAAAGTACTTTATCTGATCTTAAGTTGCATTTTGTTCCCCTTATATGTTTTCATACTTTCTGAAGGTAATTATGTGGATTACTGGATTGTTTGTCAATTAAGCTGCTTTAATACAACTTGCCCAAGAAGTCAATGGTTAGCCCTGCACTTGGTTGGTTTTAAACAGTTACTTAAAAGGATTTTCTTGTTTGGACTGACTATAAATCCTTTGTGAAATTATTATCAGTTTCCACCATCTCCAACACTTTATTGTTTCCATCCCATCACTCTATCTCAAATAATCTTGTGGTATAGATGACTTTCCCCTTGGATCACTCTTGATGTTGTTGTTCAATTAAAGTCCAGATATGACTCCATAGCCCAATGGACTAAAAACCAGCGTTATATCTATCTTTTAGCCAAAGCTGTTCTATTTTCTTGCAACTTCTCACCTTTGAAACTCTTTGCATTCAGGACTTTACGCCTCAAACAGTAATCATGCTCAACTATCCAAAAAAAAAAACAAACCCTTGGCCTTCATAACTAGCCTAATATCATAACCCCAAAATTCAAAGAAAAATCCATATTTGTACATATTGCATTTCTGGCGACTCCACTAGGGAGTGAGTGTTTTTGATACCTTTTAAGACCTTAGAAACCCTTGATTCAAGAAAAAATTGTGAGTAAAAGCAGCCTTTTCAAGCACTACCTAAGCTAGGTAATCATGATGAAACTTATTTGAATCAGTGACAAACTAGGCAAACCCTAGGGTTCTCGTAAGACTTTATCTAACCTTGAAAAATCAGTTGGCTTAGCCATAAGAGTAAACTGTCTTTGTCTCATAACCGTAGCTAAGTTTTGAAACAGAGTTAGCATATTCTTAGAAACCACACAACTGAAAAATAACTTAGAAAACCTAAAAATATTTTAGATTGGTATTCAATAAACATGGTGGTGGACCATAAAACCTTTTACCTCCTTAGGAGCTAAAAACTTCCACCTGGCGACTCCACAATCCTAAACAGACCTTAAGACTCCACTGGAAAGAACCCTTATCATTATAATATCATTCAAACTCAGTTAGAGGACTGTAGGATTAAAATATGTGCAAACATATTAGTTAACCTTTTAAAGATTGTCATATCTGGTTGGACTTTTCTTTTTCATTTGGGTCTAAAAACACAGCATAGTGGCTCCTAGAAAGATTCACACTAAAGCCCATCCTGACCCTTATCCACCTGAGATAGTTGATAACCCAGAAAGTATCCTTTGGAAGTCTCCTAGGATTAAATTATCAACTGTTTTCAAATCACCCTTGAGAGCTAATTCAGTCCCTGAAAATATTTCAGCTCTACAACAATCACAAGCTGACTTAGTAAATCCATTTAGAACTAGGTCATTTGATTATATAATTCAGCTAGATTCTGAGTCTTCACTTTCATCCTCGGAGACAAGTGAACATCCTGGTAGTAGAGAAACAACACCACCTGATCTACACTTCCTGTTGAATTTAGGTGTCTCTCATCCAAGATCGGCTCAGCAATCTACTGTTGTTCCATCCACATCTACTCATCCTTCATCCATTGTTCGAACCACTCCACTTCAGCCCACTTTCCCTTTTGTCAACCCACCTGTGAATCCACCTCCACCCCCTATCATGGCTGCATGGTATGCTCCCCTAGTCCTTCCTGCACCATTAGTCAATCTTCCACAGGACTATCAATCCAAAATTCCATTATATGATGCTAGCAATGCTACAACTGCATCACAACATGTGGATAAGATGAATGACTACTTTGACAGAAATGAAATTGATGATGATTCTGTCAAGCTTAGATTATTTTCTCAAAGCTTAGGGGGAGAAGTAAGAAAATGGTTTAAAAGCTTAGCCCCCCATAGTATAAACGATCTCCCAGGCTTCCATCAAACTTTCTTAAACAAATGGGAAGTGAAGAAGAATCCTCTCCAAGTCCTTTCTGATTATAAGAACCTCCATAGAAACCCTGGGGAAAGTGTCTAAGCTTATTGCACTAGGTTTAATAGTGTGTATAATGCACTTTCCCCAGAACTAAAACCTCCACAAGGCTCAGCTTTAAACAAGTTTCCTGAAGGGTTTGACTCTGACATGACTTATTTGCTAAGAGAGAGATTTTGTAACTCTTGAAGATATGCAAAGAGGCGCTCTTTCTGTGGAAGTCAACTTAATGGAGAAGAGAGCAAGGATGAAAGCTGAAAATAGAGTATCCTTTAGAGAGGAATCTACACCTTCTACTTCCAACTCAAAAATGGAGAAAATGATGGAGGAGATGATGAAAGAGATGAGCATAATCAAGAGAGCACAAGCAAGCCAAAACCAAAATGCTTCTCAAAATAGAAACCAGAACCAGAATCAGAATGTTAGAAGGAACCAACCTCCAAATAGACCTAGGGAAGATGATCAGAAGATAACTCCTGCCTTTCATAAAAATTACTTAAGTGAGGTTGAGGAAACAGATCAGATAACAGAGGAAGAGGATATTAACATGCTGGGGGTAGAAAATGATGACTTTGAGATTCACTACGACAGAAAACAAGGTCTATACACACCTTATGATGACAGAAGAGATTATGATGAAAATTGTTATCAAGACATGGAAAATGTCATCATAGAGCCTCAAAGATAATATGACCTTAGAAGTAAAACCAGTCAACAACCCTCCAACACCATAACCTCTGACAAATCTTCACAAAACAGCACTACAAACAAACCTAAAGTTGTCAAACAAAAGGATAAGACAGTGGTTGTAAATTCTGATAAGGGAAAAGAGAAAGGCACTCAAAACAAAGAAAAACAGAGTGCAGACCTTAGTAGTAATGACACTTCAGCTAGTACTCCTATGAAATTTTTTTTATCAAGTGTAAATAAAACAAATCAGCAAGCTGATATTGCTGGTAGAGTGGCAGCTAATAAGGCTGAAACCAACACTTCAAAGAACCATTTTCCCTTCAGCCTTGAACAAGAAATTTCCAAGATTAAAATCTTCGTTCCCTTGACTGAGTTAGCTGCCCAACATGTATATAGAACCCAAATTTTGAAGGCTTTAAATATAGAGGAAAATGGAGATACAATCAATCTTAGTGATGACCAGCCAGAGCTTATTTTCGGTCCAAAGATTGAAGGTAGATACCAAGAGGGACATGTCCCTCCTTTCTACGTGCGTTTAAACGTTCATGACAAAAAATTTCACAACGCTATGCATGATTCTGGGGCTTCTCATAATTTAATGCCTAAAGCTGTGATGGAGAGCCTTGGTCTTGAAATCACCAAACCTTACAAAGACCTATACTCCTTTGATTCCAACAGAGTAAAATGTTTAGGATTAATCAAAGACCTCTGTGTTAACTTAGCCCAGATTCCAGCCAAATGCTTACTCATGGACATTGTGGTGGCTGATGTGCCCCCAAAGTATGGAATGTTTTTATCTAGATCTTGGGGGGCCAAGTTACAGGGGACTATGCAGATGAACATGACCTATGCGACTATCCCTGTTTTCAATCAAACCAGAAGACTTTATAGGGATTCTCATATGCAATACACAGTTACAAGTCAAGACAGACCACAAAACTCTCCCCTTTATTCTGTAAATACAGGCCTTGATTCTTTTATCCTTTTTAATGAAAAAGCTTCAGATGAACAAGTAACTTTAACATAATTAATGGCCGATAGAGAGGGGGAGGTAAATACCACAAAACTGTCGAAACAGTTTGCTGAACCTTTAAACAACAACAAACCAAATGTGTGTCTTGAACTACAAGTCATGTGTCCCTTGCTTCTAAACATTGAGAGTCAGGAAAGTATTCCCCAAGTAACTGAAAATCAGGGGGAATCAAAACATCTACAACTAAGTGCAGACATTCAACAATAATCAGAAAGCACGTTAGTTAAAGAGGACATTCACCAAACAAATGAAACTGAAACTAGTCCTCTATGGAGTATGCATTTTGATGGGTCGTGCACTATAAATAACATTGGTGCAGGTGTCTGGATTCGCAACACTGTAAGCAACCACACCGAATGCATTTCCTGTAAGTTAAACTTCCAGTGTTCCAACAACGTAGCGGAATACGAGTCCCTTCTCTTAGGTTTGCATTTGTTGAAAAAGTTAGGAGCCAAGAGAATTAAAATTCACGGGGATTCGGAATTAATCATAAGGCAAGTCAAAGGGGAGTATAACACTCATCACCCCAGACTTAGGGCCTATTGGAATGATGTCGTGGATATTTTAGAAGCTTTCGATGATTCCCAATTAATTTTTGTCCCGAGAAAGGAAAATATTACAGCCCATAATCTAGCCTCTGCCGCTAGAACATGTCTAACGCCATATGACGACACAAATCAGATTAAATTCAAACCAATCGTGCCTGATAACGAAAAATATTGGCAGGTGTTTGAGAACGACAAACACATAGAAGACTTCATGCAATTCAGAAATGAATTTGAATTACACAGTTCAGACTCAAATCATGATACAGACTGCAGCGAAGAAAATTTTCTTGATAAGGAAGAAACGTCCCCTGAACTTGCTAATATAAACCTGTTATCTGGCAAACTTGAAGGTGAAACAAAAACGATTTAGAGTCTGAAACAGAGGAGTTAGAAACTCTGCACTCCAAAGATGAAAGTTTGCCTAAGGGTCTGACCCCTTTAGAAGAGTTGTTCAATTTTAACGATGTGGCAAATAAGCCAAAACTGGAACACTTAGAGACTGAAGTGGAAGAGTGTAATATAGGAAGTGAGGAAAAACTGAAAATGATTAAACTGTCTAAAACTTTACCAGCTCACATTAAACTCAAATACATGGAGCTGTTTAAAGAGTTTTCTGATGTTTTTGCATGGAGTTACGAAGATCTTAAATCCTATGACACTGAAATAATACATCACAAAATTCCCCTCAAGGAAAACCAAAAACCATTCAAACAGAAACTACGCAGAATAAACCTTGTCCAGTTGCCGTTGGTTCAGAAGGAGATCATGAAAATGTATGATGTTGTTATTATTGTCCCTGTTAGATATTCTGAATGGGTATCTAATCTGGTGTCTGTTAGGAAGAAAATTGGAGAAATCAGGCTTTGTATAGATTTTACAGACTTAAACAAAGCTTCATTAAAAGACAACTACCCTTTACCCAAGATGGATCACATTTTACAAAAGGTGGTAGGGTCTAAAATAATTTCTTTGCTGGATGGCTATTCAGGGTACAATCAGATCTTAGTTTACCCTGCTGATCAATTAAAGACAATATTTACTACACCCTGGGGCACTTTCATGTATGTGAAAATTCCCTTTGGTCTAATGAATGCTGGAGCAACCTTTCAAAGAGCCATGGACATAGCATTCTCGAAGGAACTAGGCTTCTTCATCATTATCTATCTAGATGATGTTACTGTGTTTTCAAAAATAGATGAAGAGAACTTAGAACATATAAGAAATGTTTTCGAGAAGTGAAGAAAGTTTGGGATATATTTAAACCCTAAGAAGACACTATTTGGTCTCAAAGAAGGTAAAATTCTTGGGCACATTATTTCAGAGGAGGGTATAAAGATAGATCCAAAGAGGATTGAGGCCATATTTCAAATCTCTCATCCTCGAAACATCAAAGAGTTGCAATCTTTCATTGGAAAGATCAACTTTTTAAGAAGGTTCATCCCCAATTTGGTTGAGCTCCTTAGGAATATCACAAACATGTTAAAGGAGCAAGGGGTAAACTAGACCTTGGAAGCAAAGAAGTCTTTTGAGCTGGTGAAACAAGCGTTAACCAAAACACCGGTTCTGATAAGTCCTGATTTTTCAAAAGATTTTTATATCTTTTCATTTGCATCGGAACATACCATAGTTGTTGTCCTTTTACAGAAAAATCCACAAGGACAAGAGCAGCCTATTGCATTCTTTAGCAAGGCATTGAGGGATACCCCTTTGAAGTATAACATTATGGAGAAGCAAGCTTTTGCTTTGGTTAAAGCTTTGAAAGACTTCAGAGTGTACATCCTTCATTCACACACTATTGACTTTGTCCCAAATTCAGTTGTTAAAGACATTCTAACTGAGGACCCAAATGGTAAGAGAGGTAAGTGGATTGATATTATTCTTGAATATGATTTAGAGATAAAACCCACTAAACTCATCAAAGGCCAAGGTCTAGCTAGATTAATGGCTGAATCAAATTTTGAAGTTCTTGATATTAATATGATTAATGCTTTAGATGACCAAGAATAATTCTCAACTCCTATAGTTGAAGATAATTTTATGAAGTCTCCTTGGTATGCTGATATTGTTTATGTTTTGCTTAAATTGAATACACCTCCCGGTTTAACAAAAACAAAGGCAAGATTCCTGAAATTGAAAGCTGTAAACTATTGCATTATAGATAAATGTCTTTACTGGAAAAATGCAAGTGGTCTATTGCTTAAATGTTTGCCTGAGTTTGATGCATAGAAGGTTAAACATGAATTCCATGAAGGAGAGTGTGGAGGTCATTTGTATTGGAAGACAACATCCAACAAAATTTTGAGGGCTGGTTTCTATTGGCCCACTCTTTTTCATGATATACATAAGATGATCATTGCTTGTCATAAGTGCCAACTCTTTGAAGGCAAAAGAAAACTGTTACCCCTGCCTCTGCATCCCATCACTGTTGAAGCCCCTTTTCAACAGTGGGGACTTGACTTCATAGGAGAAATCCATCCCCCATCTTCTGCCCAGCATAGATGGATTCTCATAGCCACAGACTATTTCACTAAATGGATAGAAGCCATACCTTGTAGGAAAGCCAATGACTCTGTTATTATAAAATTCATTAAGACTAATATTCTCTCCAGATTTGGTTGTCCTACCAAGATCATCACTGATAATGCAGCAGCATTTGGATCAAAGAATATGGTTGAGTTCTGTCATAGATATCAAATAACATTGGGGCATTCCACGGCCTATTACCCTCAAGGTAATGGACTTGCAGAATCCTAAAAAAAAATCTTAGTAAACATAATCAAGAAACTGTTGGAGGACAACAAGAAGTCTTGGCACACAAAGCTGATTCATGCCCTTTGGGCTGACAGATTGACTTTGAAGAAATCCATTGGTATGTCACCTTTCCAGCTTGTGTATGGTACTGATGCAATTTTTCCAAACACCCTTGGTGTACCAGTGATGAAGTTAATTCAAGAGCTACAAACTGAAGAAAATGACATGATCAGAAGAATAAATCAGACCATTCATCTTCAGCAAACTAGAGAGGAAGTGTATAACAAAGAATTACAGAAACAGGAGAGCATTAAAAATATTTTTGACAGAAGAACAAAGGCCAACAATTTCAAGATTGGGGACAAAGTTTTAAAATGGGACTCAAGAAGGGAAGAGAAGGGCAAGCATGGAAAATTTGACAGTCTATGGCTTGGCCCTTACTCTATTCATTCAGCTGCTGGTAACAATGCATTCTACTTACAGGAGTTGGATGGGGAAAAAATGTTTGGGGGGTCCTGTCAATGGTAGGATGCTTAAGCATTACTTCTCTTGATCAAATGCTATGTTTGGAAGCCTTTTTATCTTTTTTCCATTATAAATATCTCATCCACCATTGCATTCAAAGTTAGAAAAATAAAAAATACAAAAACAATGAAAAAGAGAAAAGAGGGCAGATTGACAAAACAAGAAAGGTATAGCCCCATACCAAAAAAGAGAAACAAAATTTGAAAGTGTGCAAGCTCAAATGCCACTCCTGAAAAACACACTTCTAGTTAGTCGAACTGCCTAATCTTGACTAATTAGTTTTAAATTTTCTACTGATAGGGTAGTGAATTTGATTTGCCAAACTGTTTAATCTTGGCTTATCAGTAGATAGTTTAGGATAGAAATTAAAGGTTCAAACGTGTTCAAAATATGAACCTAAAGTTTCAAAAAGAAAATGACTCAAATCTGTTTTATTCTTCTGAGTCAAGAAGATGTAAAATCTGGTTCTAATTAACTCAAAATCTGAACCAGAGAAAAGGAAAGAACAACTCAAACAAAGTCAAAACAGAGCTGTGAAAAGAGATGAAGGAAGTGCTTTAAATTTTCAGATTTTAAGCCTTCCATTTTGATTTAATTTTTTGTAGAATAAATGTCTGTGTGCAGCTTGTTTTTATGCCATAGACGAGCATCAAGTTAGACTGTTCAATCCTGACTTGAATGCTTTTTAAATTTCTATTTTAGCAAATTAGAGAATAAAAATATGTTAGACTGTTTAATCCTAACATATTAGTAGATTAGGTAGAGAATTATATGGATTCAACTGTTTAATCTGAATCCATGGAGAAATAAAGAGTAGAAATAGATTAGATTTCCTGCTTTCAAAAGAATAAAATGTTGTGAATAGAGTTTGCCAATCCAAGTGCACTCAAATGAAGAAAAAATGCTAGATCAGTAGGATTGGGTAGGTAGAAAGTGTGTATTGATGAAGGACCATTGTTTTCATAGCTGCTAATATGTTTTCAAAGAAGATCATCCCAGCAAAGAAAGGGCAGCCCAATGGATCAGGAACAGGCTAGCCTCCCAGAGAACAAAAAATGAGGCAACTGATCAGCCTCCCAGAGAATGCAAGTTTGAAGTTCTTGATGCCTTCAAGAAGGCATCATCCCCAAGTGGAGCCACTGTTAGCCACCTATAATATTTTATTATACCAAAAGGTGGCTAAGACTTTTTGAGCCTCCAAGGAACAAATTTTATTACTAAAAATTGTTGGCTCTTGAAGACTCCTTGAAGGCCTCATGCCTTTGTCCAAAAATCTTCATTACTATTTCCATTTTATACTCGGAAAATTATGCTCATTCAAAGTGAAAGACTGCTGAAAGACCTTCATTTTCCCCCTTCTCAAACCTTCATTTGCTCCCCTTTTTCTCCATAGAAACTCCCTTGTTTTCATAAATCCTCTTCTTCCATTTATGAAAATCACTTTCCCATAGTTAAAAACCCATTTTTTAACTATCCCGAAACCATCAAATTCCATTGAAAATTATGAAAAATTCATAAAAAATACAAGTATTATGACTATGGAATTAAGCCCCTTTGGGCTAAGTCCTAACCACTTCCCCACCCCACATGCCCACGCATTAAAACCAAGGGCTAAAACCTTTTTGACGCTAATTGCATCGTAAAAACTCAAATGCGCAAGTCTTTAACATGTTTCCAAAAGTTCCGATGCGATTGGTTTTGCATTGAAAAAGCCTCGATCGCATTATATTTTATATATATCCTGTGGGCCTGACCCGACGTTTAAAAAACTTGTAAATATTTCATGCTTGATCCGCTTTTTCCCTTGTAAAACCCAAAACCCTCTTTCCCAAAGTTATTAACCAAAAACCAAAGTCACGTGTTTTAATATGAAAAATGGGTAGATTAAAAAGACCTGATCGCGCAATCGCGATCGGAGAATTCACAATGGGTTGATCGGAAAGACCAGGCCCACAGTCCCGATTGCGATTGGCCTTTGATGTACTAAGCCCCAGGCCCTTTGCGTTCCATATATCCGAAGGCCCCACAGGCGGGTGCTTATCCTTTATATATATTTTATTTCCGCCCCGATCCATTAAACCTTTGTTTATATTAAAAAAATTTTGGTTTTGGTATATTATAAGGGTTTCCGCTGGTTCATTCTAAAAACTAATCTCCACCGTTGATTGTAAGCCGATCAAACGGCCAACGCCCAATCACATTGGGGTTTTCCATCGCATACACTTGTTTGCTCCCGTCGATCGGCTATCCCCCGATTCATTCTCCACCATTGATCTGACCCTCAGATCAACGGTCCGCGCTACATCGCATCGCAACTTTTCATCGGGTGTGTTTATTTGTTCACCCCGATTGCCGATCCCCGATTGGTTATCCGCTGTTGATCTCCTTTCCGCCTTCCATGATCCAACGGTCCTCATTAACTCCGATCACAAGTCTTGCCCCTGCTTCAAAAACCATCCGATTCACTCTCCACCATCGATTTGATCTGCAGATCGACGGTCAATGCTTAATCGCATCGGAGTTTTCCATCTCATGCATTTATTCTTTCCCCCGATTACTGTTCCTCCGATTCACTCCCCGCCGTTGATCTGATCCTCGGATCCAATGGCCATCGCTTAATCGCCTCCGCCCTCCCGATCGCGCAATCACATTGGAGTTTCTCATCGCACCCTTTTCCTCCTCCTGCTGATTGCGATTCCCCGATTAGATCTGGACCGTCCACGTGTCCAGATCCAACGACTGCGATTTTTTCCCCGCCTTCTAAGCAGTTTAACCCAAAAAACGCAGGATTTCTTGATCGTTTTTGTGTCTTGCAGGTGTTTTAATGGTTTTCCATTGTATAATGAAGGAAAGCCAAGGGTTGGTAAAGACGTTTCCTGCGCCTTCGAGCTATTAAAAAGAACCATTCACAGGTTTAAATTCAATGATTTATCAATGTTTCATGAGCATTGATAAACATGTAAAATGGCCTGTGTGGCCCTGCACATCGACAAGACACTGTTTTATTCAAAATAACAGTTAAAGAGTATAATTTTGAAGACAAAGCACAGCAGATGAAGATTGAAGATTTATCTAGGAAATTATGGCTAAGAATGATTATCAAAATCCTAATTCCCTGGATTAAAACACAGTCAACAGAAAATCATAAGTGTTTCACTGACAGAAAGGCTTCCACTGCTTCAAATGAGGCGAATTGATTCCTCAGCTACCAAAAGAGCCACCTGTTGCCTCAAAGCATTCAAACAGAGGCTGAACTTACTACAGAATCAGATATTTTGACTCAACGCAGCCGAGGAGTTATTGCTGCAACGAAATAAATACAGAAATATCTGCAGAGTTACTCCACACAGCACATAGAGCCTCAAAGTCAAATAAAGCTCCCACCGAGCTTTGATATTTATTGTAAAACATTTAGTACAGTAGTCCACCTGTAAACTTCTCCATCGAGGCCCTCAAAAGGCCGAGAAGTCTTGAATCTGTATTAATTACCTTAAGAGATCTTTTGTTAGATTTCACCTCCTCATTCTTCTATAAATACCTCAGTAGAAGATGAGAGACTGTTGGTTGCAGAACTTTGAAATACATTCGAGCTCAAACTTCTGATTGTAAATAGTGTTCACTGGCCCTTGGAGCTCTGCTTGTGATAGATTAGTTAGGTTGAATAGTGAAGATGATTGCTGAACTGAAACATTGGACTTGAAGACTGTAACTGGTTTGACATCAATATAAAAGCTATTTCTTGGGAGCCTGGTCTATATCATCGGTGAAGTGCACCTCTCTTTGTTATCATTTTCCTTCTATGTATGTCATATTTTTCACTATTTCCCTTATAAAGAATAGCACACATAGAGTTAGGACCTACTGTATGGTAGTAACCTTCTCTGACTGAAAGCTTTATCGCAATGTTTTCCTCTAACTTGTTCATTTAAGAATGATTTAATACAGTTTAAGCAGTTAGGAATGTTGGAGTTCCCTCGTCCTACTTTTTGCTTTAAACCTTGTTCTTGAACGTTGTTTTCCTTATTTGCTTATTAAAGATGAGTATGGAAGATATGGTGTGCCCTGGTCCTAGTTTTTTCTCCAAAAGCAGATTCTGAAAGTTTCCCTTGGTGTTGACTGAAAGCAGACTAGGTTTAAAAGTACTTTATCTGATCTTAAGTTGCATTTTGTTCCCCTTATATGTTTTCATACTTTCTGAAGGTAATTATGTGGATTACTGGATTGTTTGTCAATTAAGCTGCTTTAATACAACTTTCCCAAGAAGTCAATGGTTAGCCCTGCACTTGGTTGGTTATAAACAGTTACTTAAAAGGCTTTTTCTTGTATGGACTGACTATAAATCCTTTGTGAAATTATTATCAGTTTCCACCATCTCCAACACTTTATTGTTTCCATCCCATCACTCTATCTCAAATAATCTTGTGGTATAGATGACTTGCCCCTTGGATCACTCTTGATGTTGTTGTTCAATTAAAGTCCAGATATGACTCCATAGCCCAATGGACTAAAAACCAGCGTTATATCTATCTTTTAGCCCAAGCTGTTCTATTTTCTTGCAACTTCTCACCTTTGAAACTCTTTGCATTCAGGACTTTACGCCTCAAACAGTAATCATACTCAACTATCCAAAAAACAAAACAAACCCTTGGCCTTCATAACTAGCCTAATATCATAACTCCGAACTTCAAAGACAAATCCATCTTTGTACATATTGGAGAGATCCCTCCTCGGATTCAGGAGGGCTAGATCCTAGAATCCCAAAGTTGGTTGAAACGATGTTGTTTCTGTAATTGGACTCTGTCAATCCTGCTAATAAATTACTGATCCCTAACACTAAGTCTAATGAAGGAGCAGGAGCAGGATGCGTTTTGGTTAGTCTAGAGGGAAACAAAATTATGTTAACTTGCAGACTTGAGTTTGATTGCACTAATAACACCGCAAAATATGAGGCTTTAGTCCAAGGATTATACAAATAAATCGGATTAGACATCAAATATCTACAAGTTTTCGGAGATTCGGAAATTGTAATTAAACAGGTACGTAGTACTATACATTGTTTATCAGGTCATTTAAAGCATTATAAATCTTTAGTTCAAGATCTGAATTAACACTTTATAGCGTTTAATATTTCATCAATTCCCAGAATCCATAATGCTAGTTCAGACCTCCTAGCTAACGTAGCTTCCAAGCTCATTCCTGCAGAAGACTTTAGTCCTGATCAATTTTCAATCGAATTAATCTTTAGACCCTTGATTCCTGATGATGTTACCAATTGGAGGATTTTCAATGATGATCCTAATATTGTAATTTTTCTCACATCTGAAGGATCTTACACCAATCAGATAATTGATGAAGACCAACATGACAGACAATTGCTCCAAAATAGCACCAATAATGCTATGCCGAAATCAGTAGTCAAGTTAGAAGACCTTTATGATTTGAAAGATTGATTTAAAATATCTACCAATTCAAAACTGCAAAGTTCAACTTTGAATTATGAATTAGTAAATCTAGAAACTAATGCCAAACCACAAAATATCAACCTAGGCCTTGGCCTAGTTCCTGAAGAAAAATTAGCGTATGTTCGTCTTTTGAAACAATATAAAAGTGTCTTTGCTTGGAACTATGATGGACTCAAAACTTATGACACTTCTATCATCCAACATACTATCCCAATGATCAATGATGAAAATCCTGTCCAACAAAAGTTGAGAAAGATCCATCCTAATTTAGAAAATCAGATCAAATCTGAACTCAATAAGTTATTGAAAGCCAAAATTATTTTTCCAGTTCGACATTCTAAATGGGTTTCCAATATGGTTCCTGTTAGAAAGAAGAACGGAGACATTAGAATTTGTATTGACTTTTGAAATCTTAATAAAGCCTGCCAAAAAGATAATTTTCCTTTGCCTCCTATGGAGCAAATATTACAGGTAGTTGCAGGATCAGAATGAATGTCTTTCTTAGATGGTTTCTCTGGCTATAACCAAGTATTGGTTCATCCTGATGATCAATTGAAAACTACATTCAAAACCAAATGGGGCACTTATGCATATCAAAAGATGCCTTTTGGTCTGATCAATGCTAGTGCCACATTTCAGAGAGCCATGGACATTGCTTTCAAGGGATTAGTTAACAAATCAGTAGTAATTTACTTGGATGATATAACTGTACATTCTAAAAAACAAACCAATCATCTTAGATATTTGAAGCAGATTTTTCAACGTTGTCAAAGGTATGGAATTTCACTTAATCCGAAAAAATCTTTTTTTTTGCATTAAGTGAAGGAAAACTTCTTGGATTCATAGTATCAAAATCTAGAATTCATATTGACCCTGATAGAATCAAAGAAATTTCTGAAATACCCTTACCTCACAACAAGAAAGCTATGCAATCTTTTCTTGGCTAGATTAATTTTGTAAAGAGATTTGTGCTAGATTTTTCGAGAATTGTATCTCCTTTACAAGCAATGATTAAAAAGAATTCAAACTTCAAATGGGGCAAAGATGAATATGAGGCATTCAATCTGATCAAACAAGCAATTATTAATGCTCCATCTTTAGCAACTCCAAAATTTTCCGATCCTTTTATTTTGTATACATTTGCCTCTGATAAATCTTATGCTACGATACTCACTCAAGCAAATCAAGACAAAGCAGAAGCTCCAATTCCTTTTTTCAGTTCAAATTTACAAGGAGATGAATTGAATTATTCAGATGTGGAGAAACAAGCTTATGCTGTTTTCAAAGCAATTAAATATTTCAGACCATTTTTACTTAAAACCCATACAAAGATCATAGTACTGTTTCCGGCGGTAAGAAATATTTTAGTCCAAAAAGATGTGGGTGAGAAAAGAGCTAATTGGATTACTGTCTTACAAGAATATAATGTAGAAATTAAACCAGCAAATATTGTAAGAGGTCAAGGTTTTTGCAAAATACTAGCTGGAGCATCGCTTATTTCTGAAAAAACCATCTGAAGAAATACAAACATATGAGGTAAGCCTAAAAGATGTTGAATCATTATATGCTGATATCATATTTTATCTGAAGAATGGATATGCACCTCCAAATCTCGATTACACCAAGAAAAGAGCTCTAAGGTTGAAGGCTAAACAATATCAACTTGTAAATGATGTTCTTTTTAGAAAGAATTATGATTTTGTTCTTCTTAGATGTCTGGAGAAATCTGAAGCTGAAAAAGTCTTGCAGGAACTTCACGATGGGCCAGCAGGTGGACATTATGCTGGAGATGCAACTGCACATAAAATCCTCCGTGTAGGCTATTACTGGCCCACATTATTCAAAGATTCACATAGTTATGCAAGGAAATGTCAAATTTGTCAAACTACAGCTGGAAGACAAAAGAACCCATCATTACCGTTACAACCGGTCAACATTGAGCAGTCTTTTGATCAATGGGGATTGGACATAATAGGTGAGATCGTTCCTCACTCTTTTAAACAACATAGGTATATCATTACAACAACTGATTATTTTACGAAATGGGTAGAAGCAGTTCCTCTTAAGACTGATAATGTTGAACACATCATCGAATTCATAGATCAGTTCATAATCACCAGATTTGGTTTACCTTCTGCTTTAATGTTTGATAATGCATCGTATTTTTCTGGTAATACTATGATTGAATTTGCACTCAAGAGAGGTTTCAAACTTAAATATTCTGCCAATTATTCTCCACAGGGAAATGGGTTAGCTGAATCCACAAATAAAAACTTAATCAGAATAATCAAGTGAACCATTGATCAAAATCATAAAAATTGGCATATGTCTTTAATATATGCTTTACGGGCAGATCGAATAACGCAGAAGGCTTCTATTGGTACTTCTCCCTTTAATTTAGTTTATGGGAGAGAAGTGGTTCTTCCAACTCATCTAGCAATTCCTTCTTTAGCCTTAGTCCAATATATTGATGAAGAACCAACTTCTTCTTTACAATTAAGGTTAATGGAAATAATTAAGCTAGAAGAACAACGAGAAAAAGCCAAAGTAACTCATGCTCATCATCAAGCATTAGTTAAAGCTTCTTTTGATTCAAACATGATAACCAGAAAGGATTTTCAGATAGGAGATCTAGTTTAAAAATGGGACAAGGCTCATGAAGAAAAAAGAAAACATACAAAATTTCAATGAATGTTGCTTGGTCCTTTCCAAATTGCAGAGATCTTAGGTCCATCTACTTTTATGTTACAAGATTTAACAGGAAAAAGAGAGTCTTTACCCGTTAATGGACAGATCCTCAAAAAATATTTTCCATAGGAGATTATTCTTCTATTTTGTATATTAGTTTTCTTTATTTTTAATAAAACCAGTTGTTAACGGTTACATTTGGAATTCATGAAAAAGATACAAATTCTCTGTTTTAGATTTTATTTCTTCACTTATATAAATAGAATTCTTTTTAGAATATTGATCATTATTATTCAAAGATACAGTTAAAAGCTTTAGTCTAGAAATGACACTAGTTTCAACTTTGAAAATTTTGGTGAAAAGCAACTTCTAGCAGGAAGATGTTTTATATCAGTTCAATGAAAGGTATCTATAACAAAATGAAGATTCTCTGTAGAAAATTTCTTTTCAAAAAAAACTCTATCATTGTCGTCCAGAACTATCTTAAGGAAACAATGACTTCCTCCCCACCTAGAAAATTACAATGTTTAGGGAATAATCCAATTATACACTTTAACTTAAAGAGTAAGAGGTCTCATCATGAGCCGACTTATCATGATCATAGATATTATAGGTTGCTGACTTTGCCAATACTGCATACCACAACAGGGCAATGACTCAAGATTACCGCAATCAAAAGGCAAGGGGTCTCATCACGAGCCAGCTTGTTCAACAAAGTTATAAATCAAGTGAATGGCACTGTCATAAATTGGATACCAAACCAAGACATTTTTCTTTAAGGGTAAAAAATAAAAAATAAAAGCAATAAGTGTGAATATGGATTTCTCTTTGAAAATTGTGTATTTCTCTAAGTGGGACACAGGATCATTGTTGGGTAATAGGTAACCCTGTCGAGGCTATAGATGCTTGCTGGCAGCAGTGGCTCTACCTATGACAAATGAACATATTTAAAAACTGATTTACAGAGAAGCCTTTTGTTTTTATCTTTTTAAACCAAGTAATGACTGATATAGATACAAAGACTAGCTTGAGGAAGTGAATAATAAAATTTGAAAATAGAAGAAATGAAATATCATTTATAGATTAAAACATAATGTACTTTGTCTTTTTATAATAAAGTTTGATTTTCTGGAAAATTTTCTGTTTTGAAAAGTTTAGAAAATCCAAAATAAAAGCAGAGATAACTGGTTCTTCCAAGTGAATCGCCAATTGTTATGGCCAGCAACAACCCCCTCCTTATTTAGTATTAGTAATAATACTAAATAAGTGGGGACCTTTAGTTTAAAAATCCAAAAAATTAATGAATGTTTGTTTTCATTTTCAATAAAACTTACTATCATTAACTTAAGAAAATTCTTTGGAAAATCTTTAAATAAACTTAAGTTTATGACAGATTAGAATAAAATATTTCTTTGAAGAAAATATCGCATTCATCGCAAAAAAGTAGAATATATCTTTTGCAAAGCAAAATCTTCTAAATTGCGATAGCGCGATCCAAAAACTATGCATTAAAATATTTATCGCAAATTGCATATTGCAGAAAATATATTAACGGATATTTTTCATATGATATATTTTGCGATATTGCGATTTCGCGATGTTACGAGATTGCGATTTGTGAAATTTGTGATTTTTGAAAGTTTCGATTTGTGATATGGTGATGATGCGGATTTTGTGATATTGAGATGATGAGGATATTGCGATTTTGCGATATTGCAAAGAAAATCACAGATCGCGGGATTGCACATTCTTAAAGCTCATTGTACGAAGAAAATCTTTCCATAAATCGATATCCGTTATGCGCTTTGATGTCAAATTAATGAATGGATTGTCAATTATTAATGAAAAGGATTTTGTTTTGATTGAAAGGTTATTTCACGTTAAAATAATATATTTCATACGCCTTCAGCATTTAAAACTATCCTGTCACCTTTCTCATATCATTATTCTCACTTAATTCGTAAAACCGCAGGCGCGAAGAACAGGAGACTATACAAAGCAATATTCAGAGTATTATGGGAAAGAAAGAGAAAGCTCCGAGTTCTGAAAGTAAAGAGATGGCATCCTTGTACGCAGACACTACTTGCAACAAGGATGCTGGTATCACCACTTGGGAGGGTATGTTTAATTTTCTTAAAGAAGAGAACCCAAGGGTAATGGATGTTGCCACTACTACAGGCTCAAGTAATTCTTCTGAAGCATCTCTTACAGAGCTGGCTTGTTCATTTTTACACCGGGTAGCAGCAAGACCAAGAATTCTTCCATATACATACATGGTAAAATGGGTGCTGGATAGCACTGATATTATGGACAGACAGTTCAAAACTCAAGGTCAAGAGCTCATCGGGTCATTTACTCCAGAAGATTTGAGGCTTATGTATCATTTGCCGGATCCTCAGGCAACTTACAACAAACAATTTATGGAGAAATTTGCCAAGGAAAATGCAAATTTGGCGGAATGCACCAAGGAATGGTCTAGAAGAGATGAACCATTGAAAAAATATAAACACGGTATGTACAGTACTGGATCACTCACTTCTCCATATTGTTTTGATGCCCCTATGCTATGTAGGCTCTTTGGAAAGCCTGACATTAATAAGTTTTTGCCTGAATGGCTTCCCTTATTGAATGCCGTTGTTAACGCTACCATTGTGGACTGGGCTAAAATATTGTCTGATAATTTAGCCACAGCTATTTTCAATTACCGGTCTAAACAGACTGTCTCTCAGAGGATTTATCCTCCTTTTTATCTATCTACCTATGTTATGGATTCAATCTTCTTTGTTTCTAAGTTCCCTTTAATGGGTTGGCAATGGACAATTCAGGATCTCCTACCCATTCATGTTTATCACAAAGAAATTTGGGAATCAAAATTCATCCCTCATTTTTACAAGATTTTCCATAGCATAATGTTGCCACTGTATAGTGTTGTATAATAAGGATGCTCCAAGGTTATCCCCTGAAGAAAAAGTAGACATTCTCCCTGTCGCAATATGGTTTGGAGAAGAATTGTTTACTTATGTGAGGGTTTTTGGAAGCTTTGCTTCTCCTCATGTTTTGCCCTTGTATGTTCTGGATAAACTCATAGCTCGGGAAATTGCATATCAAACCCGTGGAGAGGGAGGTTTGACAAAAGAATTAAAGGATAAAAAGAAAGCCATCTGGCCACAATTTCCTGTGTCCTGCGGAACATTTTCATTATTTGATGTTGGTCATGCGTTTAAGGAAGTAAACAATATTACATGTTTAAAATTGTTTAAGTTTCCGAGAAGGCTATTTGATCCATATGGTGTTGTCAAGGATTTCACCACTGCAGTCAAAGTAAGAGTATTTTCTGGAGAAGAAGATCTTTTTGATGATATGTTTCAAGAAAAATGTTCATTTAAAGAAATTTTGCATTTAGCTCAAACACGGTTCTCCCCAGAAGAATTTCAAGAGTTTAAAGTATACAGAGAAAGAAGATTGACCACTATTCCTTTGGATAATTTGCGTTTGGAACCTGCAAGGGAACCAACTCCTAGTGTTAGTCTCAGTGGCAGCTCAGATTCAGAAAGGTCTAAGTCAAAGTCTGACAAAGAAATTTCTGAACATTCTAAAAAATCTGATCAGGATAAAAGTGAAGGCTCAGTGAAGGATACAGCTCAATCAAAAGAGCTCTCACAACAACAGACTTCAACTACTCCACAGTTGAATCTTCCACCTCTTAATGTACAACAACCATCCATCAGCACTCAGTTAGATAAAGAATGGGAAACATTTAATGATTTGATTAATGTTGAAGGACAGAACATACAAACTCCTGTACAGACAGCAAAAGGTTTGATTACAGAAATAAGTGGCAATGTCACAGAAAAAGAACATATACCCATTACTCCTTCCTCTGAGCTTGTACTTAAAATAGAGGAAATTCCTCCTCTAGATATATTCTATAGCCCACAACATAAAGCAGTAGTAAGGAAGCAAAGAAATAAGAGAAAATTAGAAAATGTGCTCTCTACTGATGCAGAACAATTGGATGTTTTATGGAAAGATCCTACTACGGATCCCACTGAAAATCTTACTAAATTATCTCAGATTACAGGAGCTTATGCCTCCGCAACTATTGACAAAGCATCTGAGGTATGAATGTTATTAAATGAAAAAGAGGATCAAATACAAGTTCTGCAACAACAATTTCAACAAGCACATGCCAACAGTGAAGCACAAATACAATTTGAAAAGTTACAGCAAGAGTTTCAACAAATGCAGATCGGATATCAGAAAAGCTTGGCCGAAAAAGAAAAACAAATACATATTATGCAAGAGATGCATAAATATGACCCCAAGCTTACAGAGTTCATCTCAGAATCTATTTCTTTGAATAATCAACTACTGCAACAACAAGATATATTATGCCATAAAATATCGCAATGGAACTCTTTTTGTCAAGAAAGTGATAAAATCACTAATCATGTCGTAGAATTACGACATGATTATGATTTAACTAATGAAAGAGTTACTAATTATTTGGCATGGCAAAAGACAGAGGAAGGAAAAAGAGTAGGAGCACCAATCATCAATGACAGTCATAAAGAAATGCTCTTCAATAAATGGGATGCACAGATCAGAGAACCAGAAAAAGCAGCAAAGGAAGCAGCTACAGCGGCAAGCAATATTACTGATTGTGTAAATGAAAATTTGCACAAGGTTAATTTGATTTCAGAAACCATTCCAGGATACCTACCACAAGCACATCAATTGCAAACAGAGTGGAAACAGAAAGCTGAAGAGAAGGCAAAATCAATTCAAGGATTGACAAAGTTAAATTGGGATTCTTAGTGGACGTGTCTAGTAAAACCACACAGTCAATGCAGTACTTTTAATTGCATCATTAATTCTGCTGAGAAGATCGCGCCAACACTTGCCGATTCCCTTTTTTTGAGACAATTAAAATCTAAATTCGGCCAGCCTCCTCTTCTCAAATCAATGTTGGATGCTTGCACATTCAAAGATCAAATTCATAAGTAGTTAGTTGTTAATTTTTGTTTTAGATTTAGTGTTAGTTTTACTTTATTTTTGCCTAGAAAAAGGACGGTCATTTAAACTGAATCCTAAATTTTTTGTAATAAACTATAATTAGATTTAGTTAGTAGTATTTAAACCCTTCTCATGCATTTAGAGAAGGGTCCTGAAATTTGTCAAAAACTTGTCCTCAGAACATGCACTTCTGCACCCTCAGAGGAGGTTTTGATGAATGAATGGAATGATATTTATTGATATCTGTGTCTAATATCTGCTACTAATGTTTCATTTCTGTACTCTTAGTAGATGTTGGATTAAGAAGAGATAAATCATTATTGCTTCTAGCTCATGAATAGAACCAATTATAAATGGTACTTTTATCTCTTAACTATTTCTGCTTCTGTGTTAAAGTAATATTTATTTTCAGTTGTTTATATATTGATGCTTGAATTCTTAAGTTATCATTTGGCACTTCTGTACTATGATAACTATTTATTTATGCTTAGTGTATGAATAGCTTATTATGCGATATGTTTTTCATAACTGTTTCATCTAACTTTTTATATGAAATGGTTTACCTTTATTGAATTATTTTCTTATAACAATTGAACAATCTTTATTATTGGTTGTTATTCGAAATTATTTTAGATCGCATAAACAAGATTACATCCCGGGTTTAGTTTAGAATTAGATATTTCTGTTTAAATTAGAATACAATTTGCATATAATTAGATTAGAAATAGAATAAAAGCATTTCACTTAGGAACCTTTTTAGAGAGGAAATATCTATTTTCAACACACATACACATATTGAGAAACTAGTCCCATCATCTCCGATCGGACCCACTACACCAAACGGAAAAGGAGGCGCAAAAACAAGATTCTAGGACAGGTCAGATGCTCCCCCTTCTTCATGACCAGATTTGGGCTAACCTCTGTCCCTTTGTAATTCTAATTCTAGGGCTATGTCATTATCATGCCCCTGAAACCTGCGAATATAATCTATCCAACCGACCTATTCAAATAATTGTTTAACGGGTGGAAATGCATCTAACAATTCTTCAACACTTTCATGGCGTATTCTTCAACTTCCCATCTCTAGCTAGAGTTCAGAGCAGCTATGGTTGTGCTAGCTTTTTGCAAGAGTTCGAATGTGGGAAAATGGCACAATTGAAGAGCTGGGGTAATGGGTACAGTAATAAATTAATAAAGGGGACAAGTTATTTATGGCAGTGCCCGTATGCATACTTGTGTTGCCGCAAAGGGGTCAGGAAATAGATATGCGGAGGGTTAAATGAAATTCATCTCAACCACATGATGAATATCATTGATTTTTCATTTCCAATTAATCTTTTGACAGTTATATGAAACCCCACCACCCAGCCAACCACTCTTCAGAATTTTTTTAAAAGTTTACTTTTAAAGTTCTAAATACTATTAAAAATAAAATACTGAAACTTTTTTATATATTGTGTTCAACGTATCTTCAAGACAGGATAAAATTACTTTATGAGTTGATCGTTAAATAAGGTGCGATGCGATAAAGAGTTTATAATGATAATTGAAGTTATTCAAGTTTTTTAAAACATATCTTCAAAATAGGAGATTGAAGTTACTTTAATTTAAAAAAAAAAAATTACAATATATAAATATGTATCAATATGCTTGGTAAGATGTGAAAATAAAGAGTCCATGTTGTAACAATGCATTCCATTATGCAATTGTTGACCTATCTACTAACACCACATGTGCATTTTTTCATAATCAAAAGATTGGATTTTTATTAAAACTTTAGGCAAAGTTTATATGAGATTCTGAAGACAACAAACCTTGAATCTTGAGATCAATAGTCTATGTATGGCTCGATTTCATATAAACATGTTATGATGGGGATGAATGTTCCCCTTTACAAGTCCATCTAAAGCTAACTTTTCAATTCATTAAAATCATAAAATCATATATACCTTAATGCTTTTCAAAACATATCCCTTGGCATTATTCACTTGCATTGGTACCTGTGTGGGTTTTGTTCTCAGTACATAACAATGTTAAAGAGTTGGGTTGTCAAGATAACTTCATTGATTTGAAAGTTCTTCATATTATTTTCTCTGTTTGCAGGCTAAGTTGTTGTTGCTACCATGGATGTCAAAACGTGCTTCAGTTCAAAACACCTGGCCTTGTGGCTGTAAATGTTGATGATGGAGAAATTCACAACAATTGGATTGTTGGATATTTATACATTTCTTCCCCTTAAATGAGGTTGGATCTATGGATTGCAAAAGTGCAAGATGTCACATTTGCATTTTGCATTTAACCATGTATGTATAAAGGACAAATAATGATTGATATATAAGCTATCTTGGATGGCTTGTAACCAAGGGTATCTCACATAATTTCTCAATGAAGAGGCTTATTTAAGAATTAGAGCTCATTATAGTAAAAAAAGAGGCTTGTATAAATTATGGGAGCATGTGCTACTCATGGATAATGAATGAATAAATGTTCATAGAAGTTGGAATTGTGAAGGTGTATTGAAGGCATTATAATGAATAAATAGTCTTGTTTTGTAGCATATTTTGGAATCCTCTATTTGCTGATAAAACTATTAAATACATGACAATGCTTCTGTACATGTGCCAGTGCAATTGAATGATATTGGAATTTGAGTTCCAGAATAAAAGGCATAATAAAAGCATCCATCACATAATCTAATGACATAACTAAACTATAATAAAAATGTAATTCCATTAATAGTATTACTGAAAAATACATTTTCTACATACATGTGTTGAGATATAAGACCAATAAATAGTGAGGCCATCTATAAAAAACAACTCATACAAAAATGATGGAGATCAAGTTGCTCCAATCTATCTCAAAAAAGACGCACACAATAATATTACTCCCCCCATAATAACCCCAATCCCAATCAGAGCAACAATCCATTCATTAATAGGTAATCTATAACGATGCCTATCAATAATAATTGGTGGAGCACATGTTGGCTCCACAAATCTACCACATCCACATCCTTTGGATGTTGCTTCAATGAGTGTTGAATTACATACCCTTTGGACATCAGATTGGTACATAATCTCAAAACCGTGGAATTGTGCAGCAATGGATTTTGCCTATTGGTGAAGGGGCTTTAGGTTAGGTCTTCTAACTTGGAAGGTACCATTCATCTGGTTGATGATTAGCTCAAAGTTATTGTAAGTGACAATTTCATTTGCACCATAACTTCGTGCAGTCGTGAGACCCTCGATCAAAGCATGATAGTACGCCTCATTGTTTGTCGTAATCCCAGGTAATTCCCTACTATTTTGATAAACTTGGCTTAGGGCTTCATTATGAAGCACAAACGTTGTCTGTGCATTCCCTGGGTTTGGGTGGCACCATATCTAGATAGCCAGGACCCATTTTGAAACCATCTGCAAAAAAATAAAATAATTTAATTAAATATTGTTAATAGAGTTGCTACTCTCTCTACGAAATAAATAAAAAATGAAGTTTGCAATTTTCTTAATATAAATAAAATTTTAATTAATTTCAGTTGCGGCAACACACTATTACAACGACAGAAACACACTGTTACAGTGGTGGCAACTCGCTGTTGCCGCCACTGCTCAAAATTAAAATGCACAACGACAGTAACACATTGTTACAGTGGCGGCAACTCGTTGTTGCTTCCATTGCTCAAAATTAGAATTTACAATGACGGCAACACACTGGTACAGTGGTGACAACTTTTTGTTGTCGCTACTGCAATAGGGAGTTGCCGCCACTGCTCAAAATTAAAATTTACAGTGGCAGAAACACACGGTTACAGTGGCGGCAACTCACTGTTGCCGCTACTGCAACAGTGAGTTGCCGCTCTCTCTACAAAATAAATAAAAAATGAAGTTTGAAATTTTGTTAATATAAATAAAAATTTAATTTACAGTAGTTGTGACAATACACTGTTACAGTGGCGACAACTCGTTGTTGCCGCTACTACAAAATCAAGTTGCCGCCACAGATCAAAAGTAAATTTTCATTATATAAGAGGAAAAACACAATAAACGGGAAATTTACTTACCTTTCCTAAATACAGAATTCCTTTCCCAACAACCTGCTGCTCTACTTTGCTGCTGAAATAATGTAAGTTCTACATTATTGGGTCCCTGCAACTTTCTCAATTGATTAGCTCTCGAATTCTGCTGCTGAAATAATGTAAGTTCTACCCTACAACTTGCTCAATTGATCGGCTCTCGAACTTTGCTTGTCCTCACTTTGAGTCTTTAAGGGGCTCTGCTGGTCTACTGCTCTGCTAAGTCTTGAAGCCATAAAGGGATGGAGTAGCAGACTTAGGTGACAGAATGCACAAATACTCTCGACAGAATGAGTCAATGGAATAACGAGGAAGGCACGTCGACGAAATGAATAAGTGAGAGAAAAATTTTGAAATCGAGTTTGGGCGGCAACTCCAGAGCCGACGTTGGTAGCCTCCATTACTTAGAAGCCAAACATTCTCCGTTGTTTGGTTCAAATTTTAATTTCTGTCACTTCAGCCCTGAAACTGGCTGCATGAGCTCGTGTGGCGGCTCGTGTGGGAGTACCCAAACGTTGACATTTAGCCTGTTACGGGAACAACAGACGGGGAACGTTAACTCTAACATCGTGGGACGGAGACAGGGAGGGGCGTGGGGCCCACGTTCGTCGGAGGGATTCGCTGGTCACCGAGGGAGCATAACCTAAGGGCATTCCGTCGAATGGTTAGCCCACTCTTTAAAGGGTAGTACCTCATAGAACCCAATTTCTTGCATCACTATTGCAGAGCCCCTGGGATGGCTCAACAAGAACACTAGTAGCACACAGGGTCAACATCACCAGATTGTGAATATGGCTTACAAAGTAGCAGGGAATTATCCCTCTATTTTGGGCTCTTGCAGGTCCCCATATTTACATGATCCTAAGATTGAAATCTATGCAGGTTCCCCTCGGAATCATGGCTTTCAGACGCCCAGGAATGGGGGTATTCAGACCAGTTTTGTGGGGTCTCGTCTTTGGCCTGTATTGGAAATTAGAGATGAGAATCTGTTGCGGAGCGAAGGGGGAAAAATGCCGGTGAAAAAGGTGCAGCAGAAGGCCATGTATCTGTGTGTCGGTGTACCAGAGGAGAAGAGCCCGAAGAATGAATCTATTTCTGGCTGTAAGGACCCCTCATCGCCGCTCAAGACGAAACACCCGCCAACGCTGGATATTCTGCTCTAATTGCCCAACGCGGAGGCACAGTACGCAGCGGCCATAGAGAAACTGCTCGAGATCAATGAAAAGGGTTTTCATTATGCAGTTTGTGCAAAAAGGGCCTGAGAGAATTAAGGGAGGACACCCATTAGGCCATAATCAATGTTCTCGGCGATTCCAAGGAGGATGACCAAAACGATTTCAACGAACCAATTAAACTCACCCACATGTCAAAATATTATTCGTAAACATATTATTCATGAGAAGGGTGATACATAAGGTTTGTGATTAGGTGGGGTGAACAGTGTTTTCTCACCCCATGCCCGCAAAGATAATGCCTCTGGCGTAAAAAAATAAAAATAAAAATAAAAAAAATAAAAAAATAAAAAAAATAAAAAGAAAAGAAACTAAGTAAAATTCAACAGTACGACAGAACTGTTGAAATACAGCGTTGAAGTTTCTACCCCTATTTACTAGTTTTTTTTGCCAAAGTGATGCTTCTTGAAGCTAGAAATTTTTCTGCAATGAAAAACATCAGAAAGACAAAAGTTCAGTGCAATGTAGCATATCGAACGAAAATATTTTTCCATTGTGAAACACTATGGAGCAGTTAACATCTATTCCACATGAAAGGAATTTTTTTATTCATGTGACACATTACAAGGAAGAAAACATCCAAATTATGCGATGAATGAAACTTCCCCTTAGACAATTTTCCAATGATGCATTGTTTCGCAAAGATAGATTCTAAAGGACTACACTCATCATTACTTCCACCATGATTCCATATTGTGTAGCAACATTTCCTTCATTGCAATTTATACTAACTTATCTTCATATATGTTTTGCAATCTGCAATGCATTACTTCACAACCTTCCATCATGGATATTGAAAACATACACCATCATCCAAAGTAAATAATTTCCTTCACCACTATAGTAGTCCTTATCCCATTTTTGCTTCTTGTCAAATTGTAACCTCTAGTTGTTACTATTTTACTTTATGATTTTTGTTATTTCATATATGATTTAATTAATGTTGGTACTTACTTAGCAAATTGCTTCTTCATATGAAGTTAATGTCCTTTTTTATTTACACTCGCATTTTGATATCCCTGCCCCACACACACACACACATATTCATATGTGCATGTGTGTGCACGCATGCCAGGGATATGAAAATGTGAGTGTACATAAAAAGGGACATTAACTACTTCTATGTAGACCTTCTCTACTTAATCAAGCTATGAAGTTGAATGTAAGAAATATGACTAAAAAATAGTGTATGTTAGATGTGTGAGGCACGATTACAAGGATTTGTTGCTTCTCTAACTTATTTTGAGTATCACAAGTATGTTTGACCAAACACATGAACATATTGATTTGCAATATTTGTTATTTGAATCATAACCAAGGCATTTTTATATTCAATTATGATGTATATTGTTGTAACATTAATATTGTTAATAGTTGTTGGCGGAAAATCATAGCATTTAATACTAATGTGAAAATCCATATATTTTATACAAGGACATTGAAGAGAATATAATGTGCATTGTATATACCCTTCAATGAATTTAATTCCTATGCGACATTTCACATTATTATTGAGACATGACAATTCACAACTAAGTGAATTTTATTCAACATGCCACATTGCAACAATAATATCTTCCTTGTGAGGTATCACATGGACTACATGTTTCTTCTCATGAGACAAAAATTTGTTCTCTTATGTAATGTATCACACCAAAATGTAATTTTCTATGATATGTTATGTTGCACTAAATTTTATTCCTTTGCAACACTTTGCACTTTCACAAACTTTCCCTCATTATGACAAAGCTTACTTTCATGTGGTACCTTGCATCTCACCAATTTATTTTTTTAGAGCAACACATCACATCACATCAATGATTCTTTTCATGGGATACTTTGCATCACACCAAATTTCCTTCCATTCAATACATCATATCACATTGCAAAAAATTTTACATGTGTCCGATACATCGCGTTGCACCAATGTTTCCTTTCATATAGCACATAACATTAAATCATCTATATTTTCTTCACTTTTCTACTTCTATACATCACATCACACCAAAGATTCCATTTGTGCAATATATTTCATTGTACACAAGTTTTCATCTATATTACATACAAAAAAATGTGACTTTTGTGTGATACATCAAATCACACCAAAGTTTCCTTTTGTAAGAGACATCACATCACAACAACATTTCTAATAGAAGAGTGATACACGTGATCTGAAATCTTTCCACAAGTATTATGGGCATGCCACTAGTGTTAGCCATCAGTAAATTTTTGTCATAGCAAATGATGGCTAAAACAGGTCTTTAGTCTTCAAGAAACAAGTTTTGAGCAAAAATTGTGAGTTCTTGAAGCCTTGCTGTGCCCCATGTCCAAAATAAATCATCTCACTGTTATCTTCACTGAAACAAAGCCTTCAAAGGAGTCTTGCTAGTTTTAAAAAAGAACTTTTTTAAACCTTTTATTCCTCCATTTTTACTCATTTTACCACTTCATCAGAAACCCCCTTTCCTCCTTTAAAATTCCTCTTTTTCTTCCCTCTCATACTCCATTTCATCAAAATCCCCTTTAAACCCATAAAAACCCCTTTTTTTATGGTTTAAATCATTCATTTTTCCCTATCGAAACCTTTGAAAAAAGTAAAAAAAAAACCCTATTTTGGGCCTATTCCGACCTTTTCAAAACATAAGGCTTTAATCCCCTTGGCTTAAGCCCCCATCTTCTTTTCCGCCATAAAACAAAGCCCAAAACCCCACACTAAGGACTTAAACTCCCATTGCAATCGAATATTTGAGTTTTCAAATTCTCCATGCCTTTGCCTATTTTTCCCGCTGATTTGCAATATGCCGATGCGCTCATCACATCGGCATTCTCCATCGCATCGGCAATTTTCTATCGCATCAGCACTATCAATTTTTATCGCATCTCTCCCTCTTCCCCGCCGATGCGATTCCCCTTTGGCTTAGCCCCTTTTTCCCTGGCTCCTAGTCCCTTACTCCTCCATGGGACCACGCCCCAGCACTAACTCTTAGCCCCCATCGGCCATCGCAAATCCAAAAATATTTCGTTCCTGGACCCTCTTTTCATCAAATCGTCGATCTGTCGAGGTTCATCTCCGCCATCCATTTCATCCCAGATCAACAGTTGAGGATAATTGCGGGGGCACACCCCCAAGACCTTTCCTCCGTACACGCAGTCCCCCCACGATGATTTCTCCTCCCGGTCCCACCTCTCAGTGCCTCCGTTTCCTCCCATTTTCACCTTTTTCTTTGTATTCCCCCCCTACATGGATTTTAACCCTTTACACTATAAACCATTGTTTACCCAGCCTCAAGCCCCCCCGCTACACGATAGATTAGCTTACGTCACTCTGGCCCCACCATTTGTTTCCTCCATCCATCTTATCCCCTCTCGCACTCATCCACAGCCTTAGATCTTCGGCTCGAAGATCTAACGGCTGATTGCATCGTTTCGCGCTCTGTTTCACCAAAACCCCCAAACGTGCAACTTCCGTGCGAAATGGGTGGTATTGGCCTGGATGTGTGTCACTCAGTGTATGAAATCGCGTTCGTTTTGCGCTTTACCACTTACCGTCGTTTGTCAACGCAAATACCACCTGTGGTATTCCCAAAACTGCCATTGCCTCTATTCGTGCCCAAACTTAAGGTTTTCCTCTGATTTTTCCTGGTTTTGTCCACATAACCCTCCTCTGCATATATTCCTTCTCAACAAAGCTCCCCCACCTCCGCTAGCCTCTGTAAGTAGTTTAAACCCAAATTTGTAGGATTTCTTGATAGTTTGTTGTTATGTGTAAGTCTCATGGCGGTTTTATGGGTTAAAGCCATCCCACAGTCCAGTAAAGGGTTAGGGCCGAGGGTGATGATCCTCGTGGCCCAAAACAAAAGCAAAAGGGGCCAAAGGGATGAATTCCACATCACAAGCAATGGATCATGGCCTTTTGGCATTTCGATCAAACCCTCTAATACGGCCACCTGTACACCAACAAACACAGTGGTGAAGAATTAAAGAGTATCAGAGAAAAATTAAAAGTTAAAGGGTTAATACATAAAGGTTGAAGATCGAAGAGCTTAACCCGACAGTTAAGGATAAAGCACAATTAAAGATGATTAGAGGAACAAGCCTTAAAGCACAAAATCAGAGTTAAATAAGTGTTTTAAAGTATTAAGACAGACAGATCAGTAAAGGAAGCCTCCAAATGCCACATTAGTGAGGCAATAAATCCTCAAGAAGACAGAAATGCCACCTTCCAGTTGATTTCACCTAAAAACAATGCATATTAATTTCACAGTCAGAGATATTTCTAAAGACAACTCAAAAAGTAATTACAAGCCTACCAAAAGCCTCTAAAGTCAACAAAAGTGACTGAAGTAGATAAAAGTTAATGTAAAATTAATTAAAATAGAGTTAAACATTTGAAATCTTCTCCATAAGGTCTCCCAAAGGCCGAGAAGCATTTACTCTGTATTAATTGAACAATTAAACCTTCCTATCACTCCACCTCCTCAATTTACCGATATATATCATATGAGGAGTCTAGTATTATTGTTGGTTGCATACTTATTGAATGTAAATGGCTTTTGAGTTGCTGAAGCTCTGTTTTGTAATTGAAGAAAGATAGGCTGAGAAGAGAAGTTTGAAGTTGTAAAGACCTACTGGACTTGAAGATTGTAACTGTTTTGAACATAAAATATACAAGCTGATTTATGGGATCTTGGTCTATGTCAATGGTGATTTTTTTCTTAATGTAATTGTTATTTTTTTCATGTTTTCCATACTGTCCACTTTCTCTGATAAAGAACAACAAATATAGATTAGGATTTACTGTAAAGTACCCTATATCTCACTGATAAGCTTTATCTTTATGTTTTCTGCTAATTGTGTATTTGAGGATAATTCAATATAGTGTAATCAGTCAAGGAATGTTGGTGAGCCCATGTCTTGTTGAGTAAAACTTGAGATTTTGTTCTTGAATGTTCTTGAAAAGCCTGCTAAGTAAAGTTGAACTAGGGAAGTCTATGGTTAGCCCTGTCCTCTAGTTTATCTCCAACAGTTGCTTTGAAAAGTTCCCTTAAGAGTATGCCAAAAGCAGGATAGGTTCAAAGTCCTTACTTGATCTTAGGCTACTTTTTATGTTCATATTGAATTCTTTTCCTTAAGAATATGCTAAAAGCAGGCTAGGTTAAAAGTCCTTACTTGATCTTAAGCTATTCTTTGTTTTCCTTTGAGTATGCTGAAAGTAGGCTAGGTTAAAAGTCCTTACTTGATCTTAAGTTGCCATTTGTTTTCTTATATGTTTGCTTCTTTCACTACACTTTAATGTTCCATACCATAAATTAACTTAAAGAGATCTTTTGACATAGATGACTTGCCCCATAGATCACTCTTGAAACTTGTTGTGCAATTAAATCCTTTTGTGACTCCATAGCCCAATGGATTGATACTATTTCTTACCATATCCTATCAGCTGAACCATTATTTCAACCTACTCACACCTTTACCCCTCAAATAGAGTTCCTTCATTTTGATGATATTCATCCCAACCAAAACAAACAAAACCCTTGTACTTTATAACTAGCCTAAAATCATATCATAAGCCTTAAATATCATATCTTTGAAAACACTTATATAGAGAGATCCCTCTCTGAATCCAGGAGGGCTAGATCCTAGGATTCCAAAGTGGTTTTGATGTAGGCTCTGCAGCGTTTGTTCTTGCCAATCTTGCAAACTACGAAGACCTAACAACTAGAATACATAATACTTATAGTTCAACGTACTTTTTACAACTTCAAAAAAAATTACTAATATTATTTTTATTAAGTGAATATGTCTTCAGATTCGTGTCACACCTTAAACTTATAAGAAAAATCTATATAAAAATAGAGTTAAATTTCCCAAACCAATTAAAAAAATAATTAATTTAACTTTTAATTAAATGTTTAAAATATAATTAAAAAAAATTAAAATTATTGAAATTAACCCATTTACCAAATAAATTTAATAATAGTAATAATAATTTTAAACATACTTACTAGTTTAAAAAAATCAAAATAAATGTATTTGATATTTATTATTTTCTAATTCAACTAAATTAATCTTAATGAAAAAATTTATAGTACAATTTAATCTTAATGAAAAAAATTATAGTACAATTTAATTAATAGATATTTTGATATTTTTCTTTGGTATTTGATATTACAATTTCTAACAAATTGTAATTTCTTATAATTTAAAATATATTTTTAACTGCATAAATAAATTTAATACCTTAAAAACTTTACAACATTCAAATTTTGCAAATTACATAACTACAAAATATAATTCTAAAATGCTTTATAATTTTTTAAAACATAATTAAAAAATTAAAAAACAATGTTCTGATTTTTTTTTCTTTGAAAGATTATTATTTTTAAAATTTAATAATATAATTTAAATTTTTTTTTTTTTATCATTTAAAATACATATATAAATATATAAATAAATTAAGTGGGTTAGAAAAATCCAAGAAAACACTCAAATTCCACACATCACCTAACTAAAACTTACCATTTTTAAAAACTCTATATCAAATAATTTGTTATTTGACCAAAAAGGCAAATCGTCCTCAACCATCGAATCTAACCTTTTCTTTTCGTGGGCTCATCATTTAAACTTAGGGACATACTCCATGTTATGTGAACTCACATGCCATTGACGTAACAATTAACACGGAACATTCTTATCCTGCGTGTCGTTTTCATGGGCTCCTCGTTTCAATCAAGCAGACCTCCTCCCTTTCAATACACATGGTATTGATGTAACGGATCAAACGGAATTTCGTATTTTTAATGGGTGTTGTCTATGCCATAGTCTAACCACACTGGTATTTTTGTTTTATGAAAATTATGGAAATTTCAGTAAGAATTTAAGAAAATTTGGTAGGGATTTTTGTAAATCTAGATTTTAGCTATCAAACTTCAATATTTTGGGTGCCCTAGAGGTTTTTGATGGTGCTGAATCCATTTCCACCATCAAAAACTTGATTCAAACAATACTACAACAAGATTTTTTAAAAAAATTTGCCCGAATTTTGGTCACTTTTGGCCGTCCGAGCAATTCCTCCGCCTCCGTAGACAACTCGTTGTGTATGAGTTCTTGTCTCGGATTTTCCCCTAGAGAACTCCGCAGTTGTATTGGCGAAGAGATTGTGTTTGTTGGAATCTAGGAAAAAGTAGATATTAAATTTGGAGTGTGACATGTGGCGCTTAAAAAATAGGATGATGTGGATTAAGAAAGGAGATGTCAATATAAAAAAAAAAAAAAATCATAAATATGTTAATC
Organism: Pinus albicaulis; assembly: GCA_034641835.2. Classification (NCBI taxonomy): domain Eukaryota; kingdom Viridiplantae; phylum Streptophyta; class Pinopsida; order Pinales; family Pinaceae; genus Pinus; species Pinus albicaulis. The sequence continues at coordinate 1,244,869,003 of CM076578.1, read as the reverse complement.
GCAGAAGAAATAATAACACCCTCTCGGAACTAGAAACTATAGAAGGGAAAAATGCCATTAATACAAAAGAGTTGAATATAGTTGCTTCATCATACTTCTTCGATCTCTTTAGAGATCCGGGAACATCTAATATTAACAATCAACTTCAGCGAATCAAACATTACCCGTGATTCTTCAGTCAAGAGGAATCTCACCAGATCGACAACCCTGTTACTCTGGAGGAAATCAAAGATGTCCTTAAACACTTTGCTTGTGACAAGAGTCATAGATTGGATGGATGGATGGTCGAATTATTCCTCTTCTTTTTTGATATGATGGGATCAGATATCCTAACTATGGTGGAAGAATCTAGGAACACAGGGGAAGTTTCGAAGGACATCAATGCGACTTATATTGCTTTAATTCCCAAGACCTCCAAGACCAAAACCTTCCTGGACTACAGGCCCATTTCTCTATGCAATCTAGTTTACAAAATCATTTCGAAGGTGATCTCTAATAGGATCAAGTTTCTTCTGGTAGAGAAATTATTCCCTAATCAATTTGGATTTCTAAAGGACGAACATATTCATGATGCCATTGGGATTACTCAGGAGGCCCTTCATTCTATTAAAACCAAAAACCAAAATGCTTTGATACTTAAAATGGATTTAAACAAAGCATTTGATAAAGTCAATTGGACATATCTCAGACTTATCCTACTTCAGATTGGACTGGGATTGGAGGTCGTCAACTGGATTATGGGATGTGTGAATTCAATGAATTCCTTAATATTAATTAGTGGCTCCCCCTCCAAAAAAATTTCATGTTCTAGGGGTATTAGATAGGGATGCATGTGGTCACCTATTCGTTTTCTGCTGATAATGGAAGGTTTGAGTCATTTAATCCTAGAAGAAAAATAGAAGGGCAATATTACTGGTCTACAAGTTTCTCCAAACTTTCATATCTTGCATCTACTATTTGTGGATGATGTCCTCTTTTGGGTATAGGAACTATTGCAAAATGGAAAGAATTTTACAAAGCTAGCAACATTTTCTGCAATGCCACTAGTATGGAGATAAACCTGAATAAATCAAACTTCCATTACTTTTTTGTCAATTGCGATATCCTAGCAGCCATTCAATCTTTTCTTCCTCTACAATTTATCTCTCTAGAATGTGGTTTCAAATATCTTTGTTATTTTCTTAAACCCAATGATTGCCATATAGGAGATTGGAAATGGTTGATTCGAAAGGTTGAGCAGAAAATAAATATATGGTGTTATAATGGCTATCATTAAGGGGTAGAACGATATTGGTCAAAGTTGTGATGGAAAACATTCTTGTATATTGGCTATCTCTAACTAAGATACCCTCTTCTACTCTAAATGTGATTCGAAAACTGATGTTCAGATTTTTATGGACAGGAAATAAATCCAAGGAAGGATTCATCTTGCCAGCTGGAAAACACTATCTTCTCTCAAACATATGGGAGGACGGGGTTTCAAAAACCTTCCCTGTTTTGACAAGGTATTATCACTTAAAACTATGTGGAGAGCCTTATTTGGAAAGGGTCTATGGAGTTAGACTATCAAAAGGAAGTACCTTCATCAAAAGCCAATGATGGACTGGATCAGAAAATTTGCAATTAGACCAAGCAAGGGAGGATCTATAGTATGGAAGGCTATTATTGCAACATTTCCATACCTCTACAGTTGGCTTGCTTGGCAAGTAGGGGATGGCAGACAAATTTTTCTAGGTAAGGACCCTTTTATTGGCGGGGCATGAGTCTTCAAGTTCTCACCTGAACTATTCGCACACCTCACCAACAGAGGATTTATTTATCTTAAAGACATCAAATCTAGGGGCTCTTATGGAACTACCCAAAATTACTGGCTTACTACTGCAGAGATGGGATTGTAAGATGATATGTCCGAGGAATGGTCAAATTTCATTTCTGAGATTTATTTAGATGGTATTAGGCTGAGTAATTCGAAGGACCATTTAATTTGGAGTTGGGACACATTTGCTGGGGAAGTAAAAGCAAGACTAGCTTATGAAGCTACATCATCCTCTGAAATTGAGCAAACTAGGAAGTGGTGGAATAAGTACATATGGAATTGGCACATCCTATCAAAACTAAAATGTTTCTCTTGGCTGATACTCCATAATAAGATTTTAACTTGGGAGAATCTCCAAAAGAAGGATTTATGGGACCAAATTGTTGTATGCTTTGCAAACAAAATAAAGAAATTGTGGAACACATGTTTGTAGATTGGCATATTACACAGGATATCTGGGAAAATGTTGGCATGACAATGGGCAGTTATTCTCGCAACAGATGGTCCTCTTTTGAAGATGCGTTCCTCGATTGGACTAAGAAATCTAAACATCTTGGTTCTCTACCTATCTTTGTTTCTTGGGATATTTGGCTACTCGGGAATGGAATCATCTTTCGAGATGCTAGACTTTGTCCTCTTTCTATTTATACCAAGATAGTTGCTCACTTTAGAGATTATATTCATGAGTCCCCCCATAAATAAGCATATAATTCATCATTTTCCTGTGATTCCATCATATGTGCCTATTGAGTTTTTTGACAGGGTTTCCCAAAAAAATATGTGTGGAGAAGGGGGAGTGATCAATTTTTTTGAAAATAGATCCTATCAGTATAAAATTGGTATTGGTCCTGGCACTAATACCAAATCAGAGATAATTGTTGCTTGGACTCTCACAACGATTGAAAAACTCAGAAACATACGAAATATCATGATACTGGGGGATTCCAAATGTGTTATAGATTGGCTTACAGGTACATCAATGCTTGAGGTATTGAACTTAGCTATCTGGAAACACAGAATTGGAGAAATCATAGGACATTTCCAGGATATCCAATTCCAGCATATCTACAGAGAATTCAATAATTGTGCTGAAAACTTATCAAAAAGAGCATTATCACTAGGGCTGGGGCACATTACAATTGAAGGACTGGATGGCAGTCAAATTATAAATACTAGCAACATTACTTTAGCACAACTACCATTAGTTGAGCCAACCAGAGTAGAAGTAACTTCCATATATGGGAAATTGCAATCAGCCAAACTGAATCTATAGAAGGAAGAAATATAAATTGAACTTCCATATATGGGAAATTGCAATCATCCAAATTGATTCTATAGAAGGAAGAAATATAAATTCAGTAAATTATTATATACGAGGAATCTTCAATCAGCCACACAGATTCTACAGAAGACAGAAATATGAATGCAACATATTATCATATATACTTTTTTTTTTCCCAGTTATATTTACAGATAATAATCAATCAACATTTAAATTTTTTATGTAAGAAACGTGTAAGAAACAAGGATACACGACTGAACATTATATATGCACGTTCACCCATCATTACACAAGTTTAGAACAGTAATACATAGAATTATTAAACCCTCTAATAGGGTGGATTGACATGTTAAACAAAACAACTATGTGTTCCTCAAGGTTGGGGACAACTACCAGTCTCTACAGTAGAAAAATGTGATTTTTTTTATTCGAAATGAATAACAAAGAAGTAATTTCAGTAGGTGAAAAAGACTCACAAATAATTTGTCTAGAAAGTTATTTTTAGTTAGAAGTTGGGGGATTTTTTAAAAATCTGATTATAGGAGTGTTTGAATATTTTTTTTTAATGGTGGAAATTGATTCAATACTATTAATTTGACCTAAAATCCTGAAATTTAACAGCTATAACCCATATTTTGATCCGGATTTATGCAGGAACGCAACAGAATAAACATATAATCATAAATACAGAGATGCAGCGGAAATAACACTTCATTTCATTAATATCAAAGAACTGAAATTTGCTTACAGACAGAATGGAAATAAAACTAGCTAGGGCGCTGGTAGCTATCTCTGAGAAGAGATGTGGCGGCTACAGGCCTCTGAACTGTGTTACAATGAGGCTCGGGGGCCTATTTATCATTTAGAAACAATGGGAAATCCTAAACAGCCAAAACCCTAACCCTAGGAGATGAAGCGCCAAAACTATGGGCCCCGTTTGGGTAAATTGGTGTTTCAACTTCCCAGGGGCGTAGCTTTGGCATACGATCTTCGTTTGACGCGTACCATACCTCGTTAGAAAGATCTATCCGAGGACTACAAATTTGGAACGAGCAACATCGGTCCATGGACCCATGTTGCTCTCCATTTTCCCAAAAAACGTCGTTTAGGGCCTCAAAACGGCTCCGGAAGTTTAGGACCCGAAAAACTGCTAAAAATAGTAAACTGTGCCGAAACTGAAAAACTGAAATGGACAATGGTGGAGCCCCAAGTGGAATAGGCAGGTGACCACCAATATCCACCTGGATCATTCCTCCCCCTTAGGAAGCAATGGTCCCCATTGCGTTAAGTTCCTCCATGAGATGAGGAAATTTCTGCTGAACTTGGTCCCTGGTGAACCACTTTCCTTGGTGCAGGAGTTGGCCAGCTTTGACAACCCGATATAGTTGGATCTTCTGTTGGCGAGTGTTCTTGATTTGCATGTCCATGATACAATTTGTGGTGGCCTGTTCCATGCAGTCTGGATTTAACTCTATTGGTGTGAGTTGTTCTGCAATGTCCGAGGTGTCCAGTAGAGGTGGGAAGTAAGGATGAAGGCGATCCACATTGAAGACTGGGTGCAGACCAAGGAATGGTGGAATACTGAGCTCGAATGCATTGTTCCCTACAGCCTTGGTGATGGTGTACGGCACGTATCGGAGCGGGCGAAGCTTGCGGTGGGGTCCAGTGAGGCGCTCCTTCTGCAAATGTAGCCATACTTTGTCACCCACCTGGAAGTTGTGTGGCACCCAGTGTTGATCATGGCGTTGCTTGTACTTGGCATTGGCTCTGTCCAATATATCATGAACCTGTTGGCGGATGTGTTGAATGCGCTTGATGAAGCTACTTGCTTTGTCAACTTCAGACTGGACATGAGCTGAATTGGCCTGAGCAGCTGCAAATGGCATGGCTACGTCGATGGGACATAGTGGCTGGAATCCCAAGCCCACCTGAAAGGGGCTATGGCCGATTGAACTGTGGAGAGCCCGATTATAACTATGTTGTACATAAGGGAGGTTCTCGTCCCATGTGCGTGGATGCTTTGAATTGTACATGCGCAGAATGTGTACAATCATTCTGTTGACGACCTCTGTCTGGCCATCTGTTTGGGGATGGAAAGCTGTGGACTTGGTGAGCTTGGTATCCAACATCGACCAGAGGCTGGACCAAAATGTGCTGAGGAACCTGCTATCCCGATCTGATATGATAGGCTGTGGGATCCCAAAGTGCACCCACACTCGTTCAAAGAAGAGTTTAGCAGTGGCTTCTGCTGTGATATTCTTCTTGCAGGCCGCCATAATGGCCATCTTCGAGAATCTGTCGACGACCACAAAAACACAGTCATTTCCCTGCTTAGTAGAAGGCAAGCCCGACATGTAATCCATGGAGATGGATTCCTAAGGTCGACTAGGGGTAGGTAGAGGAGTATATAGGCCTTGCTTCTTGATGGTCGGTTTGGCAATGGCACAAGCAGTGCAGGATCTGATGTGCTTCTCGACATCCTTTCGAAGGTTCGGCCAATAGAAATGCTTCTGTAGTATTGCTACTGTTTTCTCGACCCCGAAATGCCCAGCGACTCGACTGTAGTGTGCTTCCCATATCATCTTGGCACGCTCGCTTGAAGGAACACAAAGGTGTCCCATGTGACATAAAAGTGCATCTTGGAGGTGAAAATTTGGAACTTGCGTACCCCCCAGGAGTGCCTTGTAAGTTTGGCCAAATTCTGGGTCACTCTCATAGAGAAGCGGCCAATCAGAAGTCTCGTGCCCACAGGCGTTGAGTACAGTGGTGAGCGCCACGATCGGTGGTCGGCTGAGGCAGTCTGCAACATGATTGGTGCTACCCTTCTTATACTTGATGTTCGAATGAAACTGTTGCAGATATGTAGACCACTTCTGATGGCGATCATTCTGCAACTTCCCTTGTGTCTGTATGAACTGCAGGGGCCTGTGGTCTGTGTGAATGATTGTTTCCTTCCCAAAAATGTAATGCTTCCATTGTCGACAAGCTTGCACAATGGAGTACATTTCTTTGTCATATGTGGGGTACTTGCGAACTGTGTCAGACAATGTCTCACTGTGAAATGCCATTGGATGTCCCTGTTGAGTAAGAACTGCCCCAATAGCATAGTCAGAGGCATCTGTCTCGATCTCAAATGGCTGTTGCAAGTCTGGTAAAGTGAGCACTGGGGCAGAACAGAGGAGGTTTTTCAGTTCTGTGAACGCCTTCTGTTGAGGTTCCGACCAAAAAAATTTTGCTCTCGCTCCTCCCTTGGTGACTTGACTCAAGGGCCAAGTGATATGAGAGAATCCCAATACGAACCTCCGGTAGAAATTAGCAAGACCCAGAAAGCTACGAAGCTCTGTTATAGTGGTTGGGGCTGGCCAATCCCGAATGACTTGGATCTTGGCTGGATCCACATGCACCCCCCTTTCATCAATAATGTATCCCGGATATTGAACCTGGGTCATGCCAAAAGTGCACTTCTCCAAATTGGCACACAACTTGTGTTGCCGCAGTGTTTGGAGGACTTGTCGGATGTGGTGAAGGTGCTCTTCCCAAGTCTGGCTGAAGATCGGAATGTCATCCAAGTACACCACTACAAATGAGTTGGTGAATGGCCGCAAGATGTCATCCATCATCCTCATGAAGGTGGCGGGAGCATTCGTCGACCCGAAAGGCATGACCAGCCATTCGAAAAGGCCTTCCTTGGCTTTGAAGGCAGTCTTCCACACATCGGAGGGTTCAATTGGTACCTGGTGATACCCAGACTTCAGGTCGATCTTGCTGAAATATTTTGCACCTTTGAGTTGGTCCAGAAGGTCATCAATCCGTGGGATTGGGTACCTATTCCGGATAGTGATCTTGTTCAGCGCCCGATAGTCAATACAGAGTCTCCACGTCCCATCCTTCTTTTGTACCAACACGATCGGGCTCCCACAGGGCGATGAACTTGGTCTGATGTGACCTTTCTGCAACAGCTCCTGAATCTGCCTCTTGATTTCATCATTCTCAAGAATAGAGCGCCGATAGATCGGTCCATTAGGTAGTGGCGCACTTGGGGTCAAATCGATCGGGTGCTTGACCTGACAGTGCAGAGGAACCCCTGTGGGTGAGGTGAATATGTCCCCGTACTCCTCCACAACCTTATCCATTTGTTGTTGTTGTGCAGAGGAGCCCTGTCTGGAGGTCGTGGCCACAGTCTTCTTCTTGCCCTGGGGGCGGATCATCAGGAAAACGAATTTTCTGGTTTGGGAAATGAGCTTACTGCATTGTTTTGTAGTAACCAAAGAGATAGCCGCAGGAGGTGGTACCTCTGGTATCCTGTACAACTTATTTCCCAAAGTAACAATAACAGCACGAGGTCGAGACTCATACACAGCATGATGCTTCCATAAGTATGGTTGTCCTAATAATACATCAGAAACATCAATAGGAGCAACGTCACATAATACCTCATCCGTGAAGGGCTTGATGCTATAGGGAAGGCGACACTGCCGGCTGACGCGGAGATCTCGTCCTTGGTGAAGCCACCAGATGGTGTATGGATGTGGGTGAGCTGTGGTCGGCAAGCCCAACCGCTTCACGGCGTCTGCTGAAATGAGGTTCTTTTGGCTCCCATTGTCGACAATGAACTGTACAGGGGAGCCCTTTACCCACATCTGGGAGTGGAAGAGACATTCCTCCTCCTCTGGATCTTCCGGTTCCTCCTTCTGGACCTTTGTAGTGGCAACAGTGGCGTTGGGCTCCGCATCAATAATCTGTTTCCCTTTTTCATTCCCCTTTTCGGGTTCTGATTCGGAGTCGGAGCATGCATCTGACTCAGAAGCCCTCATCTCGGCCACTAGCGACTGCTTGGCCCGACACTCACTTGTGTTGTGAGTGGAGCTCTTATGGAACTCACACCACTTTCCCGTGTCCTTCTTTGGCTTTGCGGTGCTATTCTTTTCTTGTGGCTTCGATGAGTTGTATTTAGCCGCCATGCCTTGGCTCGGTCCTTTGTTCTGCGGTTTGGAAGCACCTTTCCCTTGCTTTTGATTCGCAGATCCAAAGTCTCGCTTCTTCTGCTTGAATTTATGCTCAATCTTGGCAGCATACCGGTATGCCGTACCAAGCGAGGAGATGTCGAGGAACTCCATTTCCTCCTGAATGTATCTGTGCAGACAGTTGTGATAATTTAGCACCAAATGTTTCTTTGAATCTTTGATACCCAACTTTGTGCACAGGGTATGGAACAGATTCGTCAGCTCATGCACATCTTGATCCCTTTGTTGTCGCAGCGTGGTCCATTGTATGTACTTGTCCTCATAGCTCCCCACGGGATAGTACTGTTCCTTGACGGCGTCTCGGAAAGAATTCCAAGTTGGTATGGCCGAGAATAGAGAGGGTTATGTCTGGTCCTTGTTCTCACAGTAGGTTTCCCACCAGTCCTTAACATGGGGAGTAGCTTTGAGGAGTGCAAAAATAATCTTCTCCCGGTCTGAAAAGTCATGAACAGAGAAATATCCTTCTAATAGATTCAACCATCTATCTACGGCATCTACGTCTATTTGACCCTCAAATATGGGAATGTCAAAATTTACTTGTACCTTAAAGGGAGTCGCAACTCCAGAGTGGCTACTGGATGCAGATACGCCGCCGGTGGGCAGCCGTTGAAGGATCTGAGCAAAGTTATCCATCATCGCGTTCCTTTGTTTTTCGAGGGCCTCCTCGAGCAATATTTTGATAGGATCTCCTGCTCCCTCATCTTTCTTTTCGTCCCCCATGGGCGTCCGTCGAGGTTTGCGAGGCTGATCTTGCAAAGGTTCCACCAGATCGAGCCATAGCTCCTTATACCCCGACCTCGTTGGGGACATGCAAAGAAGGATCGAGAAAAAGCAGACCGCTCTGATACCACTGATCCGGATTTATGCAGGAACGCAACAGAATAAACATATAACCATAAATACAGAGATGCGGCGGAAATAACACTTCATTTCATTAATATCAAAGAACTGAAATTTGCTTACAGACAGAATGGAAATAAAACTAGCTAGGGCGCTGGTAGCTATCTCTGAGAAGAGATGTGGCAGCTACAGGCCTCTGAACCGAGTTACAATGAGGCTCGAGGGCCTATTTATCATTTAGAAACAATGGGAAATCCTAAACAGCCAAAACCCTAACCCTAGGAGATGAAGCGCCAAAACTATGGGCCCCGTTTGGGTAAATTGGTGTTTCAACTTCCCAGGGGCGTAACTTTGGCATACGATCTCCGTTTGACACGTACCATACCTCGTTAGAAAGATCTATTTGAGGACTACAAATTTGGAATGAGCAACATCGGTCCATGGACCCATGTTGCTCTCCATTTTCCCAAAAAACGCCGTTTAGGGCCTCAAAACGGCTCCGGAAGTTTAGGACCCGAAAAACTGCTAAAAATAGTAAACTGTGCCGAAACTGAAAAACTGAAATAGACAATGGTGGAGCCCCAAGTGGAATAGGCGGGTGACCACCAATATCCACCTGGATCATATTTCCCAAACTTTTTGCTGAATTTTGACAAAAATTATACCGAAATTTCCACTATTTTTCTAACAAAATTGTAGCTTTGATTTTAAATATATTTTTAATTACTAATACAAATATGTAATAATTTGAATTCTTTTAAATAAATTAAAAAAAATTAGTTAAAATTACATTACTCGAATATATTGAAATTAAATTTTTGAAATTTTAAATATATTAAATTTATTTTTAATTTTTTGATAACCAAAAACTTATATTTTTTATAAATATTTTTAGATAGAAAAAAATGCAAACCATAAAATATTTATAATTCTACAATTTCAAATAATAATAATAATTTTCTTACCAACAATATAATTTTTCAATAAAATATATAATTTGTTTTAGATAAATCTTATTAGGTTTTCAGTCTCAAAAGAGTAAAGAGAGAGTGCTCAAAATTAAACCCTTTCTAACTCTTCCACGGGTTCCAACCCTGTGGCAAACGCATAATTTGAAAAACACTTAAAAATTTGTAAATACTTGAAAAAAAAAAAATTCAGAAGAAAAAAAACGCTGCATATATTAGATATACCAGTACATAGTCAAATACATTCTCAGATGAACAAGTTCAATGAGAAAATTAGCAATGCAAAGTCAGCCTGTAAACTGTTGATTCAGAAAGTGAATAAGCAAGTTAAAATCAGACTGGCAAATCATAATCAGGGGGAAGTTATTCAACCCCAGCCAAATGTCACAGTACATTTCTGTAAGGATATACAAACAAAAAAGAAAAGTGCAGCATTATGATAATGTACATCATATACCCATGATAATAAAAATAGCCGAAACCTGTGAAGAGTTAAATCAATTACTAATGGGCAAATAAAGCAGCAAAATGACCCAAGGAGTTCCGGTTGATATGAGATGAAATAATTCAATGATCCGGCTCACTTGTAACTAGAAACAGGCTCGCTTGATTATAGTACCAGGCTCGCTTGATATGTGTATGTATGGCTCGCTTGATAAGGGAAATAGTCTGTCTATAGATGACTCAGATAGTTAAATAATCCCTGTTCTCTTGAATATAGACCCGGGCTCCTATGATACTGTGCAATCAAAAATTTTGTGCCAATTGTCATTATTTTGCAGGCTCGCTTGTTGGAGAGTGATCCGGCTCACTTGATCGGTTAAGAACTGGCTCACTTGATGGGTTGTAAGATGAGATATTAGCTGGTATGCTTCAATGTGCACGTCCATGTCCATAAAAACTTGATTTGTGGATCAAAAAACGATTAGTCTATGCAGAGAGATAATCATAAAGAGACCAAAAAGACAAAAACAGAGTATAGTGATATAACCCAGCAAGTTCACGGAATAGGAATATTGAATTCCTATATCATACTGCCATCCCTGTAACGTGAGATCTGCATATTCCGAAAATCTGCCAGAAGACCCTTCTTTGATAAACCATCTGCTCGGGTGTTATTTTCCCTGTAATATGATTGATCGACGGACAGTTAGGGAGGAGAAAAAATATCATAAAGTTTCAAAAAAGAAGGATACAATTTTCAATAGCAAATCAATGTCAATAAGTTATGGATGTGAATTATAAAGACATTGTAAGCCAATTAGCAAGATTAATTGATTGTGAAATTTGAAAAGAAAACAATAGAAATTGAGTAAGCTTATGGAAATCATGCCATATATTTTTCTTTTTTCTTTCTTTCCTCTTTTTTTCTTCTTTTTCTTTTTTGTTTGTTTGTCATATTTATGTATTTTATCTTACTAATAGCATAGAACATTTTGATCTTTATAGTTATTTTATTGCATTCACAATGTTATGTGTTTGTCTATTAAAATTCATTATATGGTTATAGCTTTGATATTTAATATGATTATTATTTTAATTGAGTAAACTTGTGGAAATCATGCCATATATTTTTCTTTCATATTTATGTATTTTATCTTACTAATAGCATAGAAAATTTTGATCTTTATAGTCACTGTATTGCATTCAAAATGTTATGTGTTTGTCTATTAAAATTCATGACATGGTTATAGTTTTGATATTTAATATGATTATTATTTTGATATATTGTGAGTCTTTCAACCAATTGTATGTAATTAATGGCATCACAACTAATCCAATTGTTAATGGGATTTGGGAATAAAACAAAACTATGAATTTAATGTAAATATATCAATAATCACCCAAACATGTGCATGGGGCTTCATGGGGGAGAAATATCATACCATGTGCATTCATATTGAGGGATGAAAATTGAGGAAAAATTGTCATAATATATTAAGAATATAATATGGGGTAAAGGATTTTTATATTGGCGGGTATAAAAAATGGAGCTCAATGTTAAAGAAAAAATATAAAGGGGCATAACGAATGTTAATGAAAAAATGGATACCTACAATATCTAGTGAAAGTAGGGTTTTTTTAATTGGGAAGGTGTATTGGGTTCATATTCGTACGGGATTAAATAGTGTGTTTTTTATAAGTATTTTCCAATATGTAGTCAAATTAAGGGTATTGTTTAGTATACCACGAACGCACATAATATGTCAGAGGTTCATTGAGTGAAGCCCCCATGAACATGTGAAACTTTGATCAAACTTGTCATTAAGAAAATGCATAACTTTTATTAGTTTCAGATAAACAATTTAATTACGTTTGAGATTAAAAACTCTATTAAGCTAATGTGTTTATTCAACATTAAAAACTATATTAAGCCAATGCTTATATATAGCATCAATAACTCTATTAAACGAATCATGATTATGTTTGGGATTAAAAACTTTATTAAAAGCTAATGATTATGTTTGAAATTAAAAACTCTATTAAACTTTGTGAAATTTTCAAATGAACTTGTATAGAATAAACTTTTTCAATATCACATAAATCTAAAATTAGGATTATAACAATGAGATTTTTTATTATGTTTATTCAATTTAACATTCTTACTCTTTTGTTATTCAAAATGGTCATTCTCTTTTCCTAATTCCATGCATCTTTATTGCTATATTATTTCACTTTATTCTTCATATTTCTAGCAACATTCATATTTGTGTACCCGAACTTTGCAAATACTTTGAGAATGCCCAATAGTTCTATTTCTGCTACCTCATTCCAAGCTCAAGGTCAAATAGATGTACCCATTGTAGAATTAATTCTTAGAACTACATTTTTGAAATTAGGTAGGATGGTTAAAAAATATAGGGAGAGGGTGACATAATTTGTATTATCATCGAACTTACTCATTACAGATTATACTCTAACATCCCACTCTTTTATGTATTTTTGCATGGGTTGAGAGATCAAGTGGGCAATCAATATTATAAATTCCTTAATTTTGTGTTGTCGTGTTCCTACTAGAGGAATTGAAAAATCGACCAAGCTTGTACTTATATGAAATGGGGTTGATTCCAACTCGACACGCTAGGAAGGAAACACAAGCTTGACAATGGGGGGAATTGAACATGGGGCCTTCATCACTCACATAACTTTACATATCACGAGCTCGTTAAGTGAGCTACCCCCATAAGTTTTTTGTTTGCTATTTTATGTGAGTCCTAATATGGTTGGCATGACTAACTTCTGGTTTGAGTAGCTGCAACTTAGGGGCATCTGAGCCGTCAAACCACTTAGGGATCACACCTAGCCTGGGCCACACCAACGCTTAACATGGATAGATTTTTTCCCATAGAATTTCGAACTCGTGACCTTTACACCATGGATTGCCTTGACAGATAACTTTCTCATCTTCTGCTTTACACCCATGGGCAGCTACCTCCCATAAGTTATGATCAAAATATGAACATAAAATTCACTACTCATATACATATGAATACATAAGTTACATTTCTATTTTATATATGCATTTATAAAAATAAATAATTCTGTGATCATATTTAAAAAAAAAAAATTATAGTTTTCAAATTTTTGTGGTTGGAATGTTGGTACATGGAGGAAGCTCCACAAATTTACAGATTTGAATCGACGTTTTAGAACCTCCAGTGGAGTCCATCTTCAAGACATCAATGAAATTAAAGGTTGATAAATAAATAATGATTACAAAGAATGTGAAGCACCGATAAAAAAAAATACTAAAAAGACCAACAAACCAATTAAATGAGTAATAATTAAATATTAAAAAATTAAATCTAAAATATTATAAAAACAGAATATAAATTATACCAAAATATGGTTAAAATTAATTATTTAAATGTTATCTAAAAATGCATATATCTATGAAAGTTATTTTGTAATTTTTAACACTAACTTGAAATTGCAAAAACAAAAATCAATAATTATGACTTTATTATTAATGTATATATAATTATTCAAAGAACGTATTTAAAATCCCACAATATTGTTATTATTATTTTTATTAAAATTTTGATTTAGGCATTTGTTTATTGGTTATATTTTAACATGAAAAATAATTACAAAAATAATATTTTTAAATTATAAAGTATTTAGTTTACATTTATCCACTAAAATATAGTTTTATTTTTAAACTTTTAATTGTGAAAAAAACTTGAAATGAAAAATGGAATTTCAAATTTGGTGAGAGGCCAAAGGACCTTGAAGACATACATAATACCAAATGATAGCTATAAAAAAACATGCTTAAATATATTGTAATATGTTTAATAATTACATTGAAGGTGTTCTCTATAAAATTGGTTAGGTAAACATTGTTCATCCTAGCCAATGAGATCCCTTTATTTTCGTCCTCTTCATCAAAATCCAAATTATTCTGAGCACATGGTTGTGGCGTGGTAATGGCGCGAGTGTTATTCTAATGAATTTTCTCGCGTTATTTTCATTAATGGACATCGGACGCCGACAAAAACAAGACTTTGGCGTATGTCGATGAGGCCGAAGCATGCACAATGAAAACAGTAGAGGAAAATGGAACTGGTGAAACTGTCAAAGTCAAAGTAGTAGAGAAATCAGAGGATAATGGAAGTGGTGCTACAAAGAGAAATCATGTAATAGAGTCATGGCTGACTTCATTTAAGGAGGACAAAAATTTCATCTTTCATTTGAAGGGATCAGTGAGGAAAGCATTGCAGGAGTTCAAGTGTTGGATTGATGAAGCAATCTTGAAAAATGAATTCAACGAGCATGAAAATGAGAAATACGATGCTAAGGATGGTGAAGGAAAATGAATCAAAGTAGAAAATCCTCCACATAAGAAAGGAGCAGAGAAGGGAGAACTCAAATTTATAGATATTGTAACATATGTTGGAATTAAAGTTAGAGACATGCTGATGAAAAATGAAGAAATAAAGGTAATTGTGATATATGATATTTCTGATAAGAAAGTTGTTGAAGAAAGTGTTGTTGTAGAAATCGTTACAGTCACTGGCAAGACTCTGAAAGTATCGAATTTTGGTGTTGAAAATTCTTCTCTCAATTTGCATCATAGACATGAATTGAAAGTGGACACCATTGAAAGTAGAAGCAGGGGAGCATACATCCTTCAGAAGGAAACGACTTATGAAAAGTCAAAAAACCATAGAGGCAACTTTTGAAAACAAGCCTTGGTGAAATATTGTCTGAGACATAAAGCCATCATAAGGTCTGCATTTATTTTTTAGAACGTCTATTAGGAGGGAAAGTCTCAGCCTATGAACGAGGATATGGAAGCCCTCAAGATTATTTTGATTTTGGTTGTGATTGTGTTTCTTAGGGGTTTATCACAAGTGGATAGTCATAGGATGTTTAGATCATGCAAACATGGTGCTTGGTTCAAATCCCTTTCGAAATTCACTATGGAGAGTGTCGAGGATCATGCTTAAATCCTTCCATGTAATTGTTGACATTAGTCAGCAGATTTTGTGATTCTTTGTGCTCATGTTATTAAAAATTAGTGCAGCAGATTATTAGGATGGCCAGTGCTCAGACCGATTTTTAGTGTCAGTAGATAATTAGTAGTTGATATATAATAATATTAGTAATGGGTTTATTATATAGCAATGTATTTACATACTTGATTTACAAGTTGAGCTCATGGATCTGTGTTTTTTTTTTTCATTTTTTTTATATGTCATAATTATCTTGGTTTATCAGGTGACTTAAAAAGCACGGGCCATTTCAGATTCTACAGTTGATATCAAAGTAGGTAAAATTGTTTTGGGTTAAAGCTTTATTGTTGGAATTTCGCCAAAGCTAAACATGTCAAATTCTAACATGCCGATTCCAAAATTTGATGGAAACAATTATGATTATTGGTGCATTAATATGATGACCTTTTTTATTGGAAAATATTTGTGGGATATTGTTGAATCAGGTTATGAGGAGCCTATTGTTTAGAATTCCCTTACATCCAATTTAAGAACAACAAGAAATGAAGCAAGGAAGAAGAATTCTCAAGCTTTTTTTCGCATTCAGATAGCTCTTGATAAGAGCTTATTTCCAAGAATATCAAGAGCAACAACTCCCAAATATGCTTGGAAGACTCTACAAGAATATTACCAAGGTAGTGATCAATTTAAGGTGGTCAAGCTTCAAACATTGAAGCGAGAGTTTGAGAATTTGAAGATGCAATAAGTTGAAAGTATAAGTGACTATTGTGTTAGAATCAATGATGTGGTCAATAAAATGGCTACACTTGGGGAAACTGTAAGTAATGAAGTTTTAATAAAAAAGGTATTGAGATCTTTAACACCTAAATGGAGTCATGTTTCCATAATCATAGAATAAAACAAGGATTTGACACAACTAAAGTTTGATCAATTGGTTGGATATCTCATGTCTCATGAAGAAATATTGAAAGACATTTTTGAAGGTGTAGAGAAAGATTTTTCCTCTAAATTAAAAATTACACACAATGAAGATGCAAGCAGTAGTAGTGCCAAAAACAATCAAGGGCGAGGTGAAGGGAAATGCAAAATTTTTTCTAGAGGTAGAGGCAAAGGTGGCTCAAGAGGAAGAGGTAGTTCCAGAGGAAGAGGTAGAGGTTGATTTGATAAGATAAATGTTCAATGTTACTAGTGTAACATGTATGGCCACTTTGAAAGAGAATTCAGATTGAAAGAAGGTAAAAATGCTAACTATGCTCAAGAAAGTAGTGAGTATCCTCCAGATCACTTATTTTTATCTTATGCCAAAGGTGAAAATACTAGTAAATATGTTTGGTACATAGATTCTGGATGCTCTAACCATATGACAGGGAATGAGAAATTGTTTTCAACCAAGGATGGAATTTTTTAATCCAAGGTCCAACTTGGTGATGATAAACCATTGGAGTTTGCTACCAAAGGAGCTATGGAGGTCCAAAAAAAAGAAGGTATAAAGAATATTCATGAAATTTATTATACTCCACAATTGAAGCACAATTTTTGAGTGTTGGGTAACTATGTGAGACAAATTATAAAGTAGCATTTGAAAACAAGACATGTACTATCTATGATAAGAATAAGGGAAATAAGGTGATCACTATTTTTCCTATGACAAGAAATAGGATTTTTCCCTTGAGGTTTGATGAACATAGCAAAAACCTTGCAAATATGGCTTATGAGGATTCAAGTTGGCCATGGCATCTCAGGTATGGCATTTAATTTTTCACAGTTTGAAGTTTCTAACCTCACATGCATTAGTTTCTGGTTTTCCAAAGGTAGAGGAGCATAAGGGGGTTTGTGAAGGATGTGCTAAAGGCAAGCATGCAAGGGAAAAGTTCCCAAAGGGAAATACATGGAGGGCTCATCACCCACTTTAGCTTGTTAATTTAGACATATGTGGTCCTCTGGAGACAAATAGTTTTGGTAAGTCATCATATTTCATCACTTTTATTGATAATTACTCACGAAATTGTTGGTTATAATTTTTTAAGGCCAAAAGTGAAGCTCTGGATACATTCAAGAAGTTCAAAGCACTTGTGGAAAATGAGAAAGGGTGCAATATCAAATGTTTGTGGGATGACCGTGGAGGATAATTCTACTCAAAAGATTTCCAGTGTTCTTGTGATATGAATGGCATCAAGAGGCAACATACTACAACATAAACACCCCAAAATAATGACAAAGCTGAAAGGAAGAATCATATTGTGGTTGAAATGGAAAGGTGCATGTTACAAACTAAGGGATTGAGAAATTATTATTGGGGAGATGTAGTTGCTTCAAAATTGTACATCATCAACCGTATCCCCACTAGTGCACTAGAAAAGATGACTCCTTATAAAGCTTGGTATGGAAAAATGCCTAATTTTAATCATTTCAAAGTTTTTGGTTGTTTGGCTTATGTGCATGTACCTGATCAAAATAGAAAAAAGTTAGATGCAAAGAGTGAGTTATGTGTTTTCATTGGGTATAGTGCGAAAAGCAAGGCTTCTAAATTGTATAATCCCCTCACTAACAAGCTTATTGTCTCAAGAGATGTAATTTTTATGAAGGGGGAGATTATGGTCATCAAAGATGCCATGTTGAGAAGACAAATCTTCTTTGAATGATGATATAATTGTTGATTTTGAGCAACCAACTAATGCTTCTGTATCTAGTGGTTTAACTCCACCAAGCAACCCTTCATCAATTTCTTCAGTATCAAGTTCAAGTCCAACTTATTCTCCAAGTTCTACAAGGAAGGTAAGAAGATTGAGTGATATATATCATAGGAGTGCAAATCAAGCACATGAAGAAAACCCAATAGGTGAGACAGTGATTTTTACTTTATTAGCCAAGGTTGATTTTGAACCATCATGTTTTGAAGATGCATGTACTAATGAGGTTTGGGTGCAATCCATGCAAGAAGATATGGATTCCATTCAAATGAATGACAGTTGGGAATTGACAAAGCTTCCACATGACAAGAAAAATATTGACACCAAATGGGTCTACAAGACCAAATTTACAGTGATGGGAGTGATGAAAGACACAAGACAAGATTATTTGCTAAAGGATTCACACAGAAGTATGTAATTGATTATGAAGAGACATTTGCACTAGTAGTAAGACATGAGGCCATTAGAATGTTGATTTCATTAGCAGCTTAGAAAAGGTGGATCATACATCATATGGACGTGAAAAGTGCCTTCTTAAATGGGTACTTAGAAGAGGAATTCTATGTGGAGCAACCACAAGGTTTTGAAGTGGAAGGAAAAGAGAATAATGTCTAAAAGTTGAAGAAGGCTTCGTATAGTCTCAAGAAAGTGCCAAGGGTGTGGTATGCTAGGATTGATGGATACTTTTAGGAAAATGGTTTCCAGAGAAGTAAGAGTGATCCTACCCTTTACTACAAACAAGAAGGTATTGATATTCTAATCATAATTTTGTATGTTGATGATCTATTGTATATGGGTAGTAGTTCTAAAATGAATGATGAGTTCAAAGTTGCTATGATGAATGAATTTGAGATGAAAGATCTAGGTATCATGAAATATTTTCTAGGAATGGAGGTTTATCAAAGTAAGGATGATATTTTCATTTTCCAGACAAAGTATGCACATGATATATTGAAGAAATTTGATATGCTTGATTGTAATCCATCAAATACTCCAAGTTCTCATGGAGTTGTATTAAGTAGAGATGGTGTTGTTGATTAGTTGATGAGACAACTTACAGATGTGTTGTGGAGAGATTGATGTTTCTAACCCACACCATACCTGATATTACATTTTCAATTTCACTTGTTTCAAGGTATATGACAGATCCATATGAAATAAATATGAAGGTAGCCAAGAGAATTTTAAGTCATGTGAAAGACACTCTAAATTTTTGTATTCATTACTACTCTTATGAAAAGTTCAGTCTTGTTGGATTTAGTGATTCAGATTGGGGAGGTAGTATGGATGACCATAAGTCCACATCTGGAAATTGTTTCTCTTTTGGTTCTAGTTTGATTACCTGGAGTTGAAAAGAACAAAGCACTATTACCCTCTCATCCACATAAGTGGAGTATGTTGTAATTACCTCAGTAGGTACACAAGCTCTTTGGCTCAGAAATTTTTTGGAAGAAATTGGAGAGAAGCAAATTCAGCCCACAGTGATTTATTGTGATAATGTAAGTGCCATCAAGTTAGCAAAGAATCCCATTCATCACAGCATGACAAAGAATTTTGACATGAAATATCACTTCATTCAGGATTTGGTGCAAAAGAATAATGTTGAATTGAAGCACATAAATACTCACAATCAGCTAGCAGGTATCTTCACCAAAGCAGTTGCAAAAGCTCAGTTTTTGGCACTACGAGATAAGTTAGTAAGCCCTCATTAATAATTAAGGGGGGGTATTGAGGATAATTCTTAAATACAGCCATGTAATTGTTGACATTAGTCAACATATTTTTTGATTCTCTATGCTTATGTTATTAAACAATTTTGCAGCAGATTATTAGGATGGCCAGTGCTCAGAATGAGTGTTAATGTCAGTAGATAATTAGTATTTGATAGATAATAATATTGGTAATATTTTTATTATATAGCAATGTATTTACATACATGATTTAATATAATATTTACAGGTTGAGCTCACTGATATGTGATTTATTTATTTTTCACCATTTTTTATGTCATAATTATCTTGGTTTATCAGTTGGCTTAAAGAGCACGATCCATTTCAGATTCTACAGAGAGTTTGGATTCTTGGGTTTTTAATGTTATGATGTATTTCAATTGGGTTGAAGCAGAGAGAGTTTCGGTTTTTCACTAGGAGAAGCCTCGATCACTAGTTGTAGCAACTAGGACTGACAATGGAAAAGTAATTAATGAAGATAACACATTTCTTTTTTGCAATTTGAGCGACGAGATGAGTTTTTCTTGAACGTTTTGTTTGTGGGTGGTGTGCAGGTCCCGTCAAATTGCCACTTATTCTATGTTATAGACTATGGTGTTGATCCCACAGGAACCATGAACAACACCAAGGTCCTCTTGGCTACGATCAGCATGGCCTTTGATGCAGCCACTAGAGAGCACAAAATATATGGTGTATGCAACCTCAGAGGCATTGAGATTCATCTGGAAGAAGGAAATTGCCTCATCATTGAACCTCTGCAGCTGCCTGCAAGCGAAGGAAACAATGTTTTGGTAATAAAATGAAATTAAACCCCTATGTTACTATTAAGTAATTTGAAGGCATCCGATCTTTGTTTCCTCAGATTTGTAGGTATCCCATCTTTGTTTCTTACTCCAACACTATAATTTTGAAATAAAATATATAATTTGTTTTGGATAAACCTTATTAGGTTTTCTATCTCAAAAGGGTAAAGGGAGTGCTCAAAATTAAACCCTTTCTAACACTTCCAAGGGTTCCAACCCTATGGCAAAAGAAAAATTTGAAAAACACTTAAAAATTTGTAAATACTTGAAATTTCTTGCGCGTTAGGGAGGAAAAAAAATATCATAAAGTGTCAAAAAAGAAGGATACAATTTTAAATAGCAAATCAATGTCAACAAGTTATGGATGTGAATTAAAAAGACATTGTAAGCCAATTAACAAGATTAATTGCAAATGAGTTGATGATTGTAAAATTTGAAAAAAAACAATAGAAATTGAGTAAGTTTATGAAAATCATGTCATATCTTTTTTTTCGTGTTTATGTATTTCATCTCACTAATAGCATAGAACATTTTGATCTTCATAGTTACTTTATTGCATTCACAATGCTATGTGTTTGCCTATTAAAATTCATGATATGGTTATAGCTTTGATATCTAATATGATTATTATTTTAATACATTGTGGTCTTTCAACCAATTGTATGTAATTCACGGCATTGCCACTAATCCAATAGTTAATGGGATTTGGGAATAATAAAAAAACTACGAATTGAATGTAAACATATCAACAATCACACAAACATGTGCATGGGGGCTTCACTGGGGGAGAAATACCATACCACGTGCATTCATATTGGGGGATGTATATTGAGGAAAAAATGTCATAGTATATTAAGAATATAATATGGGGTAAAGGGTTTTTATATTAGTAGGTATAAAAAATGGAGCTCAAAGTTAATGAAAAAATATAAAGGGGCATAACAAATGATAATGAAAAAATGGATACCTACAATATCTAATGAAAGTAGGGTTTTTTAAATTGGGAATGTGTATTGGGTTCATATTCATATTGAGTTAAATAATGTGTTTTTTATAGGTATTTTCCAATATGTAGTCAAATTAAGAGTATTGTTTTGTATGCCACGAACGCAAATAATATGTCAGAGATTCATTGAGTGAAGCGCCCATGAACATGTGCAACTTTGGTTAAGCTAATCATTAAGAAAACGCATAACTTTTCTTAGTTTCACATAAACAATTTAATTACGTTTGAGATTAAAAACTATATTAAGCTAATGCTTATATATAGCATTAAAAAATCTATTAAGCTAATGCTTATATATAGCATCAAAAACTCTATTGATCGAATCATGATTATGTTTGGGATTTAAAACTCTATTAAAACTAATTATTATGTTTAAAATTAAAAGCTCTATTAAACTTGGTGAAATTTTGAAATGAACTTGTATAGAATAAACTTTTTCAATATCACAAAACCTAAAATTAGGATTATAACAATGAGATTTTTTATTATGTTTATTCAATTTATAACATTCTTACTCTTTTGTTATTCAAAATGGTCATTCTCTTTTCCTAATTCCATACATCTTTATTTATATATTATTTCACTTTCTTCTTTATATTTCTAGCAACATTAATATTTGTGTGCCTGAACTTTGCAAATACTTTTAGAATGCCCAATAGCTCTACTTCTGCTACCTCATTTCAAGCTCAAGGTCAAAGAGGTGTACCCATTGTAGAATTAATTCTTAGAATTTTTTTTTGAAATTAGGTGGGATAGTTAAAAAAAATAGGGAGAGGGTGACATAATTTGTATAATCATCGAACTCACTCATTAGGGATTATGCTTTAACATCCCACTCTTTTATGTATTTTTGTATGGTTTGAGAGATCAACTGGGCAATCAATATTATAAATTCCTTAATTTTGTGTTTTCGTGTTCCTACACAAGGTTTTAGAGGAATTGACAACTCGACCGAGCTTGTACTTATATGAAATGGGGTTGATTCCAACTCTACACACTAGGACAGAAACACAAGCTTGACAGTGGGGGGGAATTGAACATGGGGCCTTCATCACTCACATAACTTTACATATCACAAGCTTGTCGAGTGAGCTGCCCCCATAAGTTTTATGTTTGCTAGTTTATGTGAGTCCTAAGATGGTTAGCATGACTAAATTGTGGTTTGAGTAGCCGCATCTTAGGGGAATTTGAGCCATCAAAATAACTTAGAGATCACACCTAGCCTGGGCCACACCAATGATTAGCATGGCTATATTTTTTCCCATGGAGTTTCGAACTCCTGACCTTTACGCCATGGATTTCCTTAACAAAACACTTTGTCATCTTCTGCTCTACACCCATGGGTAGATACCTCCCATAAGTTATGATCCAAATATTAATATAGAATTCACTACTCATGTATATATGAATACATAGATTAAATTTCTTTTTTATATGAGCATTTATAAAAATAAATTATTTTGTGATTATATTTTTAAGAAAATTATTTTATAGTTTTAATTTTTTGTGGTTGGGAATGTTAGTACATGGAGGAAGCTCCACAAATTTACAAATTTGATTCGATGTTTCAGAACCTTTGGTTGGGTCCATCTTCAAGACATGAGTGAATTGCAGGTAGGTAAATAAACAGTTATTACAACTCGGTGGCTTCACTTAGACTAGGACCATGGGTTATTATATGAACTATACTACCATTGTTGCATCGGATCCAATTCAACTTGTCATTACCTCTCAATTTTCATGTGTATATTTGATATTTCCACATTTCTAGAGAGTTTCTAATGGAGAGAGTGATGTCTTCTTTAGTCTCGGCTAATCAATTGAGATAAAACGACTCAACCTTAATTAATATAAATGGAAATGTGGGACTCAAATTATATATAGACTTGGTTGTTATGGTGAAATCAAGGTTGGAGAGAACCCTCAACTTGATGTGAAACACCCAATATTGCGGGAGATTTCAGGCATAGTTGTAACTCCATGGAAGGTTTATGAAGCATGACTTTCTTAGCAATGACTCTTTTGTTTTAGGTAGTTGTTTCCATCATGTCTAATAAACTAAGAAAGAATCATAGGTGTTGTTCCTTCTCGTTGAGTGTAGTACAGACAAAGTGATGAAATAAACCAGCCTAGATCCATTTTAACTCCAAATCTATCAAGCGCCGAGAGGGATCAAATCTATTGAGGTGCAAAAATTTCCTCAAGTTTTGCACTAAAAAAAGAGGTTTTAACCTTAAGAGATTTGATCCCAAAAAGAGGTTTTCACCTCAAGAGATTTGATCCCTCTCGGCGCTTGATAGATCCGAAGTTAAGATGGATCTAGGCTGGTTTCAGTCGCGGCCAAGGAAAATATTTCGATAATATGAGGAACATATGGTTTATTTTATCAATAATATATAAATACATCTAATATTAAAATAACCATTTTAAATATGCTAAATATGTTGAGATTTATCGAGTTATTTTAATTTTAAATTTTCTTAGTTATGTGAGTTTGTTGAGATGATAAATATTGTAAAATAACATTAATGATGAAAAATGATGAAATAAAAATTTTGAATGCAAAGTGACAGTGTAATAATATTGAATGATAAAAAATGTAAATAATAATAATGTAGTCAACTACAAATATTATTCATTGTGATCAATCTCAAACTATTTTATTCTACTATTCTTAATGACACCCTTGTTAGTTTTGTCATCTTTTCATATCGAATATATTTAGCTGTCTCTCCATCTCTCCCTTGTCACTCTCTCTCTCTCTCCACTACTCACTCTCTATGTGTTTCTTCTTCCCTCGCTCTCTCCCTATCCAACTCCATCCCTCTATCCATCCCTCTCTCCCCCTCCAACTACGTCTCTTTATCCCTCCCTCTCTCCTCCTCTCTTTCAAGTCCCTTCTCTTTTCCTTCCTCTCTCTCCATTTCTCTTCTACCACCATATCTCTTCCCCCATCACTCTCTCCCTCGCTTTCCCCCTTACGATCCTCTCTCTTCCTGCATCACTCTCTACCTCTATCTCAAGTCCTCTCTCTCCATTTATCTCCCACCTCCCTCTATGTGCCTCTCTCTCTCTCTCTCTGCCCTCCAATCCTATTTCTTCCCCCAACACTCTCTCTCTCCAACTGTGTTACTATATCTCTCCCTTTCTCCTTCTCTCTCCTTCTCCCCGCCCCCCCCCCTTGTCTCCATCACTCCTATGTCTCTTTATCTCACCCATAAACAGACATAGTCTCTCTCCATATCTCCCTTGTCACTCCCTCTATTTCAACTTCTCACTCTATATGTCTTTATTCTTCCCTCCCTATCTCCCCCTCAAAATCCATATCTATATCCCTCCCCCTCTCATCCTCCTCTCATCCTTCCTCTCTCTCCCTTTCTCTCCTACCTCCCTCTCTCTCTCTCTCTCTCTCTCTCTCTACCCTCCAATCCTCTCTCCTTCTCCCTCCCTATCTCCTTCTCTCTCTCCCACCTCCATATTTATGTCTCCCTCCACCCTTCTCTACCTCTCTCACTCCTCTCCCTCTCTCTTAATTCCTCCTCTCCCCTCTCCTTCAGTTTATCTCCATCTCTCCCTTGTCGCTCCCCCTATTTCTCCACCTCTATCATATGTCCTGTTTCTTTCCTCCCATATATATCTAGAGTTAATATATATATTATAATATAGCAAATTTCGTATTGTATTAATCCAAAGTTATTAAATTTAATAATATTAATGTTAGGGTTAATAATAATTTTTTTGCATGGTATTAATAATAATTTGGTCCATAGTATTTGGGCCATAGACTTCATATATAATGAGATGATGATTTATAATCCTATTTGATATATTTTTGTTTATTTATCTTACCTCTTTATACCTCTATTATATTTATTTATTTACCATACCTCTTTTATTATTTGGCCCATGGTTTTGTCCCATGGAATTAATAATAATTTGTCCCATGGTACCATTTTTTTGAGATTTTGTAAATATAAAAGTGTATGGAGTAAATATAAAAAGAGGTTTTTTTTCTTTTTGTAAGTTTGGTAGTATTGTTTTTTTTTACTCTATCTTCATCAACATGTCCAGATACATCAATCGGAGAATATAAAAAGAGGTTTTATTTATTTACCATCCTCTAGTTTATTTATATTTATATTTATTTAGCATACCATTTTATATTTTTTATTTATTTACCATACCTCCCAAGTAAGTATAAAAAGAGGTTTTATTCATTTACCATACCTCTAGTTTATTTATATTTTTATTTATTTACCATATATTTTCTTGATTGTTGGTAAACCTATTCATATTTTAAATTTATATTGTTTATATTTTAATTGATTATTTATATGGTTATGTAAGTTATTGTTTAAGCGGATATTATTTAGATGTTATTGTTCAATTTTTTTTTAGTTTTTTATTTTATTTTGGCTTCGGACATGTTTACACATCAGGGTCATACTAAACTGTAGAATATCGACGCAATAATCCCAACCCACCTCCAAGCTACAAAATCAAAAACCTACTATGTTGTTCCAACCTCGTAGGGAATATAAGCTACAAGATAATTTTGTTCTATTCTAACTTCAGGTCCGTAGAATTCATTTTATAGGGACATATCACCCAGAATATGTGCCATTGCATATAGTGGTTTGAATACATAAAAAGATCTGAAATTCTGTGGTGCATATGGCAGAGTTACGACGCTGATCATCAAAGAAAGAACCAAGAAAATTATAAACATTGCTTGCCTTGTATATATAAAGTGACATTTTCCTATTTAGTTTTGGGGTATATGTAAATACAAAATAAAATATGAATATCTATTCATTTTTAAAAGTAATTAAATTTAAGGAATACTTTTTAGAATTTATTTTATTAAATAAATTTTAATAATATATATATATTTGAAAATAAGAATTTGTATTTAAGTAAATAACTTCCATTTATTATATTAAAACATTCAGATTATATACTTAATATAAGATATCATTCAAAAGGAAAAGAAAATGGCAGCCCATGAAGAAGTTGTTCCTAATTCTTTCAAACTTGGGGAAGCTAGACTCATGACTTAGTGGAATTTTGCAGAAGGCTTGGGGGATGGCTAGTTGGGCTCTAAGAACTTGATGGAGATTTCTCTCATACTTTGGAAAGTGACACCCTTGGGCCAAGGTAGGTATGTCAACACTTTGTGCTCATGCATAGGTTGTGAATAGCGCCTCGTGGCGATTGCATTGGAAATTTTGTTAGACCTTATGGTCATGCTTTCAACATTGGGCTCTATTGGTGGCAAGATGGTCTTCCTAAATCTTCTAACTCTTGTATTCCTTCGGTTTATCTTTGCACCTTTAGGGGAAATTGCTAGTTACATATATTATCATATTATCATATTTGGTCAAATGCATAGTCCCATTTCTACAACCTTAGCATTTAATTTCCTCCATGGACATGACAAAAAAGTAGCTTCTGCAACTGTGATGTCAGATTGGACAAAAAAAAAAAAAAGTTAAAAATGGAAAAGACGTCGTCATGTTATCCAGGGGAGCAACCAGTCGGGGCTAGCATAAACCGAAAAATTTAAACCACATAAACTTTAAATAAACATTAGAAGTTTCTACAGCTTGAACATTTTGTGTTGCAAATATTGTCAAACATAGAAGGCGATATTATCCCCCCCCGGGTTAAACAAACACCCTTTTTCCATTTAGCAGTTAGCTAATTAAACAACCCCTTCGTATGTATTCGACAATGTCCTCGTAGATTTTTTCGATGCCAAATTTGAAGCAGAAACCACTTTCCACCAATTTATTTGACAAAATTTTCACCTTAGGGTTTGGTGGCACATCCTCAAACCTGCACGTATACATACGACCCTTCAATTACTCAATATACGCAAAAAACTAGGAAATAGCCAAATAACATATAGATATTGATACTCGCTGGTTTGGGACATTGTACTACGAATAGCGTTTGGATAAGTATTCAGCCAACTGCGAGACGAAAGTGTTGATACGACAGTAGAGGTGGCGGCCTCCAGCAGAGGGGTTCTCCATTAAAAAAAATTGGCACGATATACATCGTCCACGTGTACCAATGAGATGGACCCATAAAACAATTGCATGCCCTTGATAGCCTACAAGGTGTGGAGGTTTCTGGTGAGGAAGGACAGTGCTACCTAGACGCTTGATGATACGTTGGGAGTTATGGAAGGCCACACCACCAGCACAGGGATAATAGTCACCGCATCCATACCTTGATCTTTCATGTATTGCAACATGGCTTGATCTGAAAGAGTCTTCAAAACTAGATATGGTTGCACCATTTCATCATTAATGCTTTATCAGGTTACTTGTAAAAATTAAATTTAGATGGAGATTTTCCCAAGATTGATAGAATCTATGTAAAATTTCACCAAAATGTTGTCGTCATACGAGGCAATGTGTAGAAGAAGTATGCGGAGAGAGAATAATTTAATCTATATAACATTTTTCCAAAAAATTACCACCAAACGAGTCAATGTGCAGAAGAAGTGTGTGAATCGGAAGAAGTGTGCGAAGGGGATCCACACATCATTTCAATTTACTATGATGAATATTGGTTGCAGATATCTGTGCATTTCTTAAATTGTTTACAAACAATAAATGTTATTAAGCATTCAAATGTTGTGTTTATTACACGTTGATTCACTGAATAAATTCTAAAAAGACTATTTTATAGTATTGATAGATACGATTTTATTTATATGTTAACAAAAAATAACCAATGCGTGAGATTAAATGATATTAAACCCTCTAGAAAAGGCTTGATCCATGTTGCAGAAGGTTGATTGAATCTATATAACAATTAGCCAAAAGTGTTTCCATCATACAAGGCAATGTGTGAAAGAAGTATGCGGGGGAGGATGATTGAATCTAATTTTGTCAAAACATTGTTGACAAATGATGTATTGTACTGAATAAATTTGCTAATTGGAAGTGTGTGAAGGGGATATGCACATCGTTTCAATTTTATATTATGGATAATGGTTGCAGAGACATGCATATTCTTGACTTGTTTACAAACAGTAGATGGTATTAA
The DNA here is from genome assembly GCA_034641835.2 of Pinus albicaulis. Classification (NCBI taxonomy): domain Eukaryota; kingdom Viridiplantae; phylum Streptophyta; class Pinopsida; order Pinales; family Pinaceae; genus Pinus; species Pinus albicaulis. The sequence goes on along the minus strand of CM076578.1, from coordinate 1,244,840,323 downwards.
GTACTTGAACAATGTGTTGATTAAGCATCGATTCATTGAATAAATGTCAACAAGACTATTTTATAATATCAATAGATACAATTTTATTGATATTTTTACAACTAATAATCATTATACAATGCATCAGAGTAAATGTTATTATTAAGAACTCGAGCGATGACATGATTGGACGTTAATTCGTTGAATATATATTAATAGTACTGCTAAGTCTTAATTACTTTTTAATTTTGAATGCATAATCATCTACACTGTAACATCCCTGGGTTAAATTTTCATGTAGTAAAAGTTAATAAAGGAAAAATAAGGCCAAGGGCATGGGACACTTATTCCAAGTTGAATTTTGGGCAAAACATCCTAATGAGTATTCATTTGGTTTATTATGGCTAACAGGAAATTAGAAAAGACAATGGAAAAGGCTTTGGAAATGAAAGAGGAATTAATTGGAAATTTATTTATGAAAATAAAGGAAATTATGAGAAAATGAAGGTGAAAGGTCATGAGGAGGAAAATGAAGAAAAATAATGGAAATTGAAGAAAGTAGAGGAATCTTAATAAAAAGGCTTCTAAGGATCAGTTCACAACCTTTTGCGAGTTCAATTTTGGAGCTCTCTCTCTATTCTCTGTACTCTCTCACACTTAGAGCAATCTTGGATCACTCTAGCATTGGAGAAAGGAAGGAAAAGGAAGGACAAGGAAGCAAAGGGAAGAAAATATCAAGCAAGGAAGAGTTGGATCAAGTGGCTACAGCGGGATTACTTGCATGTATCGAGTTGCATGTATGATTTCCTTGCTATTTTTGGCATGCATGGTACATGCATGTGTGTATTCGGTTATCTTGTTGTCATTGACATGGGTTTTTCTAGGTGTGATAGTGGTTTTAACTTTGCCTTGCCATTTCCAAATAGTCATGGTGTGATGGGGTTCTTTTACTTGGTTAATTTAGATTGTCGAATGGTTTCGAAACTGATTGGGGTGGTATTAGGAAAATTCCCAAAGGCCTAGGAATCCCTTGGCCAATAATGTCGAGATACATGGTAAATCCTGAGGGTGGAGACAGGAAAATTCCTCACGGTTTATGTGGAGAGATCTAGAGCCATCCATGATTGTTTAGGGCCTAGTGATCCCTTGATCAGTATATGGCGGGATTACGACAAATATCGTAGTGTATATTTCTTTTCTTAGGCCTAAGAATCCCTTGACCAGTAATGGTGTGATACACGGTAAATATTGGTGGTATAGATGATGATTTCACGCCTAGGAATCCCTTAACCAGTAATGGTTGGATACACAGTAAAGCCTGAGAATCCATGTTTGGTTTTTTTGTGAGTCCCACATTCATGCATGGAATATGGCACCGAGATGATTGGCTAAAAGAAATATTTGGTTTAGCCTAATCTATGGTCGGGTAGTACGCAGAAGTCCCTGACTTGGTTTGTTTTTGCATATCTTAGTAAGAGCTCCTTTTACTCTTTTATTTCATAAAGTAAATTTATGTAACACCCTCCTCCCACATTTACCCAAAACAACTGATCCACAGGGGTAAACATGTGAGGAGAGGCTAATATGATGTGATTCAACTCCCCATGTATAGTTAAGGAAGTGGAACTGACAGAACTAAACCAAACTGACCTTCCACACATGCTATAGATCCTTAAAGATCTAACCAACCCTTCTAAGTGACCAACCCCTTAGGTGACGTGACATTTTATTGATATGGACCCTCATCTGCTCCCATGACAATTCATGCATGCGAATGAGGCCTTCTAGATGCTCCCATAGAAAACCATGCTAGCGATTGTGGACTTTTTTGGACATTTCAGAGCGAGCGACCCCGGATTCTGAGACACTTTTTTAGGCCCAACACTCAGGCCACTACCAAAAACTTCATGATTATTTGGAAATCACAAGGCAAGTTTGAAGAACATTGTCACACTTGGAAAAACCCATGCCCCTGATAACAAGAGAACCAAGAACACACATGCATAACCATGCATTCCATAACTAGCAATGAAATCATACATGAAACTTGATACTTGCAAGTAATCATGTTGTAGTCACTTGATCATTCTCATCCTTGCATGATATTTGTTTCCTTTGCCTTATTTTATTTCCTTGATCTAGTGCTAAAGTGCTCCAAGAAACTCTAAGTGTCCAAGAGTGAGAGGGAGAAAATAGAGAGATAGCTCAAAATTGAACTGACAAAAAGGTTGTGAACTAATCCTCATAATCCTTTTTATTAATGAGGCCTCTATTTTCTTCATTTTCCATTATTTTCCTTCATTTTCCTCCTCAAATGAAACCTATCACGTTTCACCTTCCTTTCTCCCAATTTACTTTATTTTCATAAACCAATTAATCTCTCATGCCTTTACCAATTTCCTTAGCCATAATAAACCAATGAACACCCACACGAGGATGTATTTCCAAACATTCAACTTGGAATAAGTGTCCCATGACCTTGGTTATTATTTTTCATTTATTAACTTTATTTACATGGAATTTTTACCAGGGTTGTTACAAAACCCTCCCCAATGGGGGAACACCATCCTCTATGTTCAATGACACCTACAACCAACAATACCGCTGAAAAATAAAACATACTGCCCATGGAGCTTTATAACTCATCTCATTGCAATATATATAATGATCAACCTTCTTAGAAGCAAACCAACATGACAACCATAATGACATGATACCCATACCGCTTATTGGAGATTTATAACATATCTCATGGCAATATTTACATCCATATACATATCTACAAATATCAAAACATATACCAAAAAATTTTCTCAACCAAGGAATAGAGAAGGATACATATCCTGCATCTGATCTACCATCTCCCATGTAGCTTCATCAAGAACAAGGTGCTTTCACTGCACTTTATTGTACTTGATTTACCAGTTCCAAACCATGAGCATCTCTCTCTACAAAATACAATAAGGTTCTAGCTGGAATTCTCCTTCTGGCTCCACCTGCAATACAGACCAGTCAATCACATGATCAACATCTTTAACATAGTTCTTAAGTAATGAAACATGGGAAAAATCATGGACTTTCAATGTCGGAGGCAATGCAAGTTGTAGGCAGTGCAAGTCAATAGGCTACTGGTCCAATCCTTTCAAGAATCTTGAAATTTCCACACAACTGAGTTGCCATCTTGGCACATGATCCAATCCTCAAGGAGATATTCTTCGACTTGAGATGCAAGTACACATGTTCTCCAACCTGAAACTCCTTAAATATTTTGTTTCGATTTGCATAAGTTTTCTTCATGTTGTATGTTGCCTCTAAATTCTTCTTAATTACCTACATTTATTGTTTCGTCACTAACAACATGTTTGGTCCTATCAACACCTAATTCAGTGGATCACTCCAACTGATGGGAGTATTACAACTCTGCCCATAGGTTTCCTTGAAAAAAATTATCCTTAGAGACTCTTGATACCCATTTTTGTAAGAAAACTCAACCAACTAAAGGTACTCCTCCCATCTCCTTTGTTGATGCATCACATACATCCTCAAAATGTCCTCCAATTTCCTATTTACCATCTCTATTTTTCCATTTGTATACAGATGATAAGTTGTGCCGAAGCCTAACTTTGTACCCAACCTGCAAATAACTGTTTCCAGAATCTAGAAGTGAACTTAGCATTCTTTTCTAACACAATCTTCTTCAGGACACCATGCAACCATAATACATCTATGATGAATACATGTGCTACATCACTAGATGAATAAGTAGACTTCCCTATAATGAATAGTGCTACCTTTGTTAACCTGTATACCACAACCATGATGGAATCATCATATCTGTATGTCCTCGGAAAACTTGTAATGAAGTCCATATAAATTACCTCCCAATTTCCATTTTGGAATCAGAATTGGCTTTAGTAATCCACTTGTATTATTACACTTAGCCTTTACCTATTTATAGTCCAAGCACCTAGCCACAAATTCTTCCCCTTATTTCTTCAAGTTCAACCAATAATAAAAATTCTTCACCACTGTCAATGTTTTCTGATATCTTGGGTGACCTGAATATGGTTTAGAATGAAACTCCATCAAGATACTCGTCTTGACCTCATTGTTGTCTGGCACATATATCGTGTCTCTAAATCTGACCAAACTGTCCGCTTTGACATGATAGTCCGCATCCTTATCACTTGTACCCTGTTGTAACTTGAGCCTAAGCTCCATGTACTTTTCATCATGTTGTCCTGGATGTAAGTTCAAATATTTTAAGTCTATCCCATAGGATATCATATTTTTTATATGATTTACATGTATCCTCTTTCTAAGAGCATTTGAAACCATGTTCTCCTTACCTTTGATGTACTTGATCTCAAAGTCAAACTCATTGATTGTGTCCAACCATCGATATTTCTTGGCATTCAGATTCGATTGATCGAATAAATACCTTAATCCACTGTGATCACTCATCAACACAAACCTCCTTCCAAGAAGATGATGTCTCTACATTTTCAATGCATGTATGATCATTTCCAACTCAAGATCATGTGTCATATAATTATTCTCATTCTCATTCAATTTCCTTGATTCATAGCATACCACCTGTCCTTCCTACATAAGGACTCCACCAAGCTCTCTCTTGAAAGAATTTGTGCATACCACAAACTCTTTGTCCGGATCTGAGATATTTAGCACTAGATAAATTTTCAACAACAAATTTAACTACTCAAAACTTGTTTCACATTCCTCTGTCCATTCAAATTTATTACATTTCCTTTGTAGCGATGTAATAGGATATGAAATCCGAGAGAAGTTTTTGATGAACCTCCTATAGTAACCCGCTAACCCCATGAATGATATTACCTCTTCCACATTTCTAGAAACTTCCCACTCCATGATAGCTCTTATCTTCTTTGGATACACTATTATACCTTCCTTAGAGACCACATGCCCCAAGTAATGTACCTCTGACTGAAAGACAATGCATTTACTGAGATTGGGATACAACTGATGCTCTCTTAGAAATCTCAAAATTGCTACTAAATGTTCAACATGTTCTTCCTCATTCTTATATATCAATATATCATCAATGAATACAATAACAAACCTGTCATCAAGCAAATGAAATTACTAGAGCATTAGTGAAACCAAATGGAACTACAACGAACTCATAATGCCCATACCTGGTCCAAAAAGCAGTCTTGTATATTTCCTCTTCCTTAATGTGTACCTAATGATATCCGGATATCAGATCAATATATGAGAACATTGTTGCTCCCTTAAACTAATCAAACAAGTCATCAATCCTCGGCAATGTATACCTATTTTTTATGGTTACCTTGTTCAAATTCCTTTAATAAATGCACAACCTGAGAGTACCATCCTTCTTTGTCAAAAACAATAATTGTGCACCCCAAGGTGACAGAATTTTCCTAACATATCTCTTGTAAAGTATTTCCTTCAACTGCAACTGAATCTACTAACTTTGGAGTGCTCATCCTGTAAGGTGCCTTTGATGTTGGTGTTGTCCCTAGTACCAACTCAATAGCAAATTCTACTTCCCTGTGAGGCAGAAACTCTGAAATATATATTGGGAATACATCCTAAAACTGCTACAATATCAGGTACCTATTTAATACATCTGCATCCTCATCCTCCTTACCTTTATCTCTATAAATATGCATTGCAAATAGCACACATCATTTCATGTGACTGCGCTTTTCTTGCATAGTTGTCACTATTATAACTAATGTTGCCTTCTTCTTACCCTATAATATTATTTGTTCTCCATTGTCATCTAAGCACTCAATAGCTTGTTCATAATAATCCACCTTAGTCCTATGAAGATCTAACCAATCCATACCCAAAATCATATTATATGATCCCAACATTAATACATTCAAATGTGTTGATGTTGGCATATCATTCAACTCGAATGCACAATCCCTCACCCAATTATGAGCTCTATTCTTTGTGCTTGTAGCCAACTGCACTATCCAAGATTTTGCATGCACTTCTTTATTCAAATCACACTTATCCACTAGGTCAGTATTAACATAAATATAATTACATCCAGGGTTAATCAAAATAGAAACAACTCGATCACAAAGCTTACCGTCCATCTCGATAATAGATTCCTGGTGATCTACCTACATATTATCCAACGTTTCATAGATACGAGGAATGATGTTCCCAACATCATAAATTGTCCGCACTTCCTATTCACTATAAATATGAGGCATACCACCTTGATTCTACAGACAATCTCTCTTAAGATTCTCCTCACCATATGTCCAAAACTACAACTGTCTTGTACTGTCACCTCTTCTCTACTACCCTCCAAGCTATGACCCATGTCCCTTTCTAAATACGTTGAACTTCTTGTAAGGTGAAACACTCTCTTTCTCACTTACATCCTGAGGCCTTCTTGTTTTTTGTTTCCATTTACCTTTAACTGTGTCTTTCCCTTTCCAACCTTGTTGTGATTTTTTCTTACGCTTTGAATTCTCATAACAGTGCCTTAGTTTCCCAATAACTTTATCAAGTGACCGAGACTCATCATACTCAATCCGATCTCTAAATATTTATGGAAATCCACTGAAAAGTCTCTAAAACTTATATTTTTCATCCTTAATATATGGTACATACCTCAATAACTCTAAGAACTTGGTTGTATACTCCTCATTTTTCATTGATCCCATATTAAGCTCATAAAACTCCTTAGTCTTACTATAATAGCACCTCTTAGCCAAATACGTATTCCCAAAACGTCTCTTGAATTCATGCCAACTCAACTCTTTTGTCCTTATATCTTTGACTCGCTTCACATATTCCCACCAGATGTCTCCTTTCCCTTTAAGGCCGAAGATAAATATTTTTGCCTTCATATTCTTTGTGTACTCGTGCATCTTAAAGAACTTCTTCACTCAAAGTAACCATGCCTCATCATATTTCAACTTCTTCAACTCTGCATCAAATGTAGGTGTCTTAGCTTTCTTGAATTCATTCGTAAAATATCCCCTACCACTCCTCCTATAAGGATGATAACGATGACGATCATAGTGCATGTTAGAACCAGAACTAGAATAGAACATGTGTCCATCACCTCTCCTATCTAGAGTATCCAAGAACCTGCCATCTCTGATCGTGTCCTCTCTATCTGACATGTGCCTACCATGAGATCTATTGCCATATTCCCCATTATTCCTATCCTCCTGCCCATGATTGATTTGAAGTGGTCCCTTTCTCTATAATTCTAACAAAATGTAAAGGATTTCTACATTGACTTCTACTTGTTTCTCTTGTGCATGCATGATCATGTCATAATATACCTTGCAACTTCTTATGTATGCCTTCAAAATTCTCAATGTGTCTGTTAATTCAGAAGAATTCCCACCACAACGATACTTATCTAATCCATAGGGAGAATCTCTTGAACTATAGTCTACCATCTTTTTATCCATATTTTATCTCTTTCATACAAGTATACCGTGTCAGATAAAACTAAAACATAACATAACAAAAATACCTAAATATAATTTTGGGGAGGATATCTCATTTGCAAGATCAACCAAATTACCACAATACATGTATAATCATAATCATAACAACATACAAGTATCACCCTAAAAATAATCCAGTTATCAGTGCATGACCATATCATGACCTCATGCATGAAAAATATCACCATATCAATACATGCATACTAAGACATAAACATTGACATGCACAACCAATGCATAACCGACATACACTCAGGAGGAATACATCAAACAAAAATACCATCAACTTTCACATGGCGAAACAACTGTGACCATGACAAAAACCATGCATACACCCCAAGCACAAAAACACATAAAAAATCGACATGTATGTATAACTAACACCAACCACCGATCTAGTTCAAGGTATGAACCATGCTTTGATACCACTTTGTAACACCCTCCTCCAAAATTTTCCCAAGTCGACTGATGCATTGGGGTAAAAATGTGATGAGAGTCTTCTATGATGTGATTCAACACTCCATGTACAATTAAGGAATTGGAACCGACATAACCAAACCAAATTGGCCTTCCACACATGCTATAGAACCTTCAGGATCCAACCAACCCTTCCGGATGACCAATTCCTAAGGAAACTTGACATTTTACTGCTTTGGACCCTCATATGCTCCCTTGACAAGCCATGCATGGATCTGAGGCCTTCGATTCACTCCCACAACAAGACATGCCAACGGCTGTGGACTTTTTCAGATAGTTCAGAGCCAACGACCCAAAATTTTGAGCCACGTTTTCAGGCCTAGGACTCAGGGCACTGCTCAGAACTTCATGAAATCTTCAGAAATGATAAATAACATTAAAAAAAGGTTACTAATGCAAACATTCGATTAATGAATTGACTAGACCCCTACTATCCGTGATAGTAATTTCGTCAAACACATCACAAATATGTAACCTAAATGTCATAACAACATATCTACGCA